>OV277867.1:10372500-11596071 GCA_922989275.2 Gari tellinella | reverse complement strand
ATAATTTACTGGTCGCAATAGAGAGATCTAACCGAAATTGGGTTTGGCAAAAGACAGATATAATGGTGCAAGCTTATACTTTGACTCTTGCTGTAGTCATACTAGGCCATGTATTGGAATATTAGTAAATAAGTCTGTGTTAAAACAGCAAGGAAAAGGGGAAAATGTCAAGGTCTAAAAACGTTTTGTTTCCTTTATAAAAATTTGGACAGCTGTGAAAATCAGACAGTTTTGTACGAAAGTTAGATTTTTTCTTCCAAAAAGAAGAATATTGCTATTAATTGGATGGAAAGGTCTTGTGGTCTGAAATACTAGTAAGGTATGTCGCAAATTTATATATTTGGGACACTTAAAAAGTAATGGTCTGCATCTTCAGAAATATTTTCACAACAACAGTACGGATCCATTTTCAAGTGGTGTAGAAAAAGTTATTCATTCAAATTACTACAATTGTTCCTCAGTCTTGCATGTAGTACCGATAGGTGGCTATTTCCAGCTAGGTAGTACTCTGGAGCTCTCCCTGGCTTTGATCTCGAAACTATATTACTTTTAAAAAAGAAGAGAAGGTAGGGACATGCCTGAGATCAGAGTCTTAAGAGTTCTAGAGCACCACAGACGATGGAATACATGAGTTTCGAAAAATAGAAGTTATGTTCGGTAGCATTCAAAATTATCTCGATTTCTTATAGAATAGTTTGACCGTTCACCCACTAATGGGTGAATTATATCACTTAGTGAAATATTTGTGATTTGTTTGTTGATGTGCATTACTATATCAAATAGTTTCTTAATTGTGTTAAATGCGTTTAACTAGTATAGTTTTAAATCTATTCAGTGCAATACTGCCGTATCCTCGAGAAACGCTACTCGCAGATGCGGTGGTGCTGCGCTGACTTCGGGTTAAATTTCTTTTCTTATGTTGCTAACAGGGCTGCCATTTTCAAGATTCTTCGGATTTTTATACTAGCAGAGTGTAGCTTAAACTGGGTTGGGGGTGAAGCTGAATGCGCCTTAAGGTGTATTCTGCTTTACTTTCAGCCTGCTTTAAGTCAACTAGTAGAAGCCCTGTGCTAATGATGAGCACTCTCGGGATACATGGTCCATGTTGATATTTCTGTTAAACATGCCTTGTATCTCATAACCATCAGTTTATGTTATTATGTATATATGTTATGATGATGAGCTTGTCTGCTTAAGTCAAAATAAAACATCTGTTCTGTTCTATGTACTGTCGAACAGTGTCATGTAAGACCTTATACATGAAAAATAGTTTTTGATTTTCTCATTTCTTGAACAAAGGCTCCCATCCACATTCCTTGTATAGTTTTTCAACGGAAATTGATCTCGTTAGCCCTGTAACAATACGTGCAGCTTCAGTCTGCATTTTTTCTATAGTGTTAGTATGTACATCAGGACATCCATCCCATACAATTGAAAAATATTCAAAACATTTTCTTACATATGCTAAGAATATTTGGTTTAGAGCAGATCTTGAAAGAGTAAATTTTACTTTGCGCATGATATTGAGAACCTTAGAAGCTGACTCTATGATATTATCTATATGGTTAGTCCATTGGCCATTTATGCTGAGTGCCATCTCTAAATGTTTATGGTGGTCAACAAAATTTATTTCAGTATTATCAAAGACAAGTCTGGGTAAAGGAGATTGCCTTTTTAAAGTAAATAGAATGGCTTTTGTTTTGTTTGGATTATAGTCTAGATCACAGACAGTGTTTCTTTTATTGGATTTGAAATTCCATTTCGGAAAGATTTACCCGAAAACATGGGCGGAGGAATATTGGTATATATCAGAGAGAGGACTAAACGTGTATACATTATGTTACAGAAAATATGTGTAATCAGGGATTTCATGAAATTCAAAAACATTAGGGATTTTGTGTTATTCCTGAACCCACTAGACTACACCGGCGGTAGAAGTCCAGTGGTAACACGTTGGACTACGGTACCAGGGGTCGTGAGTTTGATCCCTCGCCGGAACAGCGGTCTGACTAGGGGATTTTTCCGAATCCCCGATGATGTAGAAATATACAATTGAGTGTCACAAAATTGGATTCTGTTTTGACCAAAGAGTGTAATAGTTATTTGCAAACAGTTTCGTTCCTGATCAGACGCCCCGTAATGCGGCGTCTGATCAGGAACGAAACTGTTTAGCAAAAAACTATTATAATCGGGGTTAGGCAGTGCAGGGGTACATTTGGAAATGGAACAATCGAATCAAATGTGTAGTTCATGAATAATTTCCAAGCTGTAGTATAAATGCCACGTACTATTTTCCTAATAAAAAATATTGCCATTTCAACCTCAGAATTATCTCTACTTTGTATTGGCATTTGTTTCTAGTTGTCAAATTATTTTTTGCGTGTAGGTCCCCAATTATATGTTTAACCCTTTCACTCTCAATGACGTCATAAAGCGCATTTGCAAACAGGTTAAATCCTGATCAGAACTACCACTTATTTTGAAGATACGTCAGTTATACTGTCTTAAATCTAACTTTGAAACGATATTTCAGGCAACAATATTGAAACAAACAACAATGAAACGGTGAAGGGGTAAAAACCTCACGATAAATTTTATCACGAATGGGTTAACGGGTTATTGTTTCGTATAGACACATTTGCACGCTGAGAGCTTGTATCATATACAAACTGTTTTGAGCCAGATTATATAGAGGGTAATTGGGTTTTTTCAGTATAAGATAGAAATTTAATCCATTGAGTGAACATCAGACGTTACATTTTCACGAGTGGCGAAGCCACGAGTGAAAATATAACAGTCTGATATTCACGAAATGGATTAAATTCGATCTTATAATGAAAAAATACAATTATTCTATTTATTTATGCTTTTAAGCCACTTTTTAAACGAAATTGTTCGACAATTGTGAAGCGAAAGTACATGATTTACCCCGTGTTGAGCCCCAAGTTTACATCGAACACATTAACGAAACAGTTTCCCGTACTATGACGTCACTTATTTTTTGATTTGACCTCATCCGAATTACGTCGTTGCTCCCGATTTTGGATTCGTGTTCTTCCGTTGAGTGGTTCGCGACAAATCGGACTGCCGGAATTTAACGATAAGACACGATTGACTACGATTTTTGGGGAGCCCTACGGGGAAAACGGCGATTGGTGATAATCCACTGCAGTGGATTACTAAGTGATAATCCACTGCTATTTTCCGGTAATCCACCGAAAAGCATAAATAAACGCCGATAAATTCGATGTCTGTTCTAAATTCAAGCTACGTCGGTCGTTCCACGGCCATGTCGTCATCTGTCTTAAACAATAGTCGTTTACTTTTATTTTAAAAAATTAGATTTTAGGTAAATTGATTGAAACTATACCGTTATTAGTGTCACACAGTTTAAAACCTAATTGACGCTACACTATGCAGCAGCTGATCAGGATCAAAACGCTTTTGCAAATATCCATTGTACTAGGGAGATAGTAAAGTAGTTAGCATTAGTTTTTGAGTTTTCTGCCTTAAACCCTTGCATGATCAAATTATTCGGGAGCTTGTTACCCCTTCACCGCTTTATCGTCGTCTGCTTCATTACGTTCGACTGCAAGACACGTTTCAAAGTTAGTTTTAGGTTGTATGATATTTTTACTATCGATGCGAGTGTCAAACAGTTTGAATCCTGATCAGACGTCGCTTTACGCGACGACTGATCAGGATCCAAACTGTTTGCAATCGCGCCTTTTAGCCTCATTGAGAGTGAAAAGGTTAAACGCCATAAAGATAATTTGCAGATGCCATTATTGAAGCAGACGTAGATTCAACATGATAAGAATGAAATCACGAGCAGTAGTAAAGGGATTCCTGCCCAAATGAAATTCTAATAGTAATAGGATCTTTATGATATTATCTGTATAGCTTGTTCAAACATATCTTAGTGCCATGGTAAAAAGAAAACTATAGATTACAATGTTCTTTTTGTCTATGGGCACTTGAAATATACATGTATAATGTAGTTCTTCTCGGTATGCATTTTAACAAGCTTTACCTATGCTTTTGTCCATTCATAGGTCTATACGGTGGAGAATCTGTTATTCTTTCCCGTTGAAACCCAAACGTACGCTAACGCAAAGCACTAAAACGTAGAAAAGTACAACTTTTGGACAATTTGATACTTCATGTTTATCTTGGTGGCAAACAGTTTGGAGCCTGATCAGACGCCGGGTTACCCGGCGTCTGATCTGGCTCCAAACTGTTTGCACTGCTAATAATAGTTTTAGCGTAAACGCGTTTATTGGGAAAGAATAACGTTTTCTCCACTGTTATAACATAAAATTGACACCAACAAACATTAAACAGTTAAAGCATGATGCTTACAAAAACTATGATGCAAAGTGTATAGTTTGTTGCCTGAAACATATGCATTTTTCTTAAATTTGTTTGATTCACAATCCATGAAAATACCCACTCTATCAAAATCTATTTATAAGAAATTGATGAAACTACACAGAATAAATGTTTTATGCGTGCATAATCAGATATCTTTATTTCCTCCATTACTGAAGATTATGCAAACATTATTATACAAACATACACACATACAAAACACAAGGAGCATACAGTGGAGAATCTGTTATTCTTTCCCAATAAACGCGTTTACGCTAAAACTATTATTTGCAGTGCAAACAGTTTGGAGCCAGATCAGACGCCGGGTAACCCGGCGTCTGATCAGGCTCCAAACTGTTTGCCACCAAGATAAACAAGAATTATCAGAATTGTCAAAAAGTTGTACTTTTCTACGTTTTAGTGTTTTGCGTTTGCGTACGTTTGCGTTTAAACGGGAAAGAATAACAGATTCTCAACTGTATTACTTACAAATAAGAAGGAGATAGAAAGTTTCATTGAAAATATCAAACTAATGTACAATGTTCCATCCCTACAACGGCCCTCCAAACAACGACTCCCTCCTTACAATGACACTTGACATAGTTCCATAAACAGGACAATTATGTCCAACCTATTCATGACTGCAATGGCGTCTGCTTAAAATTTCCGTCTGCTGTTTTCTCAAAGTTACACAAGACATTTTGACAGAAAAAAGTAATGGCGAGTTACGCGGCGTCTGATCTGAATCCAAGTTGTTTGCAGATTTCCCTCCCTATAACGACTCCATCCGAACACCGCACACAATTTCAGTCTCCAATTGGGTGTCGTTGTAGAGAGGGAGCGCATGATGTTTGAATGTTACACTAGTTTAATTTAAGCAACCTTGTACGTTTAATGGATACCCTAAACTAGCCTAAGTCAGACAAGCCTGTATATCATCAGTTGAATTCCAGTGATTTGAGATCGCCTTTGTCGAACATACCAACATTTCAAAGTATACACCTTTGCTAAGCAACGTTTCAGCGCTACATTCGGAAGCACCATGCAGAATAGAATAAAGCAGTAAGCTCTTGTATGAGCGTTCTGCTTAACTCCGTCCCACGCCGAGCAGCCATCTGCTCCTGCTCTCAAAGAACCTTTGACAAAAGACTATACAGTACAGTGGAGAACATGTTATTCTTTCCCGTTTAAACGCAAACGTACGCAAACGCAAAGCACTAAAACGTTGACAAGTACAACTTTTGGACAATTCTGATAATTCATGTTTATCTTGGTGGCAAACAGTTTGGAGCCTGATCAGACGCCGGGTTACCCGGCGTCTGATCTGGCTCCAAACTGTTTGCACTGCAAATAATAGTTTTAGCGTAAACGCGTTTATTGGGAAAGAATAACAGATTCTCCATTGTAATGGTGAAAGAGAAATAGGCACGTGATAGGGCATGCAGTGAAGCGTGTCATTTTACATCATCAAAACTATTACGACCACTAGGTGGAATTTAGGCCCCAATATACAGTACTACCTTTCTACCGAACAACGATTCCCTGGTAACCCGGCGTCTGATCTGGCTCCAAACTGTTTGTACTGCAAATAATAGTTTTACATGTAGCGTAAACGCGTTTATTGGGAAAGAATAACACATTCTCCACTGTACATGCATATCTATAAACATGGACCAAAAATTGCCAATAAACGTAATGTTAACTTGCATGATGCCTAATTCAACTGATAAATCAATTCCAGGTAAGTCAAGCAGAGCACCTATTTTAGCATCATCGTCTTATAAAAACAGGACGACCAAACATGACCGCTATATTGTCAATGTGTTCCTGTTGATCTTGTTCAAAATAATGACATTCAAAAATTCAAACAGACAAAAGGTAACATGGTAGGTAAACAAATGACCACATTGCGAACAGAACGTTTATCTCCTGTAAGAACACATTCTAGAGATCATATTTATAGTACTTATGCAATAAGGTTACATGTGTTGTCTATACAGTTGGCATACACAACTATCGGTATAAATTTAATGAATCTAAACAAACTGCAAGAACTCTTTACCTGACGTGCGATCAGCCTTATTAGATAGAGCATGCCTTTTTGCATATTTGGCAGGTTTCGCATAGTTCCCTTTCCAGTGCCGTTTCATGATTGTGTTAACCGTTTATTTGTCGCGATTGATAGAGATTACCCATTACCCCATAAATACGCCTTTTACGCCTATTAATATTTCCTCCACTGAAGAAATAGTTCCCTTTTACATAGTCATGAATATGTATCATAAGAAATATTTTCTATATCCTAACAGATAATAGCTTAAAGCAGACTGAAAGTAAAGCAGAATGCGCCTTAAGGCGCATTCTGATTTACTTTCAACCTGCTTTAAGTGGTCAACTATTTTAAGTACTAGATACAGGCTATGGGGTAATGGGTTAAAGCCGTACGTACCAACGGGAGGTAACCGATACGCATTATTTCGTTGAGAAACTATTCTTGAATTGTCGGTCTTGGTTAAAACTGCCAGGTGGCGCAAGAAATAGACGCGTATATTTTTAAGAGGGGGATTATGTAATCGATTGTTGCAAATATGAACTTAGCTCTATAAACACGTCGTTGCTTCAACAATTTCCACAGCGTCTGATAAAGTAGAGAAGACATTATTATTCTTTCCAAAGAAACACTTTTACGCTAAAACTTTTATTTCCATTGCAAACAGTTTGGAGCCAGATCAGATGCCGGATAACCCGTCATCTGATCAGACTCCAAACTGTTTGCCACTCAGACTAACACGAGTAGTCGGAATTGTCGAAATATTGTCATTTTCTACGTTTTAATTGCAACGCGTTTGCGTTTCGTTTGCGTTAACGTCTTTTCCACTGTGTTTCTCCATATAATTTGGTTCCCGGTTCCAACTGCTGGGTGATTTTATTTCAATAAGTCGTTAACAGTTTCAAACAATGAAAGATTTTCTTTATTTCACTGCATTGCGTTCAAGTTTTGTTTTCCATTATACTTCTTCGAAATGAGTATGATATACCATTGGCTCGTCATATGTAAGTATAAAAACGCCGTTTACCCTTCATTGCATATAAAAGGTATCCCCAATGGGTATCAGTGTACAAAATCATGTTCGCAATCATCAGTTAAACAAATACAATTTTATGAATCAATATAGTATTAATATCGAAAGCAAATCGCAAGCCGATCATGTCTATCACGAGCATTTAAAACTATTGACAGATACCATGCTTCCAATGGATCGACCAAAGAATTCACCAACATCAACTACTGTAAAACAGGTATTTTTCGCGTCATGAATATTTCGCGTATTGCGTTTTTGTATTAATTCGCGACATCATGCAATATTTCTAGCAGGTGGTAGCTTAAAGCAGGCTGAAAGTAAAGCAGAATGTGCCTTAAGGCACATTCTGCTTTACTTTCAACCTGCTTTAAGAAGTCACCTATTTTCAAACTAGAGACATTCGCGAATTAACGCGTAAATTATATTCTCGCGAATAAAACCGGTTTTACAGTATGTTATTACACTGAGTGAAATTTCTCTGTAAATCTAAAAATTGAAAAACATACTTACATGTAATTGATTTTAGAGTGGAGAAATTGTTATAATATCCCAGTCAATGGGTTTATTCTAAACCTAAGGTGTCAATTACAAACAGTTTGGAGCAAGATCGAACGCCGGGGAATCAAGCACCAAACAGTTTGCAGATTGGGTAAAAATTATTTTAAAAATCACTAGCCTTTCATTTTCTATGATTTATTGAATTGTGTTTGCTGTTCGTTTAAAAAGGGGGAGAACACCATCTGCTCCACGCTATACAGTGGAGAATCTGTTATTCTTTCCCGTTTAAACGCAAACGTACGCAAACGCAAAGCACTAAAACGTAGAAAAGAACAACGTTTGGACAATTCTGATAATTCTTGTTTATCTTGGTGGCAAACAGTTTGGAGCCTGATCAGACGCCGGGTTACCCGGCGTCTGATCTGGCTCCAAACTGTTTGCAGTGCAAATAATAGTTTTAGCGTAAACGCGTTTATTGGGAAAGAATAACAGATTCTCCACTGTATGCACCTTTCGTCTAAAATATAATAGTGTAAAACTGTTTTGTGTCAGATCAGACATTAAGTTACTCGGAGTCTCTTTTGTCGAAACTATAAAATTGCAAAACTTATACAAATCAATGACACGTATTCAATATTGTTTCATAACTATACGGCACACCCAGGTACCGTAAACTTCTCAATGACCCTGATCTTAAAACGTCAATTTCTACGCATCTTTTTCGCCCAGGGTAAATAGTTCAGCCTAGAGGGCAACATTTAAAACTATTTCCCCCGGATTAGGCGATGTCTGAACAACACAGCAGAACAGTCCAAAATAACGAATTACAGGTTATACATGAATAGAGCATTAGGTAATAATAAAATGCAATATGCAGTGGACAAACTATTGTTCTTTCCCCAAAAAAACCACCGACACCGGGAAACTCGTCAGGCTTCAATCTGGTTGTCACTTACATTAATACATGTATTATATTCTCGTAGTTCCGGCTGAATAAATATTAAAACAAGTGCTGGACAGTTTGGATCATGATCAGACTTCGCGTTTCGCGGCGTCTGATCTGAATCAAAATGTTTCGCAATTCTGTCAAATCTTAAATCTTTTAATTTTTTTTTTATAACTGGACAACCAATTTAAGCAAGCGATAGTTCGTCTGCGAAGGTATTTCACATCCGGAGTTTTATGGTGATGTGATTTACAGACTTCGTAAGATTCTTGAACATATACATTTTCAAAACCTATTTGTGAAACGTATTAGATTTTTCCTCAAAAAAGATTATGATCCAACTATATTGCTGCGCACTTCACGTTTGGTTATCGATCAATCTACAATTGATAACTATGCTTTCCTCTTTGGTTGTGCGACGACAGACACGGCTTAGCACTACATGCTTATGTATCTCTAAAGCCGTCCTTAACCGGGAGAGTTATATCGGATGTTCGTGCTTTGTTTTTTCTCTCCCTCTCTGTCGTACCCTGGACCCTTCCATGTCTTACAGTTACTCGTAACTACAGACTAGTCGCTTGAGTACAATTTGACCGTTGTCATAGTGGGTTATTTTTAACACGGGCTTGAATGTTTAATTCTTTCCCATGTTACTAATGATCTTGTCATAGAATTGTTGTTAAATGTTTTACATGTATTTACTTACTGTGCTGGCGGTCTTTTTGATTGTGAGGTTGTGGAACAGGGTTCATATTTTATGTGAATATAGGAGATACGTGTGAGGTTGGGCGCCCCTAAACTCAGGTTTAACCCCCCAGTGGTTGTTAATAATTAATTTATTTATAGTTAATTATTGATTGCTACTGACCGTACCAAGGCGGGCTCCTATATTCACTTTGCTTTATGTTTGTCTTGCGTGTTGTTTTCTATTTAGTGTGTAGATGAAGGAATGGTATTGCGTGTGTTTGTGTGTGTGTGTTTGTTGTGGTATGACTGTGGGTGTGTGTTCTGCTTGAGAGGTGGGTGTATTGTTTGTGTTACGTTTCCTGCTTGAGTCTTTCGTATTTATTAGTACATTTACTCCAAGCATGTCAACCCCCCAGTGGTAGTTAATGATTAATTTATAATTAATTATTGATTGCTACTGACCGTACCAAGGCGGGCTCCTATGTTCACTTTGCTTTATGTTTGTCTTGCGTGTTGTTTTCTATTTAGTGTGTAGATGAAGGAATGGGAGTGTGTGTGTGTGTGTGTGTGTGTGTGTGTGTGTTTGTTGTGGTATGACTGTGTGTGTGTTCTGCTTGAGAGGTGGGTGTATTGTTTGTGTTGCGTTTCCTGCTTGAGTCTTTCGTATTTATTTGAAACCGGTGTTACAGTGGAGAAAACGTTATTCTTTCCCATTAAACGCGTTTACGCTAAAACTATTTTTTCCATTGCAAACAGTTTGGAGCCAGATCAGACGCCGGGTTACCCGGCGTCTGATCAGGCTCCAAACTGTTTGCCACTCAGATCAACATGAATAGTCAAAATTGTCGAAAAGTTGTCCTTTTCTATGTTTTAGTACAATGCGTTTGCGTACGTTTGCGTTTAAACGGGAAAGAATAACAGAATCTCCACTGTAACATACGGCGATGAAATATGATAATAATTACCCGGTACATGTAATCAAATTAAGCAGTCTGTGGATAATAAAATGTGGACATATACTCGTACAAGATAATAAACAACAATAATTATACATGTATAGTAGAACATCTAATATATTGGGTATACAATATCAACACATATGGCACTTGAAAAAAGCATTAAACATACGTTTCATAAAACTTCGTACGACAAAGTCAGATTATAAAAGCCTCAATTGTTATTTATTTATTTCTTAATATACTCCTATTTTGTGACATCTCTTTGGAATCGTCTTGGAAAGACGATTCCAAAGAAATGCCACAGGACAGGAGTAGGTAGAGAAATATGTAGTTAATGGTATTGTAAAGTTTTGACTAACGACCGTTTTTATCGTAAGAAGTTTTATGAAACGTTCCCCTGATTACCAAAATGACACTATAACCCCTTCACTACCAAGTCACACTATACGCGTACAGGCATTTGCAAACAGTTTGGATCCTGATCAGACGCAGAGGAAGAACATTGTATAACATTTTTAAAACAGATGAGAGTTTAGTAGTTAGTGAAAGCCCAGTTCATACCGCGAGTTACCTGGTGCACGATCAGGCCCAAAACTGTTTGCCTCTCAGAATTTTGAAAATCGTTAATATTTTCAATAATCTGTAAATGTCCTTGCACTACGTTTGCGAATAGTACAGTGGAGAAAACGTTATTCTTTCCCATTTAAACGCAAACGTACGCAAACGCAAAACACTAAAACGTCGAAAAAGTGCAACTTATTAACAATCCAAACTGTCTGTAATGGATATACAGCGCTCCCTCTCTACAACAGCCCTCCCAACAACGACTCCCTCCTTACAACGACTCTTGCCGCTGTTCCATAAACAGGACGAGTATATCTAACGTTTTAATGTTGCAAAGTTGTCGTCTGCTTTTTTTCTCAAAGTTACATAATGGACATGTTGACAGAATATTTTTAATGACGAGTGACAAATAGCTTGAATCCAGATCTGATCTGGATTCAAGCTGTTTGCAAATTTCCCTCCCTGTAACGACTCCCTCCGAACAACGCACACAATGTTTGTCTCCCGTTGGGTGTCGTTGTATAGAGAGGTAGCACTGTAATAGGTTTAGCGTCAACGTTTTTATTGTGAATAGCGTCTTCCCCAAGGAACGATTATCGTCTAATCTACTGTAAAATGAAAACCGGGTAATGAAATATCTAACTTGTACATGTACTGTCTTTGATGGTCGGACATTTTTCAAAAGCTGGTAGTTTTTAATGTTCGTGCATTGTTTCTGCGTTTAGTCTCGTTTATATTATTAGTGGAAAATAGTACAGTCTTTTAAATCGATTTAGCGCTACATGTATGTCAATTTTTCGAGTGCATTTATCTACATTTTCTTTAAGAAACTATCATCAGCGTGTCATACAGTTTAGATCCAGATGAGATGTCAATTTACTCTTTGCGTTAGTTTTTACACAGTCGCCAGTAGCGTACAGAATGTTAAAGCTACATCTTAACCCATCAACCCATAGCGTGCATCTAGTTTTGAAAATAGGTGACTACTTAAAGCAGGTTGAAAGTAAACCAGAATGCTTCACTTTCAGCCTGCTTTAAGCTACCATCTGATAAGGCGAAGAAAATATTGTATGTGATATATGTGCATGACTGTATAAATTGAACCTATTTTTTTTAATGGAGATATAAATAAATGTCGTACAAAGGCGTATTTATGGAGTAATGGGTTAAGGTATGGTATGTTTTCGAAGCGGCGGTACACTGTTATAGAAGATAACCTATTGCTCAATATAGCAAATAACAAATACACGTGTAGTATTGACCTTGATCAGGGGCCCGTTTCATAAAACTTCGTACGACAAATGTTGTCGTAAGTCAGATTATAAAAGTCTCCGATATCATTTATTTCTCCATCTAATCCTGTCTTGTGCCATCTCTTTGGCACCGTTTATTCAAGACGATTCAAAAGGGATGTCACAAGATAGGATGAGTTAGAGAAATCAGAAAGTAAATGTATTCTAAAGTTTTGACTTACGACCGTTTTTGTCGTACGAAGTTTTATGAGACGGGCCTCCAGGTGCGAAATTTCCATGCAGTAGTTACAGTGGAGAAAACGTTATTCTTTCCCAATAAACGCGTTTACGCTAAAACTATTTTTTCCATTGCAAACAGTTTGGAGCCAGATCAGAGGCCGGGTTACCCGGCGTCTGATCAGGCTCCAAACTGTTTGCCACTCAGATCAACATGAATAGTCAAAAATGTCGAAAAGTTGTCCTTTTCTACGTTTTAGTGCAATGCGTTTGCGTACGTTTGCGTTTAAACGGGAAAGAATAACAAATTTTTCACTGTACTTACGCAAGCCAAACTAAATTTAAATATCACAGCCAAGTATAAACGTCGAACTTGGCGTTTGAACAGAAAAGAAAATTGAGAGAAAAAAGACTTTAAAGTTTTTTATACATTCAATGTCACTATGAGAATCAAAAATAAAAGAACGTGCCAGCTGATTGCGCCAAAAAGGCACAAACGATCTAACGCCAAAGACACAGAAACCCAGGTGACTGGGCCAGTTTTCATTGATTTAGATTCCACATCATTAGATTTATTTGGTTCAACATTATTTTGAATGTGTTTGACTTCTCGTTTGCCCGTATCTATACAACACATTCTAGCAAACCCTCGTAATGGGAGGGGAACTCTGGCTGGTGTCTTCTTATGAAAGAAATAAATGGACAGCACGGTACTGAAGATAGTCAGCGCACTACCAATTAGTTGAAGTCCTACATATACCCCAAACACCGCCACTTCCTCGGAGGATTCTGGCATCGAGTTGTTAACAACAGTTAGAAACACTGCCAGAGTGAGGAATATTGATATACACAATGTCACTCTCTCACCACTCTGGGCCGGAAGTAGAAAACAAAGCACGTTCAGAAGTGAAATACACACGACAGGTGTCATCATATTCAACGCATAGAACAGCCATTTTCGTCGCAAGAGAAGATTGAATTCGAGGTGATCCCACTTATCAGGTCCGAATGTGTTCAATCTTAATGTTGTGTCCAAGCTTATTGCTTCCCACTCGCCACTCTCAGACATAAAGTCCATGTCAATTTTCCCTGACGGGTTTCTTAGGTGTATGACGGTATTAGGGTTCGTCCATGACAGAAAGTCAAACATACACGTTTGTTCGTCTATAGGAAACTTGGCTACAGAGATCTTACAGGCGATAGTGTACAGTTTATATGGCCACATTGTCACCTTTCCATCTGAGGAGATTATTGACCTGCCACCCTTTTGCCCAATGTCCAGCAGTGAGTCGAGTGTTCCACTCAAAGACAAGTCAGGCATCCATATATCCTCGTTATTGACATTTATCGTATGGACACCAGGAAACTCTTCTTCATCCCAGGTTAGAAAATCATCTTGCCATACTACAGCCAAGAACGCCCTCACAGACAATGTTTGTTTTCTTTCGTCGATATTGTCAAGAGCAATCATAAAGAACTCAATATCCAGCTCTACTGGGTGCGATTTATTCAGGTTTGGAATAATATCCGGATTGTAATCTTCAAAGAGGCGTCTATGCAATTCAACTTCGTTCAAAGTTAGGTTATTCTCCATAGTGAGATTAATCTCCGCAGAACTGTGACACACGCACAGTAACACTATGACTAGAAACATATCGCCTGATAGAGCTCTACACCAGCCAGATTCTATAAGTTACTGATTCACTATCAGTTCTAATGCGGCTAGAACAGTACTGTCAGAATCACTCTAATACTGGACCCAGATAGCGAGACTGTTGGGCATATATATACTGCATTACAAATGAGTCCGTTATTGGTCTTTAGTGGGGAAAAGGCATAACGAAAGGGCAACTAGTTTGTGAGTAATTAGGAATAAATGTCATAAGTTAGGTTTTGGAAGATCATAAAAATGTCATTGATTGTGTGTAACTGTGCGAAAAGAAATATGATGAAACGGACGCCTTGGGTGCAATCTTGCATCATCGATGTTTTCACGAGTTTTTAAGCTGCCATATATACGTCCGGAATGTTACTTCTGAATTACAGTGGAGAATCTGTTATTCTTTCCCGTTTAAACGCAAACGTACGCAAACGCAAAGCACTAAAACGTAGAAAAGTACAACTTTTAAACAATTCTGATAATTCATGTTTATCTTGGTGGCAAACAGTTTGGAGCCTGATCAGACACCGGGTTACCCGGCGTCTGATCTGGCTCCAAACTGTTTGCACTGCAAATAATAGTTTTAGCGTAAACGCGTTTATTGGGAAAGAATAACAGATTCTCCACTGTAAGCAGCAACCTGTGCCAAGCTAGACACATTAACATAACATGTAAACAGTGTAGGTCCGGACAAATAGTGAAATCCCGATACATGTATATACATTGTACGTAAGATAAGTTGGACACGCGATGTTATAAGGTTTCCTCCAAGGTTTCAATTGTGAATGATCGTTAACCCTTTCATGATCAAATTATTCAGGAGATCTTTACCCCTTCACCGCTTTATTGTCGTCAACTTAAGTTTTGTTGTCTGCAAGACACGTTTCAAAGTTAGATTTAAGGTTGTTTGACTTGATATCGATAAGAGTGTCAAACAGTTTGGGTCCTGGAGAGAGAGAGAGAGAGAGAGAGAGAGGGGGAGAGAGCACTGTAGTGCAATAGTCTTAAGTAAACATAAAAGACTCATAGCAGGTGGTTCCTACGGGAGCCCTCTAATCAGCGTCAAAACTGTTTGTCTTTAGCAATATTTTGTACAAATCAACCCTGAAAAAAACAAAGGTTGACTAGATTGATTGATTGAGTTGGGTTTACGGCACCGCGACACATGAATTGGACACAGGGTGCCTTAAAAACTGGAATTCTTCGTTAAAGGTACAGGGGTGAATGGGTTCCATGACCAACATAGAATCTTCAAGTCGAAGCACGGTATAACCTCTATACCTTACTCTCCATAAGTCTTACTATGATAGCTGGAGCTCGCATAAGTCGAAATTACTTTTATCAAGTTGAATATCATTAATCCGAGCTAAGTTACTAACTTTAAAGTACGGGTCAGGATCCAAACTGTATGTCAGTCATTCTAATATAGCATAAGTCAAAATTGCTGAAACTTAAAATTGAAATATAAAAACCAGACGACAATTGTTTTAAATTGATGACGTTATGGCAGTGAAGGGATTAACACCCTATAAATGTGTCGTCTACAAAATAGTACAGTGGAGAATCTGTTATTCTTTCCCAATAAACGCGTTTACGCTAAAACTATTATTTGCAGTGCAAACAGTTTGGAGCCAGATCAGACGCCGGGTAACCCGGCGTCTGATCAAGCTCCAAACTGTTTGCCACCAAGATAAACAAGAATTATCAGAATTGTCCAAAAATTGTTCTTTTCTACGTTTTAGTGCTTTGCGTTTGCGTACGTTTGCGTTTAAACGGGAAAGAATAACAGATTCTCCACTGTACCATCTGCTACAATTCCCAAGTTAATTCATTTTCAATTTCTTTCAGGACCTGCAATCAAAGTGCCAAACAGTTGTAGTAGTCCAGAACAGGCGCGTCTAATCTCGATCCAAATTGTTTTGAACAAGCAGAATGTTAACAATGATTAAATCCCATAGTTTAGCATTAAAAATATTGCAGACAATATTTTTCTTGAAGAAGTGTTACGTGCGCCACAATCAGTTTGCCTAGCGAACTAAAGGGCGAGCACAAGAATGTTACACAAGATAATATATAACGTCAGTAGACGTATTGCACGGGTGGAACAAGCGCGTTAATTGGACATCTTCTCCGCTTTTCTTATAATGTCTTATACGGGGGTACAGTGTAGAATATGTTATTCTTTCCCGTTTAAACGCAAACGTACGCAAACGCATTGCACTGAAACATATAAAAGGACAACTTTTCGACAATTTTGACTATTCATGTTGATCTGAGTGGCAAACAGTTTGGAGCCTGATCAGACGCCGGGTAACCCGGCGTCTGATCTGGCTCCAAACTGTTTGCAATGGAAAAATAGTTTTAGCGCAAACGCGTTTATTGGGAAAGAATAACGTTTTCTCCACTGTATGGTCCACTAAAGGTGTAACATTTTAGTTGTTTCTAGTAAAAGAAAATTTCTTTGAAGAAAGCGGATACGTGCAGGCGGGCTAATTTGGTGTTCAATGCCCGTTGAAGGTCTTGTGTTATTCGTTCCGTTTAAACCAAACACAAATGATAAAGATTGAAAATTTGAACGATTGGATTTAATCTGAATAGTAAACAATTTGAAGCCTAGTCAGACGCCGGGCGTTTGATAAGGCTTCACACTGTCTGCAATAAACACAAACGTATTTAACATAAACGCGTTTATTGGAAAAGTAGGAAATAACCATGTATTTTTTCCTGTACAAGTACCAACCGACCCGAATAGGGGTCGTACACTATCTGCTTATAACTCTAAAAAGACTTTTGATATTGCAAAATGTAGCGACATATGTTGACCTCAGTGACTCTGGTTCATGACATTTAAACCCGAGCCAGTGTAAAGAGGTCAGCTACAGCAGTCATTGCGTGCTCTGACGTAAGCAAGGTTCCATATGAGAGGAGTATTTCAAAATTCTAACATTTTTGTTTCCGCTTCAAACCCTATGGTGTGACCACTTATATTATAAATTATTATGTATGTAGAATAGTGTTGAAGAGACTATTCTAATGAGCAGTGACACCATAGGGTTTGGTTTAAAATAAAGGAGAAACTGTTGAAAATATTTTGTTTACTTTTTCTACAGTGGAGAAAACGTTATTCTTTCCCGTTTAAACGCAAACGTACGCAAACGCAAAACACTAAAATGAAGAAAATGACAACTTTTTTATTTTTCTCAGGATTTCTTTTAAGCTGAGTGGCAAACTGTTTGGAGCCTGATCAGACGCCGGGTTACCCGGCGTCTGATCTGGCTCCAAACTGTTTGCAGTGGAAACAAGAAATATCTTTAAAAAAGATATTCGGCGGAATGAGTGGTTGAACTAACGCTCTATAGATGGGTGTGCAAAATTGAATGAAATTGAGGTTTTCAAAGAATTGTTATATCTTGGATTAAAAAGCAAAAAATAAAAGTATACAATAGAAACAGTAACTTTTATTTAAAATGCAAAACTATCATGTACAGAAATGCAAAATAAAACAATAATTTAACTCATATCCTAGCTACTGGTAGGAGATCCTCACATTAATCTATTGTTCTATATATCAAACTTCATTCATAGAGTTTCTTGAAACAAACTATAGCATACACAAATGTACAGATTCAACAGTCTGCTCTACTTCACTCTTGTAAATAATGATGAAACCACACGATTGTGTTTAACTCACTTGAGGCCATTTATATTTAATATTGCTTTTAATGTATGGTAAATGTGTACAAATAGTTAACAATTAAAACAGATTGGTAGTAAACAATTACAAAACACCTAGCTTCCTCTGTATATCTATAAAAAGATTTCAGATGTCATCTTAAAATAGAATCATAATTGCATCAGCCCAGTGTAGTAAACAGTCTGGTCTGTGTCTCTAAATTTTACACTCACAGTCCATATCTGGGAAAACTGTAATTGGACATAGACCAGCCTACAGGGCTCCAGATAAGAGGGAGTAAACTAAACAAATCACATTTATTCACTCATTTCAGCACCAAACCCTATGGTGTTACCACTCATTTTGATTGTCTCGAAGAGACAATTCAAATGTATAGTGACACCACAGGGTTTAATGCACAAATAAAGATTTTAAGTTTTGAAATAATTCCCTTATCTGGAGCCCTGGCTACTATCCAATCAGACTATTCAGTTTCAACAGGTGCTCTCAATTCTAAATTTCTAATCAAATATAATTGGTTGAAATGTGTGGCCAAACAGAAAGTATGGCTAAATAGAAACCAGACAGCTCCGCCGAAAAATAGTTTTAGCGTAAACCCGTTTATTGGGAAAGAATAACGTGTTCTCCACTGTACCTGGAGTCCTGTGTAAGGTTGCTGTCATTGTTCAACCCGACTAGTGTTTAACCCTTCACTGCTATGACATAATCTGCTTTAAAGTTTTATCGTCTGCTTTTATTTTCTCAAATTTAAATTTTGGGTAATATCGTAATACAGTGGAGAAGACGTTAAACGCAAACAAAACGCACAGGGCTGCCATAAGTTGACATAAAAAATCCTAAGATTTCCAAATTTGCATTTTTCAAGTGCGATTTTACTAATCGTAAATTTACCCCATCGCCTGTGTCTAGTTTGTTTTATTGACACGTGTCTGCTTAAAGCAGACTGGAAGTAAAGCAGAATGCGCCTTAATGCGCATTCTGCTTTACTTTCAGCCTTCTTTAAGCTACCATGTACTACCAAAAAAAATCCGGAGATTTAGGAAACTTCCGGAGAAATGGCAGCCCTGAACGCAAGCCCACTGCACTAAAACGGAGAAAGTGACCCATTCACCGCCACATTGTTGTCTGCTTTGAAAATGTTGCTGTCTGCAATATCGTTTGAAAGTTAGATTTAAGACATAATGATTGTCGTAAGTCCAAAATGAGTATCGAACAGTTTGGATCATATCAGACGCCATGTTACGCGGTGTCTGATCAGGATTCAAACTGTTTTCAAATGCGCCTTTGATAGTGAAAGGGTTATAGGAACAAAGGTACATACAGTCTCCCCTTTCTACAAATACACCCGATGTGAGACATAGATTGTGTGTGTTGTTCGGATGGAGTTGTTATAGGGAGGGAAATTGGCCTACATGTGCAAACAGTTTGAATGAAGATCAGAAGCCGCGTAACATCTAGAATCCAGCTGTTTGTCACTCGTCATTTTGTTTTGGTCAAACTGTCATTTGTGTGACTTTGAGGAAAACAGCAACGACAAATTTAAGCAGACGATAATGCAGACTAGAAAAGGTTGGACATAATTATCTTGTTTTGGGGAACAGTGGCAAGCGTCGTTGTGAGGAGAAAATCGTTGTTGAGAGGGCCGTTGTCAGGGAGGGAGCGCTGTAGATACAATTGAGAGGACTCGTCGAGGAGCCATCTGAAGATTATGTCACAACATCTCAAATGACATGTAGTATAAGTATATGGGCAGCAAATAACATGGTTTGTACAACGGAAAAGACTGAACTAATTCTCGTTTGGATCCTGGTAAGACGCTGGGTAACCCGGCGTCAGATCCGGCTCCAAAATGTTTGCAAAGGAAACAGTATTTTAGTACTCAAGCGCGTTTTTTCGGAAGGAATAACGTTTGCCTCATGTAAAAGAACCCATCCCAATAACGTACATGTAACTCTATAACGACCGCTAAAAAGAAGGTAAATTAATTGTATAAAAAACAGACGGCAGCTTAAAGCGATGTGATAGTAAATAGTAAAACAGAAAGCTCCTTTAGGAGCTTTCTGTTTTACTGTCACCTCGATTTAAGCAGCCACCTGCCTTAACACATGATAATGATAAACACTTTATACAGTGGAGAATCTGTTATTCTTTCCCGTTTAAACGCAAACGTACGCAAACGCAAAACTCTAAAACGTAGAAAAGTTCAACTTTTTGACAATTCTGATAATTCATGTTTATCTTGGTGGCAAACAGTTTGGAGCCTGGTCAGACGCCGGGTTACCCGGCGTCTGATCTGGCTCCAAACTGTTTGCAATAGAAATAATAGTTTTAGCGTAAACGCGTTTATTGGGAAAGAATAACAGATTCTCCACTGTATGGTCGTAATACAGATGTTTTACTGTACATGTATACACAATTTGGAACAGTCAATCAAACACATAATAGGGGCGAATGGGTTAATTGGCAAGTCTAACAATAATCAGTCTATGTTCTGTTTGTGACAACGAGGTTAATTAAGTGAACAAGTCTCCATCAATTCATCTACGACGATTTTGAGGTTTCATCAGTGCGGTTTTCATTCATGATTGCCCTCTGAAAACAGAGTTAATAAGTATAGAATCAACAATGTCGCAACTGCATAATCGTGTTAATTGCTTTTTATGTAATTTAGTGCTTCGTAGTACTCAGAATGACATCGAAAATAGGCCAGGTTAGTGGGTTACGAACTTACAATACACGTAAGCTTCAAAGCATCTAAATAAAAGGGGGTTTGGGTCGGCTTGACAATCGAATCTCTATGACCCGAACTTGAAAAAGTCGGAGCATTCGAAAATACCCGTTCTGTCTACATTTATCGGCCAGACACTGAATCGCAATATACCGATATATCGTATCACGTCTAGTGAACCCTTTTCCCGAAAAAATTGCCATTTAGCTCACGTACTTACAGTGGAGAAAACATTATTGTTTCCCAATAAACGCGTTTACGCTTAAACTATTATTTGCACTGCAAACAGTTTGGAGCCAGATCAGACGCCGGGTTACCCGGCGTCTGATCAGGCTCCAAGCTGTTTGCCACTCAGATCAACATGAATAGTCAAAATTGTCGAAAAGTTGTCCTTTTCCGTTACGCAGAATAGTGGACACGCAGGTGGCCCACTTGCTCTCATTTTCGAGCATTAAAATAAGAAGGGCATTTTTACATAACTTGTAATAACTTTTTTTTCTAGACAGATATCGTTCCTGTGCAAACGGCCTGTGTTAGCTTAAACATTTTCCTTTATGATGGAATTTGTTTTGAAAAAATATTTTAATAAGATTTTGGTCCTTTTTTAAGTTTAAAAAGACACCTCTAAATCACATTAAACAAAGAGTAAAATGCTGAAAATAAGCCTCGACACGGATAATATAACACGACCTTGTGCCTTTATACAAATCGATATCAATTCTGTGCAAACGGGCTCGTATACTTGACTATTTGTTCTTTCTTTTGATATAAATTTAAGAATTGTAAGTTAATGTTAATTTGGTCCTTTTTCAAATTGAAAATAAAATTAATATGTTCAAAGAGTCGTCGGGAGTTTCCGTAAATACCGAGCGGTAAGAGCCGAACATTGACGGGCACGCAAGCTAGCGTAGGACAGTTTATCGATAATCTATCGGTGTCCACTATTCTGCCTAACGTATGTTTTAGTGCAATGCGTTTGCGTACGTTTGCGTTTAAACGGGAAAGAATAACGTTTTCTCCACTGTATTCGTCATAAAGATACAGGTTCAAGCATTTACTTTATGTCGAGGGCCTCATGGAAGATTGACGTTTTCGGATAAGTTATCTTGTTTATCAATTCTTTATTATTAGTTTTATTATTGTTATTATTATTATTATTGTTATCATCTTCCTCGTCATCATCATCATCTTCAATATTTTTATAACAACTATTATAATTCTTTTTCTTCTTCTCCTTCTTCTTCTTAATCTTCTTTTTATTATTATTATTATAATATTACTATTATTATTATTATTATTATTATCATTATTATTACAATGTCCTGTTAAATAGCCATTTAAGTTGTGTCCTACAATATGACAGATGGATGTTTAAAGCATGCTGAAAGTAAAGCAGAATGCGATTTAAGGCGCATTCTGCTTTACTTTCAACCTGCTTTAGTAGTCAACCGACTTAAAAAACTAGAAACTGACTATGCCGTAATAGGTTAATATCTGAGAAGTTTGTGCCTGAAGTGACACTTCCTAAAAAAAATCATGACTTAACTGTTATCAATCAGCGCATGTTGCCGTTCGTTTTCTAATTGAATTCCGTAAAATTTAACCTGTGGTGTTTTCAACTTAATTATTTATACAATAAATACATTAACACTTTGCCTGCTGGTCGCGACTTCATTGATTTTTGAAAACAGTTTAGATCCAGATCAGACGCCGCGTAACGCGGCGTCTGATCTGGATCCAAACTGTTTGACACCCGTCTTTATGTTTTTTTACTTAAAAATTGTATACATCTAAATTTAACATATTTTGCAGACGACAATCTCGAAGCAGACGATATCATCGCAGGATAAGGGTTAAACGCAGTCATCAAGAGTTGAGATGATTACGATCAATCTTCTGTCACGTGCTCGACACACGGACAAAACACAGTTCATCCAGCAGGGACAGTATTGGCAAATCTCCACAGCAGTAATAATAGACTACATTAAAACTCATAGTTTTGCCAATCAATTCATCGGTGCTGATGCTGGGGCCCGTTTCATAAAACTTCGTACGACAAATGTTGTCGTAAGTCAAAACTTTAATATACATTTAATTTCTGATTTCTCTATATAATCCTGTCTTGTGACATCTTTTTGGAATCGTCTTTTCAAGACGATTCCAAAAAGATGTCACAAGACAGGATTAGATGGAGAAATAAATAATAATTGAGACTTTTATAATCTGAGTTACGACAAATCTTGTACGAAGTTTTATGAAACGGGCCAAGATGTATTTACTTGTAAGAGCGGATTTCTACTGAAGATGGACTCAGTGAATTTGATTGTTGTATTGGTGTTACATGTGCTGGTCTGTTTTCACTTTCACTGTTCTGATGGTGATAATCAGACAATGAGCGAGGAGGATCTACACTGGAATTTGTTTAAAAATTACAACCCAGATATAGTACCAAGGAAAAACAAGTCACAGCCTATTTGGGTTGATTTGGAGTTTTTCCTCATGGCTGTTGATGACGTCAACGAGAAGAAGCAAACCCTTGCAGCAAGGGCTTTCCTGGAGGTAGATCTTGTGAAATTGATAAGACGCTACTCTTTCCCAATAAACGCGTTAGGGATCAAATAAACGTGTCCATGCAAAAACGATGATACTATTCAGGTGTCTAACTAGGCTCCGAACTGTTTGCAACTCAGGTTTAAAAACGTTTATTAGCTCATTCTACCCTGAAACTTTAAAAAGACAATTCAAATTTACAATTAAATCTAGTCACTGCTACATATAGCGCGTAGGAAGTCGGGTTGAGAGGAGCAATTTGTGGTGCATATCTTGCTACAGAACATAACTATAGATCATCAAGGATTTGGAAAAAAATCCCCTAGTCAGGCGGCAGTCTCAATCCGTTCTCAAGTTGATATATAACTTGACCTAATTTGTACTTGGGATATTTAAATAAGCTATTTCTCGATTAACATGATTTTACTGTTTTGTCTGACACCAAAACCGCTTACTAAAATGATTGGATACTTATCAAGTTGTTGACTTGGACCATTCCCAATTCATCCGTATCACCAAATCTCAATTTGACCATGACATTGGCTTAATTTAGAATGTTAAAACTTCAGAAAATATTGTCAAGCATGCCCCCAGGCGTTGACTATTATTTTAGTATAATTAGTATTTTATACCAGACTTGTGCGTTCATAACCATATACAATTAAGGTAATTCAAAACTCGAAACGTCGAACTCGTTTAAATCGAACTTACCAGCATTTCATATTTTTAATTGCGATAAATAGATATCGCTTAATTAAGGCCTTTGGCTACCGGAAGTCGGTCTTGCGGGCGAGCGGATATGCGTCTTGACGACACAGACTGTTTTCGTACGTGTTTATACTAGAAAATTTATATAAAGGAAATGTTGATACGAATTAGTATAATCCTTCATAGCGCAGTTAGTATAGTGGTTGACTAGCAATCAAAAGGTCATAAGTTCGAGACCCATCCGATCCAAATATTTTTTTTAGTGTCCGATTTATTGACTTGTCAATCCATAACGCAGTAATCAAGAGACATGTTATGTTTAGTCTCGTTGATTAGAACTAGTGATGTTTACGGTCCAAGTATAAGTCCACTTACCTGTACGTTTTAGTTTAATGACTTACAAGTCAATTAAATCGGTATACATGTAAACGATTTGATCGAACTATAAAGCCACACATTGAAGCTTATCAATACGCTAACCTTTTCAAGATCGATATTGCCCATTATAATTATGTTAAAACAATATAATAAACCTTGTATGCAAGTCCATGAATAAATAATAATGCATTTTAATGACAAAGTTTTAATTCTAAGGTAGGTAACTGTATCTAAACAACAAATATCCCACATTTTAATAAGAAAATATGTTATTACAAATCCTGACTGTAATATTTTCTAATTTTTTCAGACTGACTAGTTCATCAACCATATATTTGAATAAAATGAAAACAAATATACATTGAATGAGTCAGTTTTTTGTAATTCAATTTTTTAGCATTTTGCAAAATTTAAATAGCTGATAACATCTTTCTGAACACCTTTATTCAAAATGTTTTTAGCTTTTCTTGTAATGAATGTTGTGGACTACTTATTGGGTGAGAATTATAGTCATTAGCTTTATTCATTTTTAAGAAAAATAAAATCATCAAAATTCTAGGTTTTTGTCAGAAAAAAAGACCTTAAAGACAAACCACACGATAAATTTTGCCTATATTTACACACATTGTTTCTTAGGCTATTATCATTCTTCTTGAAAAGTTTCATAACAATCGTATGGAAACTACTTTGAAATATGGATATGTTCGAGCTAACGCGAGCTCGAATTATCGAGTTGCGACTGTATAAATGTCACAGGGATAACATGTATTTAGGGAGTACGTGAAATCACGTAAAAACAGGGATTTCACGAAAACCCTAATTCTCCCAGGGAAAAGGCGTAATTCTGAAGCTTTTGAATGACGTTTTATAAATAGTTGGCAGTTACCTTTTAGCTCACCTGTCTCGAAGTGCCAATGTACATGTAAGCTTTTAGGATCGCTGGATGTCCGTTGTCCGTCGTCTGTCTGTCCGTCCGTTAACAATTGGTTGTGAACAAAGAGTACATATTTAACCCATTACATCATAGCCGGATTTAATAGTATTAAAGATAGTTGACCACTTGAAGTGGGTTGAAAGCAAGGCACATTCTGCTTTACTTTCAGTCTGCTTTAAGCTGTCATCTGCTAGGATATGGAAAGTATTTCGTATGGTGCATATTAATGCCTGTATAATTTGGAACTGTTTTCTTCAGTACAGGAGAATGGCGTATTTATGGGGTAAAGGATTAAAGCAGAGCTTCTGTGTACGTTTTGCAGTTTATCTTGTTTAAAATCCTGACGAATCTCAGTGTCGGACATGTTTCACTAACTTGAAAATGTTCGGTGTGGACACAGATGTGAGGGATTTTCTGGAAATTCTCAAATCTGAATCTACACTAGAGACGGGGTTGGTCAGTATGAGTTTAGCTCTAGTTGATACTCTAAGAGACGTGTGTACATGTATATATATATTTACAATTATTTGTTTCTGTTGTAACTTGTTCTGTTTATAGATCTATAGAAGATATCTGTATGTAATACATTTATGGAGAGCCTCATGGGAGATTATTCGTTTGACTAAATGAGACACCCTCGTTAAATAAAGTCAGTCAACACTCTAGTGGCTACAAATTTCATCCGATCTTCATGAAACTTTATGACAATGTTTGTCTGGGTAAAATCTAGGTCTAGTTTAAATGTGGGCCATGTCGGGTTAAAAATTAGGTCACTAGGTCAAATCATAGAAAAACCTTGTGAACACTCTACAAATCTCCTTGGATCTTATTGAAATTTCATCAAAATATTTGCCTAAATAATATCTAAGTTAAAATGAAAAATGGGTTATGTCGGGTCAGAAACTAGGTCACGAGGTCAAATTATAGAAAACCCTTGTGAACACTCTAGAGGCTACAAAAATCTCATTGGATTTTTATGAAACCTAATCAGAATGTTTGGCTTATTAATATCTAAGTCAAGTTCAAATATGAGTTATGTCGGATCAAAAACTAGGTCACTAGGTCAAATCATAGGAAAACCTTGTTAACACTGTAGATGCTACAAATCTCATCCGATCTTCATGACACTTGGTCAAAATGTTTGCCTCATAATTTTCTAGGTCAAGTGTGTATGTGGGCCATGTGTCTTTAAAAACTAGGTCACTGGGTCAAATTATAGAAAAACCTTGTGATTACTCTAATGGCTACACATTTCATTGATCAGGCTCCAAACTGTTTGCCACTCAGATAAAAATGAATTGTAAGAAACATATAAAAATTGACATTTTCTACATTTTAGTGTTTTGCGTTTGCGTACGTTTGCGTTTAAATGGGAAACAATAACGTTTACTCCACTGTAAGTATTGTTACTTTTCTTCTTGATTTACGTTTAGTTCCGTTTAATGTGAAAGACTATACGTATTCTCTCTACTGCAGGTTATATGGACTGATGAGCGGCTGACATGGAACCCTGACAACTATTCCGATGTAACAACCATAAACGTCAAGAACGAAGATATCTGGATGCCCGATCTTTCCTTGTCTGGAACTCTTGACAAACTTCTAGATATAGGTCAGGAAGATGGACGAGCAATAGTGAGCAGTGAGGGCAAAGTGACTATGTGGCCTTACAAGCTGTATAACATTGCATGTAAGATTTCTATAACTAAGTTTCCCATTGACGAACAGAAGTGTGTATTGGACTTCCTGTCCTGGACAAATCCTACCACAGCGATTCGTTTTAAGAATCCGTCCGGAAGAATAAATATGAAATATTTGTCTGAAAGCGGTGAATGGGATGCAGTCAGTTTAGAAACCGATGTTTCAATAACAGATTATGGAGTGCTTAAATGGGAGCACGTGTACTTTAACTTACTTCTTCGTCGAAAGTGGTTGTTCTACGCTATGAACTCCATGGCGCCTGTTGTGTGTATTTCACTCCTGAACGTGCTTTGTTTTCTACTTCCGGCCCAAAGTGGCGAGAGAGTGACATTGTGTATATCAATATTCCTCACTCTGGCAGTGTTTTTAACTGTTATTAACAACTCGATGCCAGAATCCTCCGAGGAAGTGGCGGTGTTTGGTGTATATATAGGACTTCAGCTTATCGGCAGTGCGCTGACTATTTTCAGTACCGTGGTGTCCATTTATCTATTTCATAAGGACGATAGTTACAAAGTTCCTCTCCCAATCAGAAGTATGACATTGTGTTGTTTCACTAACCGAGAGAAGCCATACACGCTGCCTGTCAGCGATGAGACAAATGGTACAGTCTCTAACGGGCATAGCAAACAGCATGAACTACCAGAGAACCCTAAAGTTTCACTGCCAACCATTGTGACGTGGAAAATGGTATCCATTGTTCTGGACCGTGTGTGTTTGGTGTTGGCAGTATGTTGGCATGCCATTTTAAATATGTATTTAATTATCCAATTAAATATCTAACCTTTATCATGCTAAATTTTTTTTTTATGATAAACATGCTGAAGTTTCAAGTGAACACTTCCTTGGAGTACTGTATATTGGCCGTGTCATAACAAAACCTGCCTCATTGCATTGCAACATTGTACAGACTAAGCACCGTTGTCACTCAATGCTCAGTATCTACAGTGGAGAATCTGTTATTCTTTCCCAATAAACGCGTTTACGCTAAAACTATTATTTGCAGTTCAAATAGTTAGGAGCCAGATCAGACGCCGGGTACCCCGGCGTCTGATCAGGCTCCAAACTGTTTGCCACCAAGATAAACATGAAATATCAGAATTGTCCAAAAGTTGTTCTTTTCTACGTTTTAGCGCTTTTCGTTTGCGTACGTTTGCGTTTAAACGGGAAAGAATAACAGATTCTCCACTGTACATGTTTAGTCTACACTGTCAATTACCGTATATAATACAACACATTGAATACTTTAAAGCCGCATTGTGTTTTTGGGAAACCTGCATAAAACGGTTGTTTGGGATCCCATTAGAACTACGTGGGACGTGATTCTTTCATAAAAAGCGGCTTTATCTAAGAAATTCGCTTTTAAAAATTTTTTATAATTTTTTTGTGCTAGCACAATTTAAAGAGCCTCCTTGTGAATGGAAAGAAGGACAACTCTGTAAATACAGGGCTCCAGATAACGGAAGTATTTCGATTACTAAACTCTTTATTTCTGCTTTTAAACCCAATGGTGTCATACTCATTAGAATCGTCTCGAAGAGACGGTTTAATCAGTAGTAACACCGTAGCATTCGGTGCTGAAATGAGTGAGAACATGTTGGAATTGTTCAGTTTATTCCTCTTATCTGGAGCCGGCTGAAATGAAGAATTTAACCCTTATTCTGCTGCTAAGACGTCTGCTATGACATTGTCGTGTGCAATATTTGTTTAGTTTAGATGTATGCATATTTTTGATTAAACAAACCTTAAGACGAGTGTCAAACAGTTTGGATCCAGATGAGACGCGGCGTTACGCGGTGTCTGTTTTAGAGTCAAACAGTTGCGACCAGTAGGCACAGGATTAAACTATGAGATAAGGTCACCACGTGTAAATAATTAATCACGGTGGTAAACGTGTACAATCCAATACGGGGGATCTTGCTGAAAATGACTGTTTCAGCCTTGTCTTCTCTCTAACTAAACCACCTATTTTTGGATCTTCACCAAACTTGCTATAAATGTTTATTAGTAGAGAATCTAGCTCAATTTTGATAACTATCAAAGTCGCATGAGGCATGCCTGAGTTATTGCCCTTGAATAATTAAAAAAAATGACTGTTTCAGCCCTTTCTGCTCTCTAACACAAACACTTTTTATTGGATATTCACCAAACTTGCTGGCATTGTGTATTTGTTTTAAATATAGATCAAGACAAAAATCGAATACAGCTGACTGAAAATCCTTCAAGAGGTAAAGGAGGTATGGAGTAGTCATTTATTACATTACTTATTACCAACACGGCCAAGATGAAGCACATGCAACTATTGACCAAATAGTTGGCTTAAATAGAATAAAAACAGTTCCTATTACAGAGTTGACAGGGCTAAAATAAGTATGAAATAGCAAATTTTTAATAATTGAAGAACCGTAACTCCAACATGCCTTCGGCGATTTGGGTATTCATAGAGCTGGACTAAGTTTTTATCCAATATTATTTTCAGCAAATTTGAACATCCAATTAAAACCGTTTGAGTCAGAAAGCTGACAAGCCTGAAGTATGCAATCTATAATCATTCAAGGGCAATAACTTCAACATGCCTTGTGCGATTTTGGTAGTTAAGATTATGAACTTGATTTTATATTAATAAACATTTTCAACAAGTTTGGTGAAAATCACAAAAAAGTTATTTGTGTTAGAGAGCAAAAAGTGGTGAAACAGGTATTTTTAAATACATAAAGGACAATAACTCAGACATGCCTTATGCGGTTTAAGTAATAATCAAACCGAACCTAGATTTTGTATAAATAAAGAATTTCAGCAAGGTTTTGTTAAGATCCGAAAAGAAATGTTTGTGATAGAGAGCAAACAATGCTGAAACATTAATTTTTGATAACTAAAGGGCAAAAAACTCATGCCTTATGCGATATAAGTACTATTTGAACTGGAGATATATTTTATATTTATAAACATGTTCAGCAAGTTTGGTGAATATCCGATTAAAACTGTATGTGCAAAAAAAACCTGAAACAGTCATATTTTAATAATTAAAGGACAATAACTCATATATACATTATGCGATTTTAGTAATATTCAAACTTAACCTTGATTTTATATTAATAAACATCTTCAGCAAATTGGGTGAAAATCGATAAAAAAGCATTTGTGTTAGAGAGAAAAAAATGGTGAAACAGTCCTTTTTAATACATTAAGGGCAATAACTCAGATAATCATTTTGGGATTTTTAGTAATAATCAAACTGGACCTAGGTTTTATATAAATAAAGAATTTCAGCAAGTTTGTAGAAGATCCGATGAAAACTCTTTGTGTTAGAGAGCAAAAAAGGCTGAAACAGTCATTTCTAATAATTCAAGAGCAATTACTCCGACATTCCTTATGCGATTTTACTAGTATTCAAATTTAACCATGATTTGATATCAATGAAAATTTTCAGCAAGTTTGGTGAAAATTCAATAAAAAGAATTTGTGTTAGAGATAAAGAACTGGCTGAAAACTGTAATTTTAATACATAAAGGGCAAACACTTAGATATGCCTCATACAATTTTAGTAGTTATCAAACTAAACCTAGATTTTATACTAATGAACATTTTCAGCAAGTTTGGTGAAGATCCAATAAGGTATTTGTGAAAGAGAGCAATAATTGCTGAATCACTCATTTTTAATACAAAAATGGCAAAAACGCAAACACGCCACATGCGATTTTAGTAGTAATCAAACTGGACCAAGATTTTATAATAACAAACAATTTCAGTAAGTTTGGTGAAGATCAACTAAAAAATGCTTGTTTTAGAGAGCAAAAATTGCTGAAACAGTCAACTTTTAATACATAAAGGGCAAAAAGTCTTACATGCCTTATTCGATTTAAGTAGAAATTTAACTGTACCTAGATTTTATATAAAAGAACATTTAATGCAAGTTTGGTGAAGATCCGATAAAAACTCTTTGTGTTAGAGAGCAAAAAGGGCTGAAACACCGTTGTGACGAAATGTGACTCATTTTATAGCAATCGTTCGCACCCGGTGATATTGAACCCAGCTGTTCCACGTGCCACTAATCCGTGTGGTAATATCTATGTCAGACGATCTACTTTCGGTTTGTTATGGTTTTAAATCGCTTTTTTGGTGATTTAGGCCTGTCTTCAACATTTCATAGATCAGTTTGGCCCATTAGAATGTTCAAGCATTATTATTAACCGTTATTGTATTTCGCACATTAAAAAAAGGTCTGAAAACACAATGGGACTTTAAATGCATGTGTGTGTCAAACAGTGTAATCAAGACCAGCCGCCGCGTCAAAGAAGCGGCGGCTGACCTTGGTCTGCACTGTTGGCATTGCAATAAGTCAGGTGTTCTCATGGCACGGCCCATATGTATGTGCTAAATATGGTTGCCTAGGACAAAGTTGTGTTAGTATTGTAAAGTTCTTCCTATTCCTAAGCAATAATAAATCAATGGATTTTTCATGTTAGTACTTTGCATTTTAGAATTGTAAGTTGTGTTGTTTACAAAGAAGATTTTGGAATAAGTTTCCTATTCTTAAAAAACTTTGTAAATTCACGTTTAACCCTTTACCTCATAACCTGTTTCTAGTTTTGAAGACAGGTGACCACTTAAAGCAGGTTGAAAGTAAAGCAGAATGTGCCTTAAGGCACATTCTGCTTTACTTTCAGCCTGCTTGGAGCTAAAATCTGCTAGGCTATATAAAATATTTGTTATTGTTATTGTTCATGAGGGTATAAACTGGAACTATTTTCTTCAGCGGAGGAATAAATTAAAAACGCTAAAAGTCGCTTCTATGGGGGAAAGGGTTAATAAAGTTTTTTCTGTTCTTATTCTAAACATGACTAAGGGATAAGCCCCAAAATATTTAAAAGAATGTCAAACAGTGCAGATCCTGTTGATAGGGCTCCATTGCACTACATTTGTATTTGCAGCAAGAACACATACATGGTTTCAGGTATGAATATCGACTTCAAAATTACTTATTCACTTTTTATATGAATCTTTTATGGACCTGTGTTTGATATATATATCAAAATGAGTTAAACTTATTTGGATACTAATTAGACGTAGAGACATATTTAAAAGAATAAAAAATACTTACCTTAACCCTTTACCTCATAGCCTGTTTCTAGTTTCGAAGACATGTGACCACTTTCAGCATGCTTTAAGCTAAAATCTGCTAGGCTATATAAAATATTTGTAATGGTAATTGTTCATAAGGGTTTAAACTGGAACTATTTTCTTCAGAGGAGGAATAAATTAAATATGCTAAAAGTTGTTTCTATGGGGGAAAGGGTTAATCACAATTACAATCCGGTCACATGTCACCGCGCCTTGACTAACAACTGCAACTAGTTTTTATCCAAGTCAGACGCTGCGTAACGCGGCGTCTAATCTAGATCAAAGCTATTTGTCATATAATCATATTCAATTTAAGTCAAGTGAAAAATAGGTTCTTTCCCATGTTACTAATCTTCTTGTCATATAATTTTTGTTAGATGTTTTACATGGGTTTACTTACTGTGCTGGCGGTCTTTTTGATTGTGAGGTTGTGGAACAGGGTTTATATTTATATTTTATGTACACTGTTCGTCTTTATAGGTGAATATAGGAGATAAGAGTGAGGTTGGGCGCCCCTAAACCAAGGTTTAACCCCCCAGTGGTGGTCAATGGTTAATTTATAATTAATTATTGGTTGCTGCTGACCGTACCAAGGCGGGCTCCTATGTTCACTTTGCTTTATGTTTGTCTTGCGTGTTGTTTTCTATTTAGTGTGTAGATGAAGGAATGGGAGTGTGCGTGTGTGTGTGTTTGATATGGTATGACTGTGTGTGTGTTCTGCTTGAGAGGTGGGTGTATTGTTTGCGTTGCGTTTCCTGCTTGAGTCTTTCGTATATATTTGAATTTTTTGCGTTGACGATAATTTAGCATGGTAGTGGTAAACGACGGTAGATAAACCATTCTTACAGTAAAACCTCTCTATTACGGCCATCTAGTCGTGTTGATTAGAAGATATTTAAGGCAGGTGACTGCCTACAGTAAGGTAAACGTAAAACAGAAAGACCCCTCATGAGTTTTCTTATTACGTTCACCTTGCTTTAAGCAGACACCCGTATTTATAAAATCATTTAGCACTATTTAAGTGGTCGTAATTGAAAGATCTCACTACTTCTGAAAACGTTCTATTTTGGTTGTTGTTCCTTTCCAAGTACACGTTCTTTTACTGATCGAGGGATGTCAAATTTGCTGATTACCATTTAAATTGATGAGACAAATGGGCGTATCAAATAGTGCGCAATCTTTAAAAACACTACAGTCTCACTGTCGACAAAGATGACATCGATAATGGTTTGTCAACAAACATGGCATGGAATATGGTAACCTTGTGTGTTTGGTGTTAGCCATAGGTTAGCATAATAGCAGATTGTTGGGTTTTATACAAATACACCGAACTGTGTTTGAACGATTCATATCCCGAACATACGTCTGATCAACGTCTACAATATTTAAGAAATAATAAATTCATACCAGTGTTTTATCGTGCAATCGAACACTGGTAGGAGTTGAGATGCGTAGTAATTTAATCACGAGGCCTTTAGGTTTAATTACAAGCATCTCAACGACTACCCGTGTTCGATTGTTAGATAAAACACTGGTATTTATTTATTATTTCGATTCTAACACATAATTTAACCTTAATTTGCACCGAAGCAACGGCGCTACATTTCTTGGCGTACGCATTTTCGAAGCCAAATGACGTCACGTTAGAACGTTTAGCGCGTGAGTGTTCTACTGAAAATTCGTACACTGAGACGGTCCTTCTTCGCTTATATAGGGGTGTGGGCGAGGTGTGTTAGAATTGCAAATAAAATCAAGCTGCATTAAGCATTCCATTGAGGAAGACGTCATTCTTTTCCAGTAAATGTTTCAGTGCTATTTCAAAGCAATCAGTCCCACAGGAAACAATTTTCGGCACATATCATTGGCTCAAAACTGTTTGCCACTCAAATAGAACTGACTCGTCATAACTTAGAAAAACACGTAATTTCCTACATTTGTTTCTGTATTGCATTTCGTCTTTTCCACTGTACATCGCTGTTCACCAGAAGCATTCTCATTTTAGAATCCCATCGAATCATATTCGATTATTTACATTTTAATGTTTTTGAGAAAATAAATTGTTGTCTTAATATATACTTTGTTAATAGCGTTGTGTTTAATAAGGAGCAAATTTGTCTGTTATGAATTTGAAAAGAGGTAAATAGTTAACACATTTAACCATAGCGAAGAGTATGAAAAATAAAACATGCAATTAGCTGACACTATGCTATGTGAAAATCCCTGTAAAAGTAATTGTATCCATAAAGTAAAAACAAACTGATTTTAAAATAAAAATAATGAATGGATGACACACTTAAATAGAAACGAAAATGAAAATAACGGATAAAGACTAAGAACGCATAGATTATACAAATATACACTACAGACCGAGCATTATAATTAATTGCGCATTTCGAGAATTTAAGATTTAACCTTTTCAGCACAGCTTCAAAGGTAAATGTTTACTTTAATACATACAGCTTCGAACAAAATCAAAAATATATAATATACATGATGATTGCAGAACACTTACAATCTAAGATATCATCATGTTAACAGAAAATGATGACTCATAGAAGTTTTTCAATTGTATAACCCATGTGTACCAAACTCCTAATGAAACGTCCTGCTACTTCTGTTTACAATTCAATATATAGCAGAAACAAATAGTACAACCCCTGATCGGAAGGCTCCTGTGATTTGGGTCTACACTGTTTGATTACTTCCAATTGGAGGAAACTGTGCATAGATAGGTTGAATAATTCTTCATATTTTGTATCACAATGTATTTTAACAAGGATATAAATATTCAAGTTTTACCTGTGATATAAACATTTTATCCAATATTTTTGTGAAAAGTGCTAATCTGTTTATTTAGAATATGATTCTAGGTTAGCAATAGACTAGCATACTTTTATTCTATGCGGTTGCATTATATACATGTACAGAAGTCAGAATTTTAAAGAAAACGTTATATTTAAATAGCTTTTATATATTTGAATAATCTTCACCGATTTTCCAATCATAACTATTGGCATTTACTACATTCATATTAAACGTTATGTTATATAAATACATGTGACAATATTGTCTCACACGTCGACTAACGGCCGGGTATAATATTAACTCAGAAATGTGTATTGTAAATGAATACTGAAACTTTTATATGTGACACTTTAACAAATAATAAAACTTGAGTAAAAGTTAGTGTTTACTCGTCGTTAACAAATCATGATCAAATTATTCGGGAGAGTTTTACCCCTTCACCGCTTTAATGTCGTCTGCTTCATTATTATTGTTTGCAAGACACGTTTCAAAGTTAGAATTAAGCTTGTATGACTTAATAGATATCGATAAAAGTGTCAAACAGTTTGGGTCCTGATCAGACGCCGCGTTACGCGACGTCTGATCAGGACCCAAACTGTTTGCAAACGCGCTTAACAGCGTCGCTGAGAGTGAAAGGATTAAACCATTTGATCCGATAAATCGGTCACAGGCAAGCAGTGTAGACTCTGATCAGACGCCGCATAGTACGACGTCTGTTCACAGTCTACATTGTTTTGCTGAAAGGAATTGCAATATAATACAAAACGAAAAGTAATTTTAGACGAGGCACCCCTTAAATAAAAATGGACTAATTCAATATGTAAGCATGGAAGAATCAACTGGGTGAAAATGGGTTAATGCACTATCGACTTTAGCGCTTTCAATGCCAAGTTTTATCGTCTGTTTTAAAGAGACTCGCAACCAGATTTAGCATTTAAAATAGTAATTTGTAAATATGTGTCAAACGCTTATATAATCGGGTATGACTTGGTTAAGGATAAGAAATTCTGTTTAAAAATGCGTTTCAATAAAAATAAAATATTGAGCTCTGGTGGGATTCGAACCCGGGACCCGGCATGCGCGGACAGAAGGCAAAATTGGGACACCACTTAGCCCACTGGGCTACCGAACTATTCATATATCTGGGATCGATTTAGCATATTTCAGTGTGTAGCGATGGAGAGTACATACAACTACATAATTCGACTCGGGTTTATGTCTGAGTCCGTGATCAATTTCTATAGCGTCTTTCGATGCTATGGATAAAACGAGGGATAATATCTAAAGAACTAAAATTTGAAGACGTTTCTAGAGGGTGTTTTTAGACTGGTCATATTTTTCAAATGTCAGATGTACGATAATGCTACCCTTTTGGTTTATTTGAGTATTTTCTTTTATTTTTGCAAATACACCATCTGGTTGCGAGTCGCTTCAAGCCTATCGCCCTCAAAAGATCGTTTATATCGATAGTGCCGTCTTCAATATTTGTTCAAGTCAAAATTAAAGCTTTTTCCACTGATGAAATATCGATATGAGTGTCTAACTGTTTGCAAAGTCAGATTTTAGAGCCATTGGCAGTGAAAGAATTAAAACAATTATTCATGTTAATATTTCGTAATGGTGATTGCTAGTGATAACGAGCAGCTAGATTTGTTTGATGTATAGCCTAATCCAAACAATATGCATTGAGTGGTGGCAGTCTGCATTTGACAAGCTTATCGGAAAATCTCGTCCATCGTTTTGAATTTGAAAAAAAGAATTAGAGAATCACGAAGGCATTTTTTAAATTCGCAAAGTGTTCATTTGTCATGAACACTCCTGGCCATGTCGGCTCTAAATGACCATCTTGTGTCCATGGGCCGTAAAACACCAATTTATTTATTCTTTCATTCTCCTAACCTTGTATACGTAAACAATGTATCCCTTAAATACTTAATAATTTTACAAAAAGCTTGTTTCCAGACAATAACTTTAGTTCTATATGGCATTTTATTAACCCGCCAGATTGTATGTATTTGGTATCTTTGTCATCATCATTGCGGCGCATTTACGGGGACCTGTAAATGCGTTGAGAGTTCCCGTATAGACGAACCGGTCACGTCTATGTGGCGACGCGCCTATGCGTCACATCCCAGTTATGTGCATCAGGGTAAGATTTATGCTGACAATCAAATGGTAATGACGCTGACAATCAAATGGTAATGACAACACCTTTGCACTCTAATATCACAGTTTTTCTCTAACGCTATTTCTTCTGAAAATGTCAATTTGTCATTGAGTTTCAGCCTGTTAATGGATGTTCGATTTCAAGACAATACATTTGTGCTAAGTACATGTAACTCTACACTACCAAAACTTGTTTGTAATATGATATATCTCACTGAAATTATAAAGAGGTACACCGTTTGTTAATTATCAGAGTAATCAATAGAGCGAGTTTCTAGCGCTGATATAAAGACCATGATACCGTGGTTCTTAGGCTTTATTGTCGTAGGGATTTGAACTTTTTATAAGACCGAGATTATCCCCTCTTCCAAGAACTAAAAGGAAGGTTGGTTGGTGGTTTTGGTACCATGGGCTGATTCGCAACGAATGAGATTAGCCAAAATAATCTGCCTGAAATCATCACAATCTCATCATCCCTCACTATTCGCCGACGCTATATGACATATTTTGTGTCGCAGTGCCATAAAACCCAACTCATCTATCCATCCATCCTAATGGCACGTCCTATTTATATTAAATATTATATTAAAATATTACAAAATAGTATTGTTTGTGCGGATCGATTTTCATTCATTTGTCAGTCGAAACTTGTTACGTTCTTTGTTAATCCACTGCCTGTTAATCCGGAGGTGACTATAGAGTTTGTAAATTTTGTAATTGTCTGACAGTCTATTCATATGTCCATCTATTGTACGATTTTTCTGACCTGTCGGAGTTATTTTTAGAACAGAATAGTTAATGATGGTAAATGGGTAAGCAAGGTAACATCGAATATAGAAATGTACACTTTCCTACTTCAGATAAGTATGATCCTCTTGCAGCACGAGACCGCTGCGCTAACTTAACTGATATCTTATTCTTTCCCAATAAACGCATTTATATACTAAAACTATTATTTCCATTGCAAACATGTTGGAGCCAGATCAGACGCCGGGTAACCCGGCGTCTGATCAGGCTCCAACCTGTTTGCTTCTCAGATTAAAAATATAGTTAACATTTCTAAAAGTATATTTCCACAGTTTAGAGTATTGCGTTTGCGTTTAAACGGGAAAGAATAATGTATCCTCTACTGTACATACCACATAAAAATTACAGCTATCCGTATCTCTAACTAGATGTAAAGAAAACCCATCCCTTTTAAAATTTTAGAATGTTCCAATCTAAAAATAACTCTGACAGGTCAAAAGAAAACACTAATATACGTATGTCCGTGTTAGTGTTTGTTTACAGACGATAACTTGAGTCAAGTATGACAGATTTTACTGAAACTGCTTCCCAGATATAACTTAACTTAGGAATGACTGATTTAATTGAAACTTTGTAAAATGTGACTAATATAGATATTGTGCATAATTGTATAGTTTACAAAAGGTATTATAACTACATGTAAATTGAAATAAGCCTTGGTACTATTGTTATCAGTATCTAGTGCATGTCAATGAGGTCTAACGGGCAACTATAAAATTCACTGTTAATAAAAATAGATATTTAGCGCAATATTTTGGTTTCAGGGTGACTTGATTTAATGATTTGTTTGACGCTTTGAAAAATGTTGACTAATGTGAATACGTTGCCAAACATCGCGTGTAGCGGCCCTATATGTAACTAGGCCCCAAATGTAACTACGCGGCCCTACTTGTAACTAAACGGCCCTAAATGTAACTAAATGCCGCTACAATCGTGGTCATTGTTGCTAAAATGAGACTTTCATTATAATGATCTTATCTTATGCCGATAATTACAGTTCGAAATGCTTATCACAACACAAATGAGAGCCTCTATATCAAATATCAACGTTGTGATCAATAATCATCTTTGTGACAAAACACCGATGCTGACAGGGTACAACTTCTGTCATTGCTATCTACAGTCGACATTGCTACCAACTTTTATCCAGACAAGACGTCGGACTCTGATCAGGAACCAAATTGTTGGCACTCGTATCAATCAAAACTTCTAAAAAAATATGTTTGCATTAAATTGCAGACGAGCATTTTAGCAGAAGATGTTTTTATCGCGAAAGTGTTCAAAAAGACTGTAAAAATTGACGATGTAAGGGTTATATCTAATATCAGGGCTGCCATTTCTCCGGATTTTTCCTAAATCTCCGGATTTTTTCCCAGTACATGTTAGCTTAAAGCAGGCTGAAAGTAAAACAGAATGCGCCTTAAGGCGCATTCTGCTTAACTTACAGTCTGCTTTAAGAAGTCGCTTGTCAATAAAACAAGAAACAGGCTATGGGGTAAAGGTACGATTCGTAAAATCGCACTTGAAAAATGCAATTTTGGAAATCTTAGGATTTTTCATGTCAACTTATGGTAGCCCTGTAATATCGACTAATGTTTGTTAAATTTCCAAAACCGCACACACCCTTGTTGGATCAAAACCGGACTAATGAGTTTATAATTCTGTTCAAATGAATTCGCGGCATCTATACAAAGGATTGTCGATCAAAACAAATACTTCATTTCCCTACGGTCCGTGCTTGGTTACTATAAACCTCGCTATTACGTAAATCAGATGACAGTTCGTGCTGACGGTGTCAACATAATCTGGCTACTTGAAGTAGGGTGCAATGAAAGCAGAAAGTGAAAGAGCTTTCTGCTTTATTTTCATCTTCTTTTTCAAGTAGTTATTTGACTTAACCCTTTCGGCGCCGAATTCGCATATAGTCGAATTCGCAAACAGTTTAGATCATGATCAGACGCCGCGTAACGCGGCGTCTGATCAGGGTCTAAACTGTTTGACACTCGTATCGATATTTCTTAAGTCATACTACGATGAAACTTACTTTGAAACGATCTTGCAAACAACAATATTGAAGCAGACGACAACAAAGCGGTGAAGGGGTTAAAAGCTCACGATGAATTTTGCACCGAAAGGGTTATTCGCTTTACTGATTGGTCGTTATAGCGGAAGTTTACTGTAGTTTATTTTCTGTTATTGACTGATACAGTGGAGAAAACGTTATTCTTTCCCAATAAACCCGTTTGCGCTAAAATTATTATTATCAGTACAAACAGTTTAGAGCCAGATCAGGCGCCGGGTAACCCGGCGTCTGATCAGGCTTTGAACTGTTTGCTACCAAGATAAACATGAATTATCAGAATTGTCCAAAAGTTGCACATTTCTACGTTTTAGTGCTTTGCGTTTCCGTACGTTTGCGTTTAAACGGGAAAGAATAACGTTTTCTCCACTGTAATAGATCTAACAATTGCATGTTTCATTATCCCGTGCGGACCCGTTTTGTCAATCTGTCAAACGAATTGAATCTTTGTCCCAGCGTAATAACCCAACAGTTGTTTTTGTCGTTTTGTGGAACTTCTTTCTCGACTGAAGGACAAATAAAAAAAAAGAAATCAAAGCTATTTACTAAGCATAGTCGATCGAATTGTTTATGAATAATGTATTTACGCTGATCGATTATCCTTTTATGTGGCACTGAATTATTTGATTGATCAATCATAATAACTACAAATCGCCGTGTGATCAATTTTCGCGACAACTCATTTGGATGCGAACTACTGTAACAGAAACGTTTACCTACTGTAAAACCGGTTTTATTCGCGAGAATATAATTTACGCGTTAATTCGCGAATGTCTCTAGTTTTGAAAATAGGTGACTTTTTAAAGCAGGTTGAAAGTAAAGCAGAATGTGCCTGAAGGCACATTCTGCTTTACTTTCAGCCTGCTTTAAGCTACCACCTGCTAGAAATAGAACATGATGTCGCGAATTAATACAAAATCGCATTTCGCGAAATATTCATGACGCGAAAATTACCAGTTTTACAGTATTCGAGAAGCACGCTAGGATTAACCATTTTAACGTCATTTTCGACTTAGCCGTTATTATAATAAGTGGGGATCCTGATCAGACGCCGATGAGCTTGGCGTGTGATTAGGATACAAACTTGATGAAACTCGTATCGGTATTTTAGCCGTACTTTTGCATATCTGACTGTCAGTTTCAGTTTCAGTTTATTTCTCTCTCAGTTTGCATTTGCATACAAAAAATGTGAACAGTCCCATACGTACAGTTAACAATGTGTACATGGTCAAGGAAACACGCATATAAATATCTAATGAATCAGCTATGAATAAGGATTTGTCATTGTTGTTGTTGGCATCCTTCAGTCACACTGGCTATGGATAAGTGCCTGTTGAGGAAGTTGAAGAGCACCGTCTTCTGTGACTGCAGAGACCTATTCTCGGTGCGCAGACTGTTACAGTCCCGGCAAGTGAAGACAGGTGACTCCTGATCTGTGCTTTTCAGTGATGCATAGCAGGAGTATCCTCTCCTGGGCACTAGCCTCGGCGACACTATGGAGAGACTGTGCTGCCCATACAACACAATCCTACTCTCGGTCTTGCTGGTGGGATCCAGAGGAAAGGAGGACCAATACGTCTGGGACCAGGTCGACTGCAGCAGCTGCCAGAACAGCGTTGAGTACAGCGCTGAACTGCCTACGGGGCTACGCTCAGGATTTTCTGCAGGGGTTGACTCCCTTAGCCCCTTCCAAACTGATGGTAGACCCTGAGGCAGAGGTGCTATTTGACCCATAGCTGGAGGTTTTCTGTCTGGGTTTGCTCCCATAGCCTTCCCCATCCAAGAGGTACCCACAAGGCAGCAGGGACAGACGCAGGTAGTATAGTGTACTGTCATACTATAGCAAAGTACAAACCCTCCATGCTGACAGAACATAGCAAGTAATGACCTCCGACCTGACCTAAGGATCTATCATTAAACTAATAAATAAACGATTTTTGAAACAGTATTGAAGACGACACCATTTAAGTCGATAACGTGTCACTCCTTCATTACCCGAGTGCATCTCGGATGCTTAAACAGTTAATTTCCTCGGCTTTCATTTCACAAATTAGTTAGATTTTAGGAATCGTGAGTACCTCTTAAGTCTTTCAAAACCATGGACCTGTTTTAAATATACTCTTGGTAAGTATCAGCCTGTCAGAAAGTAGGTCAAGAATGCCGCCGACTACGTCATCTTTGTTTACACTCAAACCGCTGCATATACTGACAATCGACATTTCCAATTAAATCTGGTCCATTTATAGCATTTTGGGGGTTTTTTTTGTTTTTTTTTAAATATACAGTGCTCCCTCCCTACAACGGTCCTCCCAATAACACTTCCCTCTCTACAACAACACTTGCCACTGTTCCCAAAACAAGAAAAGTATGTCTTAACCCATTCACGGCCTGTTTAAAACTGTCGTCTACTGTTTTTCTCAAAGTAAAATATAATTTTATTGGCCATTTCGACAGAAAAAAATAATATGACGCGTGACAAACAGCTTGAATCCAGATCAGACGCCGCGTCACAGAACCAGAACCAGTTGCATACAATTCGACTGTTTCTCCATTTAACAGCTCATTTTACTGGCAATGCACCTCTACAGATACGCAAATCTAGAATTATACCGAGAAATAGGTCTCGCAATAGGTCTCGCTGAACACAGTAGCCCTTCGTCTTGTGTGCTCTCCAGTCAGTTTTCCATCGATCTAGCAAAAACACCGTATTTAATCCGTGATAAAGGTGGACACGATCAAGGCTTACTACTTTCTTGTTCGAATTGGCCGGGTCTCGTCACATTTGCATGGCAAATAAAATACTTACAGAATTTTCAAAAGTTGAATCGAGGCAAAACACGTCTGGGCATGGTGGCTTTTATGACGTCAAAGTCACGTGGTATTACCACACTGTATATGATAGAAATGTTTATTGAAACGAGAGCAATGTATGTTATTTCCACCTGTTTGTGAATGTATATCGAGAAATAAAATATTGGGGAAAAAATTATATGTTAGCAGTGCTCATAGGCAAGATGGCTCGATGATCAGGGGAGTATATGTACAGTCGGCTGAGCGGTCATTCGGACTGAAAGTAGACTTTAACTTGGTATATTTTTACATCTGATAAAAAAAACGTCATTTTTCCAATTGGTTTCACTGTTTTGGGTTTAGTTTCATTTGATCGGGAAAGAATAACCCCTTCCCCGCTGAATGAATAATTGTTTCTATTTAGAAGATGTTTATACAATAAAAACTCGATTCTACGAACTCGCGCTTGTTCGAACATACCCGTATTTCAAAATTAAAACGTGGCTTAGCCACGTTTTAACTTTGAAATACGGGTATGTTCGATTAAACGAGATCGACTTATCAAAATTCAACTTACGAAATACTGGTAAGATTGATTTAAGCGAGTTCGTAGTATCGAGTTTCGACTGTACTTACATGTGTGTGAAATATAAAGTTCAACTAAAGCTAGTTCGAATTATCAACCCTTTCAACCCTACAGCCTTCTGTAGAGATTACTGATTACATATGTAAACAGTGAAGACCCTGATCAGAGGGCTCCTATAGGAGCCCTCTGATCAGGGTCTGCACTGTTTGATATTTTCATTCGTTTTTGTTGTCATATCAAAAATGCAACAGTAGACTGGTTCAAAATGAAAGTACTAGAAGAGTCCAAACGAATACTAAATACCCACAAGATATATATAAGGTTGGAAGGGTTATGGTTCAACTGTAATGGAATCGACCAACTACATGTTCAACGATCATTGTCCACGAACGCAGGTGACTATTATGAGACCATGAAACAGTGGAAGACTATGTAAATATTTAAAAGTATAAAATTCAAAGCAAGTTGTCACAGGATCGACCGTTTTAAGGCACTTTAAGGTAATTGGCTTTGTAATTAGCTATCTAAACTCGAGAGTGTCACTAATGCGTTTACAATGAAGTTCCCCAATGTAAACCACTAAAAAGCTTATTGATTGCATAACAGAGAGGTTGACTTCTAAAGAGACAGAAAAAACAAGTTTGGTCTAAAATTATGTAAATGGTCGCCAGGCGCCTGTATAAAACACATACATACTAGTTTAGGAAAAGGAGTTACAGTGTTCCCTCTCTACAACGGCCCTCCCAACAACGACGCCCTCCTTACAACGACCCTTGCCGCAAATCCCTAAGCATGACAATTATGTCTAACGCTTTTACTGCTGCAATATCGTCTGCTCAAAATTGTCGCTTGATGTTTTTCTTAAAGTTACATATAAGTGGACCTTTTGATAGAATAAATATACTGACGAGTGACAAACAGCTTGAATCCTGATCAGACGCCGCGTTACGCGGCGTCTGATCTGGATTCAAGCTGTTTGCAAATGTAAGTCAAGTCTTAATTGTCCCTCTCTATAACGACTCCCTCCGAACAACACACACAATAGGTGTCTCCCATTGGATGTCGTTGTAGAGAGGGAGTGCTGTATATTAACCATTTCATGATCAAAGCTATCGTAAGGTTTTTACACCTATACCGCCATATTGTCGTCTACTTCAATATTGTTGGTTGCAATATCTTTTCAGTAAATGTTGATGCAGTATAACTGACGAAGTTTCGATACGACTGTCAAATACTTTAAAGCAATATGTAAGCCAACGTAGCGCATTTTTCAAACCTGAATATTCAGGCACATACGTAATCTAAACATATAAAAAGAAGTAATCTGCTATGTATTTGGAGGCAACATTGCTTACAAACCCATGAATTTGGTGGAAAGAAGTCGATTTTTAAATCGGTTTGTTGACATCCGATCAACGGCGGAGATTTTCCGAGTTCGTTCGGCTTGCGCCCGGTAAAGATGTTTTCATAGTGTTTTCTTCTGACTTGGCAGAGTTATTTTTAGATTGGAACATTCTAAAACTTTAAAAGGGATGAGTATTCCCTACATTCAGCAAGATGGTCGTATTCGAATCATCGAGTTTGTGGTCAACGAAAAGTGGGCGGAGCAAACGCGCGAAGATTTACTGATGTCAACGATTTTGGCCCGACTCGAATAGAAATTGTAGTCAACGAAAACTTTGTACTTCCGGACGAATGGAAATGAATCAAACACCCGTTAAAACAGTCGTAATGCTCCCAATTTTTATATACGCACATAATGCCATGTGATCTGGATCCAATCGATTAATTGAGAGGGTCTTTATGTTTGTTTTATCTAGAGACACTAATCACGTGGTATAAACGTGGTCACGTGACTAAATCAACGCTCGATTTTAGGGTTTGACAACATTTTGTCAACGGAAAACATCAAGTCGTGATTCGAATAGAACTTGTTGACAAATATTCCAACTAACGCGATAGTTGCCCTGATTCGAATACGACCATTGATAGCTGTATTTATTGTGCGCAATATACAGTAGAGAATACATTTTTCTTTCCGGTTTAAACGCAAACGCAATTCACTACACTGTGGAAATTTACTTTTAGAAATTTTAACTATGTTTTAAATCTGAGTAGCAAACAGGTTGGAGCCTGATCAGACGCCGGGTTACGCGGTGTCTGATCTGGCTCCAACCTGTTTGCAATGGTGATAATAGTTTTGTTTATAAATGCGTTTAATTTGAAAGAATAAAATATCAGTAAAGTTAGCGCAGCGTTCTCGTGCTGCACGATGATCATACTTATCTCAAGTAGGAATGTGTACGACTATGTATTCGATGTTACAGTGGAGAATCTGTTATTCTTTCCCAATAAACGCGTTTACGCTAAAACTATTATTTGCAGTGCAAACAGTTTGGAGCCAGATCAGACGCCGGGTTACCCGGCGTCTGATCAGGCTCTTAACTGTTTGCCACCAAGATAAACAAAAATTATCAGAATTGTCCAAAAGTTGTTCTTTTCTATGTTTTAGTGCTTTGCGTTTGCGTACGTTTGCGTTTAAACGGGAAAGAATAACAGATTCTCCACTGTACCTTCCTTACAGTGGAGACTATATTATTCTTTCCCAATAAACGCGCTTACGCTAAAACCATGATTTCAATTGCAAACAGTTTGGAGCAGATCAGACGCCGGGTAACCCGGTGTCTGATCAGGCACCATACTGTTTGCAACTCAGACTAACATGAATGGTCATAATTGTCTAAAGGTTGTGTTTTTATGCGTTTTATTGTGATGCGTTTGCGTTTCGTTTGCGTTTTAAACGGGAAAGAATAACATTTTCTCCACTGTTACCTATTTACCATTATTGACTGTTCTGTTCTAAAGTAACACAGACAAGTCAGAAAAATCGGATCGATCACGTGACTCTTATTCGACCATGCGGAAATTCTCGGAAGCCGACACGAAGATTTGTTATGTAAACAAAAAGCTTATTTTTCCAACCATCTCGATAAGAAATCGACACATTTATGTATGGTTCTTAAAGAAAGGGGGGCATGATTCAGGCACCTGACAACGGATTTCGCTTAGTTTTAATACATAGAAAATGTTCTTATATAAGAAATTGCGCGACTTAAACATACATTTGGGCGACATTCTGGCTTTAAACGAAACTAAGCACAAACACAATGCAATAAAATGTAGGGAATGACAAATTTGTGAGTGTCTGTTTATAGCTCACCTGGCCCAAAGTGCAAGGATGAGCTATTTTGATCGTCCTGTGCCCGTTGGCTGTCGTCGTCCATTCGTCCGTCCGTCCGCCCGTCGTTAACAATGTCTGAATTCACAGTACCATGAGATTAGAAATTTGGCACAATGCATCATCTACAGGTCCTCTGTCAAGATTATTCAAGTAATGCCCCTGGGTTCAATAATGACCCCGCCCCGGGGTCACAGTTTTACATACAGTAATATAGTTAAAACTCTAAACGTTTTCCTTTCTGAAAATAATATTACCAGAGTTCAAATGGTTCCGGTCCATTGCATATCTAGGTCACAGCAGCTCTAAATATATATATATATATATTAACGAAAACTTAAAAATATCAGCTGGTCTGAAACAACTAGATGAATTTGAGTATTAACTTATACAAATGATTCATGGGTGATCATCTGACAGATTTATTCTTAACCTAAAAAACATGACTTCCAGTGGGTTGGAAAGTGTTGGTATATGGTGTCATTGAAAGCTTTCCACTTAGGCCTAGCACAATTTAAACTATTTAGGGTGTACAGTGGAGAAAACGTTATTCTTTCCCGTTTAAACGCAAACGTACGCAAACGCATTACACTAAAACGTAGAAAAAGACAACTCATCGACAATCCTGACCACTTATTTTAATCTGAGTGGCAAACAGTTTGGAGCCTGATCAGACGCCGGGTTTGCAGTGCAAATAATCGTTTATTTAAGCTTACCGTTTGCCCTAGATTACCAGCCAATGGTAGGGCTCCATTTCAGCGAGAAATGAAAAAATATATCGCATATTCGTTCAATTTTGTACTTGGGTATGGCAGAGAAATAAACAAGTGATGAACCGGTCAAGGACACCGCGTGCTAAGGAGGAGTGTAGCGCATCATTACGTCATACAGCAACCGCTCAGCTGCGAATTACAGTATAACCTATGTACTGCGGCCTTTCAATGAAGAGGCCCGAATAAATCAAATATTTCTGTAGACAGGAGACTATAGTTAGTGCATAATGAAATTAATATGAAACGCATTAATCATGTCCTGCATTAACTCATTGAACCCAAGGTGACGAGTACACTCGTCATTTAAAATGTACCCGTTACACTTGTCCACTGCAAACATTGTAGAACCACATCGTACTCGACGTAGATCTCCTATTACAAAATGGCCTAGAATCGAATTGTTCATTGTATCGTAAGTGTTGGGTTGAGATGGTTAAGCAGTCGACCTGTGGGTATTGTCTTCTTTTGTGTAATCGTTTTACAAATATGACTGTAAAACGTCTCGAAAGAAATGTGCTTATTTTCAATATTGTACTAAAATACGGTTGCTTTTCATCAATGCAGAAGGCAAACAATACAGAGGCTCCTATAAGCGTTTAATTCTTGCGTTAAACAGCCACCCGTCTTCAACCCCTTCGGTGACATGTGCATTTTTGTCATTTATAGTATAATGCACTAAACAACACAGTCCAGATGAATGTCATTTAAAAACCAAGAATGCTCTTGACTTAGGATGTTTTAACCCTATAATTTGTGGGGGGTTTTCTAAACTGAATTTAAAACAATTATTGCTTGGCTCCATTAGTGCATGAATGAAGAAAGGACTCGAATCTTGGTTGATCAGGTGCTGCTTAATGCTTGGTATTTTTTAGCAAATCAATTGATGAAGCATTTTCATGTCACGCCAGTCCACAGCAGCTCTTTCACGCCAGTTTTCAACACTTTACTGTCGGAACACAAATAAAAATCGTCCTCAATTGAATCTATTTTTAAATTCCATTTGGGTGACACGCTAGCTCATGCTCGGTTTTGTTTCTAATTGGAAATGCCTACAGCGAGCTCTACACGCGTACAGGGTTCCCGGTCGATTTTCTAGTTTTTCGTGTGACGTCATATGTAAAAGTGAACTCGCCGGCTTCCGAAAATACAAAGCACCGCCCATCGCCCTTTCATTGGCTGACAAACTAGGTCGAGCGGTAATTTGGGTTGAGCGATAACTTAGTATAGGTAAAGTAGGTTAAACAGTAACTGTCATACACTAGCCAACGTGCCATATTTGAGGCAAACGGTAAATCAGTTATACAGGGGGCGCAACGTAATGTAGCGAATGTTGATATTTAAGCGACGCTTTAGAGAATGTTAGTAAGATGGCGGACAAAACGTGATGTTTTCTGGATGAAACGGATACAATTGTGGTAAGTTTCAACATTTTATTACCTTTCTGAATAAAAAGTATATGCGCATCAGGTGACCGCCGGTTTCAAGAAAGCTCACAACTTTAGATCATGAACGTAGCTGTCTTCGTTTTCGAGCCAACCCCGGGACAGTTTTCTAAGTTGGAAGTTGTAAATTGTCATCGCTCTACTTTCGTTTTTATAAGTCATTCAGTAGACGTTTTTTAGACTAGTCTGACGTTTTTGAAACGCCTTTACTGTAAATTTAAACTCATTAAAGCTTAAATTCAATATCTGCCGATTTTAAGCACTTCGTCGGGACCCGCACGCCCGATTTTTCCTTTTTCAAGTACATTTTTGAGAATGTTTATAATTAAGCCGATCTTAGAGAATGTTGGTCAAATGAATTATTTAGTTTTTTTCCCTCACCTCATATTTACAGTCACATACAAAACACAGCAGGCGGCACCATTCTGTGTACTTAATTAAACGGAACACATTAAGAAGAAATTATTAGAGCTCTACTCCCCGCCGATGAAATTTGGAGGGTGATATTGTTTTGGTGTTGCCCGTCCATCCTTCCGTCCGTCCGAAATTCGTTTCTGCGCTATTTCTCGGCAACTACTGATTGGATTTTATCGAAACTCTGAATAAACCTTCCATACCAAGAAGAGCTGCGCATATCCTTAGCGTGTCCCGGTCGGACCTTTTAACACAGAGTTATGGTCCAGATTAGTTCTGCACTATGTAAACAGATTTCAACGAAACTAAAAGTTATGCGTCTATCCTCATGTCCCATCCGCATCGTTTAACACACAGTTATGGCCCCTTAATTGTAACATTCTATTATGCGCTCTTTCTCGACAACTACTACTTGGATTTCAAGGAAACTTTATGGGAACTTTCAATACCCCAATGAGATGTGCATATCCTCTGCTTGTTGACATTGACCTATACATTTAGATATTGAGAACATTTCTCGTTCCCGCCAAAACAGTTACAGACAATGACATGTCTCATGGAATCTTATAAACTTATAATCCTTGAACTTTGGTTAATATTTCCTGTCGTGGGATATAATGCACAATAATAAAGAATGCTTTTTATTATTTTCAGTCACATGCAATCATGGCCGAGGAAGAACCATCACATCTATTTGAGTGCACCATATGTGAGAAAAAATACTACCGAAAACAAACGTTAAAAGTTCTCATTCAAACACACAACTCTAACGAAGTGGAATGTGAATGTGGCAAAAAATTTACAAACCAGTATTATTTGTCTCTACATCGCCAAAGAAACCATAAAAACAGTAAAGTATGTTGTGTGTGTCAACAGACGTTTAATACAAAATTTGCTCTGCAAAGACACCAAGAACGCTACCATGCTGACACAGGTCATGAAGATGCAAAGTACAGCTGTGATATTTGTGGAGTTGCCACAACTTCAACGTTAAGTCTAAATGCCCACAAAGTGAAAGTGCACGGACAAGGTCAGGAGTACAGTTGCAGCAAATGTGCCAAAATATTCTACTACAAGTATTCGCTCCAGCGCCATGAGAATGATGGCGTCTTGTGGACGGTTTGGTGTTGCTTCAGGAACCGATTTCTGGAGAAAGTTTTATCACAAGCTTACAAGACCATATTTCACCATGTCTTGGGTTACAGATTTACTCATGGCGCTGGAGCGAATACTTGTACATGTAAAAGAATATTTTGGGCTATTCCGGTATTATTTTTCACCAGTGGCAGCCCATTTTCGCCGTCCAATCAGATCGCGTATTACATTCGGTTAACAATCAGACAAAATGTCGGCCAGCAATAAGAATTTCTGTTGATTTTGAAAAGTTTAGCTTGTGCAGAGTCCATTGATTGATTAATACGGGGTAAACTGTGCTATTCAATGACTTTTTATATAAATTACTCGCCGATGTAGCGACTTTCCACCAGGAATCTGTTTATACGCCAAAACGACGGTACCCGATGTTCCACAATCTTAGGACAAAAGAGATATAGAGGGCTGTTCTCCTTGTAGAAGATTATATTTGTTGGGACCGGATTTGTTTCGCTCGTTTTTTCTGTTTGTTTCTTTTTTTAAAATTGTTTTTGATCAAACGCCAAGTGATACAGACACCTGTGACCGGGACACGCTAAGGATATGCGCATCTCTTCTTGGTATGGAAGGTTTGCGCAGAGTTTCGATGGAATCCAGTTAGTAGTTGCCGAGAAATAGCGCGGAAACGAATTTCGGACGAACAGCAGGATGGACGGACAACGCCAAATCAACATGACCCTCCTAATTTCATCGGCGGGGAGTAGAGCTCTAATATTTTTTTCTAAATGTGTTCCATTTAATTAAGTACACAGAATAGTGCCGTCTGCTGTGGTTTGGATGTGACTGTAAATATAAGGCGAGGGAAAAAAACTAAATAATTAATTTGACCAACATTCTCTAAAATCGGCTTAATTATAAACATTCTCAAAAAAGTACCTGAAAAAGGAAAAATCAGGCGTGCGGGTCCCGACGAAGTGCTTAAAATCGGCAGATATTGAATTTAAGCTTTAATGAGTTTAAATTTACAGTAAAGGCGTTTCAAAAACGTCAGACTAGTCTAAAAAACGTCTACTGAATGACTTATAAAAACGAAAGTAGAGCGATGACAATTTACAACTTCCAACTTAGAAAACTGTCCCGGGGTTGGCTCGAAAACGAAGACAGCTACGTTCATGATCTTTCATGTGAGCTTTCTTGAAACTGGCGGTCACCTGATGCGCATATACTTTTTATTCAGAAAGGTAATAAAATGTTGAAACTTACCACAATTGTATCCGTTTCATCCAGAAAACATCACGTTTTCTCCGCCATCTTACTAACATTCTCTAAAGCGTCGCTTAAATAGCAACATTCTCTGCATTACGTTGCGCCCCCTGTTATAGTTCATTTGTTTGAAAATTATACAACATAACCTGTTCGCTCCCTACGGTCGCTCCAGGTTATATTGCATAATTTTCAAAACATGAACTATAACTAATACGTAAACGCGTTTATTGGGAAAGAATAACGTTTTCTCCACTGTATCTGAAATTTATTGAAATGTGTCAAACAGTGCAGACAATGATCAGATTGCTCCTTTGTGGGTCCCACTGTTTGCATATGACGTATGTACACTGTTTGTAACGGACGAGTATACTCGGTACTAGGGCTCAATGAGTAAAAACACTTAATTGCCATACGGAGGAGAAGACGTTATCCCCATTTGACCGCAAACAAAACGCAAATTCATCGAAAGAAAAAGATAACTTATCGACAATTCTGACTATTCGTGTTAATCTGAGTGGCAAACAGTTTGGAGTCTGATCAGGCTCCAAACAGTCTGCAATGTAAATAAAAGTTTTAACGTAAACAGTAGGAAAGAAGAACGTCTTCTCCACTGTAACTATCTTTTGAAAGTTAGTCTAAAGCATTTTGACCAAAGAAACAACGCTATAGATAATTATAATGAGTGTCAAAATAAAAAAAATCAAAGTACTGTAGTACTGTTGGCTCGGACTTTCAGTTTAATGTAGAACAAAGTAATGCAGAAAGCTAATTATGGAGTTTCTGCATTACCATTGCCATGCATTAAGCAGAAACCTGCAGCGCTTAAAGACCCTAAAGAACTGTGTACTGTGCATGTCTTATAATGCATCGTCTGCTATGACTACTAGGTGAATGTTTATTACAAGAGAGTAAATACGGTGTTTAAATTGCCACAGGTACAGACTCAGGGAGTGCTGCTACAGGGACGTACCCAGCAACTGAAGCTCCGTTATCACTGGGGGCCAACGGAGTATCACGAGGATTGTTTCGCACAGAAGTCCTGTATATGTTCATATAAAGTGCATATTTTGTGTACCCAAAACGAAAGTAAAACACGAATTGGTAAACAATGCTATACACATGATATGAACATTACCTTTTTAGATTGATTGTATCAATGGAATATTATTTGGGTTATAAAGAATCTGTAGTAATGCAATAAATGGATTTTAAATCGAGTTTAACAAATAAACCATGTATAGGTGCCGCACAGAGTATGTATATGTTACTAAACGAAGTCCATTTTATATGTATATGTTACCAACTGAAGTCATCATTGAATTTATAGGATACAAACCACCACGTATCATGTTATTAATGTTGCCTACCGTTTATCTCGCAAATAAATGATCTCCACCAAATCTGTTGATAGTGACAGTCCAGTGAGAAAATTTCAAAGGTTAATACACAAAAAAACTGGTCCATTTCATGTACGTTTCTGAAGCAGTTAAAAGTGCAGGACTAGGAAATGAATTCGATCAATCAACTGTTGCGGAAGCAGATGAATCTGACAGAGTGGTTGATTTGTACGAGCAACTGGAATACACTATACTTATGCACGAAACAAATTCAAAGCGACATAACTTCTTTAAAAATGTTGCATCCCGAATTGAAAACCTCATAAACACCTTCGTCTATGTAATTATTTTATCTGTGAAAGTTTGCAGCATGTTCTTTATAGGAAAATATTCAAAGGGCTATAATTTTGTAAAACAGAACAGCCAATATTCCAAACTACACGAACACCTTCATATATAAGCAATTACTCTGGGAAAGTGTTAAGAAAAGTGTATGAGAAGCTGCACAGGATTTTTCCTATAATAATATTCTATTTATGAAACAATGATCTAATAATTACCTATATACCAGCAGATGGTCTTAAAGCAAACAGAGTAAAAGTACCTTAATGCTCATTCTGCTTTACTTTCAATTTGCTTTAATAAGTGACTATCCGTCTTCAAAACTAGAAACAGGCTATACGGTAATGGGTGAATGTCTTTTATAGTACACGTTTTATCAAAAAGCGAAGAGAAAATAAATGAATAGTACCAAGTGTGACCATACCACATGGTCTGTGACGTAATATGTGGATACCACTGGCAGTCAAATTGTCAAAAACAAGGCCTCCATTCGGAACTTTAATCAAATGTAAGAAATTTGTTTTAGCCGATTTCAACGATTTTAACCTATGATACTGGGAACTGGATTCTTTACAGTGATATCAATGGATTTGTCACCAAGGGAATACATTTTGCCTGAAAATGGGGCAAATTAGTTGGCAATATCTAGTATTAAATTGTCGGGGTATCATTGTGTGTGTTAAAATTTCTGGATATTTGCCTCGTTTTCAGACAAAAAGTATCCATCTAGTGACAAATACATTGACATCATTCTAAAATAACTTATTAATACCCTTAGCATAGGCTATGTTTGCTTGAATGAATTGAATTGAATGTGAATTGGTGATCATTTAGCTGCCAGTTGTACCAAAATTAACGTCACAAACCAATTGGTATGGTCACACTGGTACCGCTTGACTGGACGGCCTCATCGCTAAAAGTGCGCCCACACTTGCTCTACGTCGGGAGTACGGCCGTCGCAGATAGGTTAAATCGGGCAGCGGGCATTATATAATGATGTGAAGAATTGTAGTCTAATCCTGCATGTATATATTATGCAATAAATATGTTTCAACTAAACGTGAATTCGGAAGATTCTTGCGCTGGCCGAAGAAATCCTACGGCGGCAGTGTGGCGGCCGCACGGCAAATCCCAAAGTTTTACATGCCGTAGAGGTCGCCGCAGTATTATAATGTGGAGTTATAAAAAAGTTCATTTCTACGATGGCCGGAGAAAACGACATGCCGTAAAGCGGTTCTGCGGCTGCATTACGGCCACCGTGTGGCCGCCGGGACTCAATGGTTAATTTTACTATTGGGCATTTGCACTTTTGTTCATATGTGTCTATTGATATAAAAGTGGGCTTGAATGTTCTTATGAGACATAATACTGTCCATATATCGCCTTTGAGTTCTCGGTGTAGTTGGACTGATATGAGTTATGTGCATATGTAGCAAGCAAATGTGTGTAGCAGAAGTAGCATCACCGCATCGTGCGGTCGCCGTGGGTTTTTATTAGAAATCGCGGCCGCCGCAGAGGCTCCGTGCAACTGCCGAACGGAGACCGCACTGCCGCAAGTTTTTTAACCCCAAAACATCAAATCTCGCCTTGCGGCGGCCGCAGCAAATGTGAGCACAACATACGGCGGTCGTAGGAAATCTACAGCGGCCGGGAAACTGCTACTCGCCGTAGAAATAATAATCCGTGCGACTGCCGTACGACCGCCGCAGCAAATGTGAGCTAGGCATAAACGATACATTTTTCCAATCCATTTTTTGTCACTGCAACAGAAATCAATTAATTGACTTCAGTAGGTAACACATACACCTTTTGTTGGTAACGTATACACATAAATGCGACTTCAGGAGGGCACATACACAGTCATAAACCCTTCAGGGTACTGTGACTGATCCAAAGTTGTATACATTATTGTGAAAAATAAGTTGAAAAATTATGGAAAAATGAAGCTATTAATAAACATACATCATGTCCGAGATGGGGTTCCCGAATATTTGTAAATATAGTGGATCATTCCAAAGTTTTTTTTTCCATAAACGCCCGGTAATATTCATTTAAGAGTGACAAATTGACGTCTGTGCTTGATATACATACTTCTTTTCCATAAATAATACATGAAATGGTATGTAAACAGTTTATTCACGAACCTTTACTGTAATTTGCAAAGAAATAATTCAATTGATATGTGTGTCTATGGACACAAGTGGTTAATGCGAATGTCAGCGTATAAAAACAGTATACAAATGTGTGTGTTTACATGGATTGTAGGTGCGAAACATATACGGGACTTCTGTGCGAAACGGGTCTTCGTGATACTTCGATGGCCCCCAGTGATTATAGCATATGTAAACCCCGTATGCCAGGATTTGTTTGTAGGGGAGCTAGTCTCGCACCAGTTTCATACAATAGGATTCGAAATAGGCTCTCCGAGCCAAAAAGGACCCTGACCAAACGCCGCTTTCCGCGGCGTCTGATCAGGATCCAAAATGTTTGCAAGGTTGACTTTAGTCGCACATGGCTGTGAAAGGGTTAACCATCTCTCATCTTCACGCCTATTTATGATATTTCAATTTGTATTCGCCATAATTCGGGTAACACAAAGTTGACGTTTTGTATATGATTTCCAAGTGCAAAACCTGCGGCGGTCACAACAGTGGAGAAAACATTATTCCATCCCAATAAACGCGTTTACGCTGAAACTATCATTTCCATTGCGAACAGTTTGGAGTCAGATCAGACGCCGGGAAACCCGGTGTCTGATCAGGTTCCAACCTATTTGCTACTCAGATTAAAATGAATAGTCAGGATTGTCAATAAGATTTCTTTTCTACATTTAATTAAATGTTATTGTAATGCGTTTGCGTTTCGTTATTTTTTAAACGGGAAAGAATAACGTTTTCTCCACTGTATCAGGTTTTATGTGATGTGCGGGTGATAATTCACTTGATCACCTCCTACCAAACGGCTGATTTAATTGCTTCAGAATTGTGCAGCATTTTATAATCATTGGTGCCTTGATATTCCTATATCATTGTGACAGTCGGGATTAAATATTAATTCAGAAAAAAATAACATTTCTCGCTCGCCTGTACAAAAGACAATAAAGGTTCATAATATCTCCATTATCGTGGTACAGTGGAGAATACGTTATTCTTTCCCGTTTAAACGCAAATGTACGCAAAAGCAAAGTACTAAAACGTAGAAAAAAACATATTGACAATCCTGGCCATTTATTTTAATCTGAGTAGCAAACAGTTTGGAGCCTGATCAGACGCCGGGTTACCCGGCGTCTTATCTGGCTCCAAACTGTTTGCACGGCAAATAATAGTTTTAGCGCAAATGCGTTTATTGGGAAAGAATAACGTTTTCTCCATTATCGTGGTACTGAGTGGATAATACAGTATTCCATCCCTCCGAACAACGATTACCTCCTTATAACAGCCCTCCGAAAAACGTTTACCTCCTTATAACAGCCCTCCGAACAACGTTTACCTCCTTATAACAGCCCTCCGAAAAACGATTACCTCCTTATAACAGCCCTCCGAAAAACGTTTACCTCCTTATAACAGCCCTCCGAACAACGATTACATCCTTATAACAGCCCTCCGAACAACGTTTACCTCCTTATAACAGCCCTCCGAACAACGATTACATCCTTATAACAGCCCTCCGAACGACGATTACCTCCTTATAACAGCCCTCCGAACAACGTTTACCTCCTTACAACAGCCCTATAAACAACGATTATCTCGTTACAGCAGCCCTCCGAACAACGTTTACCTCCTTATAACAGCCCTCCGAACAACGATTACCTCCTTAAAACAGCCCTCCGAACAACGTTTACCTCCTTATAACAGCCCTCCGAACAACGTTTACCTCCTTATAACAGCCCTCCGAACAACGTTTACCTCCTTATAACAGCCCTCCGAACAACGTTTACCTCCTTATAACAGCCCTCCGAACAACGTTTACCTCCTTATAACAGCCCTCCGAACAACGTTTACCTCCTTATAACAGCCCTCCGAACAACGATTACCTCCTTATAACAGCCCTCCGAACAACGATTATCTCCTTACAGCAGCCCTCCGAACAACGTTTACCGCCTTATAACAGCCCTCCGAACAACGATTACCTTCTTACAACAGCCCTCCGAACAACGATTACCTCCTTATAACAGCCCTCCGAACAACGATTACCTCCTTATAACAGCCCTCCGAACAACGATTACCTCCTTATAACAGCCCTCCGAACAACGATTACCTCCTTATAACAGCCCTCCGAACAACGATTACCTCCTTATAACAGCCCTCCGAACAACGTTTACCTCCTTATAACAGCCCTCCGAACAACGATTACCTCCTTACAACAGCCCTCTAAACAACGATTATCTCCATACAGCAGCCCTCCGAACAACGTTTACCGCCTTATAACAGCCCTCCGAACAACGATTACCTCCTTATAACAGCCCTCCGAACAACGATTACCTCCTTATAACAGCCCTCCGAACAACGATTACCTCCTTATAACAGCCCTCCGAACAACGATTACCTCCTTATAACAGCCCTCCGAACAACGATTACCTCCTTATAACAGCCCTCCGAACAACGTTTACCTCCTTATAACAGCCCTCCGAAAAACGATTACCTCCTTATAACAGCCCTCCGAAAAACGTTCACCTCCTTATAACAGCCCTCCGAACAACGATTACCTCCTTACAACAGCCCTCTAAACAACGATTATCTCCATACAGCAGCCCTCCGAACAACGTTTACCGCCTTATAACAGCCCTCCGAACAACGTTTACCTCCTTATAACAGCCCTCCGAACAACGATTACCTCCTTACAACAGCCCTCTAAACAACGATTATCTCCATACAGCAGCCCTCCGAACAACGTTTACCGCCTTATAACAGCCCTCCGAACAACGTTTACCTCCTTACAACAGCCCTCAAAACAACGATTATCTCCTTACAGCAGCCCTCCGAACAACGTTTACCTCCTTATAACAGCCCTCCGAACAACGATTACCTCCTTATAACAGCCCTCCGAACAACGTTTACCTCCTTATAACAGCCCTCCGAACAACGATTTCCTCCTTACAACAGCCCTATAAACAACGATTATCTCCTTACAGCAGCCCTCCGAACAACGTTTATAACAGCCCTCCGAACAACGTTTACCTCCTTATAACAGCCCTCCGAACAACGTTTACCTCCTTATAACAGCCCTCCGAACAACGTTTACCTCCTTATAACAGCCCTCCGAACAACGATTACCTCCTTATAACAGCCCTCCGAACAACGATTACCTCCTTATAACAGCCCTCCGAACAACGTTTACCTCCTTATAACAGCCCTCCGAACAACGATTACCTCCTTATAACAGCCCTCCGAACAACGATTACCTCCTTATAACAGCCCTCCGAACAACGATTACCTTCTTACAACAGCCCTCCGAACAACGATTACCTTCTTACAACAGCCCTTCGAACAACGATTACCTCCTTACAACAGCCCTCCGAACGACGATTACCTCCTTACAACAGTGGTTGCAGTTTTTCCCCAAACAAGAAAGTTATGTGTAATGCTTTCATATCTGCAATAAGGCCAACTTGAAATTGTCTTTTGCTGTGTTTTGTCAAAATCATCTACTGGACACTTTGACAGAAAAAACAACAACATAAAGACGAGTGACAAACAGCTCGATTCCAGATCAAACGCCGCGTAACGTTTCATGGCGTATATTCTTGGACGGTACAAACTGTTTTGTAAATGGAAGTCAAGTCATGCTCAGCACTCTAAGAGTATTGGTTTTCCCTCCCTATAACAACTCACTCCAAACTACACACAATATGTGTCACCCATTAAGTATTGTTTTAGAAAAAGAGCACCGTACAATATTATTTTCCAACAAATACATTTACGCTATATCAAGTACATGTATCAACAGTATGTCCGTTGCAAACAGAGTGACTCTGTCTTTTTATTTGCAACTCAGATTTTACTGAATCATTAACAATTTCATAAAGCTACCATTTTTGTTATTTAAATACATTGAGTAAATACCTCATGATATATATGATAATGAAAATGTTAAATTGTATTTCGTAATTCCAACTACAGTGGAGAAAACGATATTCTTTCCCAATAAACGCGTTTACGCAAAAACTATTATTTGCAATGCAAACAGTTTGGAGCCAAGGCAGACGCCGGGTAACCCGGCGTCTGATCAGGCTCCAAACTGTTTGTCACCAAGATAAACATGAATTATCAGAGTTGTCCAAAAATTGCACTTTTCTACGTTTTAGTGATTTGTGTTTGCGTACGTTTGCGTTTAAACGGGAAAGAATAACGTATTCTCCACTGTAGCACTTCTCAGATGTGCCTGCACGACAAACGTATCGGTAATCTCATACACGTGAATAGGCCATGCCTTTTCCTAACTGAATAATTGATGAATATTACGCATTATTCTATCAACACTTTTCCCGCCAAATATTATCTGCTTTAAGAATTATCGTCTTTAAAATAACACAGTTTCAGTTTTCATGCAGTTTTGACTGGAGCAACAAACGAAATACAAGTGTAAATCAGACTGGATCCTGGTCAGACCAAGAGTTACTCGGTGTCTGATCTGGATCCAAACTGTTTGTAAGTGTCCGTCATGTTGCGTAAGGCGATCAAGGGTAAACAACCGACCGTTTAGGATGAAATACGGAGCCTAGGCGTTGATGAAATATATGGTGTTATTAATAACGATTGCAAAATATTTACATTGTGTATATACTAAAATGCAGTCCTATCAATGGAATTATTACATTGTAACATCAGTGAATGTGTCATTTTGACATAAGGGCAATTATGTGTGTAAAATAAGCTTTTCCTATTGTTGATATTTTTTTTCATTTAATGAATTATTAGGCCTACACATCTTTTCGGAGCGACATCATATCAAATGGATGGATAAGTTGGGTTTTACGGCACTGCGACACAAAATAGGTCATATAGCGCCGATGAATGATGAGGAATGATGCGATGAGATGAGGATGATTTCAGGAAGATGATTTTGACTAATCCCATTCATTGCTAAGCAGCGGATGGGATCAAAACCACCGACCTGCCTTCCTTAAAGTTCTTGGCAGAGGGGATGATATCGGTATAATAAACAGAAAAGATTCCCTATGACAATTAAGCCCCAAAATTGCGACAAAGTAGGAAGGTCTCTGGCTCCGTATATCAAATGGAAAAATATCGGACATCTAATATATTATATTTTATAGATACAACGTATGTAAATACCTTTTTTCTTTGAAGTACGTTTTCTAACATATTAATTGTTATTCTGAACTAATATTTACGTTCAGCATTTGACATACGTCTATAAATTTCATCTTCCCGTTAACTGATTTTTGTAATATATCCATGTGTTTCTCTCTTTGTCTTTTGCTAGACTTAAACATAATATATACGCTGTCTTTTTTGTAATGATTCTGTTTGAGCGACTTTGTGGTTTGTATATAGTGTCCACTGTATGACTTATATCTTTACTTTTAATGACGAGCTTTTATAGATACTTCACAATTAAAGTAAAAACAAATAAATTTCGGCAATGTTTCTTTGAATTAAAATTAGTTTGTGAATACGTTGGCTCCATCTCTGCACCTTCGCTCCCTCTCTATAACGCAGGCTCCTTCTCAATCAATTAATTGGCGAACAGGACATGATTTTGATGATTGATTACGTAATATAATGCAAAATCAAGTATATATCAATCAATAACGCTCCACGCGTAAAGTAATGAAATTCGGAATAAAAAATCGAACAGGCGTGTTTTTGGTCTACTTTCGGTTTTGATCGGGTCATTGTCCAAACTTTGGTTCAATTTTAACGGTTACAAACAAAACTGATTTGCAAATCAATCAACACGGACTTAAGATATGAACATTTCTCATTTCTATGTGGAATGACGAAGCCCGTTTGTTTTTTTAAAGCACTTAACTGTTTAGTTGTATATGTATTACATGCCTATGTTTTTTGTACATGTATTACATGCCTCATGGACTTGTTAGTCTGAGGGAAGAATAAAATCATATATATCTATCTTTCTTAGACACATTTCTTCAAGCAAATGTTCATAACACCTTTCACGATAACTTAACTCGTAAGAAACATTTATTTTGTATGCAAACAATTCGTTCGTAGCAATTCATGTTTGATGGTAATATTATACATGTATGTTCACAGGTTGTTCTAAAATACTAAATCCTTTAAAAACAGGTCACGGGTTTTTAAATATGAAATATTTGTATGGTTAATGCATTTCATTAATTTCAAACTCTTTCGCTGGCATGCTCTTGCTTTAACAAGCAGTTTGGATCAAATGTCGAGTAATGCGGTGTCTGATCAGGCTCCAGTTTGGCACGTGTAGCGATGGGTCTTCATTTAAAATCTAATTTCTGAATTTGAAATAATGGAAGGGACGTGTTTATGTCGGCAATTGAACGGCTAATACCTTTTAACCCATTAACCAATAGCCTGTTCCTAAGTTTGAAGACCAATGACCACTTAAAGCAGGTTGAAAGTAAAGCAGAATGCGCCTCAAGGCGCATTCTGCTTTACTTTCAGCCTGCTTTAAGCTATTATCTGCTAGAATATAGAAAATATTTGTAATGATTTTTATTTGTGACAGTATGAATTGGGACTATTTTCTTTAGTAGAGAAATTAATTAAAGGCGTCAAAAGGCGTATTTATGGGGTAATGGGTTAAATATTCATACATTAGAGTCCTCTCACTATGAAAATCTATCATCTGAATTATTACATTGGCTAACAGAATAAGGACAATTTCCCCAGGAGTGCAGACTAATGTTAGACAGGCACTAAAAGAAAAAACAATAGTTTATGCTTGGTGAAAAAATTTAGACCCAGATCAGACAGCTCCTGGAGGAGCTGTGAAACAATGTAGACCCAGATCGGACAGCTCATGAAGGAGCTGTCTGATCTGGGTCTATATTGTTTTCTAAAAGGGATCAATTTACGCTAATATCAGGGGAAATATTAATAACGGTACATGACATGAAACGTCTAGACAACACTAAAAATACAATCATAAACATAATATTTATTTTTATTGATTTATTTTCATACATCAAAGAGTACAGAAGTGAGAATGGTGACATCATTATACAGTGAAGAAGACCTTATTCTTTTCCGTTTAAACACAAACGAATCGCAAACACAATATACTAAAATGCAGACAATTACATTTTTTTTTTAAATCGCAATTTGTTTTGATCTGAGTGGCAAAATGTTTGGAGCCTGATCAGACGCCGGGTTACCCGGCGTCTGATCTGGCTCCAGACTGTTTGCAATTGAAGTAATAGTTCTATGATAAACGCGTTAATTAGGAAAGAATAACGTTTTCTCCACTGTATGAGGCCAAACATACTAAGCATGAACTGTACGCTGGCATTTAATATTAACTCCTTCGCTGCCAATGACATGATCGTCTTTGGTTGCAAACAGTTTGGATCAAGATCATACGCCGCATAAAGCGGAGTCTGATCAAGATCCAAATTGTTTGACACTCACATACAAATTTGATTTAGTTAAAATTTAAAAGAAATAAATTCGACATATACTTGCAGACAACAGTTCTTCAGCTGATGATAATTTGGCACCGAATGGGTTGATAATGTCACTGCAATATTACGGTTTGCTTAAACCTTGTAGCTCTCTAGAATGTATCTTACTTCTAAATATTCCATTTGAAACAGACTACACATCGACACTGGTGAGAAACATTTTGGTTTACGATCAGACGCCGTGTAACTCCGCGTCTGATCGGGATCAAAACCGTTTGCAACGTCAGCGTAGCCGACCTTGACAGTATGTCTTACAGTAAAACCTCTCTATATGGCCACTAAATAATATACCAAGTTGAAGTCTAATATCAGTCCGAATGACCGCTCAGCCGACTGTACATATACTCCCCTGATCATCGAGCCATCTTGCATACAATATTGAGCACTGCTAACATATGGCGCAGTCAAATGCAGCCGCAGTACCGACTCAGACCCTTACCTTCACATGTACCCATTTTAACCCCTGGGTGGAGAGGAGCAATTCGCGGTACATGTCTTGCTCAAGAATGGCGTTATTGTGGGTGTGTCCTTGGACACATCCACAGTGTAGTTCAGGAAAAATCTCCAGACGGGGCTGAACAATACATCGAAGCATTTAGCAGGGGGTGCTAAATAACAGCTTCCGGATTACGCCGATTTTGTGAGCTTGGGCGGCTAAAAATAAAGGGCGATGTAAATGAGTCTGTGTGTTATTTACTATGGCCTTACACCTGGTGAACCCGATTTTCATTTGAAATTTGGATCTAAAACGTTCTAACTTAATCAATGAAAAGGATATTGACAAGTAGTTGTTAAACAAGAAAGTATATAAATAGTTTCCTTACGCGCAGGAATACAAAAGCCAACCAAGATTATGTGAGGTCAACACCTGTTTATTTCACGCTGGTACCCGAATCGGCCCAGGGTCTGTTAATAAAACCTGGTACCATTTACCTAGGCACATGTCAACGCTTAGGCTCCGATGATGTCGTCTGCTTCAAAATTGTCGTCTGCAAAGTTTATTTTAATTTAGATTTATACATTTTCAAGTAAAAAAACCTAATGAAGAGTGTCATTTTAACAATTTGGATCCAGACCAGACACCTCGTAACGCGGTGTCTGATCTGGATCTAAACTGTTTGCGAAAATCAATAAAGTCGCGACCAGCAGGCAAAGGGTTAAGAATGCGGCGCGGCTTACATCAGACACAGAATAATTCCGTGCCTCAGTAAATTGACTCTCGGTGCGATTTTACAGTTTAGATTCAGATGAATATTAACCTTCTGCACGTTACGGGCGATTTCGTGACTGTTGCTGCAAATAGTTTGGATCCAGTTCAGATCGTGATAAGAACTGTTTGACACTCGGTGCGATTTTAAAGTTCGGATCCAGATGAATATTTTCCTTCTGCACGTTACGTCGAATTCCTGATAATGGCTGCAAATAGTTTGGACCCAGACTAGATCGTGATACGATGTGTTTGGCACTCGGTGCGATTTTAGTTTGGATCCAGATACGGTCGATTTCGTGATTATTGCTACAAACAGTTTGGGTCCAGATCAGATCGTGATACGAACTGTTTGACACTCTGTGCGATTTTAGTTTCGATCCAAATGACTGCACGCTACGAGCGAATTCATGATTATTGCTGCAAATAGTTTGGATCCAGATCAAATCGTGATACGTACTGTTTGACCAATCGGTAGCGATTTATAAAGATATAAAATCAAAGTACTGTAGTACTGCAGGCTCGGACTTTCAGTTTAATGTAGAACAAAGTAATGCAGAAAGCTTATTCTGGAGTTTCTGCATTACCATTGCCATGCAGTAACCTGCAGCGCTTAAAGACCCTAAAGAATTTTGTAATGTGAATGTCTTATAATGCATCGAATACTATGGCTACTAGGTGAATGTTTATTACAAGGGAGTAAATACGGTGTTTAAATCACCACAGGTACAGACTCAGGATCCTGAGTTTAACTCAGTGCTGCTACTACACGGTTTATCTGATAGTGACGTATCCAGCAACTGAAGCTCCATTGGATAGCATATGTAAACCCCGTATGACAGGATTTGTTTGTTGGGGAGCTAGACTCGCACCAATATTTTTCTTAAGGATTCGATATAGGCTCTCCGAGCCCAAAAAAACCCCAATTTTCCAGAGTGATTATTTTGTAAAATCATTTTTTTGCAAATATTTTAGATCGAGATGAGATCTGGTACAACTGCTTTACACTCGGATGCTATTCTATGTTGATATGAAATGCATTACAATCCACTAAGACGAAATTTGCAGACGAGACTTTCATACTTGATCAAGGAGAAGGCTAACTCAATTTGGAAGTATGATTATTGTTGGAAATAGTTTTAATCAAGACGATTATTAACCTTATACACGATACCACGAATTCATTATTACTGTTGCAAATAGTTTGCATCCAGATTAGATCTGGATAAACTGTTTGACACTCTGCATGCTATTTTATGACGAAATACAATGCACAAAAAACACTCGTGTAGAAACATTAACTTTTAATTGCATCATGTATAAGCCAGCTCTCTTAATCACAAATTAACACTTCTGCATTTAAAAGTGTTTTAATTATCAAATACTTATCGAGTATTAGTTACAGACAGTAAAGATTGCAATGGTTGTCATTATGATATCTACTAAACTCGCTGGAATACATTTTTATACATCAGAGTGTTAGCAGTGTGAACCAAGATCTCGCGTAACGCTGCGTCTAATCAATATCCCAACTGTTCGACATATTTTAGATCAGACAATGTCATTATGACATTCCATACATTACATTAAATTGTTGTTTTGACAGTTTGCAGCTAAAAATAGTTTGTTTTTTCTCAATTAAAAATATTTCTGTCTGAAACCATGTACAAAGCCATGAGCTTAGATATTTGACAGAACACTTCATTAGCAGGTTCATCAGCAAGCTATTTTAAATTATGTCCTTGGGGTGATAATGATCCCATCCCAGGGGTCATGTGCCCGTTTTCTGGGTTTTCCCAGGTGAGCGATATTTAGGCCCACATGGGCTTTTTTTCAAACTTTGAAAGCTTACTGTAAATATGCCATTCACTCTCTCTTTATCAACTACTTTTTTCATCCTTTAACAAGGACACACCCACTTCAGTACTTTCAGTGCTTTGATTTATTATGTGTTTCAGACAGGTGGCATTAAAGCAAGGTGACAGTAAAACAGAAAGCTCCTTTAGGAGTTTTCTGTTTTATTGTCACCAATTAAAGTTTCTTTAGTGGTCATTATATAGAGGTTTTACTGTTATACAAATAAGGGCGGATTCAGTATCGAGGGACGTGGTCTTTTGTGACCTTTTAACCTAAATAACACGTGTACAATCTATCCGATAAAGGCATCACCGTGGCTTATATTAACCACGTGGGAGACAGGCGGTGTGAACGTGAATCTCGCGAGATTTGGTAATATGAAAACAAGTCACAAAATTGGATTAACCGAAGTACATTTCGGCATGAAGTGAAAAGGTTGTCTGTGGTCTGTGTCCACTTGTCCGACAGACTCAGTATTCTTTCTCCTGACCCTTCAATGCCTTCCTCTTCCCTTCAAAATAGACACATGCTAATGCTACAGTGGAGAAAACGTTATTCTTTCCCGTTTAAACGCAAACGTACGCAAACGCATTACACTAAAACGTAGAAAAAGACAACTTATTGACAATCCAGACCATTTATTTTAAAGTGAGTGGCAAACGGTTTGGAGCCTGATCAGACGCCGGGTTACCCGGCGTCTGATCTGGCTCCAAACTGTTTGCAGTGGAAATAATAGTTTTAGCGTAAACGCGTTTATTGGTAAAGAATAACGTTTATAACCAAATGGCAACGTATTCATACCAATACAATTAATAATCTGGTATCCATTTGAAAACACGCAAGTGTTAGGTAAATACTAGAAAAGACTCACTCAAGCTCGAATAAATGATCGAATTACAGAAAAACTGTTGATGTTTACAAAACTTTCGATTAACTAATGTTTCAAATGCATTGCCTCTCATTTGGTAAAATTACCATACAAACATTTTGACAAGTCAATACATAAAAATTGTAAACGGAGTAAGGTAAGAAAAAGGAAAATTAATAATGAAGAAATGATTTTGCCAAATGTTTTCGGAAGAAGACGAAAGCTTTATTCGGTTTGAAATGCAAAATTACTATTGGCCATCATGGGTATAGCCAGTGATACGCACTTACACGCGCGTGTAACATCAATTTGAAAAGTGAAAAAATAAATATGGTCTAAAATGGCATCAAAGTCGATAGCTAAAGGGTTACTCTGAATGCCTGTAAATAAATATAGGATCTTACATGAGTGTTCATAATTTATTGGATTTATAAAACAAGTCTTTTAGGAAAAAAAGAACAAAAAGAAGAGGCTTGTCGAGTTTTTATCGTTTTCTAAAAGACGAGTTTTATAATGCAATAAAACACGAATGTTAGATTCTATTTATAACATAACCTGGCAATGTTATTTTTACCATCTCGAAACTAATTCTAGATCACTAGCTTCACTATATAAGTCAATGGATGAGACGTGAATGGGCCGCCCAAATTAGCAAACATGCAAAAAATAGATCCAATGTTTATTCGGTTTTAGTCAGAATAAATCAAGGGAGCAAACATGCCATGCCCCTTCCCATCTGTAGCCACTCGAACGCCGACAGAAATGTCGCTTGACGTCATATTTGTTTACACATGTTGACAGCGCGTAGGAATACACATTTTAGTATGACAACCTCATTTGCATAGTTAAACCACTAGTAATATTATATAAATATTTGATGGCAGTTTGCGTGACATTCAAATTGTCAACCCGAGAAACAGCATGTCACCCCGAGGCGTAGCCGAGGGTGACATTCTTGTTTTCGAGGGTTGACAATTTGAATGTCACGCAAACTGACATCTAATATTTATTTTATTACACCGAGCTTATCAACCCTGGCTTTGGAATAGTTTTATTCGTCTTTTATAAAATGTGTTGTGAAAACCAATTTAGCGCGGATATGTACATAACGCGGGAAATTACGTCGCCGTCTTACGACGTCACATTGTTTATAATTATATAACAAGAAAGAAAGAAGAACGTTATGATAAGTAAATTGAAGAAACAGCGTCTTTACATTGTCTAGGTGGCAAATATCCTCTTCCGAAATGGTGGCAAATCGTTAAGGAATGGTCAAAAGGAAGCAACTTGTACAGAAAATGCCAAAAGTTGATTAGAAGTTATCACTTTTTAAAACGTTCCAATGTATCCAATAGCGATTGTCATGTCAATGCTGACAGTACGTTTTCTACGGAAGCTCATTGGGGACATTTTGTTTTAGCTCTAATGTCTTAGATCTTAGGTATTAGGTCTTAGGTATTACATCTTAGGTGTTAGGTATTAGGTCTTAGGTATTACGTCTTAGGTGTTAGGTATTATGTATTAGGTGTTCAGAAACGCGGCAAGATAAGGCGGGAATTTAGCTAGCGTCCATTTTGAACTGAACAGCGATATGTATACTGTATATTGGTATTTCCGACCAAAATAGAGAACACAATGTAGGCGAGTGAGGCTTATTGAGTGGAATTGTAACCGAAATGGTTGAACAAGATTAACTTATTAACAATTATGATCGTTGGATTCATTAATGTTACTGCATGTGCTGCATATGTGCTAAATTTCAAAGGTGTAGGTCAACGAAAAGTTATCTTATAAAGGTTTAAGGCCATGCTTCGAGGAAAACTAGAAAATTGTCGGTTCTGATGTTCAAAGGGTTGTGGGGACAACGTCCTTCGCCCCAGACCAGTAAGATGATGTGAAATATAATAAAAATGTCCAAAGAAACCGATAGCATAACTCAAAACAATACCAGTGTCGTATTATGATAGAGACGAACCCAAACTTCTTTATTTTTCAAAATTTTACCATATTTTTCAAGAATCATGAATTGTTTTTATCTAGCATAAATTCGTGTTACAAAGTATATGTACATGATAAGCATCCATTCATCTACCGACTCCGAACCCACGTTAATTTTAACTAATGCCCAAGTCTGCTTGGCATCATAACCCCCATGCAACACTTCAGAAAATTTCAGACGTAAACAACTTCAACAGCTTATAAAAGCGACGAAAATCAAAATTGAACGAATCGACCCCTCGAGTCGGTAGTTAGGTACTTCAGAAAGAAACATAACCATTAAAATTTCAGAGCTATATTAAGTTTTCTGTGATGTTCTTGATTCCTTGAACAGTGTTTGACCTTGGACAAATGACCATTTTGGTAGATCTGGTCGTTTTATTACCTTGTCATTCGTCCCAACATCGTTTTGAAATAAAGATTTTAGTTTCTGAAATACTCTCATTATCTGGAGCTCTGCTTTTATTTAAAATAACTGCTTTCTTTACAATTTAAGTGAGGGTTCACCCTGGCATCAAATATGTAACTCTTTCAACACCATTGAACTGTTTGGAATATACTCATTACATTTTGAAATAACTCATTAAATTTTCAAACAGTGTAGACCCTGATCATAGGGCCCCTATAGGAGCCCTATGATCACGGTCTATATTGTTTAGTATTTATTAAACTACCCAGAATTCCAAGTAGAATGGCTCATGTTTTTGGTAACTCAAATGATCCACAAGGGAACCTAATAACTACTTAGTGTTGAAAGAGTTAACTTGAACATTGGTTCACATTCACTTTGAAGCCCAAAGAAGTTATATAATGATAATGACCATATTCTATGTTTTCATATTTTTCAGAGAGCATACCATGGGAATTTCTTTGGAATTTGCACAATCTCCGACTGGATTACAATAGACTTTTGTGTGTTTTGTGTAATACATGTGATTAAATCTTTTATCAACAGTACTATAATAAACTGATGTGAAAATATATTGCTTTAATTAACTATTCATGCATCCCTTTCATACACTACACCAAATACAATTGGTGATGTTCCCTTTTCTCCACACTACCAGTGATTATAATTTTATAGATGCTTTTATTCCTTTACCAAATAACCTGTTTCTAGTTTTGTGGACAGCTAGATCAGCACTTAAAGCAGGTTTAAAGTAAAGCAGAATGTGTCTTAAGGCGCAATCCGCTTTACATTCAGCCTGTTTTAACCCATTACCCCATAGTCTGTTTCTAGTTTTGATGACAGGTGACCACTTAAAGCAGGTTGAAAGTAAGGCCGAATGCGCCTGAAGGCGCATTCTGCTTTACTTTTAGCCTGCCCGAAGCTGCCAGCTGCTAGGATGTAAAAATTATTTCTAATGTTCATTATTTACAACTGTATAAATTGGAACTATTTTCTTCAGTGGAGGGATAAATTAGAGGCGTAAAAAACGTATTTATTGGGTAAGGGGTTTAGTTACCATCTGATAGGGTATAGAAAATATTTCTTTTGGTACATGTTTATGAGTGCATACATTCAATTAAATTGAAACTATTTTTCAGTGGTGGAATAAATTAAAGGCACTAAAAGGTACTTCTAAGGGTGGAGGGAGTTAAAAACAATATACAGGTGGCAGCTTAAAACAAGATGAGAGGAAAACAGAAGGGAGCTTTCTGGTTAATTTTCAGCTGACTGTATGCATACCCTGTCTTAAACACAGAGTGGACAAATGGTGGTCAAACATAACTAGGTCTGTGAAATATTGCAAAACTAATAGGCTAAATTTAATCAGTGTATAACTCTTAACATTGACAAAGTAAGAGAGTGTGCAGGCATTTTTATCTCGCCTGAGCAAAGCTCAGATAGAGATCTGGATATCCGTTGACAACAGTTTTAGTGTTTACACTCTAGAGACCACAGTTTTATCCAATGACAGAAATAGTGCAAAGTTGTTTATGTTTTATAATAAGCGTATGAGTACAAGCTAATCCAACTGGTCAGCTTATTACTATGATAAAACATAATACCTAATACGTAAGATCTAAGACCTAATACGTAAGACATAATACGTAATACCAAATACGTTAGATCTAAGACCATACGTAAGACATAATACGTAATACCCAATACGTAAGATCTAAGACCTATTACGTAAGACCTAATACGTAAGACCTAATACGTAATACGTAAGACCTAATACGTAAGATCTAAGACCTAAGATGTAATACCTAATATTTAAGACGTAAGACCTAATATCTAAGACGTAAGATATAAGACGTAAGACCTAATATCTAAGACCTAATACGTAAGACGTAAGACCTGATTTTCTAACTATTTAATAGCTTTACTATTTCAAAGAAACATAAAAGCTGTTGTCAGGACTCGTATCTTGAATATCGGCGTAGTTAAATAAGTAGGGCTTGAGGAAAGCTCTAACACTGGCCATAACATTGAACCGCTACACTTAAAGCTTCGATCTCAATTCGAAATATATCATTTTGCCGTTTATCAATACTGTTTTCTCTGGAATTTTCCATTGAAATATCTTCACAAAATGAAATTCGGACTTAAAAATGATAAGTATGAAATGATATAATTGTTCTAGGTATTGCGTTAGGGTGTTTTGATTAGTATAGTTCCCGTTTGTAACTGTATGTGTCTCTCTACGATTTTGCCTCAAATTACATTTTTTCTAAACTAGGTTTTACCATTTATGAACACAGTATGGTGTTAACTGTGTTCAGAAAAGGTAAAAAAAACATTTTTGAAAAAGAAATTGTCATTTGGAGGCAAAATTGCAGATAGTGAAACATATTGGATGACACCACTGCAGTTACTAACGTCCATTGGAAATATGTATCAGGATATCATCATCAGAACACTGGCCTGATATTGTAGAAATAGTAAAACTAAATGTACCAATGTGTATAATTATTTATTCATAATAATACAAACATGCATACATTCATTCGTATTCAAGTGATCTAATAAGGAGAATCTAAAGAGTTTTGAGAACATATTGGTGCTATAAGGACGTTCGTTGCAGCCACAAATGTAACTCCGGACACAGACGTTACAAACCTGCCACATCTGTTACAGTTTGAAAATGTTGGTAAAAAATAAATAAGCCACACATGTTACAAACCTGCCACAAATGTGACCACATTTGTGGCAGGTTTGTAAAACATGTGGCCTAGCATTATTATCAAATAAAATTTTCAGATTATAACATGGCAGAGTAACATTTGTGGCAGAGTAACATTTGTGTCCGTAACAGAAGTTACTCAATAGGATTTTCAATTTGATATACACTTTCATAATAAATGTTCTGACACACTTAATAGTTATTATTTCCTCAGGATCCAATACTTCAAATACCCTACCAATATGAATTTATAAAGCCGTCACAAAGAATCATACTATTGTGGGTGAGGTTTTTTTCCCGACCAAAATCAAGTAAGCATAGGACAGATATCAGTGATCACTGAATTTTCACACATAACTTAAACGAGAATTCTCTGTATAATTGTAAAACCCTCTGTTCATTTACAGGTTCTTGTAGATCTGGCTGTAGAAGCCTTGCAAGAGGTTCAAAGTCTTGGCTGCACCTTTGCCTTTATGAGGCCTACATTTCACAGCATAACTGCACATCTTCTCTATTTACTTTGCTGCCAAAGTTATGACCACCAAATACATGTACTTCGGGAAAAAGGTACATCAAATCTGGTTATGGTCATTCACCAGACGTTTCCACCTTATTCGATAACAGACACACTTGCCGTTGTTTTCAATTTCTTGTAATATGTAATTTGCCACAGTATCGTCAGGTGTGTACATGCATCGTCGTCTCAGGTTGTTACGTTTTAGTACTCTCTTTAGCTGACGGAGCGATATTCTTCTATTGTTCACCACGAATAACGGAAGGACAATTGCAGGGTATGTAAATCCACAAAAGAAATATTGAACGATCAGATCAAGTCTAGTACTAGTTCCCGTTTGTAGTACATTAGATGGCACAGCTGCAGTTGTGCGGGACCATTGGAATATGAACAAGGATATCATCAGCACAGCATTTGCCTGAAAATGTACAAAATTAATAAAATATGAATATATTTTTAATTAACGTTCAATCAAACATACATAAACATTATACACTGCTCTCCAAAAGATTATCACACTAAACATCTGATCCCTATCTTTAAGGTCGTGGATAACCTATAGGTTCATTTTTTCGAGGCGTTTCTCTGCAAGAAATGTCACCAAGAGCCTCAAATGAACCATATTAGGTAAAAATCAGTATGTGTTTTCTCAATCATTTATGGTGAACAAAACAAAAAATATTTATGTTCGAACCAAAAAATGAAAACAGTCAGGCTCGAACCACGGACCCCTGGGTTACGAACCCTGCACTCTTCCATTACGCCAAGGGACCGATATAAAAGCAAGATAACGAAAGGAAACGACTTGGCCAGTGTTCTAGTCTTCATTTAGCGATTTTTAATACGATTTCAAATCGTCATTGTTTTCCTCGAAGCATGGCCTTAAACCTTTATAAAATAACTTTTCGTTGACCTACACCTTTGAAATTTAGCACATATCATTATGCAGTACATACAGTAAGAATAATGAATCCAACGATCATAATTGTTAACAAGTTAACCTTATTTAACCATTTCGGTTACAATTCCACTTAATAAGCCTCGCTCACCTGCATTGTGTTCTTTTTGTCGGAAATACCAATATACCGTATATATATCGTTGTACAGTTCAAAATGGACGCTAGCCGAATTCCCGCCTTATCTTGCCGCGTTTCTGAACACCTAATACATAATACCTAACACCTAAGACGTAATACATAAGACCTAAGACCTAATAGCTAAGACCTAATACCTAACATCTAAGATGTAATACCTAAGACATAATACCTAAGATCTAAGACATTAGAGCTAAGACAAAATGTCCCCAATGAGCTTCCGTAGTTTTCGGACGGAGTAAAAAAGTAATGTCCTTTAGAGTGACGTCACAAAAAGAATATCATAAAGAGTGACAGTATATTTTGGATAGATGTAAAAGACATGCAAAATGTTAACTGTAGGTCTATGGGAATTTAACATTGGAACTCAAAGCGATGTGTAATAATCCGAATTATTCCCTACTATTTAATATCACAACTGAATTTAAGAAAGTAGTTAAATATAGATTCTGCCACGACTGTTCGTTATTTATAGTTACACTTTTAAAACGTAGGTTGTAGTCCCTCCGCCATATATGTTTACCGGCAAAACACGAAGTTGTTGTGTAGTAACTACGTCGACAATGACGTCATTTGGCGTCCTGCTTCATGCAGCGCTGGTAGAGAGCAGTTGGACTAAGCGAAAGTAGTTCCGACAAGGCGTGGCCTGATTTATTTCATAAGGTTATGAAACAAAAATTACAGCCAATCACAGCTAACCAAAAGTAATGAAAACAAACAATATTAAATTATTGCATTATGATCCGTTCAAACAGGAAAAGTATGAGTCATGTCGTACAGCTGGTGCCCGTTTCATAAAACTTCGTACGACAAATGGTGTCGTAAGTCAGATCATAAAAGTCTCAATTATTTACTATTTCTCCATCTAATCCTGTCTTTTGACATCTCTTTGGACGATTCCAAAGAGATGTCACAAAACAGAATAAGATAGAGAATTCAGAAATTACCTGGGTTTATTTTTTAAGTTTTGACTTACGATCGTTTTGTCGTACGACATTTCGTATTTCTAGAAATTAAAGGATTAGATAGAGAAACTCAAAAATTAAATGTGTTTTTTTAAGTTTTGTCGCACGAAGTTTTATGAAACGGGCCCTGGTTTACAGTGGTGTCGATATGTACAGTGAAGCTCACTTATGACGAGGTAGTCGGGATTGTCTGTTTGCAATCGCTATATCCAAATTGCGCTATAACAGGTTCATTTTACAATATGGTAATCTAACACAACTCGCGCACACCCCTTTATTAACAAAGAGGGGTGCAACTGTGTTTGAATTCCGATTCTAACATGACACGTGAATTCGTCTCTATAAACAAAGAACAAATTTGCCGTAATATATCTAGTATGATATACCATGGTTTGAAAATAGCCCGGTTACAACGGCTGTTCCCGTGTCCATCCTACGGTAAATTCTATTTAAGAACGCTCGATTGAAATAAACATATGCACATTTTAAAACGTTTTGCTGAGTGTTTGTAAACTTTAAAGTAGTTGACATGTTTAAGTGATAAATAGTTTATTCAATGTTTAGATGTTAAACTTGTTTAAAGCGGGGATTTAGAATAAATCTTCAAAACTTTTTTAGATATGATATTTTGAATGGGTAGAATGGAACAGCCATAGAAGGGGAGTAATGCGTTCCTACTATAGGTACATAATAAAATAGTCCGAGGCGATTGTCCCCCTTTAATACTGAAAACCAAACAGTGTAGGCCCGGTTATATCCTTATTTGTAATGTCAGAATCGAAATAATCTTCTTCCAGGGTTTGCTATGGCCTCATATACCACAATTTGTCGTTCTGACGCCGCCAAGAAATAAAGCGCCGTTGCAAATTGAGGTTGAATTGAAGTGTTAGAATCGAAATAATAAAATAATACCAGTGTTTTATGGTGAAAGTAGTGGTGCAATCGAACACGGGTAGTCGCTGAGATGCTTAAGAAATAACTAGAATACTGGCCAGTCAGAAAGGGCCACACAAAATGAGTCAGGAGGAGAAAGACACAATATAAAACTGCAGATTTTATACTAATCAACATTTTCAGCAAGTTTTGTACAGATCCAATATAAAATGTTTGTGTTAAGAAAGCGGACAAGGCTGAAACAGTCATTTTTTTTTATAATTCAAGGACAATAACTTTGAATTTCTGAATTGCCTTATGCGATTTGAGTAGTTATCGAACTTGGCTTAGATTTCATACCAATAAACATTTTCAGCAAGTTTAGTGAAGATCATATAGAAACAGTTGTTTCAGTAAGGGAGCGAACAAGGCTTTAAACAGCTATCTTTTAATAATTGAAGGGCAATAACTCTGATGTGCCTTAGGCGATTTGGGTAATTATTATATGCCTTCGTGTGATATCGAGCGTTTCCGCGTGTATCTGCAGAGTAAAATACAAGAGCCACTTTGTATCAGCCACTTTGTATTTTACTCTGACCTCGCTTTCGATTTAACGTGACGTCATTTACGTACATGTACGAGTGCCGCGTTATTCTTTGTGGAATACAAAACTTCTCGTTCTGCTTCAAATAACATATAAATTTTGGATGTAAAATTATTTAAACAACTATTTAGTTGTTTCTGGTTTGTATTCAAGGCATATAATAAACACATTACCAGTTGGCAGTGCGCAACAGAGTGTTGCATTTAGCTCTCGACGTTTTTGGCGGAAACAACCGATCAGACTCGCACCAAGGCGCTCGTCAGATCGGGTATTTCCGCCAAAAACGTCTCGAGCTAAATACATTACTCTGTATCGCACTGTCAACTGGTAATGTGTATTTATCATACTTGACCTAGATTATATACCAATAAACATTTTCAGTAAATTTGATGAATATCTAATACAAAATATTTTTGTTAGAAAGTGGACAAGGCTGAAACAGCCATTTTTTAATAATTCAAGGGATATAACTCCAACATGCCTTATGCAATTTGGGTGATTATCGAACTTGGCCTAGATTATATACCAATACACATTTTCATAAGGTTTGGTGAAGATTGGATAAAAACTACTCAAGTAAGAGAGCGGACAAAGCTGAAACAGCCATTTAAGAATAATTCAAGGGCAATTACTCCAACATGCCTTTTGCGATTTGGGTAATTATCGAACTTGACCTAGATTTTATATCATTACACATTTTCAGCAAGTTTGGTGAAGATTGGATAAAAACTACTCGAGTTAGAGAGCGGACAAGGCTGAAACAGCCATTTTATAATAATTCAAGGGCAATTACTCCAACATGCTTTGTGGGATTTAGGTAATTATCAAACTTGGCCTAGATATTATACTAATACACATTTTCAGCAAGTTTGGTGAAGATTGGATAAAAATTACTTGAGTTAAAGAGCGGACAAGGTTGAAACAGCCATTTTTTAATAATTCAAGGGCAATAACTCCAACATGCTTTATGGGATTTAAGTAATTATCAAACTTGGCTTAGATATTATACAAATACACATTTTCAGCAAGTTTGGTGAAGATTGGATAAAAATTACTCGACTTAGAGAGCGGACAAGGAAAAGTGTGACAGACTGACAGACAGACAGACAGACTGACTGACTGACTGACGGACTGACTGACTGACGGACAAGGCGATTACAATAGGGCACCCACCTCTCGGTGGGGCCCTAATAAATTAATTCCAGTGTTCTATCGTGCAATCGAACACGGGTAGGAGTTGAGATGCGTAATAATCTAAACACGAGGTCGTAGGTATGAATTTATTATTTCTTAAATAAGAGATGGGGAATAAGATTTGTTTTTGTTATATCCAATATTTCGTTATAAGCAAGCTTAGAAGGTGCATATGTATATGTATCATGAGGCACAAACATCAGGGATACAATAACATGGTAATGAAGGACTCGATACCAGTTCGTGGGTTGATCAGAAATCTACTAATGAAATTATCAATTCTAAATGATCCCGTTACATCTCTGCTGGGGGAATGGCATAACACAGGAGACCGTGGGTGGTATTTTTCGCTGGAACTCTGCTCAGCTTACATCATTCGTTATATAGTCATTAGTCATATAAATAACGCCCCTCCATTATGGCAACTGGACAGAAGCTTAATCGTTGGTATAGGTGACAGCTAAATACAAGTAAAGCAGAAATCCCACTATTGAAGCTTTCAGTTTTACAGTGCTCCCTCTACAACAGCACCCAATGGGAGACAAGTATTTGTTTTGTTTGGAGGGCGATGTTACAGTGGAGAATCTGTTATTCTTTCCCGTTTAAACGCAAACGTACGCAAACGCATTACACTAAAACGTAGAAAAGAACAACTTTTGGACAATTCTGATAATTCTTGTTTATCTTGGTGGCAAACAGTTTGGAGCCTGATCAGACGCCGGGTTACCCGGCGTCTGATCTGGCTCCAAACTGTTTGCACTGCAAATAATAGTTTTAGCGTAAACCCGTTTATTGGGAAAGAATAACAGATTCTCCACTGTATAGGGAGGGTAGATTTATATCATTGCAGTACATTTGCAAACAGTTTGAACTAAGACAGGGTCTTTGTTTACTTCTGTCAAAATGTCCAAACAAGCAGACAATATTGCAGCATTGAGCTTGTAAAACATAGTGGTCTTGTAATGGGAGCATCGGCAATCAGGGAATCGTTGTTCGGTAGAAAGGTAGTACTGTATATTGGGGCCTAAATTCCACCTAGTGGTCGTAATAGTTTTGATGATGTAAAATGACACGCTTCACTGCATGCCCTATCATGTGCCTATTTCCATTTCACCATTACAATGGAGAATCTGTTATTCTTTCCCAATAAACGCGTTTACGCTAAAACTATTACATGTATTTGCAGTGCAAACAGTTTGGAGCCAGATCAGACGCCGGGTAACCCGGCGTCTGATCAGGCTCCAAACTGTTTGCCACCAAGATAAACATGAAATATCAGAATTGTCCAAAAAAAATTCTTTTCTACGTTTTAGTGTTTTGCGTTTGCGTACGTTTGCGTTTAAACGGGAAAGAATAACAGATTATCCACTGTATGACGCCTGTCTGATACAGTCAGTACCGTAACCCATCATGCTGAATAGTCGTTTGCTTGAAATATATCGACTGCAAAAACAAATCAAAATTTTCAAACTGACAAAGGTTGAAGATAAGTAGCAAACAGTTTGGATCCAGAACAGACCCCGCATCTGGGTTCATAAGTCTTTCCCCAAAATGACTGCCGCTTTGTTCTCTAGGCTAAGCACATGCAAACTTTAAACATCAACCAACTCAAAACGGCAACTCCAACTTACCTGAAACTTTCAGTATTTTGAAATAGACCCGTTTTCTCTCAGAATATACCAAATTCTTCTTGAAATACTTTCATAAAATTATTGTACATAGGCCTGACTGTAACGATCCCAAATGCCAAGAACATGTCTGATAAGCTCATCCTTAATTTTGATATTCACTGCACACTTGCACAAGTACGTTTTCAAATATTTCCACACATTTTTTATTATATTTAAGTCTGGGCTTTAGGCTGGTCGAACCATTGTCGGCATATTATCGTTCCTTTACCATTCGATGGCGAGTCTAGATTTATGCTGAGTAGCATAGTAATCATGGACACTGTAGCCTAGGGCTAAATTTGAGAGCTTTATAGCAATAAATGGCCACAAATGTGTGTCTAGATATTCAATATATTTCTCGAAATTGATATTACCATCAACTGGTGTCAGGGTTCCAACTCCATCATATGTTAAACAGCCCGTGAACACAACAGATGCTTTACATTACGTGGTGGGGTCGGCATGGTTTTCCGTGGTCTCCCATACCCTCCCACTTCGAATCTTGTTTTCGGAGTTCCCTCACTCTCAAAATCTCTTTATAAAATTTGAAATGGTAGATCTATCGATGTTTACCGATCGTGAACTTTTGTGAGCACTTTTGGAGTCCTTATTTAAATGACGGATAGCGTTTTTTCTGCCAGTGTGTCAATTCCTTTCGTTTCACACTTGATATGTAACGAAGCAGACGATCGAAACAAATCAATATTATTTGTTTACAAAAAATGAAGAAGATATCGGTGTAATCATAAAATTCACTGTGTTAAAATTTCAATCTTCCTAGTAACTAAATCGCGGTGCCATTAAAGTTTTTCTAACGCGGCCATATGCGGTACCGATATCGGCGCCATGTTTTGGGGAAAGACTTATGACCCTCGGCTTGTACATGTAGGGGTGATCTGTTATTTGTTCACAATAAACGGCCTATGCCACTGGAACGTTCACCAAATATTATAAATCATCTTTAAATGAAATATATTCAGTTTTATATAATTTAGATAGAATGCAAAATGAAAAGAAACTTTCCCTGTTTAATTTTGACCAATGAGATCGCTCTGTTCATTCGATTGATTGATTGAGTTGGGTTTACGGCACCGCGACACATGAAATGGTCATATGGCGCCGACAAACGTCACACTAAAACGATTATAATGTAAAAACACTAAAATATCTCGATCAACGAGAGTGTAAAAGCATGGAAAGAAAAATGAAAACTAAAAAGGACGGAAACAATTAAGTAATAATAAAATCCTCTTAAAAAAACTACATTTTGCTGTATAGACCAGTCTCCTTAAGAAAATTAATTATATTGTCATATGGCACTGAACTAAACAGTTCTTTCATAGAACGATCTTCAAAATATCTTTGTCTTAGAGAGATCAACACAATCTAATAAGAAGTGTTTAACAGAGTATGGCTCCATGCAGAAAACACATTCTGGCTGAATTTCTCGTTTCAATATGTACGAATGACTTACATACGTGTGACCTATACGACATCGAGAAAGAACCACTTCCTCTCTGCGCAGAAGTCTGTTTGATGAACGACTCTCACCTATAATAGGCTTGATGGAAAATAATTTACTATTTATGCAGTTGTTCCAAGAGCTTTGCCATTTAGACGTAATGTACTGGTTAATAAGAGGTTTAAAATCAGTAAAAGGCAGATTAATATGAGCGGCATTCAGATTAAGGGCAGACTTGGCTGCGGCATCCACCTCTTCGTTGCCTGCAATGCCAACATGGCCAGGAAGCCAACAGAGTATGATAGTTTTTACTGTGGTGTTTCAAAAGCTGTTGAATTAGAGGGTTAGTAATCTAGTATTCCAGTTTAATAAAGCCTGAAGAACAGAAAGTGAATCCGAAAATATAATGAAATATAATATAATGACACAGTTAAGTTTAATACATGTATACATCTAGTTTTAAATAAATAGAATCAGTCGTTAGATACATGTAGTACTGTTTGGTAAAAATGATGAATAATCGTTTCAATGTACAAGTTATTTTACTGGAAACACATTATTGTTAGATCAATGGAGGCAACTCTGATACAATTGAATATATTTGCTGCAGATTTGCCTCCCTTCATCTGATTGGAAAATACAAACAGTATTATCACAGATCTCTACTCTTTGTTTGATTTTATTAAAGCATTCAGATAAGTGTCAAACAGTCTTGAACCTGATCAGACGCCATGCTACCCGATGTCGAGTCAGGATCTAGACTGTCTGCAAAGTCAACTCTAATCGCCTTTGACGGTCCTCCTACACGGATTAATTCACACAAAAAGAATGCATTTTGGTTGAGAAAACAGGAGTACGGGTGTCAAAACAGTTCGGATTAGATGCAAGCTGCTCATTTGCAAACCTATGTAACAAACTGTGCCAAACTGTTTGTACCCTGACCAGACGCCGCGATCCGGGATGTTTACAAATGACCACAGTACTGGGATAAGTAACTGTAAGCAATGGCGTTAAGGGTGTATCCAACCCATAAGCGATTTTTTTAAAGTATCAAACTTTTTTTCTATCATTGTTTTTTTGGATGAAAAAATGGGGAAAAAATATGGTGGTGTCCTTTTTTTTTAGCTACAGCGATTTGAAAAAGGTATGTCAAATTTGGACTTTTCTCTCAAATTTTACCCATTCAGAGTACAAGCTTCAGTAAAATCTATTTCAAAACAAAACAAACATGGTAATTTGGGTTTTCATTATTTATTTCATGTTAATGGTGGTATTTTCACATATAGAAACCAAATTTAGACGCTAGGTTTGAACAATATGGATCCTCGAATATCAAAAATATGCTTTTTATAGGACATGATATTTTATTAGATTTTTTATTTTATGAAAAAAAAGTAAAAAGGTTTGAAAATGAAATAGTTCTAGTATTAAACTTTTTCTTATATTCTACCAAATGAAAGCCAATGCTAAGGCAGTTCAAAATATGAAAAGAAATTGAAAGGTCAGTGTTGAAAATTTTGAGTTATTAAAGTAAAAAGAGTTATCTCCCCTTACAAAATTTACAAAAAAGTACCATATCGATGATATTTAGAGCTTTATAAATTTCACATTTGGTGCCCGTTTTCTCTTAAATTAGTTTTTGTATGAAGAAATACTACCATAGATAGGAAATAAATAACACATAACCAAATTATCATATTTGTTTTCATTTAAAATGGATTTTATTGAAGCGGGCTGTTTGAAAAGGACAAAATAAGAGGAAGTGGGTGGGGTAAATTTTACATGGCCATGGAGCCAACTGTTGTTCACCAAAATGTACAATTTTTCTATTTTTTCATTCATCTTAAATAGCTCTTCAATACAAAACCATCATAAAGTGTTTTCGTATACTTTGAAAATTTCTTAAATTCATGACATTGATACACCCTTAAGCGGCAAGCTGTCAATTCAACATCATTATAAAACACTGACGCCTAGCGCCGAGTATATTCATTCTCGACCAATAGTTTACATACCAGTATAAAGAGAACATTTGTGGTACTATGCAGTGAAGACAATGATCAGAGAGCTCCTACAGTAGCCCTCTTATCAGAATCTGCATCGTTCAATCCATTATAACAAAAGGGCCTGAAGGCCCTGATATCGCTCACCTGCTGTGCTGAAGCCTGATAGCTTCAACTTTCAGTTTCACCCGTTTTAATCTAAATCCTTTCAATTTTGTAGAATAGCATGTAATAAATTTTGGAATCAACCTCATCATTCTAGTATAGTAGAGTACATCAAGGGCAGATAACTAGAGCCTTAACAATACTGAAATGAAGCCTTTTCTAGCATTTCAAAGTCTATCAAGGGCAGATAACTATATATTGCCACAATAATTAGATTTCAACAATAACTGCACTCCTTCGAGAACTTGTGGCTATATACTTTTGGTGCAAGTATAATCAAAATCCATTGAAAACTAGTTGCAGGAGTGCAAATGCCGTTAGATATGGCATTTTCAGCAGTTCAAGGGAAGATAAGTCCGATTTCAACCATAATCACACTAACTCAAACTCTTATGGTAACATACAATCTGAGCAAGTTTGAGAAATATTGAATAAAAATTGTGGCCACAAGAGTGTTAACACCCTTAAATATGGCATTTTCAGCAGTTCAAAGGTAGATAACTCTCGACTTATTTGTCCGATTTCAACCATAATCAAACTCATCTGAACTCTTATGGTCATATACAATCTGAGCAAGTTTGAATAAAATTTGTGGCCTCTAGAGTGTAAAAACCCTTAAATATGGCCTTTTCAGCAATTCAAAAGTAGAAAACTCTCGACCTATTAGTCAAATTTCAATCATAATCACACTTATCCGAGATATTATAGTCATATACAATCTGAGCAAGTTTGAGATAGATTGGATAAAATATGTGGCCTAGAGTGTAAACACTGTTAAATATGACATTTTCAGCAATTCAAAGGTAGATAACTCTCGACTTATTGATCCAATTTCAATCACAATCAAACTCATCCTAAATCTAATGGTAATATACAATCTGAGCAAGTTTGAGATAGATTGGATAAAATGTGTGGCCTCTAGAGTGTAAACACTGTTAGATATGGAATTTTCAGCAATTCAAAGGTAGATAACTCTTGATCTATTAGTCCAATTTCAACCATAATCATCCGAACTCTTATGGTCATGTACAATCTGAGCAAGTTTGAGAAAGATTGGATAAATGTCCAGAGTGTAAACACTAAAATTGTTGAAGGCGGACGCCGGACATTCAAGTATTGCAAAAGCTCATCCTGAGCTAGCTCAGGTGAGCTAACTAGAACGGCTATCACTAAAGGTGATAAATACCCCCACTATGCAGCACTCTGCAGACGTTTTCAATGAGGTTTGACAATGGCAGGGTGCTGCCACCATCATAAAAACTTGGAAAATTTATGGCAAGTATCAAGTAAATCAGGTTGAAAGTGAAGGAGTTCGCCGTACAAGATTTTGCCTGCCAATTTGAAGACCAATTTCAAGGCCAAAGGTCAAGGTCACAGAAATTTGAAATGTGTGTCTTGCACATCTACTACTCCTGAGTAACATTTATGCAAAGTATCAAGTGAATCAGGTTGAAAGTGAAGGAGCAGTTGAAAGTACAAGATTGTGCCTGCCAATTTCAAGACCAATTTAAATGACAAAGGTCACGGTCACAGAGACCTGAAATTTGTGTCTTGCACATCTACTACACCTGAGTAACAACTATGCAAAGTATCAAATGAATCGGGTTGAAACTGAAGGAGGAGTTGAAAGTACAAGATTTTGCCTGCCAATTTCAAGACCAAATTTAAGGCCAAAGGTCAAGGTCACAGAAACCTGAAATTTGTGTCTTGCACATCTACTACACCTGAGTAACATTTATGCCAAGTATCAAATGAATCGGGTTGAAACTGAAAGAGGATTTGAAAGTACAAGATTTTGCCTACCAATTTTAAGACCAATTTCAAGGCCAAAGGTCAAGGTCACAGAGACCTGAAATTTGTGTCTTGCACATCTACTACACCTGAGTAACATCTATGCAAAGTATCAAATGAATCGGGTTGAAACTGAAGGAGGAGTTGAAAGTACAAGATTTTGCCTGCCAATTTCAAGACCAAATTTAAGGCCAAAGGTCAAGGTCACAGAAACCTGAAATTTGTGTCTTGCACATCTACTACACCTGAGTAACATTTATGCCAAGTATCAAATGAATCGGGTTGAAACTGAAAGAGGAGTTGAAAGAACAAGATTTTGCCTACCAATTTCAAGGCCAAAGGTCAAGGTCACAGAGACCTGAAATTTGTGTCTTGCACATCTACTACACCTGAGTAACATCTATGCAAAGTATCAAATGAATCGGGTTGAAACTGAAGGAGGAGTTGAAAGTACAAGATTTTGCCTGCCAATTTCAAGACCAAATTTAAGGCCAAAGGTCAAGGTCACAGAAACCTGAAATTTGTGTCTTGCACATCTAGTACACCTAAGTTACATTGATGCCAAGTATCAAATGAATCGGGTTGAAACTGAAAGAGGAGTTGAAAGTACAAGATTTTGCCTACCAATTTCAAGGCCAAAGGTCAAGGTCACAGAGACCTGAAATTTGTGTCTTGCACATCTACTACACCTGAGTAACATCTATGCCAAGTATACAATGAATCGGGTTGAAACTGAAGGAGGAGTTGAAAGTACAAGATTTTGCCTACCAATTTCAAGGCCGAAGGTCAAGGTCAAGGTCACAGAGACCTGAAATTTGTGTCTTGCACATCTACTACACCTGAGTAACATTTATGCCAAATATCAAATTAATCGGGTTGAAACTGAAGGAGGAGTTGAAAGTACAAGATTTTGCCTACCAATTTCAAGGCCGAAGGTCAAGGTCAAGGTCACAGAGACCTGAAATTTGTGTCTTGCACATCTACTACACCTGAGTAACATTTATGCCAAATATCAAATTAATCGGGTTGAAACTGAAGGAGGAGTTGAAAGTACAAGATTTTGCAGACAGACCGACGACCGCCGGCCAACCAACCGACCGACCGACAGGCTGATTCCAGTATACCCCCCTCAAACTCTGTTTGTGGGGGTATAAAAACCAGAGTTTTCAGGAGACAAGAAAGCTCACTGGCGGCACATTCGGAGGCCAAGGTCATTTGGGTCCAAAAGGCCACATGGCCCGAAATATCTTGTATATATATGTAGTGAAAGTTTAAAAGCTGTATGTCAAAGGGCATAGAAGTTGTGAACGCTCTTGAAACTGCCATCGAATGAGAGCCGCATCGGGAAAGCCGATGCCAACGACAGGGTGACATTTATAAGTTCTCCTGCAAGCTAAAAACAACTGCAGTGATGCTGACCATTGTCTCAATCCTGAGACAATGGGTTGATGCACCTGAAAAAGCTTATGCCGGACTATAAACCTTAGCAGAAACAACAACAACAAAACTGCAGTTCAATGTAGTCAAAAACTAACTAAACTGAATTGCATTGTAAACTGAAAATGTGTGTGATCTTGACTGGTGGCTCGACACATGCAGTCATGCTCTGTAGCTTTTTCAGTTGTATAGAAGGAAATAAAGCACAACAACATGTACATATATTTGCAGTCCCACCTCAATATCTCAAACTCACTTAAATCACTTTAACTCATTGTGCTCTAGTGACGCATAAATGCGTTCTTTCCAAAAATCTGTACCTGTGAAGAGTACACGTGTCCTATGCAAACGGTGAAGTCCATGATCAGAGGGCTCCTGCAGGAGCCCTCTGATCAGGGACTTCACTGTTTGTACAAAAAACAACCCTAAATTGTCTAAAATGGACCAGCTTTTATTGCACAGAGGGATTGTCCATTAGAAGTTTGAGGGGATAATGAGTTAACCCGTATTTCTACTGTTGAATTTCATTGAACCTGCTCAAGCCGAGTTTAGCCATGTTTCAAAGTTAAAACGTGACTACACCACATTTCAACTTTGAAATTAGGATATGTTTGACTGAAGCGAGTTTGGTATATCAAAGGCCGACTGTATCTTTAATTTGCAATTTTGTTCATATTTGTATCACATTTTATTCATACAAGAGAAAAGTATTACTCAGAGCGAGGTAAAAACCTCTCTATTACAACCACTAAAAAGAAGTTAAATTGATTGTAAAAAAAAGACAGGTTGGAGCTTAAAGCAAGGTGAGAGTAAAACAGTTAGCTCCTACGCTTTCGGTTTTACTTTCACCTTGCCTGATGCAGCTATCTGCCTTAAACACAAACTTATTAAAATGATTTAGTGGTCATAATCGAGAGGTTTTACTGTATTTCAAATACAGTGCTCCCTCCCTACAACGGCCCTCCATACCATTTCCTCCTTACAACAATGCACGACAACGTTTCCCAAACAAACTTGTCGAATTTACATAGTGAACATTTTGAGTGAAAGAAAAAATAATGACGAGTGGCAAACAGTTTGAATCTAGATGAGACGCCGCGTTACGCGGCGTCTGATCTGGATTCAAGCTGTTTGCAATTGTTGGGCAAAGTAATATTCAGCTCTCTAAGGGTATTTATTTTCCCTCCCTATAACAACTCCCTCAAAACAGCACTCTCAATGTGTGTTGTTGTAGAGAGGGAGGAGTGTATTACTTTCTAACATCTCAACCAAACCCTATGTTGTCACCTCTCAAAATAGTTTTCAAGAGAGAGTCAAGCCTATATTAAGCGACCACTCAACCCATTACCCCACAGCCTGTTTCTAGTTTTGAAAATAGATGGCCACTTAAAGCAGGCTAAAAGTAAAGCAGAATGTGTATTTAAGGTGCATTATGCTTCGCTTTCAGCCTGCTTTAAGCTATCATCTACTAGAATAAAGAAAATATTTCTTATAACACATATTCATCACTGTATAAATTGGAACTTTTTTCTTCAGTGGAGGAATATCTCAAAGGCATAAAAAGGCATAATTATGGGGTAATGGGTTAATAAAGAAGCATGATGACCTTTAAAGAAAGGTGATTGCTTAATGCAGGGCTGAAGGCTTCTATATTGAATAGCTCCTCGTTTATTCATTCTTATCTAGAGTCATGATTGGTCATTCAATATTCGACCCGTTGAAAAAAGCTTTCTGCATAGTCTATATCAATAATCATGCATTAAGCATTCACGTCTTCTTTTAGAGATCTGCATGCTGTTGATTGCTACTTAATCCAATATTGGCCGTAGCTGTTATAAAGTTTTTAGACACATAATTGCTTCAGTAAATATTTAACTTCTGCTCGTTTGGACAGCGTTTAGCATTAGTCTCGCTCATCTCGGTAGTTGCTTGTCTTAAGACAGTTCCGTACTACTTCAACAAGCTGTTGGTGAATCTTTTACCTTATCACTGTTATCTTGGGACATTGTCCTATAGATCAAGATCATATAGATTTTAGTGACGGTAATTTTATATTGAGCCATTGTCACATTACAATCCCATCTCGGTAGTTGCTTGTCTTCAGACAGTTCCTTACTACTTCAACAAGCTGTTGGTGAATATTTTACCTTATCACTGTTATCTTGGGACATTGTCCTATAGATCAAGATCATATAGATTTTAGTGACGGTAATTTTATATCGAGCCATTGTCCCCAACACATTACAGTCCCACATCATATCACCTGAAACATTTACTTAATCATTACCCCATAGCCTTTTTCTACATTTGAAACAGTAGACCACCTAAAGCAGGTTGAAAGCCTTAACCCTTTACCCCATAGAAGCGACTTTTAGCGTATCTAATTTATTCCTCTGCTGAAGAAAATAGTTCCAGTTTATACCCTCATGAAATATTTTCATATAGCCTAGCAGATGGTTGTTTAAAGCAGGCTGAAAGTAAAGCAGAATGTGCCTTAAGGCACATTCTGCTTTACTTTCAACCTGCTTTAAGTGATCACCTGTATTTACTGTTATATACGGGTTATTGGGTAAAGGGTTAAGGTGCATTTTGCTTTAGTTTGAGCCTGCTTTAAGCTACCATCTACTACGATAACGAAATAATTTCTTATGCTGCATATTCATGACTATCAATTGGAACTATTTCCTTTAGTGAAGGAATAAATTAAAGGTGTAAAAGGCATCTTTATAGGGGTAATGGGTTAAGGACTGTTTCTATAGCAATAAATTGTTTGAGCTGCTCCATGTTCTACCACTCTGGTGCCCCAAATCTCAACATCAATTTGTCTTGAATCTCCAAATCTTTCTGAACCTTCTTCCTCATGTAAAATATCGGACAGTCACGGCTGAAAAAAACCCAAACCAAAATCAATAAATAACTTTAATTGTTCTAATCAATATAGTATTCTCTTAACTCAGAGTGGCTAGTCAAGTACCGGATAGCAAAGTGTGAACTTTCAATTTTCCTCATTAATTCCTTACAGTGTATAATTATGCCACAGTGTATAAATAGGCCAAAATGGATTGAAAGTAAAGCAGGAGGTTTCCCCATACAAGATTCCACTTTATACAGTCAAGAAAAAGGATCATAAGAAATATTTTCTATATTCTAGCAGATGATATTTTAAAGCAGGCTGAAAGTAAAGCTGAATGCACCTTGAGGTGCATTCTGCTTTACTCTCAACCTGCTTTAAGAGGTTACCTGTCTTCAAAAATAGAAACAGGCTATGGAGTAGTCACCTGACTGACACACTTAAAGGCTGTAATGGAAACACGACTATTTACCCATCACCCCATAGCCTGTTTCTAGTTTTGAAGACAGATGATCACTTAGTTAAAGCAGGTTGAAAGTAAAGTAGAATGCGCCTTTAGGCACATTCTGCTTTGCGTTCAGCTTGCTAAGTTACTATCTGCTAAAATATAGAAAATATATCTTATGATGCATATTCATGACTGTTTAAAGTGAAACTATTTTCTTGGGTGGAGGAATAAACTAAGGGCTTAAAAATGTGTTGTTATGAGGTTATGGGTTAAATGTACTATTTTTGAATGACTGGTAAAAAACAAGTTGGGTTATGCTAAACACTGGCTTGCCCGTACTCAACACAGTTTTAACAGCAAACTAATGGGATGGCTTTGTATGATGCCCCCGCCGGCAAAAATTTGACTAAGTTCAACTGACTGTTATTTGGTGAAAAATTAAAGCAGATCAAAATCCTGCTCACATGCACATCCATGGTATGTGTGCAAACACTCTGCCAAGTTATAAGGTTGTAGCTTAAAAACTGTAGAAGTTAGTCAGACAAAGTATGCACTATATGTGCCTATGTGGGCTGGACATAGGAACAGACAGAAGGACGGACAGACAGGGGTAAAACAGTATGCCCCCATACTTAATGTTGTGTGGGCATAAAAACAGGTTTTGAATGTGCTACATATACATACCTGCTTTTGGCAGTGTTTACTGGTTTGTAAAAGCTACACTGGTTTGATAGTGTAAACACAGCTTTATCAGTGCTAAAAAACTTGGTTTTGCAGTGCTAAACTTAGTTGGTAAATGCTAGCACAAATTTGGCATTGCCTAGCATAGTTTGATTGTGAGCACATTTTTAACCCATTACCCCATAAATACGACTTTTTACACATCTTGTTTATTCCTCCACTGAAGAAAATCGCTACAATTTATACAGTCATGAATATGCAACGTTAGAAATATTTTCTGCATCCTAGCGGATTGTAGCTTAAAGCAGGCTGAAAGTAAAGCAGAATGAGCCTTTAAAGGCGCATTCTGCTTTACTTTCAACCTGCTTTAAATGGTCACCTATCGTCAAGCTAGAAACAGGTTATGGGGTAAAGGGTTAACGGTGTCATTAAAGGTGCATGTCTCACCTTGTACACAGTACATCCTCATGCAGACTGCCCTGACAACGCTGACACTGGGTCCACAGCCGTGAAAACTTCTCTTCCAAGGCATTCAAATTAGAGATCTCTTTCTGGTACAAGTCAGACTCTTTCTGTTTGCAGTGTTTACACACAGCTCCTGGAAAACAGAACACATGTCCATTCATAACTCAAAGAACTCTAGCTATTGTAAATAAACACAAGAAACGTGTCAATGCCATGAAACCAGGATTTCAAGGTTTTACCTAATTAATCTCAAGCCAGGTCTTATTGTATTTTTATATTTTCAATAATAGTGACATTGACAACCCCCAAAGACATTCTGAAACTACGGTGTAGGTCTTAATGTAAGCGTGCTCAACACAAAGTTTGGTCAAAATTGGGACATATTTGTCAAGACGTTCGGTTACCCTAACCCTAATGCTAGAGTCCTAAGCTTGAACTGTGTTTAAATCGGGCGTTCTATGAGGCGACTGTGTCTTTAGCCGGACACTAATTAAGGCATGAACAAAATATACAGACTATGTGAATGTATAATTATTTTCCTTTGGCTATCTGAGCATGAAATTACATAAAAACTATATAAAATGGATGAAACTAACTAAAAGTGGATGAGCTACTTTGCCTACAAAACCAAACACTAATAAACAATATCCCAGTACTCTCAGACTGTTTGAGCACAGTGCAGGCTGGGCTGTTAACTGATGTATGCTCAGCGTTGTTTCTGCTGAGCTACAATACGATGAACTGATGCTGAGCGCTATTGCTCAGCGTTGGTGTAGCTGATGATAAACTGTTACATCAGCGATATCTTCAAGAAGATTGCTCGGCATTGTTGAACCTATGATGAGATCTATTCTCGACAAATTGCTCAGCGTTGTCTCTGCTGAACTACCAAACCTTGATTCCACTACAGTTCTATAACATCAATGTTCCAGCTTGTCATGGAACCTCTATGACGTATCGTCGATCTGTAGCAAACCTTCACTCTTTAATAATAATAACTGTTTTCAGTCCCAACAAATCGCAATGATCAGAAGCAACGTACTAACGAGCTATCATCAACAAGAGCACCGCAAGCCGGGCACATTATACGCCCGTCAAAACGATCTTAGAATGTAGTCATACCAAAACCCTATCAAGGTAAAAACAAAAGGGGAAGAACCCTGAAAGTTAGGGGTCATATGCTGACCAAGTTTCAAAAGGATGGGAATAAATTTGTTTGAGAAAGAGAGCTACAAACAAAAAATGCCCGTTTTTGACGATAAAAGGGGCATAACTCTTGAATGTCTAGGGCAATCTTGCTGATTATAGAGCTTGACCGAGACATTATGGTCATACACATACTGACCAAGTTTCAAAAGGATTGGAATAAATTTATTTGAGTTAGAGAGCGGACAAACTAAAAAATGCCCATTTTTGACCAAATAAGGGTCATAACTCTTGAATGACTGGGGCAATCCTGCTGGTTATAAAACATAACCGAGACATTATGGTAATATACATGCTGACCAAGTTTCAAAAGGATTGGAATAAATGTGTTTGAGTTAGAGAGCGGACAAACTAAAAAATGCCCGTTTTAGATGAAAAAAGGGGCATAACTCTTGACTGTCTGTGGCAATCTTGCTGGTTATCAAACATAACCGAGACATTATGGTCATACACATGCTGACCAAGTTTCAAAAGGCCTGAAATAAAAAATTTTGAGTTAGAGAGCGGACAAACTAAAATATGCCCATTTTTTACAAAAAAAGGGGCATAACTCTTGAATGTCTGGGGCAATCCTGCTGGTTATCGAACTTGACCGAGATATTATGGTCATACACATGCTGACAAAGTTTCAAAAGGATTAAAATAAATTTGTTTGAGTTAGAGAGCGGACAAACTAAAATATACCCGTTTTTTACGAAAAAAGGGGCATAACTCTTGAATGTCTGGGGCAATCCTGCTGGTTATCGAACTTGACCGAGATATTATGGTCATACACATGCTGACAAAGTTTGAAAAGGATTAAAAAACATTTGTTTGAGTTAGAGAGCGGACAAACTAATATGCCCGTTTTTGACAAAAAAGGGCATAACTCTTGAATGTCTGGGTCAATCTTGCTGGTTATCGAACTTGACCGAGATATTATGGTCATACACGTTCTGACCAAGTTTCAAAAGGATTAGACTAATTTTGTTTGAGTTAGAGAGCGGACATGAAAAAGTTAACGGACGGACAGCGCCACGACATAATACGTCCCGTCTGAAGACGGGCGTATAAAAAGTAAGCTATCCCGTTAATAGCTTGTGGAGAGAGTTGTCGTGTGAACGAATTAGCAATCTCCCTGTTCAATATCTCTTCAGGTTATATTCACCGACAGTCTAACTTTGAACAGTTCTTTCAATATGCATAAATTAGTCTAAATAGTTGATTATTCCTAATAATTAAGAAAATGCAAACTTTTACTTTTACACCAGCAAGTTATAAACTTTGGTTATGTTTAAAATGTCCAGTACAGAAAAATAAGGACTTTAAAGCTTATTTGAGAGATAATACACAAAATTCAGTTTTTGGTACATGTATACAGTCAGCATAAAAACGTAGACAATTACATTAGGCAAAGAACAAAAACGTATGATGTGCGTTATCTTCGCACTGGCGCTACATAAATCAACTGGCAATATACACATATGTTCAAGAGGCTTACTAACTACATAAAGATTATTTCTGACAATATTATCTGAAGTTAATGACCAGAAACCATTTTCTATTTTAAGTAACATCAACCTTGACCTTGATAGGATGACTCCCAAATACAATCCCAAGCTAAGTCTTAATGTTAGCTCATACCAAGGTTGGTCAAAATATGTTAATTCAAACTAAAGTTCTTAACGGAAAACCCATTTGACGCCATTAATCCGCATGCCCCTCCAACGACATACTCCATTCTAAAAGTCAAGTATTTTCTTTGAAAATCTGGTTAATAAATATCAAAACCACTCTGATTACACATCTTGATCTTATTTGCAGCTGCCAATTATGTTTAACACCATTGAGGAGTCCTTTATTAACATGTTACCCCGATAGCCTGTTTCTAATCTTTAAATCAAATTACAGCTTAAAGCAGGTTGAAAGTAAAGCAGAATGCTTCTTAACCCTTTACCACATAGCCTGTCACTAGTCATTATGCAGGGGTAAAAGATTCTACTTGTCCTGTCTGTCTGTCTGTCCTTTCATTGCCGTGTCTGTGCGTACAAGTTAACCATTTGTTCTAGCATCATCATCCCTCACTCAAATACTTGTATACTTATACAGTTAATGTCTTGGGACTATTCCCAATCTATCAGTATCACCCAACCACATTTGATCTTGACCTAATTTGGACGTAGAATACTGAAAATAAGCTATTTCTTTGTTAACTAATATTTTACTGCTACGTCTAGCGTCATCCACTACTGACTCAATGTTTTGATACTTATAAAGTTGTTGCCTTTGACCTTTACCAACTGACCCATACTATCCAACACAATTTGACCCTTGACCTAAATTGGATATAGGCTGTTCAATCAAGTTGGCTTTACTGTGGTATGCAGCCTGCTATGTGTAGGACTTACCATCATCATCAAGGGGCACCTTGCATCCAATACATGAACTTTTCTTCTTAGCAAACGCCATGAGTCCACCAATTTTAGATGTTACCACAGTTTTCGTACGAGTGTGTTCCCCCTCTGAAAAAGAAAACAAACAAACCCGTCTTTCGATGTCATTACCTTTTCCAAACATGAAATGCCTTTTCATGCTTCTACCCTATTCTGATAAAGAGACACTAGAAAACTTTCTGCATCATGATAGGTGGGTGCTTTCTGCTCTACTCTCAGCATGTTGTAAGAAGTCATGTTAAAAAATATCATAGAAGATGGTAGCTAAGAACAGGCTCTAAGTAAGTTAAAGTTTCTCAAAAATTAATAGCTCCAAACTAGAATAGTATTAATCAGTCTTTGTCTTCAGTTTTTCAGACCAATTGCCCGAAACTTAAAAAAAATTGCTCTGCCAAATTGTGATGCAAGTATAATTACTAATTATTATGCATATACCACTTGCCAGAATCACAAGGGGGACAGGGCGATGTCTGATTAATTCAAATACTAAACTCATTAATCCTTCACGCCGGGGCTCATATGAATGACAAACATGCTTAACTTACTGAGGAGCTCCGACTCGGCCTTTTTCTCGCCTAGAATTGGTTCAAAGATCCTGAGTAATGGTTTAGACAGCTGGTTCTCCAGGTAATACATGGTGTCTATTGGGATGTTGTTCTCTAGTACATAGATAGGATCCTGAAACAGAAAACAGTTGGTTAGTTGGCGCCCAGTACAACGAACAAGCGATTATTAACCCTTTCCCACAAAGAACGGCCTTTAAGCACATTTAATTTATTCTTACACTGAAGAAAAAAGTTCCAATTTATAGTCATGAACATGTACCATAAGAATTTTTTTCAAAAATCATTGACGATTCCAAAGAGATGTCACACGACAGGATCAGATGAAGAAATAAATAATAACTGATAATTTCAGAATCTGACTTATACCATTTTTGATGTATGACGTTTCATAAAACGGGCACTGGGGTTTGTTTTTTTATTGAAAAACCTGGTTAACAACAGCTTCTGTTCATTACAGAAATACTTACTTCAGATTTGAGATAGGCTGCTGTCTTTTTGGCTGATGCTATGATAACATAGGGAACACGGTCACCAAGCTGAGGAGCACTGCCTGGGTCACGTTTCTTCATTCTAAAATATACACAATGCATAACCCATTACCCCATAAAAACGCCTTTTTACACCTTTGATTAATTCCTCTGTAACATATGAAAATCCTGAGAAATATTGTCTATGTTCTAGCAGATTGTAGCTTAAAGCAGGCTGAAAGTAAAGTGGTCACATATCTTCAAAACTAGAAACAGGCTATGGGGTAATGGGTTAACCTTTACTATGCTGCCCCCACATAGAAGTGCCTTTTCGTGCATTCAGTTTATTACTTCAACTTATTTATGACAAGGAGAGGATCTTAAATAAGCTTATGCTTTCAATCTCATCCTTTTTGACATTGTTGTATGTAATTAATTACTGAATAGATCTATTGAGAAATAAAATATAAATAAACTTAAAACTAACTCAAGAAAATACATGTAGTTCCATTTTTTAAACATCAAATGAATATTCTACCCGAAGATTTTGTTTTATCCTAGCAGATGGTAGCTTAAAGCAGGCTGGAAGCAAAGCAGAATGCACCTTAAGGTGCATTCTGTTTTACTTTCAACCTCCTTTAAGTGGTCACCCGTCTTCAAAACTAGAAACAGGCTATGGGGTGAACGGGTTAAATTGTATCTATGGAGTAAAGGTTTTAAGTCATAATAATGTGTATCTATGGAGTAATGGGTAAACCAATTACCCCATAGCTTGTTTCAAAGCAGGTTAAAGTGAAGTTAAGGCACATTCTGCTTTTTTTTCAACCTGCTTTAAGCTACCATCTGCTAGGATATAGAAAAAATTTCTTTTGGTACATGTTTATGACTATAAATTGGAACTACAGTGACGCTAGCTTATAGCAAAATCCAGGTATATTAGTAAGGCAGGTATTAACAGACCCATTTTACTGGTAAATTCCAATATAAGAACCTAAATATAATTTTGTCTTATTAAATATTTCCCATGACAGATGTTTATGACTATAAATTGGAACTATTTTCTTCAGTAAAGGAATAAATTAAAGGCGTAAAAAGGTGCTTCCATTGGATAATGGGTTATGGGAGTTTGAGAAAATGAAGTTCTACTGTTCATACAGTACAATGTCCATTGATCAGTTTGTATACACTGAAAACATTTTCGAAATCAGTTTGTATATATCCTATCAGTGTAATCTGAGACCTGTATTGGTAATCTTTGAATGGTGCAAACATGCCTCATTTCAAAACTGTCATCTGCTTAACCCATAACCCCGTAAATACGCATTTTACGCCTTTAAATTATTCCTCCACTGATGAGAATAGAACCAATTTATACAATCATGAATATGTACCATAAGAAATAGTTTCTATATTCTAGCTGATGGTAGTTTAAAGCAGTTTGAAAGTAAAACAGAATGTGCCTTAAAGGGACTCGCAACCGGATGGTGTAATTGTCAAAATAAAATAAAATACTCAAATAAAAGCAAATTTGTGGCATTATTTGGCTTCTGACATTAAAAAAATATGATCAGTCCAAAAAAGTCTCAAGAATCATCACCGAATCTTAGTTTTTTTTTTATATTTTCCATCGTTTTTCTATAGCGTCAGCTGACGGTATAGTTGTTGTTGTTGCTTCTCTACACGGGCTCTGACATAAACCCGAGCCGAATAATGTAGTATCAATCGCTACCAGTGAAGTACGTTAATTGGCTACCATATATATAGAGAGCGTCCGTAGCCGAGGCGATAAAGGCGCGTCCTCATTTTTCATTTTTGTCTCCGCATGGAGGGTCACGGGTTCGAATCCCACCAGAGCGTCTTCTTTTTTTTTTTAAATGCATTTTTTAACAGAATTTATTATCCTAAACTAAATCTTACCCATTTATATAAGCATTTGACATATATTTACAAATTACTATTTTTAATGCAAAATCCGGTTGCGAGCCTCTTTAAGGCACATTCTGCTTTACTTTCAACCTGCTTTAAGGGGTCTTCTATGTTCAATACTAAAAACAGGGGTAACGGGTTAAACAAGCTGACAATCAGACTTGACCGTAAACATTTCTTTAACCCTTTTTTGTCAGTTAAGGAATAAATTAAAATAAAGGCCATAAAAGGCATATTTGTGTGGGAATGGGTTAAAGGAAGTCCCAATGTATACCCAAGGTCTTTATGGTTAAAGAATGCTTTAAACTGACCGGGTATAATGTTATCTTCAACAATCAACACATTCTTGTGTTGCAAATGAGAAGTAGAAACTAGTTTCACAAGTTCTGTCTCTCTGGTCAAGGTCTAAACATTCAGTATTTACGACGACATGAGAAAGAAAGATGAAGAATGAAAGACATACTTTTAACATCTTAACCCATTACTCCATAGATACACATTTAATTTATTTGTTCACAAAAAAAAAAGTTCCATTTTATACAGATATGAATACCGTAGCTATGTGTCATGAGAAATATTTACTACATTCTAGCAGATGGTAGCTTAAAGCAGGCTGAAAGTAAAGCAGAATGCGCCTAGAGGCGCATTCTGCTTTACTTTCAACCTGCTTTAAGTTGTCACACATCTTCAAAAATAGAAACAGGCTATTGAGTAAAGGGTTAATATCGCTATTGGTGGGTTTCATATAATAAGGGTAAATGTAGGAGTATATACGGTAGATAACATACCCGGTGACTACCAGAGGGGTATATACAAGTTAGAAGTGTGTGTAAAGATACAGTAACACTTGGGTTAAGTGGCCACTCATGACAGTAAGAATTAAAGTGGGTTTATAGATTGTTATAATGAACAGCTTAATACAAGACAAAAGTCAAGCAGAAAGATATCCTAAAGCAGCTTTCTGCCTCACTATTGTCTTGCATTTAGGAAACACCTGTTTTACCAGGTATCCGTTGTTTAATGAATGGTTGGTTAACACAAGTTAGATTGTACATGAGTGTGTATAGGCACTGTTTGCTTGAGTATTATGTTTGTTCTTTGGAGAAGACATTTGATATGTACACCAAAGTTGAGGACCTATATAAGGAGGAAGAAAAATGTTATCCAGCCTTATTCAGAGTAATGTGTAAATGTAAGAGGACAAGTTAGTTTGGACAGATTGTTGAGAGCCATGGCTAAGAGGTTAGAGCAACAAGACACATTGAGTGCGTCTCTTTTAGCTGGATCTGATGTGGTTTATGACTATATTTGTCAGTCATGTAATGAAGATGGCAAACAGCTTGAAGCTGTTGGGTTTTGTGTGGACTGTTCAGAGTTTCTCTGTGATGAATGCTTCAGATATCACTTGAAACCCAAGACTTCACGACACCACAAACTCTTGGATATCGAGGAGGCTAAGAAAGACACAAATCTCTCGGGCTGTCTGGATATTTGCACAGAAAAATGTGCTCAGCATAGGGGAAAGGCTATTGAGTACTTTTGCTTGGATCATGACTGTCTTGGATGTGGAGTCTGTCTTAATCTTGACCACGGGAATTGTAAAGGTGTCCAGTATATTCCTAAGATTGCTAAGGATATGGGAAATGGGGAAGAGTTTTCCACTTTGATAAGAGAGCTTGACAAGCTGGTGTTACAGACAAAACAGCTTGCTGACGCATCGCTAGGCAACAAATTAAAGTCTCAAGATATCTTTGACAAGGCACTAGAGCATGTTAAACAAGTGAAAATTGAAGTAAACAAAGCTTTTAACAAATTGGAGAAGGAAATAGAGACAGAGGCTAAAATGAGGAAGAAAAAAGATGTATTGAAAATGGAAGAAAACATCAAATTTTGTGACAACATTCAAACAAAAGCTCAAAATCTGTCAGTTATTATAAAGGAAAAGCAAGAGAAGGAACAGTACTGTAATCTGTTTGTTGCCATGAAAACAACTAAAACTGAAATGAGATCCATTGTGAAATCACTTGAAGATATTTCCAAGGATAATGCCATCAGCCATTACCTGTTTCAGCCCAGTGAACAACTAGACAACTTTCTAAAACATGGCAGAAATCTGGGAAAACTCCATATGCAAGATGCAATAAAGACCAAAGCTGCAAAGGTGGGGGAGATCAATGTAAAATTAGACAGTGATTCTAACACATGTGCTATAGTAGGAATGGCCTTGATCACTGGTGGGAGACTGGCAGCTGCTGACTGGAATAACAATAAAGTGAAGTTAATTGACATAAAACAGTGTACAGTTATATCAGAGTACCAGTTACCAAGTAATCCTTATGATATAACAACTAGAGAGGAGAGTGGTGAGATTGCTGTCACACTACCAGCTAACAGTGAGATTGTCCTCCTCAGGGTCAGAGGTGACAGGCTCTATGAACACAAGAAGATCAAGACAACAGGTTGGTGCTATGGTATAGCCTACATCAAGGACAAGTTTGTAGTCAGCCTGGGAGTACCAGAGAGACGACTAGAGATCATAGATACACGGGGCAATGTGCTGCAAACTATTGACAAGGATGGGAATGGAAGGCAGCTGTTTAGTATTGTTGGGTCAATAGCTGCCAGTCAGGATACCGGTACTTTTTATGTAGCAGACTGTAGTAACAATACAGTCACTAGGCTGTCCTTGTCCGGTCATGTCCTTGGGATCTATAAAGACAGTGATTTGAAACGTGCATGCTATGTGACAGTTGATAAAGGAGGAGTAGTATATGTCTGTGGTAGAGATTCTGACAATATTCACCAAGTTACCCCCGACTGCAAGAAGACCAGTATTCTCCTTACAGAAAAAGATGGGCTGGAGTATCCTCAGTCACTGTGTTATGATGACAACACGGACTGTCTGTATGTTGGACAATGGAATAATAACACAGTTTTGGTTTATCAGCTTTTATAGGCTAACAATAAATATTAAGGAACCTATGTGAGGCTGTACTGTACATTTTTGCAATTAAAAATGGAAAATTAGTTTTTGAAAACCATTGCAAACAGTTTGGATCCAGATCAGACCCCACAAATGTGGGGCCTGATCAGGATCCAAACTGTTTGCCACTCAGATGACATTTCTACTAAACAAAATGAAGATCAGTAAATTTAAATATGTTGAATACAAAGATAAAAGATGCAAGTAGTCTGGATCCAGATGAGATGATGGATTACACAGCATATGCCATGTAACTTGGGTATCTCATCTGGGCCCAGACTATCTGATTGTATAATCTGATAAGAGAAATGTTAATACAAATCTACTGAAAATTTATTGCAGACAAAACTTTCAGACGACTATTATGTAGTGTGCTCAAGGTTTAAAAACTTTTTGAGCAAACATTATTTTTGCAAACAATATTTGTTAAATATGTTTTTGTTAGATATCACCTTTTATTTATGCTTTTCGGTGGATTACCACGAAAAAGCAGTGGATGATCACTTGGTAATCCACTGCAGTGGATTATCACCAATCGCTTTTATTATGAATTTTCCCCGTAGGGCTCCCCAAGAATCGTAGTCAATCGTGTCTTATCGTTAAAATCCGGCAGTCCGATTTGTCGCGAACTACTCACCGGAAGAGCACGAATCCAAACTCGGGAGCAACGAAGTAATTCGGATGACGTCATTATACCGCCAACTGTCACGCCACATGTGTTCGACATAAAACGTGGGGCTCAACACGGGATAAATAATGTACGTTCGCTTTCAATTTTGAAACAATTTCGTTTAAAAAGTGGCTTTAAAGCATAAATAAATAGAATAACTGTGTTTTTTCAGTGTAAGATCGAATTTAATCCATTTCGTGAACATCAGACTGTTATATTTTCACTCGTGGCTTCGCCACTCGTGAAAATATAACGTCTGATGTTCACTCAATGGATTAAATTTCGATCTTACACTGAAAAAAACAGTTATCCTCTATTTAGTTAGCTATGTACAATGTACAAGTATAACGTTTACCTGCTTTATAACCCATTACCCCATAGCCTGTTTACAGTTTTGAAGACCTGTGACCACTTAAAGCAGATTAAAATATTGCTTTACCTTCAGCCTTCTTTAAGCTACCATCAGCTACGATAAAGAAACTATTTCTAATGGTTCATATTCACAACTGAATAAAATGAAATTATTTTCTTCAGTGGATGAATAAATGAAAGGCGTAAAAAAGCATATTTATAGGGTAGTGGGTTAATGGAGAAATCACTTCTTGAAAGAAATTCAATAAGCAATTCTTTCACAAAGGCATGACTGTCTATGATTATTAAAACCTCACTTGACCCTTTAGTCCATAGACTGTTTATTAACTTCTGAAGATAGGTATTTAAAGCAGGCTGAAAGTAAAGCAGAATGTGCCTTAAAGCACATTTTGCTTTACTTTTTGCCTGCTTTAAGTTATCATATGCTAGAATAAAGAAAATGTTTTTTATTATATATATTCATGACTGTATGAATTGGAACCATTTTCTTCAGTGGGGAAATAAATAGAATGTGTATCTAGAGAGGAGGGGGGTGTCTGGACCAATTTTGAGTTTACGCACCATGGTAAGGGGGGTCCGGGGGCATGCCCCCCGTGAAAAAAAATTCCGTTGGAAAGCCGTACGTGCGTTTTGAGGGGTATTTAGAATGTAAAAAACCTTTCTAAAATGATCGTTAATCTAACGTTTAGAAAGGTTTTTTATATTTTAAATACCCCTCACAATGCACATACGGCTGTTTGATTTAATAAAATACATAAACCATTTTTAGTAACACATCAAAACACAAATTATTAGAGCTATAAGAATATTTTTTGCTTGAACTTAACTGTTAAACTGTTTAATTAACAGGGTGTCCACGATTTAAGTGAAGCAACGTTCCCCGACTTTTCGCTGACTAAAATCAAATTTCCCTGACGAACCAACTATGTCCGTACGGTTCTGACATGTGTTAGCATCCTCTTCCCCTCCACAAGGAACTTATATATACGTTCCTGCCCCCACCTTTTATATTACCAACTGCAATTGCATTACCCTCTATTAATGTTTCACTTTTGTTTGTTTACTTTCCCTTGATTTTACCTTCTATTGTACTACATGCACATGCATTTTCAAAACTTATTTATACTTTTGAATGAGTGCTTGAAATGCATATCAAAATACAGAGAAAGATGTTTGCTCTCCTAACCTCCCCCTTTGTATGAAGGAAAATACGATTGGGGTACACGTCAGGGGCGTAGCTAAACAAAATTAGTGTATATAACTTTGGACAATTTTACACCTAAATAGTCTCTGGTGCATTTTTCACATCCAAACCAGGTAAATTACTACTATACATTTATGCAATAATTCGACCCCTAAATAACATGAACTGCATAATCTTTTTTATTTTTGATAAGATTTTTTCTGGCCATTTTTCTCTAACCCCTTCCCCCACCAATAAGTGTACACACTCTTACTAGGGGGGCATGCTCCCCTGGGGAAATTTTGATTTCTAGATGGTCTCTGGTGCGTTCTGGGAGCGTTACGCACATTTAAAACAGGTACAAAACTAACATAAATCTATGTAAAAATTCTGCCACTAATACTTAAAATTGTACAAAACTCCTTAAATTGCTATGGGCAATTTTTACCAGGTAAAATCTACATTCTCGTAAACTGAGTAGTGGACAACCTGAAACCTTATCAGAGGGTGAATTATATGCGTTGTGTATAATTTGAAGTAGACTAAAGACACTTTTAAAAATATTATATATGCCTCACCCGCGTAAGATGGTGATTTTTATTGCATTTTTAGCGTTTTTAATTTTTCGACTTTGTCAATTAACTTTACACACGTGCGTGAGTGCGTAAACCCAGACACGCCCCTGAGAGAGTAATGGGTTACCCCTCCCCTAGTTTGTTTTCAGTATTGAAGACAGATGGTTGCCTAAAGCAAACTGAAAGTAAGCAGAATGATACTTAAGGAGCATTCTGATTTAATTTAAGCTTACTTTAAGCCATCATCTGCTAGGATATAGGAAATATTTCTTACAGTGCATATTCATGACTATACAAAGCGGAACAGTTAGAAGTTAAAGCCAGCTGAAAGTAAAGCAGAAAGCTCCTGCTTTACTTTCATCTTGCTTTAAAATAAACACAGAAAACTTAACATAAATTAGTGGCCATAATGGAGTGGGTTTGAGTACAGATACAAATATCACAAACAGCTGTAACTCTTTCTCTTATAGAAGCGCCTTTTAGCGCATTTAATTTATTCCTCCACTGAAAATAGCTCTAATTTATTCAGTCATAAACATGTACTATAAGAAATATGTGTATATCCAAGTCGACTGTAGCTTAAAGCAGACTGAAAGTAAAGCAGATTGCGCCTTATGGCGCAATCTGCTTTACTTCCAACCTGCTTTAAATCATCAAGTTTTCAAAACTTGAAACAGGCTATTGGGTAAGAGTTAATCATAGATAGCAGGGACTGTTCAGAAAAGAAGATAAATACATTGTTGTGATGATTGCTGAGGTTTTAGTGATCTTATAAGGCAGGACTCCAGATAAGCCAGAGTTAACTCAAGTTTTGAAACTTTTTCTCCTTTATGTCTGAGCTAAATCCAATGGTGTGGCTACTCATTAGAATCCTCTCTTCAAGGCTATTCTAATGAGTACAGAGTAGTGACTTCATAGGTTTTGGTGCAACCAGTGCTCAAAGAAAATTTTTTTGGCTGACAGGCCCAGGGCAAGTAAGCCAAAAAAAATCACTTGCCCTGCCCAAAAGCTACTTGCCCAATTTTTTTTAACACTTGTCCCAATTTTTTACCTGCCTTTTTACTGCTTTAAAACGGTATATATACAGGGCTGCAGATAAAGTGTTGATTTAATTAAATTTACAAAGTTTTCTCCTTTGCGTCTAGTCTCTACACCATAGCTTGTGACCACTTGTTAGAATTGTCTCTTTAAGAGTATTTTAACTAGTGGTAACAACTTAGAGATTGGTGCAAAAGAGAGAAAGTTAGTATTTGAAATATCCACTTTATATGCAACTCTTTATATATATTATAATAGGGATTAAAGAGAGTAAACAACTCCTAGGTATTTTACTATTCTTTATTATTCACTGACTAACATTAGATGTGTATGTCTTACTCTATAAATACTATGATATCAATAAATAAGTTTATAAATTAATACCTTTCTGTCACCACTCACTGTCATACCCTAAGTGCACTGGCATTTGTAATAGTATAAACAATTCAGACTATCAGTATGCCTGATCAAGATCCAAATTTATATTTTAAAAATGTTTTCTTTGTTGAAGATGCTTAACTCAATGTTAAGATATTAATACATTTTAAACTAAGGATATGGCAGTGAATGAGTTGACAATCATTTTAACCCTTACAGTAATGAGTTCTGGTACTGGATGTATCTATTCTTTGTATACAGTGCAGACCCATGTCAAAGAGCTGCTGAATGATCCCCTTAATCAAGGTCTGCACTGTGGGACTGTGACATTGTATACTTTGGGAAGGCTTTATAATCAGTTTAGCCAATTAAGCATTTATCAAGACAATAGATGAGTCTGTTTCAAAATTCAGCATTGTAAGGGTTAATAATTAAAACTATAAGAACTACAACTTAAGTCCATTATGTTCATCTGAATTTTGTGAAACTAAGCCAATTCAGTATAGTCCAATTATGACTATTAGAGTTGTTTTTGTTAATATTTTTCATTGTTACAAACAGTGCAGATCCTGATCAGATGGCTAGGAGCCATCTGATCAGGATCTGCACTGTTTTCATGTGCATTCTGCACAGGTTCACTGTTGACTAGTGCTCAAAGAGCTTAACTGCATGATCAAAGAAGCATTTATGGTGAGATCAGGACCAGTCACTATCTATTATTCCCTAGTTCACATGTCTTCCACCTGGTCCTGATTTCATCCACACACCTATTGCACGGTCCATATCATCCTTCTGAAGTGTGTCAGCTGTTTTTACATTCATTAGCATTTGAAGTGATTCCTGTGCCAAGCAGTTCCTTCTGAATGACTTTATATTGTTCATGAGGCTAAACCCTCGTTCACACTCTGCTGTGGATGGACTTATCACAAGAGAAATCTCCAAAAGTTTGTAAATGTTCTGCTGAGGGGCATTCTTTAGCACAGTTAGAAAGACCTCCTGTCTTTGCATGTCAGTCTCTTTAAAAGTCTTCAGAGTTGCCTTCAATTCCATGTATTCAGTAAGAATGTCCTGGTGCAGTGCCTGTGGGAATATAGCTGAAAAGTGATCCAACAGGTTCTGAATGTCTTCCTGACCATACTCACTAAGTTTCGACCTGTCCACCGGGAATCTGTGAAAGTCAAAAGCCCTGAACCATTTCAAAGGTGCATTATTGAAATTTTCAAAACGCCTGTCAATGTACGTTATAAGGCTGTCCAGCAATTCATCTTTCACAGAACTGTCAGGTAGTTTACCTGTCAAGTCCATGGTGATGACTACAGAATCTAATTCTTTCAAATGTTTTCCTTTAGCATGCTTCAGGGCTTCCAATTTCATGATTGCAGATTCTGATGCAGGATACACTTCTGACAATAACAGTGATTTCTCCTGGAATTTCTGACTTAGACACTGGAGAATCTCTGTTATGTCACACATCACATGTAACATATACACAAACTTTGCAGACTTCAGATCCAACATAAGGAGTTTAGTTTTTTAAATACTCCCCTTATTTGTAGCTCTGTTAGTCTCAAGTTTTACTTGAGTGATCACAGATCAACCAGTAATGAAGAATTACTATCATTAACGGATTGTGGCTGTTTAATATAGAAATCTCATGTAGGATCCTTCTTCATTACTTTCATCCTGTATTCAGGGATCCAGATAAGGAGGGTATTTCAAAAACTAAAATCTTCTTTTTTGCTCTAAACCATATGGTGTCAATACTCATTAGAATCGTCTCAAAGAGACGATTCTAATAAGTACATGTAGTAACACCATAGGATTTAATGCTAAAATAAGTCAGAAAATGTTGGATTTGTGCAGTTTACTCCCTCTTATCTGGAGCCCTGTAGTATTAGGCTGCCATTACTCTAAAAGATTGGACTTGTTCTTCAAGAGAGATTTAATTGAAACACAATTTATCACATAATTTGCAGTCTGGGAGTTGCATAAAGCGATTGTATAAATATCGTAATCCACTAGTGGAATATTGTTTTTTGGGCACCGGCCTAACTTGTTCGTCCACGAGCGCTGCATGTAGCAGGACGCCAAATGACGTCATTTACTATGACGTTAACGTAAAAAACGTAACGTTTTGGCGGAAACTCTATATAGCGGAGGGTCTACAAACTACAGCTTCAATCAATTTAATAGGTGTTTAAACTTGTTATATGTGATAAATAGAATCTCACATTCGTGCTCATTATTTATCCTTTTTAATAAACTCGTCGACTAAAATGAATATGACGCTCGCCAAGGCTCGCGTCATATTATTTCAGTCAACTCGATTATTAAAAATGATAAATAATGAGCACTCATACAAGATCCTCTATTTAAATACTAGTTTTGATTGAAATTTACTTACACTCAGTACAAAAAGAAACGCACATTGTGCTCAGTCGCAGATTAAGATACTTTTTTAAGATACTAAGACCATATCTCAAGATCAATTTAATTCTGCCACAAGTTTAGAAAAACATAAACTTAAATTTACTGTGCTGTATTTTAACCCTTTCACTCTAAATGACGTCAAAAGGCGCGTTTTCAAACAGTTTGGATCCTGATCAGACGCCGCGTAACACGGCGTCTGATCAGGATCCAAACTGTTTGACACTCGTATAGATATACTTTAAGTCATACTACTTTGAATCTAACTTTGAAACGATATTGCAAACAACAAAATTGAAGCAGACGACAATGAAACGGTGGTGGGATAAAAAGCTCACGATTAATTTGGCAGCGAAAGAGTTAACTAGCGCCTGTTGAAAACACCGCACCGATTTGTACAGGTTGTGATGATACCAATTCAATGATAAACCTCCCATTTTCCACATTGATAGCCCAAGACGGAACTACTGACTGTAATGAAAGGATTATTTCACAAATACGTTCCTTCTACCTACAGTTAATATTGTAATAAAAGTGTGCGTTTCTTTTTGCACTGAGTGTATATTGTCACATGTTAAGCCTGTGATAAATAGAATCTCACATTCGTGCTCATTATTGATCCTTTTTAGCTCACCTGAGCTAGCTCAGGGTGAGCTTTTGCAATCCTTGAATGTCCGGCGTCCGTCGTGCGTCGTCAACAATTTTAGTGTTTACACTCTAGAGGCCACAATATTTATAGAATCTTTCTCAAACTTGCTCAGATGGTATTTTGCCATAAGAGTTCGAATGAGTTCGATTATGGTTGAAATCTGACAAATAGGTCAAGAGTTATCTACCTTTGAATTGCTGAAAAAGCCATATTTAACAGTGTTTACACTCTAGAGGCCACAATATTCACTCAATCTTTCTCAAACTTGCCCAGATTGTATATCATCATAAGAGTTCAGATGAGTTCGATTTTGGTTGAAATCCGACCAATAGATCAAGAGTTATCTACCTTTGAACTGCTGAAAATGCCATATTTAAGGGTGTTTACACTCTAGAGACCACAATTTTTATCCAATCTATCTCAAACGATCTCACATTGTATATGACTATAGGAGTTCAAATGAGTTTGATTATGGTTGAAATCAGACTAATAGGTCAAGAGTTAGCTACCTTTGAATTGCTGAAAATGCCATATTTAAGGGTGTTCACACTCTAGAGGCCACAGTATTTATCCAATCTTTCTCAAACTTGCTCAGATTGTATATTACCATAAGACTTCAAATGAGTTTGATTATGGTTGTAATCAGATCAATAGGTCAAGAGTTATCTACCTTTGAATTGCTGAAAATGATATATTTAACAGTGTTTACACTCTAGAGGCCACAATATTTACTCAAGCTTTCTCAAACTTGCCCAGATTGTATATGCCCATAAGAATTCGAAAAAATGTGATTATGGTTGAAATCGGACCAATGGATTAAGAGTTATCTACCTTTGAATTGCTGAAAATGCCATATTTTACGTTTACACTCTTGAAACTACAGTTTTGAATGGATTTTGATTATACTTGCACATAATGTGTATAGCTATAGGATCTCAAAGGAGGGCAATTATTGTTGAAATCTTATCATTGTGGCAATAGTTATCTGCCCTTGATATACTTTGAAATGCTAGAGAAGGCTTCATTTCCGTATTGTTTAGGCTGTAGTTATCTGCCCTTGATGTACTCTACTATACTAGAATTATGAGGTTGTATTCCAAAATTGTTTACATGCTATACTACAAATTTGAATAGATTTAGATGAAAACGGGTGAAACAGAAAGGTAAAGCTATCAGGCTTCAGTACAACAGGTGAGCGATATCAGGGCCTTCAGGCCCTCTTGTTAATAAACTCGCCGCCAAGGCTCGCATCATATTATTTTAGTCAACTCGATTATTAAAAATGATAAATAATGAGCACTCATACAAGATTCTCTATTTAAATACTAGTTTTGATTGAAATTTACTTATATTTTCACATGTTAAGCCTGTTCCATCTTGTAACAAGGTGTTACTTCTTTATTGTCTATTATTTACCCCATAAATATATATTTCTATGCCTTTTAGTTTTTCCTCCATTGAAGAAACTAATTCCAATTTATACAGCCATGAATATGTATCATATAAAATATTTTCTATATCTAAAAAATTAAGATATTCATTCAAAGTTTGAATATGTTATCAGAGAAGTCTTTTCACAACACATTGATGTTGCTTTTCTGTTAGTTTGATAGGTGTTTTTTTTTCTATGGATGAATTAGTTTAACACCTAACACTTATAACGAATAATTTTCCTAACACCTGAGGAAAAAGTGAAAGTAAGAAAGTTTGGATATTTGTGTCAATTGTTGTTTATGTGATAAAAAGAATATTAAATTCGTGTGTTTTCAGCATTGAATATAATGAACTTGATTGATAAAATGATACATTGCTCGCCAAGTCTCTCAACATATTATTCTATCCAGCTCGTTCAATGAGTTCAATACTGAAAACACACTCATTCAATATCCTCTATATAATTAATGTATACTAGTGTTGCTCATGGACTAGATTCACTAGGGGATTTGAGTAAAACTAGCCTACTAGCACTAGGGGATTTTTCTTGAATCCCCGATGATGTACAGGAATGTTCTTGTGCAAGACATGAACCGCGAATTGCTCCTCTCCACCCAGGGTTTAAAATGGGACCCTGTGAAGTGTCTGAGCGGGTACTGTGGCTGCATTTGATTGCGCCATATGTTAGTAATGTGCTCAATATTGTAGGCAAGATGGCTCAATGATCAGGGGAGTAAATGTACAGTTGGCTGAGCGGTCATTGGGACTGAAAGTACACTATAACTTTATATAAAAATTATATATATTATCATTATTATTATTATCCTGCAGTGGATGATGTTGGTCTACACTGTGTCCACTGTGTACCTTGTATCTACAAGTGGCATATGTTTAATTTTCTCACATAACTACCCCTGTTTTCTATAGTGAACAAGGATCACGAATATCCTTGTGTCCAACGTGTGTGAGATCACTTTGATGATGTCACTATTTATAACTTAGGCGTTATTACATCACAGGGATTCAAAACAAAAGCCAATTGCTTGAAAAATAACTTAAAATCGTTGGTTATGTGAGAAAAAGAACCTGTCACTCGTCGATGTTTAAGACAAGTTGATCTCAAACTCGTCTAGAATAGAAAAGTAATTAAGCTCGCCAAGGCTCACTTAATAACATTTCAATTCTAGACTCGTTTGAGATTAGCTTGTGACATGTCTTAAACATTGACTCATGACAGATCCTATATGTTTGTATAGTTTATGTGCATTGTAATCAGAAGAACCTGTATTTAATCAGAACCATTTGCAACCTTTTAGCCAGCTGATGTTGAAAACTACTGTCAAACCCAAATACCTTTGTAACTCCTTGGGTTTTATTTAACCCATTACCCCATAAATACACATTTTTATACCTGAATTTATTTCTCCACTGATAAAAGGTTGTTTTTCACTTTATATAGTCTTATATGTTGCAAGGAATATTTCATATATTCTAGCAGATGTTAGCTTAAAGCATGCTGAAAGTAAAGCAGAATGTGCCTTTATCGGCTTTACTTTCAACCTGCTTTAACCCTTTATCCCATAGCCTGTTTCTAGTTCTGAAGACAGGTGACCACTTAAAGCAGGTTGAAAGTAGCTTTAATTTCAACCTGCTTTAAGCCATTATCTGCTAGAATTTAGAAAATATTTCTTACGATACATATCAATGATTGTAAAAATAGGATCTATTTTCTTTAGCGGAAGAATAAATGAAAGGCATAAAAAGGCATATTTATGGGGGAATGGGTTAAGAGGTTATCTGTCTTTAAAACTAGATTCAGGCTATACTGGGGTAAAGAGTTAACTGGGAGAGAAATCAATGACATAGATCAGGGCTCCAGATAAGAGGGGGTAAATTGCAGAAATCCAACATTTTCTCACTTATTTTAGCATCAAATCATATGGTGTTACTACTCATTAGAATCTTCTCTTTGAGACGATTCAAATGAGTAGTGACACCATATGGTTTTAAGCAGAAACAAAGATTTGAGTTTTTGAAATACCCCCCTTATCTGGAGCCCTGATAGTTTAACACGAATATTCTAAATTTACTAATAACAACGCCTGGGAGAAGGCAACTGGAATCATAAAAGCATTTGCAGCTGGCTAAAAGTTATTTTCTATTGTATGAAAGACTTTCACAATAAATGCATAACGCACTTCAAGCCATTGTTATTTCTTTACAACCAATTTGTCTACATTAACCCTTTCCCCAATAGAAATGCCTTTTAGCGCATTTAATTTATTCCTCCTCGGAAGAAAATAGTTCAGAAAGTAAAGCAGAACAGGCTACAATGGGTAAAGATTATAACTGATAAAGAAATCAATGACATAGTTTTACATGAATATTCTAAATTTGCTAATAACAACGCCTGGGAGAAGGCAACTGGAATCATAAAAGCATTTGCAGCTGGCTAAAAGTTATTTTCTATTGTATGAAAGACTTGCACAATATACGCATAACACACTTCAAGCCATTGTTATTTCTTTTTAACTATATAATTTTTATGTCTACAATAACCCTTTCCCCTATAGAAATACCTTTTAGCGCATTTAATTTATTCCTCCTCTAATGAATATAGTTCAGTTTATACAGTCATAAACATGTACCAAAAGAATTTTTTTCTATATCTTAGCAGATTGTAAACTTAAAGCATGCTGAAAGTAAAGCAGAATGCACCTTAAGGCATGATCTGCTTTACTTTCAACATGCTTTAAGTGATCAACTGTCTACAAAATTAGAAATGGGCTAACATTCTCCTCGGAAGAAAATAGTTCAGAAAGTAAAGCAGAACAGGCTACAATGGGTAAAGATTATAACTGATAAAGAAATCATTGACATAGTTTTACATGAATATTCTAAATTTGTTCAAAATAACAACGCCTGGAAGGAGGTAACTTAAATTACAAAAGCATTCGCAGCTTTCACAATAAAAGCATAAACATACAGTAAGACATTTTTATTTCTTCTACATTAACAATTGAGTTATTCTTCCCGTTTAACCCATTACTCCACAGCTACTCATTTCTATGTTATCAATTTATTCCTCCACTGAAGAAAATAGTTCCACTTTATACAGCCAGGAATATGTATCATGAGAAATACTTTCTATATCCTAGTAGATGGTAGCTTAAAGCAGGTTGAAAGTGAAGCAGAATGCACCTTAAGGTGGCCACTTGTTTTCAAAATTAGAAACTGCAATAACATGCACATAATGAAGGTATCTTGAAATCATTCACAATAAATTCTGGAAGACAAACATTTTGGAGCCTGTTCAGACGTTGAGTAACTCTGCATCTGATCAGTCTACGATCTATTTGCAAAGGACATAATTGTTTTAGCATTAACATCTTTGCTGGGAAAGCATAATGTCTTTGCTACTATAGCAATTCTCTTTGTGGATATCTTCGCAAACAGTCATGATCTCGATAAAAAGGTCCAGAAATGATGTTTCAAATCTGTTTCATGCTTAGGACTATACTATCATGAAATATTGGTAGTGTCAACATTGAGAACAAGAGTGCGGCAGCGCTACAAAATACACCTGTCATGGAAAAATAAATGATAAAGTGGATAAGACGTTATTCTTTCCCAATTATGTGTTATACTAAAAATTGTGCGTCCATCGCAAACAGCTTGGGAGCCAGATCAGACACTGTGTTACTTGCCATCTAATCAGGCTCCAAAGTGTTTGCCACTCAGGTAAAATAAAAAATATCATGAAACTTTGCTGTAAGCTGTCATTTTCCACATTTTATTACTTGCCTTTAGTGTCATTCGACCCTTTCCTCCCTGAAACCTCATATGGACAACTCTAGTTTTCAATTTAGTCTAGTCCATTTTTGACTTTTTAGAGTTTATTTTTACAATATATGTCAAAATGAAAAAAGGTGTTGACCCTGATCAGAGTCAACACTGTTTGCATAGGACAAGTGTACTCCTAACAGGTATGCTGTTTGCAAATGAGGCATATATGCTTGACTAGGGTTCAAAGACTTAAACAAGAATGAATAATGTCTTCTCCACTGTAAACAAGTAAAATGTGAAATTCAGGTTGATTTACATGTATTTTCATTTACACCCGTTTCTGCCAACTTTGGGCTAAGTGGACTAACCAAGAGATGATTCGAATACGACCATTGATAGCTGTATTTACAGTAAAGAATACATTTTTCTTTCCGGTTTAAACGCAAACGCAATTCACTACACTGTGGAAATTTACTTTTAGAAATTTTAACTATTTTTTAATCTGAGTAGCAAACAGGTTGGAGCCTGATCAGAAGCCGGCTTACGCGGTGTCTGATCTGGCTCCAACCTGTTTGCAATGGCAATAATAGTTTTGTTTATAAATGCGTTTAATTTGAAAGAATAAAATATCAGTAAAGTTAGCGCAGCGTTCTCGTGCTGCACGATGATCATACTTATCTCAAGTAGGAATGTGTACGACTATGTATTCGATGTTACCTTCCTTACAGTGGAGAATATATTATTCTTTCCCAATAAAACCATGATTTCAATTGCAAACAGTTTGGAGCAGATCAGACGCCGGGTAACCCGGCGTCTGATCAGGCACTAAACTGTTTGCAACTCAGACTAACATGAAAGGTCATAATTGTCTAAAGGTTGTGTTTTTATGCGTTTTATTGTGATGCGTTTGCGTTTCGTTTGCGTTTTAAACGGGAAAGAATAACGTTTTCTCCACTGTTACCTAATTACCATTGGTCGTATTCGAATCATCGAGTTTGTTGTCAACGAAAAGTGGGCGGAGCAAACGCTCGAAGATTTACTGATGTCAACGATTTTGGCTCGAAGATTTGTTATGTAAACAAAAAGCTTATTTTTCCAACCATCTCGATAAGAAATCGGCACATTTATGTATGGTTCTTAAAGAAAGGGGGGGCATATTTCAGGCACCTGACAACGGATTTCGCTTAGTTTTAATACATAGAAAATGTTCTTATATAAGAAATTGCGCGATTTAAACATACATTTGGCTGACATTCTGGCTTTAACCATAATTAAACTCATCTGAACACTTATGATTATATACAATCTGAGCATGTTTGAGATAGATTGGATAAAAATTGTGGCCTCTAGAGTGTAAACACTGTAAAATATGTTATTTTAGACAGTTCAAAGGTTGATAACTCTAGTTCTATTGATCCGATTTCAACCATAATCGAACTCATCCGAACTATTATGGTCATATACAATCTGGCCACATTTGAGAAAGCTTGGATAAATATTGTGGTCTCTAGAGTGTAAACACTGTTAAATATGGCATTTTCAGCAATTCAAAGGTAGATAACTCTTGACCTATTTCAATCATAATCGAACTCATCCGAACTCTTATGGTAATATACAAACTGAGCAAGTTTGAGAAAGATTGGATAAATATTGTGACCTTTAGAGTGTAAACACTAAAATTGTTGACGACGGACATTCAAGTATTGCAAAAGCTCACCCTGAGCTAGCTCAGGTGAGTTAAAAAGACAGCTGATATCATATCTTGAAATCAGCTAGTGGTTAACACTGCAACAGTCAGTGGTAATTTGGTAAACATCTTGAATTGTTCCTGCAGACTGTGTCTCTTAATTTTACACTCACATTTCATATCTAGTGAACTGTAATTGTGCATAGACCAGCCTGGCTTCAGTTTCAGGGCTCCAGATAAGAGGGGAGTAAACTGAACAAATCTAACCTTTTCTCACTCATTTCAGCACCAAACCCTATGGTGTTACCACTCATTTTGATCGTCTCGAAGAGACAATTCAAATGAGTAGTGACATCATAGGGTTTAATGCACAAATAAAGATTTCAAGTTTTGAAATAATTCCCTTATCTGGAGCCCTGGCTACTATCCAATCAGACTATTCAGTTTCAACAGTTGTTCTTTATTCTAAATTAATTGGTTGAAATGTTGGGGTAAATAGATACCATTCAGCTCCGCTGAACAACCAGCCTATGAAATTAAGATATAAATTAACAAACATAAAGGACACAGTTAAGATTAATATATATCTAGTTTTAAATAAATAGAATCAGTCGTTAGATAGTACTGTTTGGTAAAAATGATGAATAATCGTTTCAATGTACAAATTATTACTGGATCAATTATTACACAATAATCACATTATTGTTAGATCAATGGAGGCAACTCTGATACAATTGAAAATATTTGCTGCAGATTTACCTCCCTTCATCTGATTGGAAAATACAAACAGTATTATCACAGATACTCTTTGTTTGATTTTATTAAAGCATTCAGATAAGTGTCAAACAGTCTGGAACCTGATCAGACGCCATGCTACCCGATGTCGAGTCAGGATCTAGACTGTCTGCAAAGTCAACTCTAATCGCCTTTGACGGTCCTCCTACACGGATTAATTCACACAAAAAGAATGCATTTTGGTTGAGAAAACAGGAGTACGGGTGTCAAAACAGTTGCAAGCTACTCATTTTCAAACCTATGTAACAAACTGTGCCAAACTGTTTGTACCCTGACCAGACGCCGCGATCCGGGATGTTTGCAAATGACCACAGTACTGGGATAAGTAACTGTAAGCAATGGCGTTAAGCTGCAATCTGTCTTTACCGGGCTGTCAATTCAACATCATTATAAAAACACTGACGCCTAGTATATTCATTCTCGACCAATAGTTAACATACCAGTATAAAGAGAACATTTGTGGTAATATGCAGTGAAGACAATGATCAGAGAGCTCCTACAGTAGCCCTCTGATCAGAATCTGCATCGTTCAATACATTATAACAAGAGGCCCTGAAGGCCCTGATATCGCTCACCTGTTGTACTGAAGCCTGATAGCTTCAACTTTCAGTTTCACCCGTTTTAATCTAAATCCTTTCAATTTTGTAGAATAGCATGTAATAAATTTTGGAATCAACCTCATCATTCTAGTATACTAGAGTACACCAAGGGTAGATAACTAGAGCCTTAACAATACTGAAATGAAGCCTTTTCTAGCATTTCAAAGTATATCAAGGGCAGATAACTATTGCCACAATAATTATATTTCAACAATAATTGCACTCCTTCGAGAACTTGTGGCTATATACTTTTGGTGCAAGTATAATCAAAATCCATTGAAAACTAGTTGCAGGAGTGCAAATGCTGTTAGATATGGCATTTTCAGCAGTTCAATGGAAGATAACTCTTGACCTATTAGTCCGATTTCAACCATAATCACACTACCTCAAATTCAAACTCTTATGGTAACATACAATCTGAGCAAGTTTGAGAAATATTGAATAAAAATTGTGGCCACAAGAGTGTTAACACCCTTAAATATGGCATTTTCAGCAGTTCAAAGGTATATAACTCTCGACATATTTGTCCGATTTCAATCATAATCAAACTCATCTGAACTCTTATGGTCATATACAATGGTCATATACAATCTGAGCAAGTGTGAATAAAATTTGTGGCCTCTAGAGTGTAAAAACCCTTAAATATGGCATTTTCAGCAATTCAAAAGTAGATTAACTCTCGACCTATTAGTCAAATTTCAATCATAATCAAACTTATCCGAGATCTTATAGTCATATACAATCTGAGCAAGTTTGAGATAGATTGGATAAAAAATGTGGCCTCTAGAGTTAAATATGACATTTTCAGCAATTTAAAGGTAGATAACTCTTGACTTATTGATCCAATTTCAATCACAATCAAACTCATTCTAAATCTAATGGTAATATACAATCTGAGCAAGTTTTAGAAAGATTGGATAAAATGTGTGGCCTCTAGAGTGTAAACACTGTTAGATATGGTATTTTCAGCAATTCAAAGGTAGATAACTCTTGATCTATTAGTCCAATTTCAACCATAATCGAACTCATCCGAACTCTTATAATCATATACAATCTGAGCAACTTTGAGATAGATTAGATAAAAAGTGTGGCCTCTAGAGTGTAAACACTATCAAATATGGCATTTTCAGCAATTCAAAGGTAGATAACTCTAGACCTATTAATCGGATTTCAACCATAATCTAACTCATCCGAACTCTTATGGTCATATACAATCTGAGCAAGTTTGAGAAAGATTGGATAAATATTGTGGCTTCCAGAGTGTAAACACTTAAATTGTTGAAGGTGGACGCCGGACATTCAAGTATTGCAAAAGCTCACCCTGAGCTAGCTCAGGTGAGCTAAAAACCAGAGTTTTCAGGAGACAAGAAAGCTCACTGGCGGCACATTTCGAGGTCAATGTCATTCGGGTCCAAAAGGCCACATGGCCCGAAATATCTTGTATATATATGTAGTGAAAGTTTAAAAGCTGTATGTGAAAGGGCATAGAAGTTGTAAACTCTTTTGAAACTGCCATAGAATGGGAGCCGCATCGGGAAAGCCGACACCAATGACTGGGTGACAACATTTATAAGTTCTCGTGCAAGCTAAAAACAACTGCAGATCAATGTAGTCAAAAACGAACTAAACTGAAATGCAAATGTGTGTGATCTTGACTGGTAGCTCGACACATGCTCTGTAGCTTTTTCAGTTGTATAGAAGGAAATAAAGCCCAACAACATGTACGTATATTTGCAGTCCCACCTCAATATCTCAAACTCACTTAAATCACTTTAACTCATTATGCACTAGTGACGCATATATGCGTTCTTTACCAAATGTGTACCTGTGAAGAGTACACTTGTCCTATGCAAACGGTGAAGTCCCTGATCAGAGGGCTCCTGCAGAAGCCCTCTGATCAGGGACTTCACTGTTTGTACAAAAAACAACCCTAAATTGTCTAAAATGGACCAACTTTTATTGCAAATTGGGATTGTCCATTAGAAGTTTGAGGGGATAATGAGTTAACCAGTATTTCTACTGTTGAATTTCATTGAACCTGCTCAAGCCGAGTTTACCCATGTTTCAAAGTTAAAACGTGACTACACCACATTTCAACTTTGAAATAAGGATATGTTTGACTGAAGCGAGTTTGGTATATCAAAGGCCGACTGCATCTTTAATTTGCAATTTTGTTCATATTTTGTATCACATTTTATTCATACAAGAGAAAAGCATTACCCCATGCACCAGGGAAAAACCTCTCTATTACAACCACTAAATGAAAGCAAATTGATTGTATGAAAGACGGGTTAGAGCTTAAAACAGTAAGCTCCTACAGGAGCTTTATGCAGCTACCTGCCATAAACACAAAACTGTTAAAATAATTTAGTGGTCATAATTGAGAGGTTTTACTGTATTTCAAACACAGCGCTCCCTCCCTACAACGGCCATTCCACCATTCCCTCCTTACAACAACGCATAACGGCCAAACAAACTTATCGAATTTACATAGTGAACATTTTGACTGAAAGAAAAAATAATGACGAGTGGCAAACAGTTTGAATCTAGATCAGACGCCGCGTTACGCGGCGTCTGATCTGGATTCAAGATATTTGCAATTGACGATGAATTGTTGGGCAAAGTAATATTCAGCTCTTTAAGGGTATTAATTTCCCCTCCCTAGATCAACTCCCTCAAAACAGCACTCTCAATGTGTGTTGTTGTAGAGAGGGAGGAGTGTATTACTTTCTAACATCTCAACCAACCCCTATGTTGTCACCTCTCAGAATTGTTTTCAAGAGAGAGTCAAGCCTTTATTAAGCATCCACTCAACCCATTACCCCACAGCCTGTTTCTAGTTTTGAAAAAAGGTGGCCACTTAAAGCAGGCTAAAAGTAAAGCAGAATGTGCCTTAAGGCATATTCTGCTTTGCTTTCAGCCTGCTTTAAGATATCATCTACTAGAATATAGAAAATATTTCTTATAACACATATTCATGACTGTATAAATTGGAACTATTTTCTTCAGTGGAGGAATATCTCAAAGGCGTAAAAAGGCGTTTTTATGGGGTAATGGGTTAATGAAGAAGCATGGTGACCTTTAAAGAAAGGTGACCTTAATGCAGGGCTGAAGGCTTCTATATTGAACAGCTCCTCGTTTATTCATTCTTATCTAGAGCAATGATTGGTCATTCAATATTCAACCCATTGAAAAAGCTCTCTGCATTATCTATACCAATAATCATGCATTAAGCATTCACATGTCTATTTTTAGAGATCTGTATGCTGTGGATTGCTGCTTAATGCACAATTGGCCAGAGCTGTTTAAAGTCTTTAGGCACATAATTGCTTCAGTAAATATTTAATTTCTGCTCGTTTGGACAACGTTTAGCATTAGTCTCGCTCATCTCGGTAGTTGCTTGTCTTCAGACAGTTCCGTACTACTTCAACAAGCTGTTGGTGAATATTTTACCTTATCACTGTTATCTTGGGACATTGTCCTATAGATCAAGATCATATAGATTTTAGTGACGGTAATTTTATATTGAGCCATTGTCCCCAACACATTACAGTCCCACATCATATCACCTGAGACATTTACTCATTACCCCATAGCCTTTTTCTAGATTTGAAACAGTAGACCACTTAAAGCAGGTTGAAAGCCTTAACCCTTTACCCCATAGAAGCGACTTTTAGCGTATCTAATTTATTCCTCTGCTGAAGAAAATAGTTCCAGTTTATACCCTCATGAACAATTACCATAACAAATATTTTCATATAGCCTAGCAGATGGTTGTTTAAAGCAGGCTGAAAGTAAAGCAGAATGTGCCTTAAGGCACATTCTGCTTTACTTTCAACCTGCTTTAAGTGATCACCTGTATTTAATGTTATATACGGGTTATTGGGTAAAGGGTTAAGGTGCATTTTGCTTTAGTTTGAGCCTGCTTTAAGCTACCATCTACTACGATAACGAAATAATTTCTTATGCTGCATATTCATGACTGTATCAATTGGAACTATTTCCTTTAGTGAAGGAATAAATTAAAGGTGTAAAAAGGCATATTTTTAGGGGTAATGGGTTATGGACTGTTTCTATAGCACTAAATTGTTTGAGCTGCTCCATGTTCTACCACTCTGGTGCCCCAAATCTCAACATCAATTTGTCTTGAATCTCCAAATCTTTCTGAACCTTCTTCCTCATGTAAAATATCGGACAGTCACGGCTGAAAAAAAAGAAACAAATTTAGTTGTTCTAATCCATATGGATGGACAAATCCAAGCAGTATTCTCAAAACTCGGGTGGCTAGTCAGTAGTCAAGTACAGTACTGAACCTTAATAAATTAACAATTTTTGCGATTCGCTTGCAATTCTATGGCAATTCGCTTGTGAATATTTTCCAACGCAATTAAAGCGTTAAGTTTGCCGGAATTTTGTATCTCACCAATATTCGCAAATATGCATTTGTTAATGTTTTTCGATTCCATTTTTGTCACAAGCGTTTCTGAAAAATCGCGTGAAACGACTCAAGCATACGGTTTGCTTCTTGAAGCGCCCCATTAGATGGCAATTCGATGGCAATTCGCTTGCGATTATCAATTTAATTTAATAAGGTTCAGTACTGTACCGGATATCAAAGCGTGAACTTTCACTTTCCACATTGCTTCCTTACAGTGTATAATTAGGCCAAACACTTTAAAGGGACTCGCAACCGGATGGTGTACTTGTCAAAATAAAATAAAATACTCAAATAAAAGCAAATTTGTGGCATTCTTTGGCTTCTGACTTTAAAAAAATATGATCAGTCCAAAAAAAGTCTCAAGAATCGTCACCGAATCTTAGTTTTTTAGATATTTTCCATCGTTTTTCTATAGCATCAGCTGACGGTATAGTTGTTGTGGCTTCTCTACACGGACTCAGACATAAACCCGAGCCGAATAAAGTATTATCGATCACTACCAGTGAAGTACGTTAATTCTCTTCCATATAAAGAGACAGCCCTGGTAGCCGAGGTAGTAAAGGCGCTTCCTCATTTTTCATGTTTGTCTCCGCATGGAGGGTCATGGGTTCGAATCCCACCAGAGCTTCTTTTTTTTTTTTTTTTGAAATGCATTTTTTAACAGAATTTATTATCCTAAACTAAATCTTACCCATTTATATAAGCATTTGACATATATTTACAAATTACTATTTTTAATGCTAAATCCGGTTGCGAGCCTCTTTAACAGACTGAAATTAAAGCAGAAAATTTCCCCATACAAGATTTCTCAGTCTCTTCCAACATGCTTTCACTCTTTCCTCCCTGAAACTTTGAATGGACAATTCCAGTTTAAATTTTAGTTTCGTCCATTTCTAACTTTTAAGGATTGTTTTTGTCAATGATTTGCTTTATGACAAACAGTGAAGACCCTGATCAGAGGGCTCCTAGGAGCCCTCTGATCTGGGTCTTCACTGTTTGCACAGGACAAATGTACTATTCAAATGTACACTGTTTGAAAAGGACGCCTATATGCGGGACTAGGGTTCAAAGGGTTATTCCATTACTCCATAGATACACATTTTTATGCACTTAATTAATTCTCTGCTGAGGAAAAAAGGTTCCACTTTACAAAGTCATGAATAAGTATCATAAGAAGTATTTTCTATATTCTAGAAGATTGTATCTTAAAGCAGGCTGAAAGTAAAGCAGAATGCACCTTAAGGCACATTCTGCTTTACTTTCAACCTGCTTTAAGTGATTACCGGTCTTCAAAACTAGAAACATGCTAGCGAATAAAGCCACCTGACTGAGAAACTGAAAAGCTATGATGGAAATATGACTATTAACCCTTTACCCCATAGCTTGTTTCTAGTTTTGAAAACATGTGATTACTTAGTTAAAGCCTGCTTTAAGTTATCGTCTGCTAAAATATAGCAAATATATCTTCTGATGCATATTCATGACTATAAAGTGAAACTGTTTTCTAAGGTGGAGGAATAAATTAAAGGCGTAAAAATGCGTTGTTATGGGGTAATGGGTTAAATATACTATTTTTGAATGGCTGGTAAACACCAGTTCGATGGTGCTAAAACACTGGCTTGCCAGTGCTCAACACAAATTTAACAGCAAACAAGAGCACTGCATGCAGGTGCCAATGACCTTGACCTTTGTCTGAAATGACCTAAGTTGTACTGAGCTCAAGAGCTTCTTTAGGTAAGTACACATATAACGACAAACAATGACCCAGACACCGGAGTGATGACAAAAGCTCGATGTTTTCTTCGAAAAAGATGAGTTGAAATCAGGTTTTGAATGTGCTACACATAAATACATGTAGATCTACCTGTTTTTGACAGTGTTTAACCCTTTCCCACAAAAAGTTTGGTTTGGCAGTGCGAAACTTGGTTGGTAAATGCCAAACACAAATTTGGCATTGCCTAACATAGCTTGATGGTGAGCACATTTTTAACCCATTACCCCATAAATACGACTTTTTACACCTCTAGTTTATTCCTCCACTGAAGAAAATGGCTACAATTTATACAGTCATGAATATGCAACCTTAGAAATATATTCTGCATCCTATCACATTGCAGCTTAAAGCAGGCTGAAAGTAAAGCAGAATGCGCCTTTAAAGGCGCATTCTGCTTTACTTTCAACCTGCTTTAAATGGTCACCTATCGTCAAGCTAGAAACAGGTTATGGGGTAAAGGGTTAACGGCGTCATTGAAGGTGCATGTCTCACCTGGTACACAGTACATCCTCATGCAGACTGCCCTGACAACGCTGACACTGGGTCCATAGCCGTGAAAACTTCTCTTCCAAGGCATTCAAATTAGAGATCTCTTTCTGGTACAAGTCAGACTCTTTCTGTTTGCAGTGTTTACACACAGCTCCTGGAAAACAGAACACATTTACATTCATAACTCAAAGAACTCTAGCTATTGTAAATAAACACAAGAAACGTGTCAATGCCATGAAACCAGGATTTCAAGGTTTTACCTAATTAATCTCAAGCCAGGTCTTATTGTATTTTTATATTTTCAATAACAGTGACATTGACAACCCCCAAAGACATTCTGAAACTACGGTGTAGGTCTTAATGTAAGCGTGCTCAACACAAAGTTTGGTCAAAATTGGGACATATCTGAATTTAATGACCAGAAATCATTTTCTATTTTAAGTAACATCAACCTTGACCTTAATAGGATGACTCCCAAATACAATCCCAAGCTAAGTCTTAATGTTAGCTCATACCAAGCTTGGTCAAAATATGTTAATTCAAACTAAAGTTTTTGATGGAAAACCCGTTTGACGCCATCAATCTACATGCCCCTCCAACGACATACCGGTACCCCATTCTAAAAGTCAAGTATTTTCTTTGAGAATCTGGTTAATAAATATCAAAACCACTCTGATTACACATCTTATTGCTGTTAAAACCATTTAATATGGCATTGCTTTGTGGCTGTTTTCTGCTTTATCTTATTTGCAGCTGCCAATTATGTTTAACACCATTGAGGAGTCCTTTATTAACATGTTACCCCGATAGCCTGTTTCTAGTTTTTAAAACAAATTACAGCTTAAAGCAGGTTGAAAGTAAAGCAGAATGCTTCTTAACCCTTTACCACATAGCCTGTCATTAGTCATTATGCAGGGGTAAAAGATTCTACTTGTCCTGTCTGTCTGTCTGTCCTTTCATTGCCGTGTCTGTGCGTACAAGTTAACCATTTGTTCTAGCATCATCATATACTTGTATACTTATACAGTTAATGTCTTGGGACTATTCCCAATCTACCAGTATCACCCAACCACATTTGATCTTGACCTAATTTGGACTTAGAATACTGAAAATAAGCTATTTCTTTGTTAACTAATATTTTACTGCTACGTCTAGCATCATCCACTACTGACTCAATGTTTTGATACTTATAAAGTTGTTGCCTTTGACCTTTACCAACTGACCCATACTATCCAACACAATTTGACCCTTGACCTAAATTGGATATAGGCTGTTCAATCAAGCTGGCTTTACTGTGGTATGCAGCCTGCTATGTGTAGGACTTACCATCATCATCAAGGGGCACCTTGCATCCAATACATGAACTTTTCTTCTTAGCAAACGCCATGAGTCCACCAATTTTGGATGTTACCACAGTTTTCGTACGAGTGTGTTCCCCCTCTGAAAAAGAAAACAAACAAACCCGTCTTTCGATGTCATTACCTTTTCCAAACATGAAATGCCTTTTCATGCTTCTACCCTATTCTGATAAAGAGACACTAGAAAACTTTCTGCATCATGATAGGTGGGTGCTTTAGGAGCTTTCTGCTCTACTCTCAGCCTGTTGTAAGAAGTCATGTTAAAAAATATCATAGAAGATGGTAGCTAAGAGCAGGCTCTAAGTAAGTTTAAAGTTTCTCAAAAATTAATAGCTCCAAACTAGAATAGTATTAATCAGTCTTTGTCTTCAGTTTTTCAGACCAATTGCCCGAAACTTAACAAAAATTGCTCTGCCAAATTGTGATGCAAATATTACTAATTATTATGCATATACCACTTGCCCAGATCAAAAATTTCTTGTCCCGGGCTTCCGGCAAGTGGGTAAGGGTGAAGGCTGATTAATTAAAATACTAGACTCATTAACTCATTATCCCCTGAAACTTCAAATGGACCATTCCAGTTGCAATAAAAGCTGGTTCATTTTAGACTATTTAGGGTTGTTTTTTGTAATTAATTGCAAAATGACAAACAGTGAAGTCCCTGATCAGAGGGCTCCTGCAGGAGCCCTCTGATCAAGGACTTCACTGTTTGCACAGGACAAGTGTACTATTCACAGGTACACATTTGGTAAATGATGCATATATGCGTCACTAGGGCTCAATGAGTTAAAGCCGGGGCTCATATGAATGACAAACATGCCTAACTTACTGAGGAGCTCCGACTCGGCCTTTTTCTCGCCTAGAATTGGTTCAAAGATCCTGAGTAATGGTTTAGACAGCTGGTTCTCCAGGTAATACATGGTGTCTATTGGGATGTTGTTCTCTAGTACATAGATAGGATCCTGAAATAAGGAAACAGCTGGTTAGTCGACGCCCAGTACACTGAGACAGCGATTATTAACCCTTTCCCACAAAGAACGGCCTTTAAGCACATTTGATTTATTCTTCCACTGAAGAAAAGAGTTCCAATTTATAGTCATGAACATGTACCATAAGAAATATTTTCAAAATTCATTTCTCTAATTTTATAAACAGAGACCTTGACTGTGACCTGATTCCCCCCCCCCCCCCCCCTCCCCCCCCCCCCCCCCCAACTACAATCTAAGCTAGGTCTTGTTTTAACAAAGTTTGGTCAAAATTAGGATATCAAATCTGCAGTTATTCTTCACCGGAGACCATTTTTCTATTTTTCGTAACAGCGACCTTTACCTGATAACCCCTTAAACAATCCCAAGCAAGGTCTTCATAAGCTTTCTAAATACAAAGTTTGGACAAAATTAGGGTCCAATCTGCAGTTATTGACCGAAAAACTGTTTCTTTTTTCAGTAAGAGCAACCTTGACCTTGATGACCCCCCAAGTTCGTCCATTTAAGCTAGCTAGTAGCTACATACCAGTTTTGATCACAATATATCAATCTAAACTAAAGCTATTGACCAGAAACCCCATGTTTGACCAGCCCCCCAAAAGACATACATGTACCCAATTTTAATAACCAGGGGGCCCGTTTTATGAAACGTCATACAAAAAAAGTCGTAAGTCAAAACTTTGAAGTACAGCTAACTTCTGATTTCTCTGTCTAATCCTGTCTTGGGACATCTCTTTGGAATGGTCTTTTCAAGACAATTCCAATATGATGTCACAAGACAGGATAAGAAAAGAAATAGATAAAAATTGATAATTTTAGAATCTGACTTGTCTTTTCATAAAATGGGCCCCTGGGGCTTTTTTTTTATTGAAAAATCTGGTTAACTAACAACAGCTTCATTACAGAAATACTTACTTCAGATTTAAGATAGGCTGCTGTCTTTTTGGCTGATGCTATGATAACATACGGAACACGGTCACCTAGCTGAGGAGCACTGCCTGGGTCACGTTTCTTCATTCTAAAATATAACCATTACTTAATTAACCCCTTACCTGATAGCCAATTTCTAGTATTGAATATATGTGACCACTTAAAGCAGGTTGAAAGTAAAGCAGAATGCGCCCTTAGGCGCATTCTGCTTTACTTTCAATCTGTTTTAAGCTATCATGTGCTAGAATATAGAAAATATTCCCAACAATATAATATTCGTGCCTGAATAAATTGGAACTATTTTCTTCAGCGGAAGAATAAATACAAGAGGGCCATGGCCCTAAATTCGCTCACCTGAGGACATTGAAGTTTGTACCTAAGTTGACTGGGCAAGACAACATTTTAATATAGCTATAAATGGAGTTATCTTCCGGACAAGAAAACATGACAAAAGTGAATTTTGTTGCCAAGCTTATGACCCTTATCCATGACACATCCTCTTATCAAGCTATTTCCATTTCCGGTAAATGATAATTATTTCACTAGCGTCAGCAGAACTGGAGTTATTTTCCTGACAATAAAATATGACAAAGGGGAAAACAAAATATTGCTGCCCTTATGCATGGCATTTTCTCTCATCAGTTTCTTTCCATACATAAAATTTCATTACAATAGCATCAGTAGAACTGGAGTTGTCTTCTTGACAAGAACATATGACAAAGGGAAATAACTAAAAAAACAATGATGTCAGAGTTATGGCCTTTGCAAATGGCACTTCCTCTCATTAGGCTCTTTCCAAATAGGCAATTTCATTTTACCCATTACCCCATAGCCTGTTTCTAGTTTTGAAAATAGGTGGCCACCTAAAGCAGGTTGAAAGTAAAGCAGAATGGGTCTTAATGCACACTTTGCTTTACTTTCAAACTGCTTTAAGCTACCATCTACTAGGATATAGAAACTTATTTCACATCTTACATTTTCATGACTGTTTAACCCTTTCCCCCATAGAAGCGCCTTTTAGCGCATTCAGTTTATTCTTGCTCTGAAGAAAATAGTTCCAATTTATACATTCATAAATATGTATAATACAAAATATTTTCTATATTCTAGCAGATGATAGCTTAAAGCAGGCTGAAAGTAAAGCAGAATGCGCTTAAAGCGCATTCTGCTTTACTTTCAACCTGTTTTAAGTGGACACCTACATTCAATACTAGAGATATGCTATGGGGGGAAAGGGTTAAAGGGGAATTATTTTCTTAAGTTGAGGAATAAATCAAAGGCCTAAAAATGCACATTTATGGGGTAATGGGTTAACAAACGTCAGTATTTATTGGGGGAAAGGGTTGAATCCTGGACAAGAAAAAATGACAAAACATGCAGATAACTGTGACAAAACCAATATTAAACATATGTATAAATATGGCATAAGACATAATTACATAACTGTCAGTGGATCACTTCCAGATCCTGTTTCTCTAAGTATGAAGAAGACTGAACCATTTCTAAACTTTAGCAGACAACATGTTCAGTTCTGTTGGCCTGATCACTGAGGTCAACTATTATGCAAGAGTACTGTAGCATTAGCAGCACTGCTGCTGGTGGCTTACCCTTACCAGACTGAAATGATGTCTGCTAAATACCTTCTGTGTGTAAATAATGTACATTTTTTTTTTTTAGAAAATGTTAAGTTGGTAAATGAGTGGCAAATAGTTTGGATCCAGATTAGATGCAGCATTATGTTGCATCTGATCTGGATCCAAACTGTTTGCAAATATTGGTTATTTGCCCATAGTATATTAAGGGTAACTCAGGTAAATACAGTTCTGCCTAAATCAAAAATACTGTAAAACCTGCCTAGAGCAGCACTTAAACTGTGCAGGGTGGTGTCAAATGTGACCCTAGGGATTTCATTTTAACAAACTATAGAGGGATCCACCAGGAGATTCTACTGTACAAATATCAAAGCTTAGGGCCTAGTAGTTTTAAGCAAGAAGATTTTTTAAAGATTTTTGCTTTTTTGCTTTTTCAAGCAGAGTTTGTGCTTTTTTTCCTTTTTTTTGAACAACTTCTGTAGAGAAGCATCCAAGGAACATCATGAGCAGTTTGAACTCTCCCTACAATCGGCGGGTTTCAGAGGAGATGTCGTTTGAAGTAAATGTGAACGGACAGACGTACTACGGACGGTGAGCGGTCACAATAGCTCACCTTGAGCCTTTGGCTCAGGTGAGCTAAAAATGCGCTAAAAGTCGCTTCTATGGGGGAATGGGTTAACCTCTTACTATGCTACAAACCTTCCCCACATAGAAATGCCTTTAGTGCATCCAGTTTATTCCTCTACGTAATAGTTAGTGTTTGATCCGCCCACTGGCACATATGACGTCACTTCATACCATTACCATATTTTTCTCCGCCGACAGATGTTTACACAGCCTGTTACATATATGTGTGTTTTATTACGTGTCGAAGCAACATAGCGCATAACAATTCATGTACCAAGTTGCGTCAAGAAAATAATTATCTTCAAAACCGACGGGAAAATGATAGTAATTGACGTCTAAAGTGTAACAGAACACATATATTTTGTAATATCTCATACAGGTTGCGCTAATTAATACAGCATACATTAATGCAGAAAGCTTCTATAGGAAATTTCTGCATTAGTTTTACCCAGCATTAAGCAATCCCCTGAAAGAGATCTCAATTATATCCATTTGTAACATTAATTACAGGCGGTTGCTTAATGTAGCATAAAATAATGCAGAAATCTCCAATCGGAACTTTCTGCATTAGTTTTGTCCAGCATTAAGCATTAACAGGCAAACTAAAATTCACACTTGAGCCTTGACTACAGGTGGTTGCTTAATGCAGCATGACATAATGCAGAAAACTCATAAATGAGCTTTCTGCATTATTTTGATCTTGCATTAAGCATTCGCCTGTCTTTAGCATTCTCGCCGCGACTTCATTTTCAAGATTGACAATGGTTTGTAGATGTTGGTGTTTTTATAACGGTAAGATTTCTGTTTTAATTATAGTGTGTGTTGCTTTTTCTTATTCCCCACTCCTAAAGATTAAATAAAATTTGAATGATTTTCACAAGTTTCTTCCGACCAGCCAGCTACAAAATGTCATTATTTTCCTCAAAATTGAATTGTACATGACTTTGTACACTCAGTGCAAAAAGAAACGCACACTTTTATTACAATATTATCTGTATGTAGAAGGAACGTATTTGTGAAATAATCTTTTCATTACAGTCATTAGTTCCGTCTTGGGCTATCAATGTTGAAAATGGGAGGTTTATCATTGAATTGGTATCATCGCAACCTGTACAAATCGATGCGATGTTTTCAACAGGCACTCGCTGCCAAATTAATTGTGATATTTTTATCCCACCACCGTTTCTATGTCGTCTGCTTCAATTTTGTTGTTTGCAAGATCGTTTCAAAGTAAGATTCAAAGTAGTATGACTTAAAGAATATCTATACGAGTGTCAAACAGTTTGGATCCTGCTCAGACGCCGCGTTACGCGGCGTCTGATCAGGATCCAAACTGTTTGAAAACGCGCCTTTTGACGTCATTAAGAGTGAAAGGGTTAAAATACAGCACAGTAATTTTAAGAATATGTTTTTCTAAACTTGTGGTTGAATTAAATTGATCTTGAGATATGGTCTTAGTATCTTAAAAAGTCTCTTAATCTGCGCCTGAACACAATGTGCGTTTCTTTTTGTACTGAGTGTATATTTATCTACATAAGCACTTTGCTGTGTAATGGATTTCCCATAAAGCTTAAAAGTCACGCCATGGGCGGAGCTGACCAAAATATTAACACATGCGCAATGCTTGCTAACGTCTAAATCCAAGTCTCGAACACTTCATAATTAAATTGCCAAATATTGTTAAATCCTGAGGACTTAATAATTAAACCGAGCGAAAATTTGAATTTTGTGGCTTTCTGATTGGCTGAAAGAGTAGGTCAAACACTAATGAAGAAAATACATGTAGTTCCATTTTAAACATTCATGAATATTTACGTGAAGATTTAATTTTTTTATCCTAGCAGATGGTAGTTTAAAGCAGGCCCTGTTTCAAAACTGTCATCTGCTTAACCAATTACCCAATAAATATGCATGTTTACACCTTTAAATTATTCCTCCACTGATAAGATTAGTACCAATTTATACAATCATGAATATCTACCAGAAGTTTTTTTTTATCCTAGCAGATGGTAGCTTAAAGCAGGCTGAAAGCAAAGCAGAATGTCCTTTAACGTGCATTCTGCTTTACTTTCAACCAGCTTTAAGTGGTCACCTGTCTTCAAAACTAGAAACAGGCTATGGGGTAAAGGGTTAACTTGTATCTATGGTGAAAAGGTTTTAACCCTTAGCCCGCCAAATAAATTGTCGTCTGCTATATTTCTCGTCTGTTTCAGTTTCAAAGTGCTTCAAAGTTGCTCAAAATTGCTGAAAATGTTGTCCGATTGTCAAACAGCTTGGATCCGGATGAGACGCCGAGTTACTCGGCGTCTCATCCGGATCCAAGCTGTTTGCATATGGAGCTATAGTCGTGAGTGACAGGCTAAGGGTTAAGTCATAAAAGTGTGTATCTATGGAGAAATGGGTAAACCAATTACCCCATAGCTTGTTTCAAGTTTTGAAAACAGGTGACTACTTAAAGCAGGTTAAAGTGAAGTTAAGGCACATTCTGCTTTTATTCAACCTGCTTTAAGCTACCATCTGCTAGGATATAGAACATTTTTCTTTTGGTACATGTTTATGACTATAAATTGGAACTAGAGTGACGCTAGCTTATAGCAAAATCCAGGTATATTAGTAAGGCAAGTATTAACAGACCCATTTTACTGGTAAATTCCAATATAAGACCCTAAATATAATTTTGTCTTATCCAATATTTCTTTATATCCTATTCTTCTTAAGCAAGCAGAAGTCCATTGAAATAAAGAAGGAAGCAGTCAGGGAATTATTTTTATTTTGTATTAAGCAGTATTTCATCTTAAAGTTTTTTCCTCAGTACAGGAATAATGAAAGGCATAAAAAGGTACTACTAGTATGGTATAAAGGGTTAAGGGCCATGGTTCTACTGTTCATACAGAACAATGTCCTTTTGATCAGTTTGTATATATCCTATCAGTGTAATCTGAGACCTGTATTGGTAATCTTTGAATGGTGCAAACATGCCTCATTTCAAAACTGTCATCTGCTTAACCCATTACCCTGTAAATACGCATTTTTACGCCTTTAAATTATTCCTCCACTGATGAGAATAGAACCAATTTATACAATCATGAATATGTACCATAAGAAATAGTTTCTATATTCTAGCTGATGGTAGTTTAAAGCAGTTTGAAAGTAAAACAGAATGTGCCTTAAAGGGACTCACAACCGGATGGTGTAATTGTCAAAATAAAATAAAATACTCAAATAAAAGCAAATTTGTGGCATTATTTGGCTTCTGACATTAAAAAAATATGATCAGTCCAAAAAAGTCTCAAGAATCATCTTAGTTTTTTTTAGATATTTTCCATCGTTTTTCTATAGCGTCAGCTGACGGTATAGTTGTTGTTGTTGCTTCTCTACACGGGCTCTGACATAAACCCGAGCCAAATAATGTAGTATCAATCGCTACCAGTGAAGTACGTTAATTCGCTACCATATATATAGAGAGCGTCCGTAGCCGAGGCGATAAAGGCGCGTCCTCATTTTTCATTTTTGTCTCCGCATGGGGCCGGTCACGGTTTCGAATCCCACCAGAGCTTCTTCTTTTTTTTTTTTGAAATGCATTTTTTAACAGAATTTATTATCCTAAACTAAATCTTACCCATTTATATAAGCATTTGACATATATTTACAAATTACTATTTTTAATGCAAAATCCGGTTGCGAGCCTCTTTAAGGCACATTCTGCTTTACTTTCAACCTGCTTTAAGGGTGCATCAATGTCATGACTTTGGGAATTTTTCAAAGTATATGAAAACACTCTATGATGGTTTTGTATTGAAGAGCTATCTAAGATGAATGAAAAAATAGAAAAAGTGTACATTTTGGTGAACAACAGTTGGCTCTACGGCCATATAAAATTTACCCCACCCACTTCCTCTTATTTTGTCCTTTTCAAACAGCCCGCTTCAATAAAATCCATTTGAAATGAAAACAAATATGATAATTTGGTTTTGTGTTATTTATTTCCTATCTATGGTAGTATTTCTTCATACAAAAACTAATTTAAGAAAAAAAAGGCACCAAATGTGAAATTTATAAAGCTCTAAATATCATCGATATGGTACTTTTTTGTAAATTTTGTAAGGGGAGATAACTCTTTTTACTTTAATAACTCAAAATTTTCAACACTGACCTTTCAATTTCTTTTCATATTTTGAACTGCCTTAGCATGGGCTTTCATCTGGTAGAATATAAGAAAAAGTTAAATACTAGAACTATTTCATTTTCAAACTTTTTTACTTTTTTTCATAAAATAAAAAATCTAATAAAATCATGCCCTATACAAAGCATATTTTTGATATTCAAGGATCGATATTGTTCAAACCTGGTGCCTGCTTTGTCTAAATTTGGTTTCTATATGTGAAAATACCACCATAGACAAGAAATAAATAATGGAAACCCAAATTATCATGTTTGTTTTGTTTCGAAATAAATTTTACTGAAGCTTGTACCATGAATGGGTAAAATTTGAAAAAAAGTCCAAATTTGACATACCTTTTTCAAATCGCTGTAGCTTGAAAACAAGGACACCACCACATTTTTTTTTTCATTTTTTCATTCAACATAAACAGCTCTTCCAAAAAAACAATGTTAGAAAAAAGGTTAAATACTTTGAAAAATTGGCTTATGACATTGATACACCCTTAAGGGGTCTTCTATGTTCAATACTAAAAACAGGGGTAATGGGTTAAACAAGCTGACAATCAGACTTGACCTTAAATATTTCTTTAACCCTTTCCTCCCTGAAACTTAATATGGACAAATCAAGTTTCCATTTGAGTCTAGTCCATTTCTGACTTTTAAGGGTTGTTTTTGTCAATGTTTTGCATTATGACAAACAGTGAAGACCCAGATCAGAGGGCTCCATAAGGAGCCCTCTGATCTGGGTATTCACTGTTTGCATAGGAAAAGTGCACTTTTCACTTATATACTGCTTGAAAGGCACGCCTATATGCGTGACTAGGGTTAAGCCATCATCAGCTAAGGCATTGAACAAATTTCTTACAGTACATATTTATGACTACATGAATTGGAACTACTGGTATTTCCTTCAGTTGAGGAATAAATTAAAGGCGTAAAAAGGCCTATTCATGACGTAATAGGTTAAAATAATGGAAACTTGTATTTTCAATTTGAAGTTTAATGGAAAAATGAGCTAACTGCTTTAAACAGAAGTACACTACATGTATATGCCATATTAGTTGCATATACCTGTAGATAGCGGTAAGCAGACTTGAGCCCTGACTGCCCTTTATTAACCCTTTACCCCATAGCCTGTTTCTAGTTTGAAGACAGGTAACCATTTAAAGCAGGTTGAAAGTAAAGCTTTACTTTCAGCCTGCTTTAAGCTACCATCTGCTAGAACATGTAGAAAATATTTCTTATCATACATATTCATAACTGGATAAATTGGAATTACAATGAAACATCCGAAAACCTCTGTATTTTTGTCAGTTAAGGAATAAATTAAAATAGAGGCCATAAAAGTGTGGGAATGGGTTAAAGGAAGTCCCAATGTATACCCAAGGTCTTTATGGTTAAAGAATGCTTTAAACTGACTGGGTATAATTTTATCTTCAACAATCAACACATTCTTGTGTTGCAAATGAGAAGTAGAAACTAGTTTCACAAGTTCAGTCTCTCTGGTCAAGGTCTAAACATGCAGTATTTACGACGACATGAGAAAGAAAGATGAAGAATGAAAGACATACTTTTAACATCTTAACCCATTACTCCATAGATACACATTTAATTTATTTGTTCACTGAAAAAAAAAGTTCCATTTTATACAGATATGAATACCGTAGCTATGTGTCATGAGAAGTATTTACTACGTTCTAGCAGATGGCAGCTTAAAGCAGCCTGAAAGTAAAGCAGAATTACTTTCCACCTGCTTTTAGTTGTCACACATCTTCAAAAATAGAAACAGGCTATGAGTAAAGGGTTAATATCGCTATTGGTGGGTTTCATATAATAAGGGTAAATGTAGGAGTATATACGGTAGATAACATACCCGGTGACTACCAGAGGGGTATATACAATTTAGAAGTGTGTAAAGATACAGTAACACTTGGGTTAAGTGGCCACTCATGACAGTAAGAATTAAAGTAAGAGTGGGTTTATAGATTGTTATAATTAACAGCTTAATACAAGACAAAAGTCAAGCAGAAAGATCCTAAAGCAGCTTTCTGCCTCACTCTTGTCTTGCATTTAGGAAACACCTGTTTTACCAGGTATCCGTTGTTTAATGAATGGTTGGTTACTACAAGTTTGATTGTACATGAGTATGTAAAAGGCGATAAGCAAAGTTTGCTTGAGGTTTAAGGCCTTTCGCATACCGAAGTCGGTCTTGCGGGCGAGCGGATATGCGTCTTGACATAGACTTTTTCCGTACGTGTTTATACTAGAAAATTTATATAAAGGAAATGTTGATGCGATTTAGTATAATCCTTCATAGCTCAGTCAGTAGAGCGATTGACTAGCAATTCGAAGGTCATAGGTTCGAGACCCAACCGATCCAAATATTTTTTAAGTGTCATATTTATTGACTTGTCAATCCATAACGCAGTGATCAAGGGACATGTTATGTTTAGTCTTAGTTGATTAGTATTAGTGATGTTATATACTGTCCAATTATATGTCCACTTACATGTACGTTTTAGTTTAATGACTTACAAGTCAATAAAATCGGTATACATGTATACGTTTTGATCGAACTATAAAGCTACACATTGAAGCTTATCAATACGTCAACCTTTTCAAGATCGGTATTGCCCATAATAATTATGTTTAACAATATAACTAACCTTGTATGCAAGTCAATGGATAAATAATAATGCATTTTAATGAGTTTTGATTTTAAGGTAGTTAACTGTATCTCAACCTCAAATATCCCACATTTTAATAAGAAAATCAGTTATTACAACAAATCCTGACTGTAATATTTTCTAATTTTTTCTGACCAACTACTTCATCAACCATATATTTATTTGAATAAAATGAAAACAAGTATACATTGAATGATTCAGTTTTTTGTAATTCAATTTTTTAGCATTTTGCAAAATTTAGATAGCTGATAATTAACATCTTTCTGAACACCTTTATTCAAAATGTTTTTAGCTTTTCTTGTAATGAATGTTGTGGACTACAGTGGAGAATCTGTTATTCTTTCCCAATAAACGCGTTTACGCTAAAACTGTTATTTGCAGTGCAAACAGTTTGGAGCCAGATCAGACGCCGGGTAACCCGGCGTCTGATCAGGCTCCAAACTGTTTGCCACCAAGATAAACAAGAATTATCAGAATTGTCCAAAAGTTGTTCTTTTCTACGTTTTAGTGCTTTGCGTACGTTTGCGTTTAAACGGGAAAGAATAACAGATTCTCCACTGTAGCTGATAATTAACATCTTTCTGAACACCTTTATTCAAAAATGTTTTTAGCTTTTCTTGTAATGAATGTTGTGGACTACTTATTGGGCGAGATTTATATGCATTAGCGTTATTTATTTTTGAGAAAAATAAACTAATCAAAATTCCAGGTTTTTGTCAGAAAAAGAGACCTTAATTACAAACAACACGATAAATTTTGCCTATATTTTCACACATTGTTTCTTAGGCTATTATCATTCTTCATGAAAAATTTCATAACACCTTGTATGGAAACTAAGCGCACCTGCGAAGTACCTTAAACTATTTATCTTTGTTATTTGATACACCAAAGTTGAGGACCTATATAATGAGGAAGAAAAATGTTACCCAGCCTTATTCACAGAGTAATGTGTAAATGTTAGAGGACATACATGTATTAGTTTTAACATATCATTGAAAGCCATGGCTAAGAGGCTAGATCAACGAGAAACATTGAGTGCGTCTCTTTTAGCTGGTTCTGATGTTGTTTTTGACTATATTTGCCAGTTGTGTAATGAAGATGGGAAACAGCTTGAAGCTGTTGGGTTTTGTGTGGACTGTTCAGAATTTCTCTGTGACGAATGCTTCAGATGTCACCTGAAGCCCAGGACTTCACGACACCACAAACTCCTGGATATCGAGGAGGCCAAGAAAGACACAAATCTCTCCGGCTGTCTGGATATTTGCACAGAAAAATGTGCTCAGCATAAAGGAAAGACTATTGAGTACTTCTGTGTGGATCATGACTGTCTTGGATGTGGAATCTGTCTTAATCTTGACCACAGGAATTGTCAAGGTGTCCAGTATATTCCTAAGATTGCTAAGGATATGGGACATGGGGAAGAGTTTTCCACTTTGATAAGAGAGCTTGACAAGCTGTTGTTACAGACAAAACAGCTTGCTGGTGCATCGCTAGGCAACAAATTAAAGTCTCAAGATATCTTTGACAAGGCACTAGAGCATGTTAAACAAGTGAAAACAAGAGTAAATGAAGCTTTTAACAAATTGGAGAAGGAAATAGAGACAGAGGCTAAAATGAGGAAGAAAAAAGATGTATTGAAAATGGAAGAAAACATCAAATTTTGTGACAACATTCAAACAAAAGCTCAAAATCTGTCAGTTATTATAAAGGAAAAGCAAGAGAAGGAACAGTACTGTAATCTGTTTGTTGCCATGAAAACAACTAAAACTGAAATGAGATCCATTGTGAAATCACTTGAAGATATTTCCAAGGATAATGCCATCAGCCATTACCTGTTTCAGCCCAGTGAACAACTAGACAACTTTCTAAAACATGGCAGAAATCTGGGAAAACTCCATATGCAAGATGCAATAAAGACCAAAGCTGCAAAGGTGGGGGAGATCAATGTGAAATTAGACAATGATTCTCAAGAATGTAATATATTAGGGATGGCCTTGATCACTGATGGGAGACTGGCAGCTGCTGACTTTAATAACAATAAAGTGAAGTTAGTTGACCTAAAACAGTGTACAGTTATATCAGAGTACCAGTTACCATGTAAACCTTATGATATAACAACTACAGGGAAGAGTGGTGAGATTGCTGTAACACTACAAGAGAACATGAAGATCGTCCTCCTCAGGGTCAGAGGTGACAGGCTCTATGAACACAAGAAGATCAAGACAACAGGTTGGTGCCATGGTATAGCCTACATCAAGGACAAGTTTGTAGTCAGCCTCAGTGATCCAGAGAGCCTGAATATCATAGATACACGGGGAAATGTGCTGCAAACTATTGACAAGGATGGGAATGGGAGGCAGCTGTTTAGTAATGTTTGGTCAATAGCTGCCAGTCAGGATACCGATACTATTTATGTACCAGACTATAGTAACAATACAGTCACTAGGCTATCCTTGTCCGGTCAAGTCCTTGGGATCTATAAAGACAGTGATTTGAAATATGCACGCTATGTGACTGTTGATAAAGGAGGAGTAGTATATGTCTGTGGTAAAGATTCTCACAATATTCACCAAGTTACCCCCGACTGCAAGAAGATCAGTATTCTCCTTACAACAAAGGATGGTTTGAAATGTCCTCAGTCACTGTGTTATGATGACAACACAGACTATCTGTATGTTGGACAATGGAATAAGAACACAGTTTGGGTTTATCAGCTTTTATAGGTTAACAATAAATCTTAAGGACCCTATGTGAGGCTGTACTGTACATTTTTGCAATTAAAAATGGAAAATTAGTTTTGAAAACCATTCCAAACAGTCTGGATCCAGATCAGGCCCCACAAATGTGGGGCCTGATTAGGATCCAAACTGTTTGCCACTCAGATGACATTTCTACTAAACAAAATGAAGATCAGTAAATTTAAATATGTTGAATACAACAGGCAAACTTGTGATAAAAGATGCAAGTAGTCTGGATCCAGATGAGATGCTGGATTACACAGCATATATATGCCATGTAACTCGGGTATCTCATCTGGATTCAGACTATCTGACATTCTCATTATATAAACTGATAAGAGAAATGTAAATAAAAATCTACTGAAAATTTGTTGCACAGACAAAACTTTCAGACGACTATTATGTAGTGTGCTCAAGGGTTAAAAATACTTTTTGAGCGGACATCATTTTTTGCCAACAATATTTGTTAAATATGTTTTTGTTAGATAACACTTTTTAGTTAGCTATGTACAATGTACAAGTATAACGTTTACCTGCTTTATAACCAATTACCCCATAGCCTGTTTACAGTTTTTAAGACCTGTGACCACTTAAAGCAGATTGAAAGATTGCTTTACTTTCAGTCTTCTCTAAGCTATCATCAGCTAGGATAAAGAAAATATTTCTAATGGTTCATATTCACGACTGAATAAAATGAAACTATTTTCTTCAGTGGATGAATAAATGAAAGGTGTAAAAAAGCATATTTATTGGGTAGTGGTTTAATGGAGAATCGCTTCTTGAAAGAAATTCAATAAGCAATCATTTCACAAAGACATGACTGTCTATGATTATTAAAACCTCACTTGACCCTTTAGTCCATAGACTGTTTATTACCTTCTGAAGATAGGTATTTAAAGCAGGCTGAAAGTAAAGCAGAATGTGCCTTAAAGCTTATTCTGTTTTACTTGATGCCTGCTTTAAGTTATCATCTGCTAGAATAAAGAAAATGTTTTTTATTATATATATTCATGACTGTATGAATTGGAACCATTTTCTTCAGTGGGGAAATAAATAGAATGCGTATCTAGAGAGTAATGGGTTACCCCTCACCTAGTTTGTTTTCAGTATTGAAGACAGATGGTTGCCTAAAGCAAACTGAAAGTAAGCAGAATGATACTTAAGGAGCATTCTGATTAAATTTCAGCTTGCTTTAACCCTTTCCCCAATAGAAGCGACTTTTAGCGTATTTAATTTATTCCTCCGCTGAAGGAAATAGATCCAGTTCATACCCTCATGAACAATTATCATTACAAATATTTTATATAGCCTAGCAGATTTTAGCTTAAAGCAGGCTGAAAGTAAAGCAGAATGTGCCTTAAGGCACATTTTGCTTTACTTTCAACTTGCTTTAAGTGGTTACCTGTCTTCAAAACTAGAAACAGGCTATGAGGTAAAGGGTTAAGCCATCATCTGCTAGGATATAGGAAAAATTTCTTACAGTGCATATTCATGACTATACAAAGCGGAACAGTTAGAAGGTAAAGCCAGCTGAAAGTAAAGCAGAAAGCTCCTGCTTTACTTTCATCTTGCTTTAAAATAAACACAGAAAACTTAACATAAATTAGTGGTCATAATGGAGTGGGTTTGAGTACAGATACAAATAACACTGACAGCTTTAACCCTTTCCCCGATAGAAGCGACTTTTAGCACATTTAATTTATTCCTCCACTGAAGAAAATAGCTCCAATTTATTCAGTCATAAACATGTACCATAAGAAATATGTGTATATCCTAGTAGACTGTAGCTTAAAGCAGGCTGAAAGTAAAGCAGATTGCGCCTTAAGGCGCAATCTGCTTTACTTCCAACCTGCTTTAAATCATCAAGTTTTCAAAACTTGAAACAGACTATAGGGTAAGAGTTAATCATAGATAGCAGCGACTGTTCAGAAAAGAAGATAAATACATTGTTGTGATGATCGATGAGGCAGGGCTTCAGATAAGTGGGAGTAAACTCAAGTTTTGAAACTCTTTCTCCTTTGTGTCTGAGCTAAAACCAATGGTGTGGCTACTCATTAGACTCCTCTCTTACTGGCTATTCTAATGAGTAGTGACTCCATATGTTTTGGTGCAACATAAAGATTTTAGTTTTTGAAATACTCCCCTTAATTGGAGCCTTGCAAGTCTCAGGTCTTTCTTGAGGGATCACTGATCAACCAGTTATTTCTATCATTAACGGATTGTAGCTGTTTAATATAGAACTCCCATTTAGAATCCTTCTGCATCACTTTCATCCTGTATTCAGGGATCTAGATAAGGAGGGTATTTCAAAAACTAAAATCTTTATTTCTGCTTTAAACCATATGGTGTCAATACTCATTAGAATCGTCTCAAAGAGACGGTTCTAATGAGTAGTAACACCATAGGATTTAATGCTAAAATAAGTGAGAAAATGTTGGATTTGTGCAGTTTACTCCCTCTTATCTGGAGCCCTGCTGTAATAAGCTGCCATTACTCTAAAAGATTGGACTTGTTCTTCAAGAGAGATTTAATTGAAACACAATTTATCACATAATTTGCAATCTTGGAGTTGCATAAAGCGGTTGTATAACTATCGTAATCCACTAGTGGAATATCGTTTTTTGGGCACCGGCCTAACTTGTTCGTCCACAAGCGCTGCATGTAGCAGGACGCCAAATGACGTCATTTACTATGACGTTAACGTAAAAAACGTAACGTTTTGGCGGAAACTCTATATAGCGGAGGGTCTACAAACTACAGCTTCAATCAATTTAATAGGTGTTTAAACTTGTTATATGTGATAAATAGAATCTCACATTCGTGCTCATTATTTATCCTTTTTAATAAACTCATCGACTAAATTGAATATGACGCTCGCCAAGGCTCGCGTCATATTATTTTAGTCAACTCGATTATTAAAAATGATAAATAATGAGCACTCATACAAGATCCTCTATTTAAATACTAGTTTTGATTGAAATTTACTTACACTCAGTACAAAAAGAAACGCACATTGTGCTCAGTCGCAGATTAAGAGACTTTTTTAAGATACTAAGACCATATCTCAAGATCAATTTATTTCTGCCACAAGTTTAGAAAAACATAAACTTAAATTTACTGTGCTGTATTTTAACCCTTTCACTCTAAATGACGTCAAAAGGCGCGTTTTCAAACAGTTTGGATCCTGATCAGACGCCGCGTAACACGGCGTCTGATCAGGGTCCAAACTGTTTGACACTCGTATAGATATACTTTAAGTCATACTACTTTGAATCTAACTTTGAAACGATATTGCAAACAACAAAATTGAAGCAGACGACAATGAAATGGTGGTGGGATAAAAAGCTCACGATTAATTTGGCAGCGAAAGAGTTAACTAGTGCCTGTTGAAAACACCGCAACGATTTGTACAGGTTGTGATGATACCAATTCAATGATAAACCTCCCATTTTCAACATTGATAGCCCAAGACGGAACTACTGACTGTAATGAAAGATTATTTCACAAATACGTTCCTTCTACCTACAGTTAATATTGTAATAAAAGTGTGCGTTTCTTTTTGCACTGAGTGTATATTGTCACATCTTAAGCCTGTGATAAATAGAATCTCACATTCGTGCTCATTATTTATCCTTTTTAGCTCACCTGAGCTAGCTCAGGGTGAGCTTTTGCAATCCTTGAATGTCCGGCGTCCGTCGTGCGTCGTCAACAATTTTAGTGTTTACACTCTAGAGGCCACAATATTTATAGAATCTTTCTCAAACTTGCTCAGATGGTATTTTGCCATAAGAGTTCGAATGAGTTCGATTATGGTTGAAATCTGACAAATAGGTCAAGAGTTATCTACCTTTGAATTGCTGAAAAAGCCATATTTAACAGTGTTTACACTCTAGAGGCCACAATATTCACTCAATCTTTCTCAAACTTGTATATCATCATAAGAGTTCAGATGAGTTCGATTTTGGTTGAAATCCGACCAATAGATCAAGAGTTATCTACCTTTGAACTGCTGAAAATGCCATATTTAAGGGTGTTTACACTCTAGAGACCACAATTTTTATCCAATCTATCTCAAACGATCTCAGATTGTATATGACTATAGGAGTTCAAATGAGTTTGATTATGGTTGAAATCAGACTAATAGGTCAAGAGTTAGCTACCTTTGAATTGCTGAAAATGCCATATTTAAGGGTGTTCACACTCTAGAGGCCACAGTATTTATCCAATCTTTCTCAAACTTGCTCAGATTGTATATTACCATAAGACTTCATATGAGTTTGATTATGGTTGTAATCAGATCAATAGGTCAAGAGTTATCTACCTTTGAATTGCTGAAAATGATATATTTAACAGTGTTTACACTCTAGAGGCCACAATATTTACTCAAGCTTTCTCAAACTTGCCCAGATTGTATATGCCCATAAGAATTCGAAAAAAAGTGATTATGGTTGAAATCGGACCAATGGATCAAGAGTTATCTACCTTTGAATTGCTGAAAATGCCATATTTTACGTTTACACTCTTGAAACTACAGTTTTGAATGGATTTTGATTATACTTGCACATAATGTATATAGCTATAGGATCTCAAAGGAGTGCAATTATTGTTGAAATCTTATCATTGTGGCAATAGTTATCTGCCCTTGATATACTTTGAAATGCTAGAGAAGGCTTCATTTCCGTATTGTTTAGGCTGTAGTTATCTGCCCTTGATGTACTCTACTATACTAGAATTATGAGGTTGTATTCCAAAATTGTTTACATGCTATACTACAAATTTGAATAGATTTAGATGAAAACGGGTGAAACAGAAAGGTAAAGCTATCAGGCTTCAGTACAACAGGTGAGCGATATCAGGGCCTTCAGGCCCTCTTGTTAATAAACTCGTCGCCAAGGCTCGCATCATATTATTTTAGTCAACTCGATTATTAAAAATGATAAATAATGAGCACTCATACAAGATTCTCTATTTAAATACTAGTTTTGATTGAAATTTACTTATATTTTCACATGTTAAGCCTGTTCCATCTTGTAACAAGGTGTTACTTCTTTATTGTCTATTATTTACCCCATAAATATATATTTCTATGCCTTTTAGTTTTTCCTCCATTGAAGAAACTAATTCCAATTTATACAGCCATGAATATGTATCATATAAAATATTTTCTATATCTAAAAAATTAAGATATTCATTCAAAGTTTGAATATGTTATCAGAGAAGTCTTTTCACAACACATTGATGTTGCTTTTCTGTTAGTTTGATAGGTGTTTTTTTTTCTATGGATGAATTAGTTTAACACCTAACACTTATAACGAATCATTTTCCTAACACCTGAGGAAAAAGTGAAAGTAAGAAAGTTTGGATATTTGTGTCAATTGTTGTTTATGTGATAAAAAGAATATTAAATTCGTGTGTTTTCAGCATTGAATATAATGAACTTGATTGATAAAATGATACATTGCTCGCCAAGTCTCTCAACATATTATTCTATCCAGCTCGTTCAATGAGTTCAATACTGAAAACACACTCATTCAATATCCTCTATATAATTAATGTATACTAGTGTTGCTCATGGACTAGATTCACTAGGGGATTTGAGTAAAACTAGCCTACTAGCACTAGGGGATTTTTCTTGAATCCCCGATGATGTACAGGAATGTTCTTGTGCAAGACATGAACCGCGAATTGCTCCTCTCCACCCAGGGTTTAAAATGGGACCCTGTGAAGTGTCTGAGCGGGTACTGTGGCTGCATTTGATTGCGCCATATGTTAGTAATGTGCTCAATATTGTAGGCAAGATGGCTCAATGATCAGGGGAGTAAATGTACAGTTGGCTGAGCGGTCATTGGGACTGAAAGTACACTATAACTTTATATAAAAATTATATATATTATCATTATTATTATTATCCTGCAGTGGATGATGTTGGTCTACACTGTGTCCATTGTACATCTTGTATCTACAAGTGGCATATGTTTAATTTTCTCACATAACTACCCCTGTTTTCTATAGTGAACAAGGATCACGAATATCCTTGTGTCCAACGTGTGTGAGATCACTTTGATGATGTCACTATTTATAACTTAGGCATTATTACATCACAGGGATTCAAAACAAAAGCCAATTACTTGAAAAATAACTTAAAATCGTTGGTTATGTGAGAAAAAGAACCTGTCACTCGTCGATGTTTAAGACAAGTTGATCTCAAACTCGTCTAGAATAAAAAAGTTATTAAGCTCGCCAAGGCCCGCTTAACAATATTTCAATTCTGGACTCGTTTGAGATCAGCTTGTCTTAAATATTGACTCATGACAGATCCTATATGTTTGTATAGTTTATGTGCATTGTAATCAGAAGAACCTGTATTTAATCAGAACCATTTGTAACCTTTTAGCGAGCTGATGTTGAAAACTACTGTCAAACCCAAATACCTTTGTAACTCCTTGGGTTTTATTTATCCCATTACCCCATAAATACACATTTTTAAACCTGAATTTTTTTCTCCACTGAAAAAAAGTTGTTTCACTTTATACAGTCTCCATATATTCTAGCAGATGCTAGCTTAAAGCATGCTGAAAGTAAAGCAGAATGTGCCTTTATCGGCTTTACTTTCAACCTGTTTTAAACCCTTTACCCCATAGCCTGTTTCTAGTTTTGAAGACAGGTGACCACTTAAAGCAGGTTGAAAGTAAAGCAGAATGCGCCTTGAGGCGCATTCTGCTTTACTTTCAACCTGCTTTAAGCCATTATCTGCTAGAATTTAGAAAATATTTCTTATGATACATATCAATGATTGTAAAAATTGGATCTATTTTCTTTAGAGGAAGAATAAATGAAAGGCGTAAAAAGGTGTATTTATGGGGGAATGGGTTAAGTGGTTATCTGTCTTCAAAGCTAGAAACAGGCTATAATGGGGTAAAGAGTTAACTGGGAGAGAAATCAATGACGTAGTTTTCCACGAATATTCTAAATTTGCTAATAACAACGCCTGGGAGAAGGCAACTGGAATCATAAAAGCGTTTGCAGCTGGCTAAAAGTTATTTTCTATTGTATGAAAGACTTTCACAATAAATCAGGGTTCCCTCTTGGCATCGCCAACGGCGCCATTTGCGCAAAAAAATTAATTCTGGCGACAGAAATTTCGAATCGGCGAAAGTGTTTGGCGCCGAGAAATTTCGGAATTGTCGCCGTATAATAGTACAGTTTATTTTCTCGCCGACTCTAAAAATCTTAAAATTGGCTTCAGAGTTCGGCTAATCCATACACACGCTTATAGCCTATCACCAAACGCTACTGATGCGTGTAAACACATTACGCAATCGTCGATAACGGCATGTGTAATTGCAGGCTGCCAAACAATGTTTGACCACACGTGCCGAGATTGCTTTTAATATGTTGTAGATCTAATTGGTTATCAAAATAAGTGATTGACAGGTTCGGCCCGAATCGGAGACCTTTTCAACGACAATTTTTAGAAGCGGTGATGCGAAGGATAAAGATCTATGTCGCCGATACGGGTCGGATTAAAATCAGATAATTATCCGTAAGTTCTGGACAAACACACATTTTATATGAAAGCTGATCAGAATTTATCATTCATGAATTGATTTCCACCACAAAAAACTTTGTATATTCACGTAACAGCAAAATACTTCGAAAATGATACCGTTTCAAAATGACGGGGCGCCGTAACATTTGCTACGAGAACTACGTATATTTTGTTAGTCTAAAAAGTATTCCCCAGCGCCGTTTTCTAACAATAAATTAAAATTAAACATTGGACCTAAATTCTTCTGTTTGTTACATACGATTTGTGCAAATGTATAATTATTAAGTTAGGTTTTACAACCAATTACGCTCGTAAAATTGAGTTGCAATCAGTTTTCGCGGTAGAAAATTAAGACGCGTTATTTCGTTGTTAAAACCACACCGACTTTATGGCGCTAGTAAATATCGTCTGCAGAATTTGTCGTCTACAACCTTTGTCATCTGCAACAATTCTCTGAGTTAATTTTTGTGCATTTTTTTTTCAGAAAATATCAGTGTCAAACAGTTTGTATCTATATAAAATGATGCGCGTCTCATCTTGATCCATACTGTTTGCATAATTTAATGAATAACAGATTGTTAAGTTGCTTACTCTTTCTAGATCTACTCCATAGATAGAAATCTAGACCATTTGAACTACTTCATTTATTCTCTCAAGAAAATAGATATAGTTCCAGTTTACCTTTACTAGTCATGAATGAATAATATATATAAGAACCATAAGAAATAGTTCTTATATCCTAGCAGATGTAAGATCTAGCTTAAAGCAGGCTTAAACTTTTACTGAAGCAGAATGCTCCTGAAGAGTATTCTGCTTAATTTTCAGCCTAGATGCTAGAATCAGTATTATAAAAAGTATATCTCTGGGTGAAAATTGTCTCTGTCTTAGTGGTCTATAGACTTATCTAGATTCACTGATTTAAAAAAAATCGCGAAAAAGGTGTGGCGAAAAAAGCTCCCTATTTGGCACCCCAATCCCCCTATTAAAATGACAAAATCTCCCTATTTGGGTCCAAGAAAATATCACATGTATGTATAACATACATAAAAAAATGGCGAAAAATTTGGCTCCAAAAATATTCTTTTGGCGCAAACTTTTTTCTTTTGGCGCAAGTGCTGGCGCAAGAAAATTTTAAGCCAGGGTGAACCCTGATAAATGCATAACGCACTTCAAGCCATTGTTATTTCTTTACAACCAACATGTCTACAATAACCCTTTCCCCCATAGAAATGCCTTTTAGCGCATTTAATTTATTCCTCCTCGGAAGAAAATAGTTCAGAAAGTAAGGCAGAACAGGCTACAATGGGTAAAGATTATAACTGATAAAGAAATCAATGACATAGTTTTACATGAATATTCTAAATTTGCTAATAACAACGCCTGGGAGAAGGCAACTGGAATCATAAAAGCATTTGCAGCTGGCTAAAAGTTATTTTCTATTGTATGAAAGACTTTCACAATAAATGCATAACGCACTTCAAGCCATTGTTATTTCTTTTTAACTATATAATTTTTATGTCTACAATAACCCTTTCCCCCATAGAAATGCCTTTTAGCACATTTAATTTATTCCTCCTCGGAAGAAAATAGTTCAGTTTATACAGTCATAAACATGTACCAAAAGAAATTTTTCTATATCTTAGCAGATTGTAAACTTAAAGCATGCTGAAAGTAAAGCAGAATGCACCTTAAGGCATGATCTGCTTTACTTTCAACATGCTTTAAGTGATCAACTGTCTTCAAAATTAGAAATGGGCTAACATTCTCCTCGGAAGAAAATAGTTCAGAAAGTAAAGCAGAACAGGCTACAATGGGTAAAGAGTTAACTTGGAGAGAAATCAATGATGTAGTTATACACCAATATTCTAAATTTGATAAATAGCAACGCCTGGAAGAAGGCAACTGGGATCATAAAAACGTTTTCAGCTGGCTTAAAGTTATTTTCCATAATATGAAAGATTTTAACCCTTTCCCCCATTAAAGCGCCTTTTAACGCATTCAGTTTTTTCCTTCGCTGGAAAAAATAGTTCCAATTTATACAGTCATGAATATGTATCATCAGGAATATTTTCTTTATTCTAGCAGGTAGTAGCTTAAAGCAGGCTGAAAGTAAAGCAGAATGCGCCTTAAGGCGCATTCTGCTTTCCTTTCAACCTGTTTTAAGTGGTCACCTATTTTCAAAACTAGAAACAGGCTATGGGGTAATGAGTTAACAATAAATGCATAAACACGCATTTGTTGTTTCTTCTGCATTAACAGTGGAGTTAATCTTTCCCATTTAACTAAATACTCAACAGATACTCATTTCTATGATATCAAATTATTCCTCCACTGAAGAAAATAGTTCCACTTTATACAGCCATGAATATGTATGAGAAATATTTTCTATATCCTAGCAGATGGTAGCTTAAAGCAGGCTGAAAGTAAAGGTGCATTAATTAAGGTGCTGCTTTACTTTCAACCTGCTTTAAGTGGCCGCCTGTTTTCAAAATTTGAAACAGGCTATGGGGTAAAAGAAACTGCAATAACATGCACATAATGAAGGTATCTTGAAATCATTCACAATAAATTCTAGGTGACAAACATATTGGAGCCAGTTCAGACGTTGAGTAACTGCATCTGATCAGTCTACGATCTATTTGCAAAGGGCATAATTGTTTTAGCATTAACATCTTTGCTGGGAAAGCATAATGTCTTTTCCATTGTAGCAAACCTCTTTGTGGATATCTTCGCAAACAGTTACAATCTAGATAAAAAGGTCCAGTAACAAGGTTTCTAATCTGTTTCATGCTTAGGACTATACTATCATGAAATATTGGCACAACATTGAGAACAAAAGTAGTGCCACAAAATACACCAGTCATGGCAAAATAAAATCGGAGAGTCATTCTTTCCCAGGTATGCTGCTTTACTGAAAATCTTAAATCCATTGCAAACAGCTTGGAGCGAGATCAGACACTGAGTTACCTGGCTTCTAATCAGGCTCCAAAGTGTTTGCCACTCAGGTAAAAAACATCACGAGACTTTGCAGTAAGCTCTCATTTTCCACATTTTATCAGTTGCCTTTAGTGTAATTTAAACAAGAATCTCCACTGTAAAAAAGTAAATTGTGAAATTCAGTTTGATTTTTTTTATAACATTGTATTTACACCCGTTTCTGCCAACTTTTGGCTAAGTGGACTAACCCAGAGAGAGGGAAGTGTACTTGTCCTCGGGATTTTTTTTCATTATCTTATTAGCCAGTGTAATAGTTCAAAATCTGATGATAAATATTTGCAGTGGGCAAAGTTTTATATATGAATATAATTAAAGCAGGAGAAGGGTTAACTCTTTAGTTGTCTGTAATAAATTGGCTGACTTTCATGGACTGTTTACCTGTTAGCTAGTTCCACATGGGCCTGCTTCCCTGCATAGTCGTCTTCTGTCTTGGTGAGTTCCTTTGTGATGACGAGATTGGATATGTCTATTCTATTGCACAATAAATCTGATATTGTCTGCTTGGCGTGATTCGTAGCCCCTTGTGGATCCCTACAAATTGGTATTAGATCAATGACAAAGTTGACCTTAAACCCCTGTGTAGCATGAACACATTAACCCTTTACCCCATAGAAGCGTCTTTTGCACATCTAATTTATTCATCCGCTGAAGAAAATAATTCCAATTTATACAATCATGATCATGTATTGTAAGAATTGTTTTCTACATCCTAGCAGATGGTAGCTTAAAGCAGGTTGAAAGTAAAGCAGAATGCACCTTAAGGTGCATTCTGCTTTACTTTCAACCTGCTTTAAGTGGTCATGTCTTCAAAAGTAGAAACAGGCTATGGAGTAAAGGGTTAAATTGTAAGTTTTGTGCCATTCATTACCCCTTGTGGGTCCTGTATAATGGTACAAGAACAATTACAAAACTGATTGTGAAACAGTTTGACCTCTATAGAAACAACTATGAGACTAAGATGCTGCAATGAGAAACAAAGACAACCAAAAAACTTTAACATTGGAGTTAACCCATTACCCCATAAGTATACCGATTTATGCCTTTAATATATTCCTCCACTAAAGAAAATAGTTCCAATTTTATACAGTCATGAATATGCGACATAAATATTTCTGATATCCTGGCAGATGGTAGCTTAAGGCAGGTTGAAACGAATAATTAAATAATAATATCCATTGCATCTGGGGCCCGTTTCATAAAACTTCATACCAAAAATGTTGTCGTAATTCATATTATAAAATTCTCAACAGTTATTTATTTCTCCTCTAATCCTGTCTTGTGACATCTCTTTGCAATCGTCTTGAAAATACGATTCCAAAGAGATGTAACAAGACCAGTTTAGATAGAGAAATCAGAAATTAAATGTTTTTTAAAGTTTTTACTTACGACGGTTTTTGTCGTACAAAGTTTTATGAAACAGTCCCCTGGAGCCCTGCATGGAACCTATGCAGGACTAACCTGTCAATTAGAAGTAGCTGCAGACATTGACTGATGAGGTTCGAGGCAAGAGGACAGTTATCTCTGCGTACTGTTTCCAGCCCTTTACAGTCCATCTTGTCATACTTGACTGGGTTGGTCCAGTAAAGGCCTGCATAGCGCTTCTTGTTGATGAGCAAGTATGGGAAATAAACCTATGAAAAATGACACCCAAGGTTCCAGATTAGAGTGAGTAAACCGAACAAATTGGATATTTTTGTACTCATTTCAGCACCAAATTCTATGGTGTCACTACTCATTAGAATCGTTTAACTCTTTCCTCCCTGAAACTTTAAATGGACAATTCCAGTTTCCATTTAAGTCTAGTCCATTTCTGACTTTTAAGGGTTGTTTTTGTCAATGGTTGGCACTATGACAAACAGTGAAGACCCTGATCAGAGGGCTCCTAGGAGCCCTCTGATCTGGGTATTTACTGTTTGCATAGGACAAGTGTACTATTCAAATGTACACTGTTTGCAAAGGACGCCAATATGCGGGATTAGGGTTCAAAGGGTTAATACAGAAATATTTCAGTTTTTGAAATAGTTCCCTTATCTGGTGCGGTGTAACACAAAATAATTTGGACTTTGAAATAAAAATTATTTAACCCTTTACCCCATAGTCTGTTTTAGATTTTAAGATATCCGACGACTTACAGCAGGTTGAAAGTAAAGCATAATGCTCCCTAAGGTGCTTAATTTTCAGCCCGTTTAAAGCTACCAACTAGAAAGATATTGGAAATGCCTTCTGTGTTTAAATTTCCCTGATGGGGACTATTTTCCACAGTGTCACCATAATCAGAGGCATAACAAGAGTTGTCAGAGAGACAACAAAGCTCCCCACCGGCACCTTTAGAAACTTAAAAGCACACTCAAGGTCACAGAGGTCAACCTTTTTGCCTGCATGGAAAGGTCTTGTCCATATACACTGGCAAATCAAATATGAAAATAACACCTCAAGGGACATAGGAATTATAAGCATTTTTAAACCTAAACGCAGATTTCGAAACCTAAAACCTTTCGCGACCTTAGTTCAAGGTCAAGGACACTGGGCTAATTTTTTTGCATGCATGGAAAGATCGTGTACATATACACATGCATGCCAAATATGAAAGAAATATCTCAATGGATATATGAGTTAAAGAAATTTTGAGAAACCTAAACGCAGACTTTGAAACCTAAACGCGGGTCCTTAGTTCAAGGTCAAGGTCAGAGGGCTCAAACATTTTGCATGCAAGGAAAGATGTTGTCCATATACACATGCAAACTGAATATGAAAGGAATATTTCAATGGACATAGGAGAAATAAAAATTTTGAAAAACCAAAACACAGATTTCGAAAACTAAACATTGGCCCTAAGTTCAAAGTCAAGGTCACAGGGGTCTAAATTTTGCAGTGCCTGGAAAGGTCTTGTCCATATACACACATAAACCAACTATGAAAGCAGTACCTCAAGGGACATAGAAGTAAAAGGCATTTTTCAAAACCTAAACACAGGCCCTAAGTTCAAGGTCACAAGGGTCCAAATTTATCTGTGCATGGAAAGGTCTTGTCCATATACACACACATACCAACTATGGAAGCAATACCTCAAAGGATATAGAAGTTAAATGGATTTTCGAAACTTAAACGCAGATTTCGAAACCTAAACACAGGCTCTTAGTTCAAGGTCAAGGTCATAGGGGTCTAAATGTTTCTGTGCATGGAAAGGTCATGTCCATAAACACATACATACCAACTAAGATAGCAATACCTCAAAGGACATAGAAGTTAAAGGCATTTTTCTAAACCTAAACACAGGCCCTAAGTTCAAGGTCAAAGTCACAGGGGTCTAAATTTTTCTGTGCATGTAAAGGTCTTGTCCATATACACATACATACCAACTATGAAAGCAATACCTCAAGGGACATAGAAGTTAAAGGCATTTTTCGAAACCTAAATGCAGATTTCGAAACCTAAACGCAGGCCCTAAGTTCAAGGTCAAGGTCACAAGAGTCTAAATTTTTCTGTGCATGGAAAGGTCTTGTCCATATACACACACACCCCAACTATGGAAGCAATACCTCAAGGGACATAGAAGTTAAAGGCATTTTCGAAACTCAAACGCAGATTTCGAAACCTAAACGCAGGCCCTAAGTTCAAGGTCAAGGTCACAGGGGTCAAAATTTTTCTGTGCATGGAAAGGTCTTGTCCATATACACACACATACCAACTATGAAAGCAATACCTCAAAGGACATAGAAGTTAAAGGCATTTTTCTAAACCTAAACACAGATTTCGAAACCTAAACACAGGCCCTAAGTTCAAGGTCACACGGGTCTAAATTTTTCTTTGCATGTAAAGGTCTTGCCCATATACACATACATACCAACTATGAAAGCAATACCTCAAGGGAAATAGAAGTTAAAGGCATTTTTCTAAACCTAAACGCACATTTCGAAACCTAAACACAGGCCATAAGTTCAAGGTCAAGGTCACAGGGGTCAAAATTTTTCTGTGCATGGAAAGGTCTTGTCCATATACACACACATACCAACTATGAAAGCAATACCTCAAAGGACATAGAAGTTAAAGGCATTTTTCTAAACCTAAACACAGATTTCGAAACCTAAACACAGGCCCTAAGTTCAAGGTCACACGGGTCTAAATTTTTCTTTGCATGTAAAGGTCTTGCCCATATACACATACATACCAACTATGAAAGCAATACCTCAAGGGAAATAGAAGTTAAAGGCATTTTTCTAAACTTAAACACAGATTTCGAAACCTAAACGCAGGCACTAAGTTCAAGGTCAAGGTCACAGGGGTCAACATTTTTCTGTGCATGGAAAGGTCTTGTCCATATACACACACATAATAACTATGGAAGCAATACCTCAAGGGACATAGAAGTTTAAAGGCATTTTTCGAAACCTAAACGCAGATTTCGATCCCTAAACGCAGGCCCTAAGTTCAAGGTCAAGGTCACAGGGGTCAAAAATTTTCTGTGCATGGAAAGGTCTTGTCCATATACACACACATACCAACTATGAAAGCAATACCTCAAGGGACATAGAAGTTATAGACATTTTCTTAAAATTGTTTACGCCGTTCACGACGACTACACCGGGGGTATTGCAATAGCTCGTCATGTACTACGTACAGGCGAGCTAAAAAGGTGCATCTATTAACTCTTTCCTCCCTGAAACCTCAGATGGACAATTCTAGTTTTCAATTTAGTCCAGTCCATTTTCGACTTTTTTGGGTAGATTTTTACAATATATGTCAAAATGACAAACAGTGTAGACCCTGATCAGAGGGCTGATTAAGGAGCCCTCTGATCAGAGTCTACAACTGTTTGCATAGGACAAGTGTACTATTCACATGTACACTGTTTGCAAATGACGCATATATGCGTGACTAGGGTTCAAAGAGTTAAGCAATGGGTTTAAATAGTCACCTGTCTTCTAAACTAGAATCAGGCTATGGGGTAAAGGACTAACACTCTTTTATTAGCAAACCTTTCATGGAGTATATTAGCATCAGCAAACAGTTTGGATTCTATTCATACCTAATAAAATGGAGTCAGATCAGGATCAAAACTGTTTGAAAATCAAAATGATGTTTCTTCAGCCAATAAATAATGAATTTGAAACAAGACAAAACAATCAATAAACCTAAATGTCCCCGGTTGCAATGGACTACAGACATTGATCTTTTCAAAGTCCAAATTAGGTAAAGGTCAAATCGTGGTTTAATGATACAGGTTGATTGAGAATGGTCCAAGGCAACAACTGTACAAGTATCAAAGCTTTCTAGTGTAGAGTGGTGTTGATCCTGGACAAAATGGACAGGCAGACAAGTCAATTACTATATGCTCCAGCATCAGTAAATGCCACGTGCATACAATTAACGCTTTACCCCATTGCCTATTTCTTCGCTTTGAATACAGGTGACCACTAAAGCAGGTTAAAAGTAAAGCTTTATTTTCAGCCTGCTTTAAGATATAAGATATAGTTTTGTTGCACATTCATTACTGTATAAAATTGACAGGGCTGCCATAAGTTGACATAAAAAAATCCTAAGATTTCCAATTTGCATTTTGCAAGTGTGATTTTACGATACATACCTTTTCCCCATCGCCTGTTTCTAGTTTTGTTGACACGTGGCTGCTAATAGCAGACTGAAAGTAAAGCAGAATGCGCCTTGAGGCGCATTCTGCTTTACTTACAACCTGCTTTAAGCTACAATGTACTAGAAACAATTCAGAAAATTTAGGAAAAATCTGGAGAAATGGCAGCCCTGAATTGAACTATTTTGTTCAGTAAAGGAGTTCATAGTTAAAAGGCATATCTATGGAGTGAAGTGTTAAAACTGGACAGCAATATTCACAAGATGCAATTCTGACAGTGAAGGGGATATAAGACTAACCTTTTCAAATTCCAGTTTAATAGGTTTGATGAACTTATCGGATATATAAGCTGCTGCCTCCTGGCCCAGTTTCATAGCCTCCTCAACAGTGTCTGGTCCAAACTTACACATCACAGAGTCAGTGTCCCCGTACACCACCTAGAAATAACACAAACAGAGTCAGTGTCCCCGTACACCACCTAGAAATAACACAAACAAGTGTATTTATTTAACCTTTTACTCTACAGTGTAGTGTTTCTATGATAAATCACAAAAGAATGCACTATTTTCACTTTTAAATCAATCAATTTAGTCTTCTTTATTAATGAACGGTTTTAGATGTTGTAAACTTCTGATCTCTCCAACTCTCTCATACGCTTCCCAGATTAGCTTCGTGATATGATTGGTAGAAGCACATCAAAGAGACTGACCATCAGTGAGCCATTACTCATTATTCTAACACGACTCGAAACCTACGGCATATAGACAAAGAATACCCAGAAACGTATATTACGCCGCGATAATGAACTGCACGCGCGGCGTTTCCATCCGCTGTTCCATTTACCCCATACGTTTTATAGATAAATAGTATTTTTATAATAAAAGTCGCGTTAGAATTAAGATTTAATATTTCTTAATTCTAACTCGACTCGAAACAAACGGCATATAGACAAAAAATACCGAGAAACGTATATAACGCCGCGATAATGTACTGCACGCGCTGCGTTTCCATCCGCTGTTACATTTGCCCCTTACGTGTAAAACATAAACAGTTTTTTTTTAATAAAAGTCGCGTTAGAATTAAAATAACAAATTCGTAGGTGTTCATTACCGTGCATTAGATCACAGTTAGTCGTTGAGATGTGGGTAATTAGATCACTCGGCCTAAAGGCCTCGTGATCTAATGACTCCACATCTCAACTCCTAACTGTGATCTAATGCACGGTAATGAACACCTACGAATTTGTTATTTCTTAACTCAAATACAGCATGCCAGTTACAACAGCAATCAGAACAAATTACCATGAAGCTGGTTCAACAAACTTCTAGATTTACCGTAGATGACTGCTTAACCCATTCTCCCATAGCCTGTCTCAGTATTGAAGCTAACTGACCACTTAAAGCAGGTTGAAAGTAAAGCAGAATGCGCCTCAAGGCGCATTCTGTTTTACTTTCAGCCTGCTTTAAATCGTCATCTGTTGGGATATTGAAAATATTTCTTACAATACATATTTATGACTGTATACATTTGGACTATTTTCTTGACAGGACTAATGAATTAAAGTCGTAAATAGGCATATTTATAGGTGACTGCTTAACCCTTACACAGCTGACTTTGCAAATGGACTTTTCCATTTTCTAAAAGATGACCAGTTTACATCGACTCTTGATGGGTTTTTCCCAGAACTATTTTAAAACTATAGCAAACAGTACAGACCCTGGTCAGAGGGCTTCTTCAGGCTCCACACTGTTTACAAACGTATATACTTGAATCCCACACAATAAGGCAGGAATGAATATCCTACTTATGAAATATTTCCCATATACTAGCATATGGTAGCTTAAGGATATACACCAGCAATTCGTGAGACACCTAGTGGCTTTTAACGAAGTGCGATAAATCAAGCATCGTTACTCAACGAAATCGTGCATATCGGTTACCTCCCGTATATACTTTCGGTTTCAAACAATCTTCATTAATCGCGTAATAAAGACGTTAAATGCATGAAAGTGTACTTGATAAATGAAAGTACGTGAATCTTGGTAAATACTCTATCTAATAAGGCTAAGTTAATAACCCAAAACTTCAATCAAATTGAATATGAGCGTGAACCCGAGATCACATAGAAAAAGCCGTCGGCTTATTTAGGCCATTGGTATATGTATGAAAGTGCCTATAGTTTCAAAAGAAGCCTTATAACTTATGCTTTTTTTTACCATTGTCTTATTATTCACACCTATAGCTCTTATTGTGAGAAGTTTCATCAATTTATTTCGGGCAGATTTTGATTGAGTTAGTGTTTTCACTGAATTGGAGCCGAAAACAATTTAGAAAAATGCATTTATATCGGGCAACAATCCATACTCTTTGCATCATACTTTCAGTGAGCATCATTTTTTAACTGTTTTAATGTTTGTTTGTGCCAATTATTACTTTTAATCATTTTCGAAATGCAAAATAACGCATGCCGACTCTTTGCAGAGAAGGGCTACATCATACATTTCAGAAACCCATAGACAAAAAAATACCATTATAACCTATATTTTTCTTTTTGCCATTGTACTTAGATATGTTTGAAGAACCTATTCTGAAATTTTCATAGAGATCCATAGGAGATTTCATTTGGTATCGTATGTCCTTAAAGCAGGTTGAAAATAAAGCAGAATGCACTTTATGGAGCATTCTGCTTTACTTTCAACCTGCTTTAAGTGGTCACGTATCTTCAAACCAAACTAGAAACATGCTATGGAGTAAAAGGTTAAATGTTCAGTAACGCAGGTCTGACTGTACAGACAAACTTGTATGTTTTACGTCGCTTTTAACAGTATTTCAGTCATATCGTGACGTCCAGCTAATTACAGGTGGAGGAAGACCCCAGAAGCCCTTTATGCACTGTTTCAGACACAAATCGGCAACTTGGTAGAACCACCGACCTTCCACAAGCCAGCTGGAAGGCTTCCCCACATGAAAAATCCGAACTACCCTACTGGGATTCAAACTCACAGCGGTGAGGAGCTTAGTGATGTAAGTCACAGTGACTATACAACTAGGCCACGGAGGCCCCAAAGCTTGTATGAAGGAGCTACTCAAAATGGGTGCAAGCCCGCTGGTCTTACCTTTGCATTGTGTTTGTATCCATTCTCTATGGTGTACTTCTCCTCTACATAGTTCTTGGTCAGTTCAATCATGGTCCTTCCAAACGCTGTCACACTCTACACATGAACGATCAAAACACAACGGTTAATTTATTCATGTTAAGCATAGCACTAACAACTAACACTTGTCTTGCCATTAATGTTATATTGGTGCATTTTGAAAACAGTTTAGACCTAGATCAGACAGCTCCTAAAGGAGCTGTCTGATCTAGGTCTAAACTGTTTTCAAATAAGACCTGACTGGTATGAGTCCTGCACTAGGAAAACAATCCTTATTTTATTAGCCAATGTTATAGTTCAAAGATAGAAGTTTTATATAAGAACATTGAGCAATAGAAGGGTGAATTTGAACGGTGTTTACATCTATACAAGGAGGGATTTTAGTCCACCCCTCATCAATTTACATTTTCGCCAGACGAAGGAAAAATTCAAATATAAGAGTAAATAAATATTTAACAGTATTACCTATTCAGGTAATAACTACTTTTCTTCAGTGATTAAACCTCTTACAAGATTCAACTTAAGGTTGAGACCCCTAATGAGAGTTCAATCTTGGTCAGTATTGGTATTCTAGGGAGAGCCATCAGCCATTCTCATCTACTGTCGGCTAAATCTGAAGCATGGTTCAGAAAGAGCCGTTAGTTGACGGAAAAGGCTGATCCCTGTACGTAGAGTATCAATTTTGGTCCAATCTTAATATGTGTCCTCAACTTTGAAGCCATTACCCCAGTTTTACGCCTTTAATGTATATCTGCCTTGAAGAGAAAAGTTCAACTTTACACTGTTATGAATATGTAGCAGAAAAAAATATTTTGTATATTTTAGCTGATTGTTACTAAGCTTAAAGCAGGCTGAAAGTAAAGCAGAATGTGCCTTAAGGCACATTCTGCTTTACTTTCAACCTGCTTTAAGTGTTGATTTGCTACTCAACTAGAAACAGGCTATGGGGTAATGGATTAAGATCCTTTTAAATTAGAAAGAAGTCAAGGGAGAAAAGGAACCAACCTGGGATATCTCTAGACACGGTAATTTGCCCACCTGGGCCCCAGTAAAGCCATACACAGAGTTAGCACTGATCTTCAGGGCCAGCTGTCTACCGTCCAACACCTTCTTCTTAAAGGGATCAGTCTCTTTCTTTAAATCATCCTTGGCTCTATAAACACACAGTAATCATTTAACCTTTTTCCTTCTCATAAAGAGGAGAAGGAGTTAGAATATTTCTTTCTCTTTCTCAATAGATTGCACATCATTTTTATTTATTGTTAATCCTTTTACTCATAGATAGACAACCCTTTTTATGCACTTTAATTCATCACTGAAGAAAAGAGCTCCATTTTTTACAGGGATGAATATATTGAACATAAGCCATTTATAATTTCTATATATTTTTTTTGCTTTATATCAGTGTCCTAGTACAATTTTTTTGAGAAAATGTAAGTCCATCCCTCACTTAAATCTAAACCCTAGCCAAATCAACACGAATCTCAGGGGAACTAGATAAGCTCCCCTATATTTCAACACAGGTGAGCTAAACAGGTAACAATACTGACTTACTTTTTTCTTGCACCTAGGAGATGCTCCAGGATTTCAGGAAGCAGACCTTTCCTCACTGAAGCCTTCACAAATAAGTTGTTGGACGGAGTTTTAATGTACTGGTCCGGGGTCAGGCTGAAAATGTGACACAAACGGTGAAATAACACACTAGTACAGTCAACACCACTTCAATAAACCAAACCAAGATCTAACATTGTTATTGGACGGGGTTTTAATGTACTGGTCCGGGTCAGGCTGGACATGTGACACAGACAATGAAATGATACAATAGTACAATCAACACCACTTCAACATGCCATAAGTTGATATGAAAATTCCTAAGATTTCCAAATTTGCATTTATAAAGTGTGATTTTACAAATCTTACCTTTACCCAAAAGCCTGTTTCTAGTTTTGTTGACATGTGACTACTTAAAGCAGGCTGGAAGTAAAGCAGAATGCGCCTTAAGGTGCATTCTGCTTTACTTTCAGCCTGTTTTTTGCTACCATGAACTAGAAAATAATCCGAAGATTTAGGAAAATTCCGGATAAATGGCAGCCCCGCTTCAATAAACCATATATCTAACAGTAACTTGGATACTTAATCCTTTCTTGAACATTTGAGCATGAAAGGGTTTATCTATAGCTTTTAGTTGATACAAGAGTTACTGACTCACCCTTCCTTGACGATGGCATTTTGAGTTAGCAGAGAGGTGTAGCATAAGTTATGGGCCATCATGATGGACGGGTATAGGGAGGAGAAATCCAGTGTGGCTATAGGTATATCATAGTACCTGAAAAACAAAGACAGTCTGTGTTATAAACAGAGTAGGGAGGAGAAATCCAGCGTGGCTATAGGTATATCATAGTACCTGAAAAACAAAGATAGGCTGTGCCATATAGTGTTAAGGAGTCACTCAAAACGAGAAAACGAGAAGAAATTTCAATCTGAAATATAATTGAAAGCTTGATGATAGACAAAGCTAAAGTAGGAAAGCTTCTTTACTTTTTTCTGACATAAACCCCTTGCCTAACTTAAGAGAATTACATAAACATTGAAACTTTTATCAAAATCTCTTGCATGAATACAATATCTTTAGTCTTCATTCCATTGAAGCAAGACCACAACTGAAAGCTAGAAACAGGGCTCCAGATAAGAGGGAATAAACTGAACAAATCCAACAATTTCTCCTTCATGTCAACACCAAATCCATGGGTGAAAGTTGGCAAAACTGAAAATACTGAAAACTATGCTGGGGGCTTGGGGGCCGCCAGGACCCCCAGTGGCTGGGGGACCAGGGGGCCGGAGGCCCCCGGAAGCTCCTGGGTTTTAAGCATTTTTAAGGTCTGAAACTGTTTGAAAATTGTTTGAAAATGACAAGCAATGGAAAAATATAAAAATAATTTTCTTGGTCATAAGCATTAATGTTTTCCAAGGATTGAAATATAAATCTTAATTTTGATTTTATTTAACAAAAGATGGAAATTGCTTTCAGCAAACTGTTATACTCCAAAGTAAATTATAAGCACTTTGCTTTTACAATTATCATTGTAAGGCCACAAAAATATGTTTCTAGTTAGGTCCATGTATGAGTTAGCTCCAAGGGAGAAAAATATGAGATGGTATTTAGGTTTTCTATCATTATACTGTTTTATAAAGCTGAATGTATAAGATTTTGTATCACTGACACTTAAAAATTATGACATGTATTACTAGATCCAATACAAAACATTTAGAACATACTCTATTTCCAGTCAAGCATTACCATAAAAACTGACTCTGGTTGTATAAGCTTTTGCAAGGATACTGTACATATCCCGTTCAGAAGGTTCTGGTGGGAACATTCTGATCTTAGTCTACACTGTTCGTACAGGATAGATGTACATATAATTCATAACTGGCCCTTGCTTTCAGTTAACAGTTTAGACTATTCAAATAAATCATTGTTGTCAGTACTTTTCAGTTGAATATAGTTAAACTGTCGTACAGATACTAAAAACCATTGTCACAGAAAACACCCAGTCCTGTCTGATCCTGTTTTGACACCTATATTTCATTTATACAGACCAGTGCATAGGTGTATGATTATATATATGAAGGGGCAGGTGCTGACCACATACTTCCGCCTCATAAAATGATTTTTTAAAAAATGGCATAAGACTTGGGTTACCCTATAAATATATTTAAGAAATATTTTTTCATTATTATTTGTACAGGCCATTCTAAAGTTTTGTACATTTAAAGGCATGACATTTGAGAGGGGTGGGGATAGGCATTTCACTTATCCTAATGAAAATACCTCCCTCTCTCTGCTCAAAGGATTTACTCATAAGGTAAATAACTTACCTCTGTGCCATGTCTACTTTATTTCATTGATAAATGGTTCCTTGATAAACGATTTCTAACCGTGATCTGTGTGTGAGTTTATTTTAGCTCTCATTTTCATGTTCAATTTGCTTTCAGAAAGTTAAAACCAAGTGGCACAAAATTTAAAGCAGTAGGCTATGATGGGAGAGAGAAGCCTTCCCATAGTTGATGGAACAAGAGGCCTCCCTAAAAATGATTTTAGTGGTTCAATTTTATACATTTTGATTTTTCTAAACTGTTCCAAAGCTGTGATGCTAGACTAAATTTTAATCTTGGGTTACCCAAATCAGATAAATATTTCTTTACTTAATGAATGGAATGGTTACTATCAATTACTTTAATGATAAGAATGCTATTAAAATACCTTTTCAATACTTTATAGCCATAGAAAACGGATTGTTTAACAGTCCAATAAATTATAATATGTAATGTGAAAAATTAAAAAAGATGACATTAATACTTCAGTAACTGAGTAAGCTACTTGTTTTATAATAAAATCGGATTTTCAGCCGAATTTCCTATTCAATCTCCTAATTTTGTTTAGTTCGCGTTTCATTAAAGTTAACCATTCAGCTGCATTTGACAGATACGCCGGTATTTTAAATTCGCGAAAACTGGTGACAAAATGAGCTAATTGCATTTTGATGCACCAACGATAAAACACGAAGCGTTCCGCGTGATATAGTTTAGCGTCTGGTAATCGGATGATTCATAAAACAATGAGCGTCTAGTAAGACTCCGAAGAAAGAGATTTTAGATTTTCCAAAAGAAGTTTTTCGAAGCACTACGGAAAATTATCGGCAACAAGATCAAAATCACAAACAGCCCCCTCATAAATTTGCTTACCTCGTTATTTTAAGCATGCCTGTCATATTATTGAAATCAACTACGGAAATGTTTGGTCAGAGACTGGTTTCCGTGTTTTCAACGCTGTCCGCGTGCGTGTAGCAACCTAATTCGGCAACCAGTCCAATTTGTTTTGGTTCACTCGGATTTTGCCGTCACCGTTATAGTACGACGAACGATAGGGCCGAACGATAAAATTGGCGAACATTGACACCGTAATTTCAACTAATTTGACAGCTCTCGAAATCACCTTCGATTTTGTTTTTTCAATCTTACTCGACAAAGACATCCTCTAACCCCCCCCCCCCCCACGGATTTACACGTTCTGGAAAAATGACCCTTGGCAATTTCGGAAATACGGAATTCCGTCACAATACGGAAAACTTTCACCCATGCAAATCCTATGGTGTAACTACTCATTAGAATCGTCTCGAAGAGACGATTCTAATGAGTAGTCACACCATAGGAGTTAAATGCAGAAATAAAGATTCTAATATTTGAAATACATGAGGGATGTATTGGAGATCAAATGTTAGATCCGCTATGCTTGCAGTTAGCCAGCTGCCTGGAAGGGGGACCACCTATGTGGACAACACTCCCACTCCTGCACGTTAATATAAATACCGATGATGATGATGATGATGAGCTCCTCTTATCTGGATCGATGTAGAAACCAAATATAAAACTGTACGTACCCTTTAACTGGCTCAATGACTGTTGCACCCTCGTACTCCTCCCCTGGGTCAATCTTCTGGGCTGGCAGCACAAGATCCTGTGTCACAGCCTGTTGGAAAAGAAATAAAGTACAAAGTAGCAGTGGTTTTTTTCACCACTTTGGGAATGAGTTGGTACCCCTCCAATTGCGAAAAATATGCCTTAAAACGACGTAAAAAACTTAATTTTGGGGGAAAATTGAGTCGTAAAAAGCTCATTTTGGGAAAAAATCGTGCCGTGAAATGCTCATTTTGGGAAAAAAGCCCTTGTTTTCAATTGGGAGCGGGTCTCCAAAAAAACCGCTGAGTAGCGACTTTTCACAGCTGGAGTTCATCAACACATTCTTAGGTTTGCCACATACCAGTTTTCTGGATTACATTCCTCTGCTTTCACCCTTTACTACATAGATACACCTTTTGACGCCTTTGATTTATTCCTTCACTGAAGAAAATACTTCCATTTATACAGTGGCAGGTGTCCCACACTAGTTTCTATAGCCTAACAAGAGCCGCATGCGGCCCTAAATTGCTCACCTGGTATCCATGATTACGGTCATGTTAATGGACCAGTAATGATTAAGTTTTCACTTATTCACCTCCACCCACTGGTGGCCATGTTGTTTGAGCTAGGAAGATTATTTGAAGAAAACTGGCAAAGGGTCACCCATGAATTGTAAAATCATTCTTAATTCAAACCAATAGTTTCAGATTTTTTTTTGAAAGTTTTCTATACAGAAATATAAGGAAAACTTGCCCCACCCACTGGCGGCCATGTTTTTTAAGATAACAAAATGATTTTAAAAATTCTGGTAGAGGGTCATCAATTAACCATTTGTGTAAAATTATTTTGAATTTGAACCAGTAGTTTCAGAGAAGAAGATTTTTAAAGTTTTTACTATATAGTAAGATGCCCCACCCACTGGCGGCCATGTTTTTTAAGATAACAAAATGATTTTAAGAAATCTGGTAGAGGATCATGAATTGACCAATTGTGTATAATTATTTTTAATTTGGACCAGTAGTTTCAGAGAAGAAGATTTGTAAAGTTTTTACTATTCAGTAACATAAGGAAAACTTGCCCCACCCACTGGCAGCCATGTTTTTTTAGATATCAAAATAATTTTAAGAAATCTGGTAGAGGATCATGAATGGATCATTTGTGTAAAATATTTTTTAATTTGGACCAGTAGTTTCAGAGAAGAAGATTTGTAAAGTTTTTACTATACAGTAACATAAGGAAAACTTGCCCCACCCACTGGCGGCCATGTTTTTTTAGATATCAAAATAATTTTAAGAAATCTGGTAGAGGGTCACCCATGGATCATTTGCATAAAATTTCTTTCAAATCGGACCAGTAGTTTTTGACAAGAAGATTTTTTAAGTTTTCATCACTATATAGCCATATAAGGAAAATCTGCCCCACCCACTAGCGGCCATGTTTTTTAAAATAGGAAAATTATTTCAAGAAATCTGATAGAGGGTCACCAATGGCACATTTGGGTAAAATTATTTTAAATTCGGACCAGTAGTTTTTGACAAGAAGATTTTTAAAAAAATTTCAATTGGTTGCCATGGCAAACACAATTTCAATTGGATGACCTATAATTGAAGAAATCTGAGAGAGTACCCTACAAGGAACAATCCTATGAAGTTTTGATGAAATTGGCCCAGTGGTTTCCAAGAAGAAGATCTTTGAACAAAAAGTTTGAAGACGGACGAGGACGGACACAGGGCGATCACAATAGCTCACCTTGGCACTTTGTTACAGGTGAGCTATTTTAAACAAATGGTATCTTAAAGTAGGCTGAAAGTAAAGCAGAATGCACCTTAATGCACATTCTGCTTGACTTTTAACCTGCTTTAGGTGGTCAACTGTCTTCAAAACTAGAAACAGGCTGTGGGGTAATGGGTTAAGCAAGTAATTACCAATTATAAACATTGTTTACATCTAAATTGTTTGCTTTACTAAATCAAATTGTCCTGTTGGAAAACAATTTTGAAAATGTAACTTGCCAGGGCTCGACATAAATGGTTGTCCGATTGCCTGAAAGAAAAGTTAATGTTGACCTCTGCTTGCTATAAAACAATGTTTAATTGTCATGGGCAAGAGGACAATCATTTATGTTGGACCCCACCTTGTACAGAATGGTTTAAGTGTTCTAACAAAGGGCTTACTAAACCAGCACTTATAAAGCATTTGAGTTGAGTCTGAGTGCGTTCTGAAGCATCTGACCTATCAAATGCTTGAGAAATGTTTTAGACTCAACTCAAATGCTTTATAAGCATGGACCCTGAACTCCGAGAATATAAAGCATTTGAGTTGAGTCTGAGATCATTCTTAAGTATTTGATTGGTCAGATTTGAGCTTTTGCTCAAATCTGACCAATCAAATGTTGAGAACGATCTCAGACTCAACTTAAACATTTTATAACCTTGGGCCAAGCCATACTAACCTTCCTGAGTAGCTGGGATATAACCTTGATCTGCTGTCCGCGAGACAAGAGGTAAGACAGAGGAACTCCTGTTACCCTCGCCATCTCCATGTAGTTAATGACACACATGAGCTTGTCCAACAGCCGTATAGGCAAGATGGCATCCTTGAGACAGTAGACAGCCAGACGTCGTCTTGTCTGGTCATTACCATTCTAAAACAAAGAATTTTAAAGAGTTAGATGTCTCTCACAAGAAAGAAACGAAAGAAAAACCAATAAGTATTGCAAATAGAAAATTAATAAGAAATTTGCAAATTTTAAAGTCTAGCAAAAAGAAAGAAATGACAGCTGGACTCCAGGGGCCTGTCTTTCAAAATGACGTACGACAATTGTTGTCGTAAGTCAGATTCTAAAATTCTCAATCATTATTAATTTCTCCATCTAATCCTGTCTTGTGACATCTCTTTGGAATCGTCTTGAAAAGACGATTCCAAAGAGATGTCACAAGACAGGATTAGATGGAGAAATCAGAAGTTATGTGTATTTTAAAGTTTTGACTTACGACCGTTTTTGTTGTACGACGTTTGGTAAGACGGGCCCCTGTTTTGCACTTGAAAGAGTAAACTCAAAAGCTTAACATTGAAGCCATACCTGAAGGTCTGTGATAATGGAGTGATGGACGTCTTCTTTTTGTTCTTGTAGAAAATGGAAAGAGACAGCATTTAGAGAGTAGGACCTCAGCTTGTAGTCTCGAAACAAGATCTGCAAACATATAAAAACATGACATTCATTAACCCCTGTTTCTAGTGTACACAGACGACTACTTAAGCATGTATAAAGTAAAGCAGAATGTGTCTTAACTCTTAAGGCCCATTCTGCTTTACTTTGAATTTTACAGTATTTTTAATTCGCTGTTTAAAATCAAAGTTCATTTCTGCATGAATGTTTCATTTCAAAACCAATTCCAGCAGATTGTCTGCAAATGTTATGCAGTATAACAGTATTACAGAAATATGTGTGATCTAGTTTTACCCTTCATGACAGTGGTGCATTTCCAAAGCTGCCTACTTTAACCCATTACCCCATAAACAGTTAAACACACCTTTTTACACCTTTGATATATTCCTCCACTGAAGAAAATATTTCCAATTTATAGTCATGAATATGTATTATGAGAAATATTTTCTTAATTCTAATAGATGATTTCTTAAACAGGCTGAAAGCTAAGCAGATTGTACCTTAAGGCACATTCTGCTTTACTTTCAACCTGCTTTAAGTGGTAAGTGGTCACTTGTATTCAAAACTAGAAACAGTCTATGGGGCAATGGGTTAAGCCACTTCTAAAGTGGACATTGGCAAACAATGCAGACCTTAATGAGAAACTTTGTTACACAGTGTCTCATCAGGGTCTGCACCGTTTGCTATATCAAATGAAATATTATGCTGCATGGATAACTCTTGTGTCTTTAGAAATATTCAAGCAAGCATACAGAGATAGTTCATTTATCCAGTCATGTGACAATTTTCTGAACAGATAACAAGTACATGTAGCATGAATTTTGTTTTGTTATTATGTCAGATGGTCACATGACGGATGTTATTATGTGAGCTAGTCACATGACCTAAAGCCGGAACTATTAATTTTCACTGAGATGCTTATTTTGGACCTGTTTAAACTATGCTCATTACATTTGGAAACAGTGTAGACTTAGATCAGAGAGCTCCTATTTCCCTCTGACCAGGGTCTTCACTGTTTGCTAATTCAGACCAGTATTTATAAAACTACCCAGAAATCCAAGTAGACTTGGTTCGTCATTTGGTAATTAGAAATATCCACAAGGGAACCTAAAACCCCACAAGAGCTACTTAGTGTTGAAATGGTTCAATAGGAAAGAAAAAGACCTCCAACACCCGACACATCTCACCTGCAGAAGATCCAGTTGTACTCGGCCTTCAATGTTGATCACCTTGTTCTCACGTTTCCCCATCTGCTTGCTTTGAATGGTCGACTCTTTGATTACCGATTTGGTGTCTTTTATCCGCCCCAGGTATGTAAAGTCTGCCACCTTGAGGTGGTTGGCTCTATTGATGAGGTAGGGCATATCAAAGTTCTGGATGTTGTAGCCAGTGATGATATCAGCATCAACCTCACGAACAAACGCAGACCATTTCTACAATCAACAGAACAAAGATAATTTTCAATTTCATCTAGTCCATTTTTTTACTTTTTGGGGTTGACTTTTACAATACAGTCAAACCTGGTCTAACGGCCACCTTTATAAGAGCGCCACCTGTCTAAAAGCGCCACGTTTAAACAGTCCCATGCAAATTTACTATATAAACTTACTGTATAAGCCGGCTACCTGCTTAACGCAGCCAGCGGCCACTAGTTTTTGGTCCCGATTTCGCGATCTACCTGCGTAAGAGCGCCATTTTTCGGCCGCGGTTTATCCCTAACCTTTAAATGCTCATAGGAATTACCTCCCGTGCTAAAAAGCTCTCCTATTAAAAGAAACCCAAATCTCGCATATTCCCGTTTATTTGTCTTTTTGAGGAAAAGGCTGCCAAAACAATCCCGAGTTTCCTGGTGCAAAAGCGTAAGATGTTTGATTTATTTGATTCTTTTTACAAGTTTAGAAGCGCCAGATACATTATTGAGACAGACTGGTAGAAAACTCGAAAAAAGGGAACAATATCGGCACATAATGGAAACGAAAACACTCGCTATTCAACGGTGTTTCGTGTCAAGAAATCAAATCTGTCGACTTTTTTTACGTTTTTAATAGCTCCAAAAGATTAAAAATGCGTATAACGAGTGGTGATATTAACCACAACGACAACGATAGTACCGTTGTTATGTATGAGACAAAAAGTAGCGAGAATTTTTCATAATTCATTACGTAAAACTTACCCCTCCCACTTTTTATTTTTCAGAAACCATGAGTGCAGTGAGGCTATCTAACGGTACTGAATAAGCCGATCTTGGCGTGCAGTTGAGACATCAACACATTTAGTACGTGTGGTCACTGTACCATACACTGCTCTAGCTGAACAGTAATGACAATCTCAACAGTGATGAAGAGGCGGAAAATTATTCAATACTCCCTGTGTTACAAATCATTTCGGAGGAACTGCTCTAGTGTAATTTTTAAAGATCTCCTGAACATCAACAGAGAAACAGACATGTGAGCAGGCACAAAACTGGGATAAACCAGCCACACAGCTGCTGGAGGAGAGACATGAGATATACATGAAGCAGATTATCTAGTGACTGTGAAGGCACATGAGACACAGAAGCACCAATAGTTTAACTTTTAAATGTTTATTGGCAATAGTATTATTTTTTATTATATACATTTGTATGTAATGTAAAGTTATGATTAAAGCTATTTTGTACACTGTACATGTATTGCTCTCTTATTATACAGACTTGCATGTAATGGTTCGTGGTTTCTGATGAGACCTGCATAAGACAGCCACCTGTATATAACAGCCAGTTTCACTAGGTCCCAAAGGTGGCTGTCTTATACAGGTTTGACTGTATATGTCAAAATGACAAACAGTGTTGACCCTGTTCAGAGGACTCCATAAGACAAGTGTATTCCTCACATGTACACTGTTTGCAAATGACGCATAAATGCTTGACTAGGGTTCAAAGAGTAAACATAGACTCAACTTACTGCTAGAAGTTCTCTCTCTGTTTTAAAGGAGAGCACCTGTGAGCCGATGACCGGGGCACAGGAGTTGAGGGTGAAGACATTCCTGATAAAGGGGGCCTTGTCTCCCTGTCGTATCACCATATTGGCTATCTGTATCACAGGGTCCTTGTCTGGCTCAGGGAATACACCTGGTCAAGAAATAAAGCTTTCTGTAGTACAGTGGACAAAACGTTATTCTTTCCTAATAAAAGTGTGTACGCTAAAACCATTATTTCCATTGCAAACAGTTTGGAGCCAGATCAGATGTGGATTATCATGCTCCCCTGTGGATCTTTTGAGTTACATAAACCTGAACCAGTCTTCTTGGAATTCTTGGCAGTTTCATAAATACGTCTCAAAATTAGCAGACAGTGTAGACCCTGATCAGAGGGCTCCCATAGGAGCTCTCAGATCTGGGTATACACTGTTTGCAAATGCAATGAGTATATTGTAGACAGGTCCATGGTGATGAATGAAAGAGTTAAAACTATTTCTCACTCAGGTTTAACTCTTTGAGCCCTAATCACGCATATATGCGTCATTTGTAAACAGCGTACCTGTGAGGAGTACACTTGTCCTATGCACACAGTGTTGACCCTGATCAGAGGGCTCCTTAAGGAGCCCTCTGATCAGGGTCTACACTGTTTGTCATTTTTACATTTATTGTAAAAATCTACCCTAAAAAGCCAAAAATGGACTGGACTAAATTGAAAACTAGAATTGTCCATTTGAGGTTTCAGGGAGGAAAGGGTTAACATAAGTATGAACATATTCAACCTAGAGCTATGGCTATTGTCAGTAAGACACATAGGATGACTACAAGGGACCATGTGCGTGAAAAAATTCAACTGCCCGTAATTCTTCTCAAACATTGAAGCATATCAAAATCTTGTTCACATGCACATTTGCAGTATACAATGTATGAGGAAACATCTTATAAAGGCTGTAGCTTGAAAACTGGATGAGGAGTTTGACAGACAGGTACTGTATATATCTACAGACGGACGGAATGATACGGGTAAAGCAGTATGTCCCAGACTAATTGTCCGGAAGGCATAAAATCACTGATATCTTTTTATCACATTTATATGTACTGTGTTAATGTTTAATTTTGTGAACAAGAAAGAACAAGATCACCACAAATGGTACATAATACACACGCTGGAAGCCTTAAAGTCATGGTATATCTAAGTGCATCAAGGGCAGATAACTCTGTAACGAAAAATCAAGTGAACCTCAAACTTAAGTCAGCTTCAGATCTTTATGCATATAACATTTGTGTGAAGTTTCATTAATATCCTTCAAACAGTTTTCCGGAAAAACTCCGGACAAACAAAAAGTTGACAGACGAATGGATGGACGAACACACGGACTGGGCCATGCAATAATACAACAACCTTTAGCGGTGTGCGTATAAAACTGTCTTCATGCCACTGTAACATAGTGTCAACCTACCCTTTCTGCCAGCACATTCAATGTCATAGCTAAGGATTCGTAAGGGAGCTACTTTTGACCACTCTCCCTCTGGAATGTGAGATATAAAATCTTCAAATGAAACATCTAGCTCGATCTGGCAGCGTGACCTGAGTGCTGGCTGACCGGCATCATGGCTGTTTGAGTTCTCTTGTTCACGGAGACAATATTTTCTGGCTGGGACTTCAATCCAGTTACACCCCACAACACCGGTGTCCACCATAAATCTTACATAAAGAAAGAAAAAAAAGACTGTGTTTAACCCCATAGATACACCTTTTTACACCTTTAATCAATTCCTCTACAGAAGAAAACAGTTCCAATGTATACTGTCACAAATAAAAATCATAAGAAATATTTTCTATATCATAGCAGATAATACCGGCGGTAGTGGCCCAATGGTTACACCATTGGACTACGGTACCAGGGGTCGTGAGTTCGATCCCCCGCCGGACCAGCGGTCTGACTAGGGGATTTTTTTCTAAATCCCCGATGATGTACAAGAATGTCCTTGAGCAAGACATGCACCGCAAATTGCTCCTCTCCACCCAGGGGTTAAAATGGGTACCTGTGAAGGGTCTGAGTCGGTACTGCGGCTGCATTTGACTGTCTATATGTTAGCAGTGCTCAATATTGTAGGCAAGATGGCTCAATGATCAGGGGAGTATGTACAGTCGGCTGAGCGGTCCTTCGGACTGAAAGTAGACTTAACTTGGTATATTACTTTTTTATTACTTAAAGCAGGCTGAAAGTTAAGCAGAATGCGCCTTAAGGCACATTCTGCTTTACTTTCAACCTGCTTTAAGTGGTCACAAATCTACGAAACTAGAAGCAGGCTATGGGGTAATGTAAATGAGTTAATAAATGCTTTATGCCCACGCTTGATTTTCTCGAACGGTAAGTGATTAATTTTTGCAAAAAACATAGAAAATGCAGACCTTTTCAGTAAATTAATAAAATGCAGGATTATGATAGATCATCATAACGTAATACAGTCAAACCTGTCTTATGTGACCTTCAAGGGGAGAGACACAATAAGGTCACATAAGACAGGTAGTCGCATAAGTCAGATTATCAGTTTTCAGGGGTAAATTAGTATACAAATGAACACCATCTAGATGTTTCTCTGAATAAAATTATATATTAACCCTTTCTACCAAAAGCAATAATTAAGATCATTTTCTATATTTTCAAACAAAGTTGCATTGCTATTATGACAAATAGATCTACTTATTTAACTTGTCGACTATTCATCCCCAGTTGATCAAATACAATAAATGATCCAATCAATCACCTGAAATATTCGTCGGTCTGGTCTGTCTAGAGATTTATTCCATAACAGGTTCGACGAAAAAGTTTAAATCTGTCCTTCAATTCCGTTGTATCTGATAAACATGTGTCTAATTTAGGATCGCTTTCTGAATCTCAGTCTATTTACTGTATAATTCATATTCAGAATCGCGTATTATGGAGTAAGAATTCGATCCCAGAGTGTGTTAGTTGTTGTTTGTCTCTGTTGTCTCTCTCACAGGTAAATCTTTCCCGAAATGTCCACGTTTAGTGTTGCGTCTATAATGTTATCGGGCCGCCATTTTGTTCAAGTCAATTTCAAAATATGACAGCGCTATTTTTAACGTCGTTTTATTTGTCAATATCTCCTATTAAAAACACAGTCTTACAAAGTAGAAAAAAACACTTTGTAAAACCGACGGAAGAAAAGACGCTTAAGAACCATCTTTTTACTTGTAACACACTAATACACATATGCCGAAATCCAAGTGTTCGCAACGGCATATAGGAATGTGCATAGAAATTCTGCTACGCAATTTCGGAATATCGCTTTGTTTTCTAATGTGATTTTTCATAATGTATCGTACGAAAATCAATTCAAGAAGCTAACTGTCGGTTTACATACATATAAAATGTTAATTACACGGGTATTTTCGCAAAATTTACGATTATGATACGCCGGCGTTTATACGACATAATTTCCCCCATCCGTTCTTTCGTAATGGAGTGTTGGATTGGGAACGACTTTTTAACCCTTTTAATAGTAAATCATCCCCTGAATAGTTATTTTTGGGGTAAGAAAAGCATTTTTTGTCGAGTTCTAATAGTTATTTTTATATTTAATTGCTTTTCGGTAGCTCAAATTCATTCCCAAATCAAGATCGCCGTTGAACTATTTACCACAATTTGTCTATTCACAAACTATAACATGCAGTTTTGGACCGTCAATTACTTAGGAAATCTTTTTTTTCAGAATGAAATATTATCAAATATAATTTAAATGAATATTAAACAAAGATGTTGTATATCACTTTTTAGGATAACTAAATAAACACTAGACATTTTGATCTAACATACAAACAAAGGAAAATTCGCCTCCCGGAAATGAAAACTGAAAAATCGATAATGACCGACAATTATCGAGTCGCTGCAAACAGGTGCGTTGAATAAAGACATGGGACTTTGGGAGCGGCATATTACGGTCGTTAGTCGCGTAACACAGGTTTGTCGGTATATGTCTTAACATAAAGGAAAATGTGTTGGGAGGAATTTTAACGGTCGACTAAGACAAATAGTCGTTATATAGGGACGGTCGCTATGACAGGTTTGACTGTATTTTCTACCACTATAAACGACAATTTTTATAGTATTGGCCCAGAGATAAACAAACTTTACTCTGGTGGCATATTGTGTTAAAGTCAGTAAATATCACATCATAAGTGATATTAGCCTTGCAATTCATTACAACACTAAATTTGACAACTTTCAAATAATTTCTGACAAACAAACATTTGACATTTTCTAAGATCCAAATACCTGAAACTATAGTAATACTTGAAGCGAGGCCTTGTGCAACGAAGTGCTACCCATTGACGAGAGACAAACTCGAAGACTTTAGAAGGGTATATTTAGAAGACAAACATCCCGAAGAGTCTAGGGTAAGTCACATTACCCTTCATTACACCCAAGATACTTTAGGGCTCCTGTAGGAGCCCTCTGATCAGGGTCCACACTGTTTATTATCAGGGTTCCCACAGGCTTTTAATTTTGAGGGTGCATGCACCCTCTAGGGCTATTTTTTGGGGGTGCAGACAAATTTCAGAGGGTGCATATGAAACGTGTTTCTGTTTCTTCTGATGCGAGGACGCCAGGGACAAAGTACGATGAGGCCGGGGCCGAAAGGCTTATGAGGTATCTACGACCACTGGTCCCATAACAAAGTAGCAATCTGTATTCAAACAATGGATATGCACCAGGGATGATCTTTGGAAATTTGTGGTTCCACCGCTAAATTTTTATATCATTTTGTTTGGATGTGTACTGTTCGTATCTCTCACATTATTTCTTAACCAGGCCGTCAATTGGGACTTAGCCGACATATTTGCAGACTACACGAATGCGTAGGCCTATGCTAAGACTGTGTCTCACTAAATCAGGCATTTTCCTCAACATTGTTAATAGACGGGATAAAATATATCTGATAACCCGTCCAGTTTTCGACCGTGTTGTTTGGATTTCGCATAAAAAATGGCGTCGCTGTTTTGAAATCGAAAGTGACCAGAATTAGACCCATGACCGGACTTTTTGTTTTAATAATTTGTCAGCATTTTTCAAACACGTATTCCTCTAAATAAGTATTGAACTCTTATAAAAACAAAAATTGATAGAAAAAATAGCAACTTTATTAAGCACAGAGACGGGAAATCCCACAATCTATTTTAAACCGCTTAATCATCATATTCGCGATGCGGGTGAACCAGGCGCTTTACGTAATAAGAAATGATAAGAATTGTCAAGCGCCCGACAGACACTATAAGGAAAATGAATGACACGCCAGACTTTGACGTTTAACTTGTATTTTGCTGTTTGTTAATAAAACTGGTCTTCTTACATCCGATTTCGGCATTATCTGCAACATAAATCTGTACGTGCATGCACGTTCAGGGCGTTGATTTTATGCGTGATTTTTTGAAATTATACGCGAATCACGTACATCTGTACGTGAATGGGAACTCTGATTATTTTGTAAATGCATTGCAAAACGCCTTAAATGATAATAATAGACTAGACTAATTTGGAAATTGGCATCATCAGTTTTAGGAGTCAAATAATTCAGAGGGACTTTGCTGTAGTATACCAAATATTACATGAAGACCAATCATACCTGATCTCAAAGTCAATATTAGATTCATATGACTGGAACCCGTATTGTCCATATCCAGGGCAGTTGAACCCCTGCTCCAGCAGCCTTTTAGCTGGGGCTATCAGGCGTTGTAAAGCAACAGTTATCTTGATAAATGGTATTTTTCTGTTTCCATGGTAACCATATATGCCTGGAAAAAATAAAGCTTTTTTTTAAATAAACTATTTCAACCTTTCTCCAAGGTGATGCAGTTTAACCCTTTCCAACACAGAAGCGCCTTTTAGCGCATTTAATTCATTCCTCCACTAAAGAAAAGAGTTCCAATTTATACAGTCATAAACATGTACAACAAGAAATATTTTCAATGACCTAGTAGATAATAGCTTAAAGCAGGCTGAAAGTAAAGCAGAATGCGCCTTAGGGCGCATTCTGCTTTACTTTCAACCTGCTTTAAGTGATCACCAATCTTTAATACAAGAAATAGGCTATGGGGTAATGGGTTAACTGCATCTTAAAACCATACATCATTTATAGCTTATACAGTGGAGAATCTGTTATTCTTTCCCGTTTAAACGCAAACGTACGCAAACGCAAAGCACTAAAACGTAGAAAAGAACAACTTTTGGACAATTCTGATAATTCTTGTTTATCTTGGTGGCAAACAGTTTGGAGCCTGATCAGACGCCGGGTTACCCGGCGTCTGATCTGACTCCAAACTGTTTGCAATGCAAATAATAGTTTTAGCGTAAACGCGTTTATTGGGAAAGAATAACAGATTCTCCACTGTACCTATCACACATCGCAAGAACAGCTTATGCAACACAAATATTAACTCTTTGCATGCTGGGTAAATTTTGTGTCTGCAACAATTGCTGACTGCTGCTGATTTGAAATTAAGATTTTTAAAATTTCTTGTCACAACAAGGTCAGAGTGTCAAACAGTTTGGATCCTGATGAGATGCTGCATTCTATAATGTGGCATCTCATCTGGATCCCTATTGTTTGCACAGATATTCACGAGAGGAACAGATGCAATGTTATTCTTTCCTATTACAGGCATTTTGGGGAATTAAAATGTCTCGCTTATCTCCACTTTGCCTCTTCAGACATACATTTAGACCTGATACACCTGCATTCCATCATAAACAGTTATAAACATTTTAGTAAACTCAAATTCCCAATTTCTTTGCTGTCATCATTTTACAACTCGTTTTTCCCAATTTGACTCGGGGATAAATTCCCCATTCCAAGGGGTTGCCGACCTGTTCCCAATTGGGTGAGAGAAAAAAAAAAATTCACTAGAAACTGGGTTTTTTCCCTTAAAATTTTCAATGGTGAACGAATTGAAATCATCCTCATGTACTCCTACATACAGACAAAAGTGCTAAGATAAGCAGCTGTACAGTGGAGAAAACGTTATTCTTTACCCAATAAACGTGTTTTCCATAAAACTATTATTTCCATTGCAAACAGTTTGGAGCCAGATCAGATGCCGGAAACCCGGCGTCTGATCAGGCTCCAAGCTGTTTGCCACTCAGATTAATACTAGTAGTCAGAATTGTCAAAAAGTTATCCTTATCTACAATTTAGTGCTTTGCGTTTGCGTTTCGTTTGCGTTTAAACGGGAAAGATAACGTTTTCTTCACTGTATAAAGCAAGCTGAACTCTTTATATGCAAACTTGCTGTTCTTGCAGCCTGTTTTTAGCAGTCAATCTGACAGATGTTCTGATGTTTTGTTCTGACCAATCCTTTCTGATTATCTGTATCTAGCTTTTGTCTTTTGAGATCTTATTGCAGTGTATTACTGAACACATTCATGACTGTATCACATGACTTACTCTCTCGCATGACAAGATCAATGCTCAGTACGGCGTGGTCAATACCCTCCTTGTTAGACCTCAAATCACTCATAACAGCTGTATTCAGGGCATCCTACAATACATAACAATAGTTACAGTGGAGAAAACGTTATTCTTTCCCAATAAACGCATTTAGGCTAAAACTATGATTTCTATTTCAAAAAGTTTGGAGCCAGATCAGACGCCGGGTTACCCGGCGTCTGATCAGGCTTCAAACTGTTTTCAACCAAGATAAAAATGAATTATCAGAATTGTCCAAAAGTTGCACCTTTTAGTGCTTTTCGTTTGCGTTTAAACGGGAAAGAATAAAGTTTTCTCCACTGTAAGTAATTTACAGTAAACCCCTCTATTACGGCCCCCTGAAAGAAAGACTCATTGATGGTATTCAAGTACATGCATATAGGATATTACATGAGTGTTGATAATTTATTGGATTTATGAAACGAGTCTTTTAGAAAATGATTAAAACGAGGCTTTGCCGAGTTTTTATCGTTTTCTAAAACGACAAGTTTGATAAATCTAATAAATTATTAAGACGAATGTTATATTCTTTTTATAACATAACCAAGAAATGTTATTAATCACAGCCTTTGAGGTCAAGTGAATGCTAAACGCGATATAAGTAGATCTATACAGGAAAAAAATTGTTCCAAATTAACCCCGTTCACAAGCATAATGTTTATGTTGTTATATGTATTAATAATTAAACACTTTCATGTAGATCTAATATTGATTAATTACACCTAAAATCTATAAATTGAATCTACATGATGGAATGAAGACGTTGGAAATCGAACGCGCATGGAAGTAATAACGTCACAAGTAAACGACGTCGTGACGTACCTCATTTGCATAGTTATATATGACATTTAAACAACGAGTGTTATTCAACGCTCACGCCGTCTGTTATGTTATAAAACAGCTTAAAACAAGAGGAACTTTCTGCTTTGCTTTTATCTTTACCTCCATAGCCTGTTTCAAGTATTGAAGACAAGTGACTACTTAACTCTTTCCTCCCTGAAACTTCAAATGGACAATACCAGTTTCCATCTTAGTCTAGTCCATTTGTGACTTTTATGGGTTGTTTTTGTCAATGTTTGGCATTGTGACAAACAGTGAAGACCCAGATCAGAGGGCTCCTTAAGGAGCCCTCTGATCTGGGTCTTCACTGTTTGCATAGGACAAGTGCACTTTTCACATGTATACTGTTTGAAAAGAACGCCTATATGCGGGACTAGGGTTCAAAGAGTTAAAGCCTGCTTTAAGCTATCATCTGTTAAAATAAAATAATAAAAGGACCCTTCACAATTCAGAAGGGACCTAAATGTATTCACATTGCAAAATGGCATTTTTAGTCAGGCAGTTCCCTTTAAAATAAATCATGCTTTTTGGACCTACCTGTATAACTGTGAAACATTTCAGTGTCTCATGTGAGGCCCAAATGTTATATTTGATTGTTTGGTTAGAAATAATCATTGAACAACATTTTGACTATGAGTTTGTCTGGGCATCACTAGGCAAACTGATATGGGTATAGCATATGCTGCATGCTTCTACTGTTACTTTCATGCCTATCTAGAACAATTGTGTGGTGGTGGGGGTCCATCATAAGACTGAGGAAATCAATTTTAAAGCAAGATAAAAGTAAAGCAGAAAACTCCCAAAGAGGCTTTACTTTTATATTGTTTTAACCCATTAACTCATAGAGAATCAAAGGATTAAACCCCTAGTACCAATACTGTATTCTACATATTACTACCCTTATCTCAATACACAGGTAGCACACACTATGGCCGATTAGCCACCTGTTATTTTATATGCACCAAAACTGCATGTTTTCTTCATTTTAGCACATAAGTGTAAATGAAAAGTTTGTTGGAAATTAAATTTCCTGTCCGATGAAACTAGTTTTAGACAGATTGGTTAATATATAATTAAGTTACAATAGGTTAACTGTAGTCAGTAGTGATGTAGGCTCTAAACAATCAAAAATTTCCCCAGCTTGGTCTATTAGAACTATTCCGACTTACCAAGGTTTTATTGTTTTATTGCCCTATATCCGTTACAGCTGGTAGAAATTGTTGACAAGGTCAGGGTTGAATAACATTTGTTACTCACGTGATATATGAGATTTCCCAAAAATTCCTTTCCTCATTGGTCAGTTAAACAATTTGTCCTTGACATTTCTAAGTCTCTGCTTTCACGGACGAATAAAAACAAACAGTACCAAACACACTTGAATGGAAATTTCCACTGTAATGGCTATATAAAGAACAATAAAAATAGATTCCCGCCAAAAAGGTGCAGTTTGCCCTCACTATGTGTAAACTTAACACATATGGATTTCCGAAAATCTAAATATAGTAACTTGGTTTGCTTCTTGTAAATACCAACACAGAAGTGTTTTTTTATTACAATGATGAATTTTCAGCATATATAAGAAGGATTTTATAGTTTTTAAGTAAATTGTTTGGACTTTCAATCCAAATTAAAGTGATTTGCGTGTATAGAGGTAGGTGTGATTACTGTGCATAGTCCGTAATAGAGTGTCGGGAATATGACCGGACGCTTACATTAAGGAAATTATTCCACTGACCTGTACCTTTTGTCGGTTAATTTCGCAATGTTTTTATATAGCAACACTATTTTAAAAATACGTTTTCCCAAAGATAAGAACCCTCGCTTTCAAATAGTAAAACCCTGGAATTTATAAATGGCTCAAAACTGGTTTGTTTTGAGATTGAAATCAAAGTGCGTCAATTCGAGTCACCATGGGTTAATCGATAGGTGCGTTAGATAGCGTAAGCATTGGTTAGTCGATAGGTGCGTTAGATAGCGTAAGCATTGGTTAGTCGATAGGTGCGTTAGATAGCGTAAGCATTGGTTAGTCGATAGGTGCGTTAGATAGCGTAAGCATTGGTTAATGGGTTAAGCTGTGACCTGGCTCAAACCAATGTTATAAACTAACCTCATATCAACAAAGCACTGAAAGGGTCTTCCAACCATTCCCTTACAAGTAAAATCAAACACTTTGAAAGACGCCTCTCTTTCTGATATAACTTGTAAGTTGCTTACCTTAAACCTGGCACAATTTTCATCTTTGAAACCAGGGTACGCAGGAACAAAGAAGTACGGTGTGAAGCCATGTATATGTGCACACACACTGTGTCCCTCCATAGTGACACCAAACATTCTTATAATAGGCACAGGACCGACTGAACAACCAGGCATACCTGGCATATGACGACCTAAAATACAAATAGTGATGACACGTATACATTTAACAAGGCTCCAGATAAGAGAATTAATAACTGAACAATTCTAACATTTTCTCACTCATTTCAAAACCAAATCCTAAGGTGTGAGTACAGTGTAGCTCCATTATATCGCGGAAGTTGGGGTCCATGGAATGAAATCCGGGATGTGGTCGGATCGCGATATAGCCCAATTCTGAGCTGAACCAAATTCTATTGTATTTTCCATTGTCAAACTCTATTATATCAATGTCATGCAATAAACACGATTTCTAGTTGTTTACCTTGTTATTTCTTGAGAAAACAAGTCTTTATATGCACTGTCATATTTAGCATCAGCATTTTCATGTGTATTAAAGCAAATGCGTACTTTCGTTTTTGACAACGGCCACCATTTTGCTTGAAATGTGCGTGTGTCAGTAAGATTCAGTTACTCGTGAAAATCACTCTTAATGCCTATATCGCGATAATAACGCAGATAAAATGGGATTTTCTAGGTTGTATTGTCAAGAAACAAGTAAATGTAAATGAAAGTGAAAGAACAATGAAGTTAATTTACAGTTTACAAGTTTAAATTCATTAATTGTTTGGCCGACATTGTTCACGTATGTTATTATCTGGTACGAATCGCAATTATAATTGTAAGCGTCTGTTGATGTATCAAAATGTGCATGACTGTGATTTTAACGTCTGTGGTTATCTCTCCATTGCTTTTAATATGGATTAGTCGACTTTGATAGTTAAAAGTCAAAGTCAATCAGGTTAGTTTGCAAATTATTGCTAAATAATGAGCGGAAACTGCACATGCGCGAGTTCACTCATTGTTTGTTGTTAGTGCATCACACCTGTCAATCAACGCAGCGGGATGACACGCTGCGCGATGACAAGTCCACAGATGGTGATAATTGACACTGATTACGCAATTATAGCGACCTGTTAAAGAAAGATATAATTATTATAGAAACAGAAATCATTGAAACTCAGCTTTTATTGACTTTAGTATACACATAGGAAAAAATGGGGGTCCAAGCCGGGACCGCGATATATTGGCTTTCGCGAAATAGCGGACCGCGAAGTAACGGAGCTACACTGTACTCATGTCATTTTCTATGCTTTATTCCATTGCATCGCAATGTATTTGCATAGTTGTTTAACCTATTTCTCACATAACTACCCTTGTTTTCTATAGCGAACAACAATGATGAATATTCTTATCTCCAACATGTGTAAGATCACTTCGATGACGTCACTATAACGTCACTATTTATAACGGCGTTTTGACGTCAACTTGTTTCCAAACAAAAATGCATATTGCTTAAAAAATGGCTTAAATCGTTGGTAATGTGAGAAAAAGAATCTGTCACTCGTCGATGTTTAAGACAAGTTGATCTCAAACTCGTCTAGAATAGAAAAGTTATTAAGCTCGCCAAGGCTCGCTTAATAACATTTCAATTCTAGACTCGTTTGAGATCAGCTTGTCTTAAACAGCGACTCATGACAGATCCTATATATCCCACAGCCTGATTGCAGTTTTGAAAATAGGTGACCACTTAAAGCAGGTTGAAAGTAAGCTACAATCTACATGGATGCAAAAAGTATTCGTGGTGCATATTTGAGATGGTATAAAGTTGAACTATTTTCTGTAGTTGAGGAATAAATTAAAAGTCGTAAAATGGGATAATTCAGTGCTCTAGATAATTTTTACATGCAATGAGTAAGTACTCACACTATTTTCACTTAAATGCTGAAAATCAAAATCAAATGCTGAAAATCTACGGAGAATACAAACAATGGAAAACTTTAACTACCGGGGTAAATTTAACTTTTACTGAATTAAGCAATGTGGGCATGTGCACACTTCTAAATATGTGATTGCCATCATCTGAGCAAGACATTGGGCCATATGTGCATTCCTGTTCATGTTTGAACACACTGCTTGTGCTCTTTAACTCTTTCCTCCCTGAAACTTTAAATGGAAAATTCCAGTTTCCATTTTAGTCTAGTCCATTTCTGACTTTTAAGGGTTGTTTTTGTCAATGTTTAGCATTATGACAAACAGTTAAGACCCTGATCAGAGGGCTCCTTTTGGAGCCCTCTGATCTGGGTCTTCACTGTTTGCACAGAACAAGTGTACTATTCACATGTACACTGTTTGAAAAGGACGCCTATATGCTGGACTAGGGTTCAAAGGGTTAATACCCATGCCTGTCAACAGTATTTCTTTGCACGATTCTTTGAGCCTTCAATGGCCAACAAGTTGTCTACCTTTCCCTCAATGCATAGGCCATTACAATACTGTGTCTCGATCTTGTCCCTTTATAGTTGATATTTAAGCAGGGTTATGCCAACATTTTTTTTCATTTACCTGAGCGCCGTTTTGTGTTTTCTTTTGATACTTTTTGCGGATTTTTTCTACACTGGGGTTGTCCTCGCTAACGACGCTATCAATAAACACTCACTGATAGTTTTGAATACCCGCTCACAGCATCCTCGCGTTTTTTCAAATTGAATAGTATAGGCGTTTTATCGTTACTTTTTACGTAGACTAACACCAGACGACGCCATCATAACATGTTTTTCTGCCGACGCTTGCAATGACAATTTCGTCCCATAATGTTTCGACCCGTACCTCGTTGTCGGGGGTCGACTATGTGGGCGTGTTTATACGGGTCTCTGAGTATTTTAGTTTTAAAGTACACCAAATTCACAATCCTTTCTGAAAGGCTACGGAATCGAGATAAATCGGCCTATCCAATGTTGCTGCTTTTTAAGTTCGAGCGAGACTGGGGCGAGACACTGTGGGTGCGAACGTAATTAAAACAGCGAACGGTGTTAGGGTAAACATTTCACTTAAAAATACGGACTGGTTTGAAGTTATTTTTCTAAGTAAAGAAAGAAGTTCTAAACCATCAAACACACCAAACTGAAGCCCATTCTACCGTTTGTTTCTTGTTCACAGTCTTTTTCGCCGGACATTAAACTCGCAACTTAACATCTGAAATGCGTACGCAATTTTCTTTGTGCGTATTTGTACGCCTGGATTGTCATTTCAAATGCGTTTCTCTCCAAAAAATATGCTTAAAAACGCATGTACGCACCTTATCTGGCGCACTGTGGGATATTTATGGGGTATTGAGTAAACTCTTTCCCCCCTGAAACTTTAAATGGACAATTCCAGTTTCCATTTTAGTCTAGTCCATTTCTGACTTTTAAGGGTTGTTTTTGTCAATGTTTGGAATTATGACAAACAGTGAAGACCCTGATCAGAGGGTTCCTTTCGGAGCCCTCTGATCTGGGTCTTCACTGTTTGCCCAGGACAAGTATACTACTCCCATATACACTGTTTGAAAAGGACGCCTATAGGCGGGACTAGGGTTCAAAGGGTTAAACAGGAAAGAGTAATGTCTTCTCCACTCAGGGCTCCAGATAAGAGGTAGTTATTTCAAGAAATCAAACATTTTCTCACTTATTCAGCACCAAATCCTATGGTGTTACTACTCATTAGAATTGTCTCTTCGAGACGATTCTAATGAGTAGTGACACCATAGGGTTTAATTCTGAAATAAAGATTTTAGTTTCTGAAAAAACTACCCTTATCTGGTGCTCTGCCACTGTAAAAGAGCCTTACCAATGTAGTGGTCAAGTTCCAACTGCTGAAACACAATACTGTCCTTCTTAACGTCAATGGGATTCAGCGCAGGACGAGACCACTTGACATTCTCGCTTACTTCACATTTAGGGCCCTGCCCTGAAACATAACATTAAATGGTTGAACCCTGATATTTCAAATGGGCAACTCCACTTTCAGATTATGTCTACAGTAGAACCTCTCTATTACGGACACTAAAAAGAAGGCTAATTGATTGTATAAAAGACAGGTGACAGCTTAAAGCAAGGTGACAGTAAAACAGAAAGCTCCTGCAGGAGCTTTCTGTTTTACTGTCACCATGCTTTAAGCCGTCACCTGTCGTAAACTCCTAATAATTAACATAACTTAGTGGCCGTTATAGAGAGGTTCTACTGTAGTTCATTTGAACTATTTAGGGTTCATTGCTTTCGAAATTTGTTGACTTTCCATTTGCTAAAAGCCTCTTTTATCCCAATTTTGGTGAAAGAATTTCCTAAACATATAATGCTGAATACCCCAATATGTTGACATGTTATTCTTCCAACAGTTACCCGTATGAATAATTAAAATAATGTTAAAATTAGAATGATCTTCACGGCTCCAGATCAGAGGGAGTTTTCCAAACAAATCCAACATTTTCTCACTCATTTCAGCACCAAATCCTATAGTGTTTCTACTCATTAGAATCGTCTCAAAGAGACGATTCTAATGAGTAGTGACACCATAGGGTTTAATGCAGAAATACAGATTTTAGTTTTTGAAAAACTCTACTTATCCGGAGCCCTGATCTTAGTGTACCTTTCCTGTTTTCAAGTCTTCAATTAATGCCACTTTCTATTTACTGTGTACATGTACCTTAGATCTATGTTGACTGTCATTTGTTTATTGAAAGTCAGACTACAATTTCCCAATTTGGCTGACAGTCACGCTTGAATTTCCCAAAACAAAAGGCTAAGGCGCCTTCCAAATTTTTGGTAAAAACGGTCCTGCCTTAAGCCTATATGCAGAGCGTAGCATGCAGAAATTCAACACAAACCTGTGGGTTTATCATCGATATCTTCCATTTCAATTTCATCCATTAGAGCCAACTCCGACTCGAAGTCAAACTCCTCCTCCTCCACTCTAGAACAAAAAGAACAATAAACAGATACATGTACAGTGGAGAATCAGTTATTCTTTCCCGTTTAAACGCAAACGCAAAACACTAAAATGTAGAAAAAGGACAACCTATCGACAATTTTGACATTTCATTTTTATCTTAGTGGCAAACTGTTTGGAGCCTGATCAGACGCCGGGTTACCCGGCGTCAGATCTGGCTCCAAACTGTTTGCAATGGAAATAATAGTTTTAGCGTAAATGCATTTATTGGGAAAGAATAACGTCTTCTCCACTGTACAAGATAGGAACTATTTTCATCAATGGAGGAATAAATTCAATGTGCTAAATGGCGCTTCTATGGGATAATGGTTTAAACATGTAGTACGTCACTCAAAATGATTGATTATTCCAATGAGTGGTTACAAGATAGGGTTTGATCAAGTTTTTCCCCGCTAATCTGGAGCTCTGTATCACAAAAGTATCATGACAACAATTTGACATCTATTTAGTATTTAGCAACAAGAGCTGTCAAAGTCACACTGACAAATGCCCCAAAATGAAATCATACACATTAACTCGTTCAACATTAGTTAGTAATTAAGTAACTATTAGGGATTATTAGGTTCCCTTGTGGATTGTTTTTAAGTTTTTAGTTACAAAACATGAACCAGTCTACTTGGAATTCTGGGTAGTTTGATAAATACTGCTCTAAATTGGCAAACAGTGTAGACCCTGATCAGAGGGCTCCTATAGGAGCCCTCTGATCTGGGTCTACACCGTTTGCAAATGTAATGAGTATATTTTAAACAGGTGCATGGTGTTGAAAGAGTTAAAACCTATGTCATATGTGTATGACAGGACCATCTTTTCTTTTTTACTGACTGTGGCCTCGACTTTTTAAAGCTACATACCTAGATCTTGTCACAAGTTGTGTATACCACAGAGCACCAGATAAGGGTAGTTTTTCAAAGACTAAAATCTTTATTTCTGAATTAAACCCTATGGTGTCACTACTCATTAGAATCGTCTCTTTGAGACGATTCTAATGAGTAGTTACACCATAGGATTTAGTGCTAAAATGAGTGAGAAAATGTTGGATTTGTTGAAATAACTACCTCTTATCTGGAGCCCTGAATTACCACATTATCTGGAAATCAATTTATGGCAAGTAATTTCAAAATCATTTTATGCCTGGACATAGAAAGTCAGTTTTCAGCCTTTGAACCATAAGTTACCTTGGCTTTTGAGCTACAGACCTCGGTCTGGCAGCCGATACGACGTCTTCACTCGGAGATCATTTGTGTTATTTCATAATACATCCATGGAAGATTGAGTTACACCCCAGTCAAGGCATTTTTTTTTTTTACCTTTGATCCCAGATTGTGGACTTGACCTTTGAGCTACAGACCTTGGTTTTATGCATGACACATTGTATTCTCTCAAAGTTATTTCAAGTGCCATCCACCCATGATGGAGTAAGAGCAAGAAGTTAGAGTAACCCCAGATTGTAACCTTGTCCTTTGAGCTTCAATTACAGACCTGAGTCTTGTGCACATGATACTGTATTCTCTATAAGAACGTCCTGCTAAATAATTTAAAATTCCATCCATGCATGATGGAGATAGAGCCCCTTTTTTACCTTTGACCCCAGATTCTGACCTTGATTTTTTAATTTTACACAGACCTTTGCGCTTGACACATGGTATTCACAAGAAAAATATTTGTTCTAAGTTATTTCAAAGTCCATCCAAGCATGATGGAGGTAGAGCCCTGAAAGACAAAATGTTATCACTTTTTACCTTTGACACCAGATTGTGACCTTGACCTTTGAGATACTAACATGTTCTCAATGTACTGAACATTTTTTTACCAATTTAGTTCAAAATCCACTCATGAAGTAGGATTTACAGAGTAGACAAGACGTGGTATGGGACAGATACTTGGACAGTCAGTGCAATTATTATTGTCTCCCATTTGGGGGCATAAAAAAGCAATTCAGCTGAAATAATCACCTATGACATTTTGTTAATACAGCCGAAACAAAAAGATGGCCATAGGCCAGCTTTTTGCGCAGGTCGCCTATAGATAATGTGCAGGGTACAGATAAGCCCGCGTACTCAGTGAAATACGCGAACGTTTTGACCGTGTACGCGTTAATTTCAAAATATTGAAGTACTGTGTACGCGAGAAATTCTCGGGGACTCAGGTATCAATTCAAAAGCCGAGTTTTTGTCATACCGATATTTGCAAATAGTCAACCGCAACATGTCAAATTTTATTGATTTGCGGTCTTGTAATGAAGCTTCGTTTTATCGTATGGTAATTTTTTACTTGCGCACCGTTAGCACATGGAGGTTACTACGCACTCGCATATACATCTATATCTGCATTGATATAATTATGGACGATAACATCCAAGTTTTCCGAAAAGTGTTTTGGTTGAAAACCTTGCAATATAATGTCGATCTAGCATGGAAGAGTCAGAAAAACGATAGAAAGTTGAAAACCGTCAGTTGTCAGCTATCTGATTTAAAATGAACTAACACCTAATGAAACTTGTGGTAGTTTGTTGAACAATGTAAATTCGAACGTTGTTTCATCGGCGGAGAAAAAACCCGCATAAGCGGCTAAAATGTTAGATTCTTGAAAATCATAATTTACATACATGCAGGTAAATTACGATTTTCAAGAATCTAACATTTTATCTTCTACTTCTACTTTATTACTCCATACTGTCAATTTCTGACAGTGACAGGGAGGTCCGGGACAGTGTTAACAAGAGTTGTCAGAGAGACAACAAAGCTCGCCACCGGCACCTTTAGAAACTTAAAAGCACACTCAAGGTCACAGAGGTCAACCTTTTTGCCTGCATGGAAAGGTCTTGTCCATATACACTGGCAAATCAAATATGAAAATAACACCTCAAGGGACATAGGAATTATAAGCATTTTTGAAACCTAAACGCAGATTTCGAAACCTAAAACCTTTCGCGACCTTAGTTCAGGGTCAAGGACACTGGGCTAATTTTTTTGCATGCATCGAAAGATGCCAAATATGAAAGAAATATCTCAATGGATATATGAGTTAAAGAAATTTTGAGAAACCTAAACGCAGACTTTGAAACCTAAACGCGGGTCCTTAGTTCAAGGTCAAGGTCAGAGGGCTCAAACACAGGGCTCGAACTTCGTTCTTGCGAACTCGCAAAATGCGAGTGGAATTTTGAAAATGCAAGCTGAAAAATTCAGCACTTGAAAAAAATTGCGAGTGTATATTTTGATGTTCAGACACTCCAAAATGTAAGGTTAAATTGGTAAAGACGAACACAGTGTCTACTGTCTAACCCTTCTTTTAAATATAATATCACCTTTCACCCATTCTGTTCTTTTCGTATCTCGACTATTTATAACTTCGGGAAACCCAGCACTTAACGCATGCGCATGATTGATAGCCCGGCTTCATACGTACCAACGCTAAATCAGCATCAGAAAAAGGGGAACCAGTCTATTAGCTAGTGACCACAAACTGCGAATGGTGAACTCAAATATCAACGTTTTCCAGTCGACTCGTCCTTCTAGCGTTTATAAACGGAAGGCTGACGAGACATTTAAGGAAGAACAGCCGACCACAGGCTGAAAGCTTTCCCAAACCAGGTTACGAAACTCACGAAGTAAATTGTGTTTTATTGCTTTGTGCGAAAATGGGTCGAACCACGGCATCGCTAAAATCTGTCCTAAAAATGATAGAAAGAAATGAACATCTTTCTTGAACATAATATTATGGACGATAGTGAAAGCGTTTTCGAAATATAGTGTACTGTCTGCCGACTGTCTTCACTAAAGATAAAAAAATCATCCATAAACATCGAACTATGAAAATATAACACGGTTCTTTCGCCCCCTTGACAAAACGACCCAGCTACAAAGTTCAGCTATAGTCCGTATTTAATTAATCTGCAAACCTTGCTGTTTGAATGAAAATTGACTATATGGGATGGACTGCAAATAAAGACTTATTTAAAGTTAAGAATAGTAACTGTACAGTACTGTACATACACAAAAAGACACACACTCTAGTTATTATTTTTTAAACTTTATTTACATGAGTAATCTAGCACAGAATGAGATACAGAAATTGAGAATGATAGTTCAACAAAGTAATGTTATCTTATAATTTTGATCAAAATGATGTGAACCATCAATTTGTAGATAATCTTATTGAAAAAGCAAGTTGGAACCTGGTTTTGCAAGTAGAAAATATGGGCACTTGCAAAAAAATGCAAGTGGGAAAAAATCTAAAGTTCATGCCCTGAAACATTTTGCATGCAAGGAAAGATGTTGTCCATATACACATGCAAACTGAATATGAAAGGAATATTTCAATGGACATAGGAGAAATAAAAATTTTGAAAAACCAAAACACAGATTTCGAAAACTAAACATTGGCCCTAAGTTCTAAGTCAAGGTCACAGGGGTCTAAATTTTGCAGTGCCTGGAAAGGTCTTGTTCATATACACACATAAACCAACTATGAAAGCAATACCTCAAGGGACATAGAAGTAAAAGGCATTTTTCAAAACCTAAACAACACAGGCCCTAAGTTCAAGGTCACAAGGGTCCAAATTTATCTGTGCATGGAAAGGTCTTGTCCATATACACACACATACCAACTATGAAAGCAATACCTCAAAGGATATAGAAGTAAAATGGATTTTCGAAACTTAAACGCAGATTTCGAAACCTAAACACAGGCCCTAAGTTCAAGGTCACAGGGGTCTAAATGTTTCTGTGCATCGAAAGGTCATGTCCATATACACATACATACCAACTATGAAAGCAATACCTCAAAGGACATAGAAGTTAAAGGCATTTTTCTGAACCTAAACACAGGCCCTAAGTTCAAGGTCAAGGTCACAGGGGTCTAAATTTTTCTTTGCATAGAAAGGTCTTGTCTACATTCAAACATATACAGACTATGGAAGCAATATCTTAAGGGATATAGAAGTTAAAGGCATTTTTCAAAACCTAAACGCAGATTTTGAAACCTAAACACAGGCCATAAGTTCAAGGTCACAGGGGTCTAAATGTTTCTGTGCATGGAAAGGTCTTGTCCATATACACACACATACCAACTATAAAAGCAATACCTCAAAGGATATAGAAGTTAAAGGCATTTTTCGAAACCTAAACACAGATTTCGAAACCTAAACACAGGCCCTAAGTTCAAGGTCACACGGGTCTAAATTTTTCTTTGCATGTAAAGGTCTTGCCCATATACACATACATACCAACTATGAAAGCAATACCTCAAGGGAAATAGAAGTTAAAGGCATTTTTCTAAACTTCAACACAGATTTCGAAACCTAAACGCAGGCCCTAAGTTCAAGGTCAAGGTCACAGGGTTCAAAAATTTTCAGTGCATGGAAAGGTCTTGTCCATATACACACACATACCAACTATTGAAGCAATACCTCAAGGGACATAGAAGTTAAAGGGAAATGGACAGCTGGTGATAAATATCTTTTAAATGAAAGATATTGAAAAAAAATCGCATTCTGCCTTTGAAATTTTGAAAAATAATAAAAAATGAAGTAGTTAGAGCCGTTTAAACTTTGTGATATATGACTGTGCAAGCGACCATGGGGGCCGCCATTTTGTTTACCTGTGTGACGTAACTAAGGCCTTCCGCGACCTTCCGGTTATAGCGAGTCTAACCGGGAATGCCGTAGAGTGCGCGGAATTTACATCGATAACATTAATAAACTGAAATACTGAGAAAAATTGGGCATGTGGAGGAAGGTAAAAACACTTTAGAACTTCAGTGTTACGATTTCGATCCTAAATTATCAGAGAATGTAATATTAGAAGACAGAGACTACGACGGGTCGGGCGAAGAGAAAGCGCATTCGCCGGACGAATTTGCGACTGCAATACTTGTGTATAAATGCCTACAAAGGAGGTTAATACTTGCTGAAGAACAAATGAAATGACGATTGGGTGTCTTGGTGACAATGAGTGCATAGCAGAACCATCAAAATTTCGAGATATTAGTGCTTAATCCAGCAATACTTGAGGTAGCGTATATAAGGCAAATACCATAGGACACCGGAATCGGGCACGGATACTCTTGATAATATTTGCATACTGGTTGTGAATAAAGGCATCGAAGCCCTGTGACTTTCGAAAAAAGTTTCTCCGATATATTTAGTCTTATCTGTTAATATTTCCGTAAATATTAATCATAAACATCGGCTCCAGGATATCTTCATTTTTTTTACGGGGCTACGACTAAAACACGAGCAGATAAAGACGATAATACATGTGCCGATTTTTATAACATCCAGTCAGAGACAGTGTATAGCCATATGGCTATACACTGTCTCTGCATCCAGTACAAAACGGATGAGGTATTACGTTTTTATTTAATAAAATAAGAGGGATCAAATTATTTTTCTGGTCTGTTATGAATTTTCCGTGACGTTTAACATCGGTTCTGGTCCTCAATCGGACATACATTTTTAGAAAATAGACCATTTATTCTCGGTATCGCAACATCTGGGAACTTTCGTACATCCAGGTCTCAATCACAGAGTTTCTCAATATCTCATTTGGATCCAAACTGTTGCTGACCTTTAAGTACAGTCAGTTTTGATTCCGATCTTGGTCCTAACTGTTTGTCAGTCTCTCGTACGGATAAAAGTTTCTTCAATGAGCTTTTCAATACATTCAAACCTTAGTTTGGATTTTCAATCACAGAGTTTCTCACTATCTCAGTTGGATCCAAACTGTTGCTGAACTTTTTGCACAGTCATTGACATGACAAATGTGGAATATCAATTTATCATCTAGCAATTGAGACTGGCAATGTCTGATTAAGATCCAAACTGATTAATTGTCTGCTGAACAAAGTATTTGATATTCTGATCTGGGTCAAAACTGAACGCTCTAGATAACGTGACCCAAGTGCTCATTTATTGTATTAATGTCGTTTTTTACTTATCGTTATATATCTTGAGCTTATATAAAGATCTATGAAAATCATAATCGAAACAGATTCAGGACATATTTCAGCAGGCGGCTTTGATCTAGATCGCATTTTATGCTGACATTCATCATCAACCACTAATCAATTAAGCTGCCTTGCAAATTGTACGATATGGACCGGAAATAATTACACACAACCCCTTTCTGCCTAAGACCCCCTCTGTGAAGAAGTAAGAAGCTTTAGGGGCCTGCAGGGCATAAATATCCATATTACGTAATCTAATTAGCCGCACTTGTCAAACAGGATCAGGCTAGCAATTTGGCTACTTAAATATGCGATTACAAGCCACGAGCCTTTTACCCTGTTTCTACTTCTGAAAATATGTGACCACTTAAAACAGGTTGAAAATACTTTCAGCCTGCTTTAAGCTTTTATCTGCTAAAATATTGAAAATATTTCTTACGATTTTTATTTGTGACAGTATGATATTGAAACTATTTTCTTCAGTATATGAAGGAATTAATTAAAGGCGTTAAAAGGCGTATTTATGGGGGAAAGGGTTACATCAAAACAAAAAAGCCAAGATCTTTAAAAAAAAAGAAAAAAAGAATATTGGACACTTCTAGCTCTTGTGGTTTTGTATTGATCTAGATGTGTACGCTGCTTTTTTAAAAAGGCTAGAGTCTACCATAAAACTCGAATTTAAATCTTTAATTAAAATTCATTTAGGCCTATCTAAAAGTTATTTGAATTTTTTTCTACAGAAATGACGAGTGTAAAACTACACCCAGAAATAAGAACGATAAAACTAGATCCAATCAAAATCGGATTTGGACTCAAGTAAGATCGCTCTATCAGATCGGGATCTAGAGAATCGCGATGATTAAATTAAGAAAGAAAAAACCGATCTAGATCTACCCGTACAATATGTAGATCTAGTAATGAGACTTTTTTCATTAAGAATTTCTGTAGCGTTGAATTCCTAAACCGAGACGAACCAGCTAGAAAATGCTGATTTGTAAACGAGTTGGTAGATCTAAGCCAGGTCAACATTTAGGTCTAGATCAGCACAATATCGCACTGATTATCAGATTTTTTTTATTGTAGATCTAGATCTATTATTATAAACATCAATCAATGTATTATGGATGTCGCCATACTCTACTGTTAGCCATTTCGCAGCATTGTTTTCCCAGATTCTATAGCTGGGAATTGGAACGGACATTTCTCTAAGCCGATTAACGATAGCTTCTGATCGTTTCTGGATCTACACGACCTTTCAAGTTCATCATAATCAATATGAATATACCATCTATCTATTATCTTTTTTTTTAACTGTATGCAACCTTGAATTAAGCTTGCCGTTACCCTTACTGACGAAGTGTGAACTGTCCGTCCAAGTTACAGTGGATGAGTGAAAGAGCCAATCAGCGTTTAGGCCTTTGTGTCGTCACAAAATGGATAAAAATCGAGGGTTCCGAATGATAGCTTTGCCAATATGGCGGCGCCCGTTCCAATTAGCGATAGCTTACCTGTATGCAGTAAATCGATCTTTTTCGTACCTTATCGATGAGAAATAATTGCAGGACCTTCATGAATGTTGCTTTTAGGATAAAATCTAGGATCTAAGACCATATTGTCATCAGCTGTCCGTTTTCCTTTAAAGGCATTTTTCGAAACCTAAACGCAGATTTCGAAACCTAAACGCAGGCCCTAAGTTCAAGGTCACAGGGGTCTAAATTTTTCTGTGCATGGAAAGGTCTTGTCCATATACACATACATACCAACTATGGAAGCAATACCTCAAGGGACATAGAAGTTTAAAGGCATTTTCGAAACCTAAACACAGATTTCGAAGCCTAAACGCAGGCCCCAAGTTCAAGGTCAAGGTCACAGGGGTCAAAAATTTTCTGTGCATGGAAAGGTCTTGTCCATATACACACACATACCAACTATTGAAGCAATACCTCAAGGGAAATAGAAGTTAAAGGCATTTTTCTAAACTTAAACACAGATTTCGAAACCTAAACGCAGGCCCTAAGTTCAAGGTCAAGGTCACAGGGGTAAAAATAATCAGTGCATGGAAAGGTCTTGTCCATATACACACACATACCAACTATTGAAGCAATACCTCAAGGGACATAGAAGTTAAAGGCATTTTTCGAAACCTAAACACAGATTTAGAAACCTAAACGCAGGCCCTAAGTTCAAGGTCAAGGTCACAGGGGTCTAATTTTTCTGTGCACGGAAAGGTCATGTCTATATACACACACATACCGACTATGGAAGCAATACCTTAATGGATATAGAAGTTAAAGGCATTTTTCAAAACCTAAACGCAGATTTCGAAATCTAAACGCAGGCCCTAAGTTCAAGGTCAATGTCACAGTTGTCTAAATTTTTCTGTGCATGGAAAGGTCTTGTCCATATACACACACATACCAACTATGGAAGCAATACCTCAAGGGACATAGAAGTTTAAAGGCATTTTTCGAAACCTAAATGCAGATTTCGAAACCTAAACACAGGCCCTAAGTTCAAGGTCACAGGGGTCTAAATTTTTCTGTGCATGGAAAGGTCTTCTCCATATACACACACATACCAACTATGGAAGCAATACCTCAAGGGACATGTTTAAAGGCATTTTTCGAAACCTAAACGCAGATTTCGAAACCTAAACGCAGGCCCTAAGTTCCAGGTCAAGGTCACAGGTGTGCATGGAAAGGTCTTGTCCATATACACACACATACCAACTATGAAAGCAATACCTCAAGGGACATAGAAGTTATAGACATTTTCTTAAAATTGTTTACGCCGTTCATGACGACGACGACGACTACACCGGGGGTATTGCAATAGCTCGTCATGTACTACGTACAGGCGAGCTAAAAAGTAAAACATAATGATCAACAATGCAGGGCTGAACGATCAATTATAAACAGAGGTTAAAAAAGTTTAAAAACAACTTATGCAGCTAGGGGTTGAGATCTGACTCTGAGGCTGGCAGTGAAGCTTGTGAGACTGTGCTTGTGAGACTGTCACTGGCCTTAGTGGTGTGTGGTAGTTTATTCCAAAGTCTGATGGTACGTGGAAAGAATGAGTTTGAGTGATATTGTGTCCTAGTAGAGAAAGGTATGACAAACTCAAAGTTGAGATATCTTTATGGATGGAGATGTTTATGGTCTACAACTATTAGGTTATTTGAAACTTTGTATAGCATAATTACTGAGGCATTATTTTTCCTTTCTTCTAAAGTTGGCCATTTAACCCGCGATCTGCCGATGAATTGAAAATCCATGTGTACTGATTAAAAAATCTGGGGACTGATTTTTTTCAAAATTGATCAGTACTGTACTGATTAGAAGCAAAATTATCTGGAGCCCTGATGTGTACGCGTTGCGCGAATAAAACAAGGAATAAAGAAATTATTCTCATAATCTGGTCATGTTGAATTTTTATCGCGCATAGATGGGCGCCGCCATTCTATGTCACGATTTCACTTCCGGCAAGGGAATGCCTAATTCACCAACCAACCAAGCGTTCGGAAATGGCCGCCATTGTTGTTCTTTCGGCAACGGGCCATTTCGTACCCTTGCCTTTTCGCCCCCTATTTTTGGTCATTTCGTAAGACTTAAAAATTAAATTGCCGTATTTCCTATACTTTGAAGAAACAGGTTTCGGCCGTATATAGGTTTTTTTTACCTTCAGTTATATTATTAAATAAACTGGAATAAAATCTTACTTCTGTTTTTTCCCTGCAGAACCATTCTGGCTGTTTGTTATTTTACCGGTGAATGTTCTCTTCTTGCTTCCATCCATTCTGTTGCTACAAATTAAACAAAAGTTTATTATTTTTCAGGATTAAATAAAAAAGAAATACATAAAATAAAAATCTATAGATAGATAAGATTGATAAATAGAAAATAAGAAATACATGAAATAAAAATTATTACCAAAACAATGTATGAAAAAATCAGTAAAAATAGTAAAACCTCTCTATTATATACTGGGTTTTACAGTGTTGTGCCTAGGTCCAAATTTTTGGGGGACACGGTGGCTCGCTGTCAAAATGTTTGGGGGACATTTGAAATTTTTGGGGGACACACTAAAAAAACTTTAAAACACGATATACCTATCTTTTAATTAGAATACTGTTTTTACAGCTTACGGTCTTTAACTGTCATGACTGTCTCTGTAAGACTGTACAGATAGGGAAGATTCTCCGATCGGGAGACAGTCGCTGTATCTCGTATCGTAGAGTCGCTGTTTACACGACGGGCAATTTGATTTTTGTCTTTTTTTAAACATGTTGAAGCGAGTGTCTTGGTTCAGATGATGTTGAAGGAGTGTCCTCAACACTTTGTTTAAACGAAGCATCGTCTGCTAGTTGTCTATTTTAATCGGAAAGAAAATCCGTCAAGCGCATCGTTCCGACGCAATTATCACAAAGCGGAACCAGACTGGTTTACATACCGATTCTATATGCCGATATTCTTCACGTATATTATACGCGCACAGTCTATTTTCAATACTAAGATTAATCTCCCTTTGTGATCTCTCTATTCTCCGGAATTGAGTCGGAATGGAGCAGAAACTAGTAGAAATCGGTCTCCCTAATTAGCGACAAGAAGCTTTAGGAGCGTCAAGAAGCTTAAAAACAGCGTCAAGAAGGGAAAAAACAATATAAGATGTATAATAAGCTTTAATTAAATATTTATTTTGAAAGTATTGAGTTATATTATCATTATTCCGACCTTTGACAGTTAAATGTTCCAGCTCACATGTAAACGAAATGTAAAGCAGGGGGGGAAACCCTGACAAGTTTCGTGCCGAGTATTCAGTTATCCATCTTTAATAAATATAATTGATAAAAAGTAAATAACATTAAATCCACATACCTGTATAAACACTATGATAAACAATAATCCATAACTTAGTAAATCAACGAACATAATAATCCAGATCACGAAATATCCATAACACTGTCAGCGGATGTATATAATGACGAATCAATATGAGCAACTACATGATGAACAGCTCTAGTTGTAGGCTGATGAATAAATGACAGTATTAAACTATTAATAAATTCCCTTTTTGCGTTCAAATACAACAAATACTCACACAGATAGTCCGTATTACCCAAAGCTGTGTATTCCTAAGTTAATTATATATATATTTCACACCTATATTACTCGGAGGGCACGCGCGCTTGTGTTTGCATTTTAATTAGATATTTTCACACCTGTATTATAATTATTTGACGGGCACCCGCGCTTGTGTTTGCATGTTTCGCATGTCGGCTGCCAACGCTAGCTTGGCCACGCTATATTGGTCACGGCTTATGCGCGTCCGCGTTGAGTTTGCAAACAATTTTCAATGTGGTATATATTCATGCCGAAATAGAAACTTAGCGTACACTTGTCTTACCACTCGTGTACTACGCATTACGATCAAATCAGATCACTCTGCGTTCTTATCTATTAGCAACTTTGGCATTTGCATATTTGCTCTCAATTATTCGATATTTATCTGAGAATTCTTACAATTTAAGATTTTTTTTTATTTGTCCTTGTTCAACTTCATCAATAAGGATGGCATTTCCTTCTGGCGTGTGCAGCAAAAATTGTGTCCGTGGCGTTATCGCCTGTGATAACTGTGATAAATGGATTCATTCTAAATGTCAAAATTTAAGTAAGGCACGCATCTTGAGCTTCTTTCTGATTCGGACTGTGATTTTTTCTGTATAGCATGTACGAGAAGTCCTTGATCCGATTAGAAAACTATTCGTCAACTGGAAATAGGCTGGTGAATAAATGACAGTATTAATTAAATTTTGCGTTCAAAGACAACAAATACTAGATATTCCGTAATTACTCAAAGCTGTGTATTCCTAAGCTAATTAGATATTTTACTCAACGGACACGCGCGCTTATGTTTGCATGTTTCGCGAGTGTGCGTTGAGTTTGCAAACAATTTTCAATGTTGCTATATATTCAACCCCAAATCGAAAATTAGCGTACATTTGTCTTAGCCTACCACTTGGCATATTTGCTCTGTATATAGACAAAATCTTCTTGATGCTGATTTCTTTCTCTGTAGTGCATGTACATAGAGAAAATCTTCTTGACGCTTTTTTCCCCTCTGTACTGCATGTACATAGAGAAAATCTTCTTGACGCTGATTGTACTGCATGTACATAGAGAAAATCTTCTTGACGCTAATTTCTTTCTCTGTACTGCATGTACATAGAGAAAATCTTCTTGACGCTGATTGTACTGCATGTACATAGAGAATATCTTCTTGGCGCTAATTTCTTTCTTTGTACTGCATGTATATAGAGAAAATCTTCTTGACGCTAATTTCTTTCTCTGTAGTGCATGTACATAGAGAAAATCTTCTTGACGCTAATTTCTTTCTCTGTACTTCATGTACATAGAAAAAATCTTCTTGACGCTGATTTCTTTACCTTTATTGCATGTAAATAGAGAAAATCTTCTTGACACTAATTTCTTTCTCTGTACTGCATGTACATATAGAGAAAATCTTCTTGACGCTGATTGTACTGCATGTACATAGAGAATATCTTCTTGACGCTAATTTCTTTCTTTGTACTGCATGTATATAGAGAAAATCTTCTTGACGCTAATTTCTTTCTCTGTAGTGCATGTACATAGAGAAAATCTTCTTGACGCTAATTTCTTTCTCTGTACTTCATGTACATAGAAAAAATCTTCTTGACGCTGATTTCTTTACCTTTATTGCATGTAAATAGAGAAAATCTTCTTGACACTAATTTCTTTCTCTGTACTGCATGTACATATAGAGAAAATCTTCTTGACGCTAATTTCTTTCTCAGTACTGCATGTACATATAGAGAAAATCTTCTTGACGCTAATTTCTTTCTCAGTACTGCATGTACATATAGAGAAAATCTTCTTGACGCTAATTTCTTTCTCAGTACTGCATGTACATATAGAGAAAATCTTCTTGACGCTAATTTCTTTCTCAGTACTGCATGTACATATAGAGAAAATCTTCTTGACGCTAATTTCTTTCTCAGTACTGCATGTACATATAGAGAAAATCTTCTTGACACTAATTTCTTTCTCTGTACTGCATGTACATATAGAGAAAATCTTCTTGACGCTGATTGTACTGCATGTACATAGAGAATATCTTCTTGACGCTAATTTCTTTCTTTGTACTGCATGTATATAGAGAAAATCTTCTTGACGCTAATTTCTTTCTCTGTAGTGCATGTACATAGAGAAAATCTTCTTGACGCTAATTTCTTTCTCTGTACTTCATGTACATAGAAAAAATCTTCTTGACGCTGATTTCTTTACCTTTATTGCATGTAAATAAAGAAAATCTTCTTGACGCTAATTTCTTTCTCTGTACTGCATGTACATAGAGATAAGGTTCTTGACACTAATTTCTTTCTCTGTAGTTCATGTACATAGAGATAAGGTTCTTGACACTAATTTCTTTCTCTGTAGTTCATGTACATAGAGATAAGGTTCTTGACACTAATTTCTTTCTCTGTAGTTCATGTACATAGAGATAAGGTTCTTGACGCTAATTTCTTTCTCTGTAGTTCATGTACATAGAGATAAGGTTCTTGACACTAATTTCTTTCTCTGTAGTTCATGTACATAGAGATAAGGTTCTTGACACTAATTTCTTTCTCTGTAGTTCATGTACATAGAGATAAGGTTCTTGACGCTAATTTCTTTCTCTGTAGTTCATGTACATAGAGATAAGGTTCTTGACGCTAATTTCTTTCTCTGTAGTTCATGTACATAGAGATAAGGTTCTTGACACTAATTTCTTTCTTTGTACTGCATGTTTATTTTATTCTATACTACATACACATAGGGAATTACATATACATAGAGAAAGTCTTCTTGACGCTGATCTCTGTACCTGTACTATTTACACAGAGAAAATCTTCCTGACGCTAATCCATATCTCTGTGTGTATCTATTGCGTAATCTAAAGACGCTTTATTTTTACATCAACATACTGAATTCAGGGATTTCCCCAGGCCGTTTTCGCCTGTCGCGGGCGACATGCCTTCCTTCCAGGCGGTCTCTTCGCGACATGCTTTGATCTGGCCGACATGCCTTAATCTGTAAAGCGACTAGCCTTAATCACGGCTCTGTGTTGTGTACTCGAGTAAATTGTTTCATATGTCAAACGCCGTCACGCGTGAGCATATCATCATTAACCAATCACAAGCCGAATTTCCCTATCTAAACGGTGATTGACAGGGTCTTGGTTTATTTGACCGAGATTAACTTTTGATTGACGTTTCTAAAACCGTTTGTACTGGCAACGGCGAGTAGATTTTCGGAAAACAAGCTTCGAATAACGCTGACCGAAAAATAAATACTATTCGAAACCGGAATCTCAGACATTATTTCCCCCGAATCTAAACATTAAGAATATGATTTACCATTTTGCGGACTGAAAATTCGCCGCGTTAATTTATTGAGACGAGAGTAACAGCGGCGAAATCGCTTGTCGCCTCGGAAAAATATACTCGACACGGGGCCTATTAAATAAGAAAACTCTCCGAAAATATTGAACAAACGAACATTTGTGATGGATATTAATTACCTTTAAGAATTGATTTCCTCTACAACTCCGTATAATAATCACGTAATAGACACAAACATTATTCCAAACTTCCGAAATGAAATTCAATTGCGCGGCATGCTTCGAACTTTTGACACATGTCTTTACTTGTTTTATTGGTTATCAAAAAGGTAATTCCCAGCGTCATTTTGAAATCATCCAATTAGATTAGACGTTATATACTTCCATTTAGAAAGACAGTTTTCGATACTAGTGAAATTAACATAAATTACGATGGTTAAAATTAGCACTTATTCGTATGAAATGGCTAGCGACGCGGAATACGTTTTTCGTGGGAGTTTCGGGAAATAAGTTTTTTTTTAAGAACAAAAGCAAAACATACACGCAGGAAACGAGGAATCTGCATTCTGGCAGTTTTGGTATATATAGAAATTGAATACTTGGTGATGAAATATTGAAAAAGAAAATCGTGACAACAAATAATTAAGTAGACCTGGATTTATCTCATGACAGTCATACCGTCTTATTAATTCTTCACAAAGTTAAAATTTGTTTTCTGTTTTTATGGTGGATGGTTGTTTAGAGTAGGCTTAAAGTAAAAATGAATCCTCCATTAGACATCAACCTGTCGGGATGCAGTGAAATGTTATATGCTCTTAACGCACAGGTTTTTGACACATAAAAAAAAAATAAAAAAATAAATAAACACCTTTTTTTTTTCTTTTTTCTTCTTTTTTTTTTTTTACTAGACCTCTTTTATATTACCGTATCTAGATCTGTATTTGATAGAATAAAAAAAATAACTTCAAGCGAATAGTAAAGTCATAAAAACATATCTCAAATGACTATGAGGAATAAGAGTTAAAAACATTATACATTCAAATCACATTATACATGCACTGTACTTAATTCTAAGTAAGGGTAGGTGTTTGTGTGTATGTTTGACTGTGTATGGCAAGTTAATGTTAAACTTTTTCAAATAAATTCTTTGATTAAGTTAATGAGACTTATGAATGTTTTCCATAAAAATGATTAAGACAACCAGTTCTTCCCTGATCAGAGGCTTCCTGTTCTGGATCTACTGTTTGCAGCACATGCCCTATCTACTTGTTTCTGCATTCCTGTTTCAGAATTTATTTATTTGCAAACAAAAGTGAGCATTTCTAGTATCTGTGTGTATGATCTGATTGAGTGTGACAGTAGAGTAGTGTGTATGGCAGAGACAAATGAAAAGGTGTGTACATTTCACATGCTTTTCCATTTTGGTCAAAAGACTACATGTTGTTTGCAGTTTCTGCCAAGAGTAATTTTTCCAAAGAATTTACAATCTTGTAAATGGCACTGACACTGATCAGAGGACTAACCCAGGAGATCAGACTGGGTCTACACTTTTTCCATAGGTCCAGGCATTCATAGTTTCTGGATTTTTTTTTGTGTGTGTATAATTATGTATAAAATAAGTGAATTAATGTGTTTAGCTATTTATCATCTTTGTGCTTTTACAACCTGTAAGGCTTTACAATGTAATACCTTGTTGCAAAATAATGGAATACTAGTTAATGCAAGCTGCAGTCAGCAACTGTACTGGGAGATCAGCTGGTATTATTGTAAAAATTAGTTATGATTGAGTTGTAACTTAAATATTGGTGCTGAACTTGAAAACAAAAACCCTACACACACTAGTTCTTGCAAACAGAATAATACTTATTTCAGCCATTTCCATATAAACATACCGTACTATAGTATACACCACATATATGTATTGCTAAAAATGCACTATTTAATTTTGAAAGGGCAAAAAATTTCGGGGGAGCCCTCCCGCACCCTCCCCCTATGCCCCAAATTCAACATGCCTTCAGGAAATCCTGGGGAAATCCCTGGAATTATTAATCGTAAATAATTATACAACACATAAATTAGGTTTCAGTTTGAAAAAAATAGTTTATTATAGTAATAATGCTTCTTGACGCTTCGTGTCGCTTCTTGACGCTTCGTGTCGCTTCTTGACGCTAATTAGGGAGACCCGTAGAAATTGCCGAAAATGCGATTTTTTTACGGCGCGCCCATACGCCCGCGCAAGGCGAATTTTTAAGGGACAATCGTGAAAAAAATGCGGGATTCCCGCAATGCCGCGGCCTAGGCACAACACTGAAGTTTAATATTTATTGGTCATTTTAGGGCAAAGGCAAAAGGCAAGCTTTATTTAACGTTGCATATGGTAAATAATCAACATAAGCTCTGTAGAGCTTTTATTGCGACAAACAATGTATCCATTAACATGCATACTTACCTGGGCATTACAGTCACCTTCCTAGTACTACCCTTACAATGCCAAGTGTCAGGCAAGGGAGCTACTAGTACCGTTTTTATAATGGTCTTTGGTATGACCCGGTCGGGGATCGTACCCACAACCTCCCGCTTCGAGAGCGGACGCTCTACCAATGAGCTATCGAGGCGGGTTTTTTGCCTTTTTACTGGGTTTAATATTTATTGGTTATTTTAGGGCACAAACAATCACCCACAAACACCCCAACGTTATGCCCACCCACAGGGGGCCAGAACGTAGGGGGTGTTTGTGGCCTTAAATGACCAAAAAAAAAAAAAAAAAAAATATGAGTATATATCATATACAAGGGGTCGAACTGTCAACAGGGCCATTTCACTACCTCCATTGATAAACACGTCATATTTTGTACACGTTTTGATCAATTCAACTACATTCAACAGTTTCAAGTACCTAAATAGTCACACTAATGATAACCATTTACTTTTATCCTGCAATTGTACTTGGTCTCGAAAAAAAAAAGCAAAATCCGAGCGGAGCGATGCCCAATTTGCGAAGTCGGCAGCACTGGTGCAATCGTCATTTTCAAGACTGAACAGCAATATAACGCCATGCAGGGGAGAAACGGGCGCATGCAATCAATAAACGAACATATTACATGCAACTTACCCGCATAAACCATCCGCCAACCGCTCTCGAATCCACCAATTTCGCGAACTTTCTGTTTCAACATCCAAATATCAACAGCTCACCTCCATATTCAATAACATTACTCGTTTGTAAGCTGTCATTTCATTGGGTCAGTCGATAGCAAGAGCCAATGAAATGACGTGGTCGCATCTGCGGTCATGTGATTTTAATTGGCGGTCAGCTCTAGATATTTGAGTGTTGAAACAGAAAGTGAGCGAAATTGGTGGACTCGAGGACCCGAGGGCGACGGTTTATGCGGGTAAGTTGCATGTAATATGTTCGTTTATTGATTGCATGCGCCTGTTTCTCCCCTGCATGGCGTTATATTGCTGTTCAGTCTTGAAAATGACGATTGCACCAGTGCTGCCGACTTCGCAAATTGGGCATCGCTCCGCTCGGATTTTGCTTTTTTTTTCGAGACCAAGTACAATTGCAGGATAAAAGTAAATGGTTATCATTAGTGTGACTATTTAGGTACTTGAAACTGTTGAATGTAGTTGAATTGATCAAAACGTGTACAAAATATGACGTGTTTATCAATGGAGGTAGTGAAATGGCCCTGTTGACAGTTCGACCCCTTGTATATGATATATACTCATATTTTTTTATTTATTTTTTTTGGTCATTTAAGGCCACAAACACTCCCTACGTTCTGGCCCCCTGTGTGCCCACCTGTGATCAATGTTATCCGAAATTATGGTCTATATCCGATAATAGTTATTTCTCCATAACACGGACCACGATTAAAATGTTCTTACGAGTAATTTTGTTCCTCTTTTCAACGGATATGTAACATACCAAGACTGTCAACTTCCAGTGCAAAAAGAATATCTCGACAACCTTGATTTTCTCAGTCCGTCTTTATTTCAGGACCAATTTCAGTCAAGAAACAAATTTTTGCGGGAATCGACAAAATTCAAGTGGCTCCCCGCTCATTGTACATATTTTCGTATGAGATGTATGCAGTTGAGGAAACCAGCTATTTTAGTTGGGTGATGGACAATTCGTCAAAGTGCAAACTCGTCAAAATAGAATTATAGTACAAAAGGGGTAGTCAACTCGTCAAAAAGGAATTATAGTTCAAAAGGGTAGTCAACTCGTCAAAAAGGTTTTTTTATACTGATTTAATTATACAATAAATATAATGATATTTCAGATAGGGAATTAAAATAGTATTAATATATAAACTGCTCTTTTCTAATATTTTCGATCTCTAAGGGCAAACTTTCATTTAAAACCAGAGACATAGAGAACACTGTTATAATTTAAGTCTCTGTTTAAAACAGAATAGACCCTGATCATTAAGCTTCGGCGCTATAATTAGGATATAAGCAGGGACCTAGATAACAGAACAGAACAGAACAGAACATAATTTTATTCAGATTTGTACAAAGTACATCATCTTAGTCACATAGTAAATTCACAAACATATAACATCACGTGACAATAGTGAGGATGAATACATAAGTTAATTTTCATTGAAAGAATGTCTTAATTTAAGAGCTTCTCTAATATATATAACTAAACTAGATAACGTTAGGATATATGTCTCTGATATAAGGTACTGAGTAAAATCGTGCAAAATGATAAACAATGTGTTAATCTATAGAGAAATCAAACACTGTCGGGAGCCCTTTGGTCCGGGTCTACACTGTTTACAAATTAAATGTTTATCATCTGTATACATATTTACATTTTTATGCAAACTGTCAAACAGTGTAGACCATGATCATTAGGCTTCGCGCTATCAGATAAGTTCTTATCAGTATCCAAACTTGATCACTGCAGCAATACATTCCAGTGTACGTTTGCCTATGATGATTACATTAATTGTTTTGTTGTTTTAACAGTTTAATACCAGTACAGATATAACAGGTCGAGTAATTGCCAATCAACTTTTCGCACCAGATAAACAGCAATGCCCAGCCAATTAAAAGTCATCTGCACGTGGCGCTAGAGATCTACCGTTTCTTATTAAAGCATTGCTTCTGCGTTAATTTTAGCATTAGACCAGGGTCTAAACCATATATACCCAGACTCAATTTTTTAAATGTTTTTAAACAACACATTCTATTAAGGATAAGGCACGGGATTTTCTAATAGAAATTAATATTGCTTAATATGTATGGGCGAGGGCATAGCTGATTTCTGCATTACTTTTGTCCTAATTTAAGCTAAACCTTTCTCTTGTAAATCACTTATGATTAAACACTAAATAAAATGTACACTGAATATAATACATTGAAAAGTCTCCCTATTATGGTAAAAGTTTAATTTTATTTGGACAAACCAGAATCAATATTCATCTTACATATATTTAGATCTAGTTATTTATATGTTACAACTTTAAATGCTAGAAAATCCATCTCAACCTCTCGATAATTGCAAATTTTTCCAATATAAACCTATACATTTAACAAAAAAGTAATACTATATATATATTTAACAGGTGAGTAGATACATGTATACCCCCAACACAAAATCCTTTTTGACGAATCGTCTTTTGCCATTACTATATATTGCCTTTTTGACGAGTTTGCAATTTGACGAATCGTCCGTAATTCGTCCGGTATGGCTAACCACGGACTTAGGGTTCATGGAGGGCAGTGGCTAGGAGTACGGACCCGTATCCCTAGACTGCTAGTCTGATTGACGGACATGAGCTAGAGGGGTGCCGGACGTTTCGGTAAATGACCAGTTCAGAATCCAAACTTTTTGACAAACAAAATAAAGAATTATATAACAAGTCCTTCGCTGCGTTAATAATATAATATGCAAACAGCGTAGACCCAGATCAGCTATGTGTGAATCAGCCAACCTTTTCACTGCCTTCGTTATTTGCAAACAGTTTGAATCCTGATCAGACTTTGCAAAACGTGACGACTGATCCGAATCCAAACTTTTTGACACAATATAGATGAGTATTTAACAGTCCTTCGCTGCCTTACAACATGTGCAAACGTTTGTGCTAACAGTTTGGATCCTGATTGGGCATCTATTGAGCAGAATCTCAAAATGGTTTTAAATTACCGATACTTAATCTTAAAAAACGCCAACGCCTTGGCAGTGAATTATTTCATAATTACGTACATTGGTCTTTTTGTGTTATATATCATTTGATTATTATTCTGTAAATATATGGTATAAACATGAACGGAATTAATACACCAATAAATATAAAGTATTTTTTAGTTATTAATTATTTTGAGATGTAACAAATATCCTCATCTCCTTATGGAAGAAATGAAATCCATATATATAATTTAAGAAATCCAGTTATTTTTACCCCCTTCACATGTCAATCTAGTTCGTTGGTAGATCAGGATCCACACATACTAAAACAACCCTGCAAAAGCGGTACAAACACCGTGACATATTCTCATTGTTACCGGGAGAGGCGCGATATACTTAATCCATTAATTACTATAATTTACCTTTTTACCGAAACGTCCAGACCTTTCACTATATAAAATCAATTTACCGTAAATCAGCTGTAAATCAGCTAGAGTAAGACAAGACAAACACTTATGCAAGCATCTGGATCACCGCAAAATGTATTTACAAGGAAGGTTTTATAAGAAACTTGATTGTGTCAACAAGATTAAAACGCCATTGCACGTACTCATTGAGTCAACTCAACTTTATTCACACCAAACTGCAAAATCCGATTTTTGTTAAGTCGCTTAAAATCAATAATGTAGGGCACTGGCATGGGTCCTGTCCTCTTTCTAATCTATATCAACGATCTTTCAGAATATATACAACATAGCACTCTAAGACTCTTTGCGGACGACAGCATAATATATAGAGAAATAAAAAAACAAATCTGATGCTGAACTTCTTCAATCTGATCTTGATGCTGCTGGTAAGTGGGAACAAGACTGGCTAATGCGCTCTAATGCGCTTTCATCCAGACAAATGTAATATCCTTAACATCACCCAAAAGAAAAATCCAATTAATTATACATACAAACTACACAATCACATACTAGCTAAAGTAGAATCTTCAAAATATTTAGGAATCACTCTTCAAAACAATCTAAAATGGGACACACACATACACTCTATCACCAGCAAAGCAAATCAGTCCCTTGGCTTTCTACGAAGAAATCTTAAAATCAACTCAAGAAAAGTAAAAGAACATGCATACACAAAACTGGAGTATTCCTCAACCGTCTGGGACCCGCACACCAGAAGCCAGACAGATCAGATTGAAAAAGTTCAGCGCAGGGCAGCAAGATTCGTCACTAATCGTTATCATAATACTAGTTCCGTCACAGACATGCTTAACACATTACACTGGCCAAACTTACAAGTAAGAAGAACTAGAGCACGATTAATAATGTTTTACAAAAAAATACATCCCATCGTTGCTATTTATCCTGACAATCTACTAATTCCACCAGACACAAGAACTAGGCACCGCAGTATATTTTGTTTTAGACATGTTGGTTCATCCAAAGATTCCTATAAATATTCGTTTTATCCCAGAACCATCACTCAGTGGAACTTGCTGCCCGCTGTTGCCCACACAGCAGTCACAGTCGACTCATTCAAGACTATCCTCACCGTACCTGTAGTCTCCACCATCTGCTTCTAAACATGAACAATGTACATAATTTTAAAACCACATACACGTATTCCGACATTTTATGTGAGCACTTGTAAAATGGTATTACTGTAGAAACACGTATAACATTTTTTTTTTTTACCAGCGCCTGCACATAAACTTCAATTTTAGTGAAGGAGTGCAGTATCCATGATGATGATGATGATGATGATTAATTTTATCACAGCGCAATCTTAAAATATAGAGATACGATTTGCATGCAGAGCTCCAGATAAGGGGAGTATTTCAAAAATTAAAATCTTTATTTCTGCATTAAACCCCATGGTGTCACTACTTATTATAATCGTCTCTTCGAGACGATTATAATAAGTAGTAACACCATAGGATTTGGTGCTGAAATGGGTGAGAAAATGTTGGATGTGTTCAGTTTACTCCTTCTTATCTACAGCCCTGAATGGTAAAAATAAGATAACGGGTATGACAAGAAACATGTAGAACCGTAAGCCTTTGAAACTAAGTACAATCCGGAAAGTATATTAGTGGTATGTCTAATATAACATAAGATTTTACCAGGAACGTCTAATATACGTTCCTACTAAAACTGATAAATGCTACTGTTATTTCAATGTGATGGGACTAATGTTATGAATCATGTCCTTTAATTGGCTCTTATAATTCGTTTTTGAATGGATTTTTTGTTGTCTTTTATTGCATTATACATCATACAGGATGCTTATAGCAAAGCAAAATATTATGAACAGTAGATACTAGATACATGGTATCAGCATGCACATTTAACGTTTACTTTCCATTTCCATCATATTATTCTTATATGTGTAAATCACTCCTTAAAACGAAATTCGAAAAATGTATGTTTGTTTTTTACCATTTTAGCTATAAAGTAGTTTTGATCCGATTGGTAAACAGTTTGCAACTTGAGGTATAGACAAATTACTTAGTCTGATAATAATTCATACTATCGTTTGTTAAGTGTGTATGTGGGAGTAATATGCTAGTGAAAGGCTGGTCGGGGTATAATTGTTGAAGAACGCGAATGTACACGAATGGCTTTACAGAGGTCCCGCTGAGAATAAGAACGAGTCCGGAAGCAGTGTTCCGGAGGCAGCCGAATGATAACGAAGCATTCGTGATTTCTTATCAAGGCTAGGATGATCAAGCGATGCCCGATAGTCTGTCTAACGAATCTCGTGGACCAAGGGAGATAATGGTTTACGTCTGATATACTAAAGTGAGCAAGAACGACAATCCTGTAAAAATGGCCTGCATTCTTGGACATGTCTGATATTTGTCTGCACTGTGAATTTTCATTATCAGATGTTGTACTAACATGCGTTTGAAAACAGTTCACTGCCCAAATCAGGGCATAAGTTAAGTACATAAAGCTCTATCGGGAGCTTTCTGTGTTGCTTCTGAACTTTACATTGTGCGTTGAGTAGTCGAATTCACAAAAGTTATAATTTAATTTTTTTCCTCAATTATGTTACCTATGAGTTACGTGAGAATGATCTGTTTTTGTATTATTGACATTATAATGTGTGTATAACTCAAATAAAATATATCCTGTTCATACGATTTTCCATTTTTCTTAATAACCAACTTTTTCAAGTTTCACCATTGTTCTAACCGAAAATACTATTGTATGTAAGTATTCCTCGTGTGATTACATGAATGGTTGTATGATCTGAGAATATTGTAGGAATTGTTCTGTTCCGTTCTGTTCATAAGATAACGCTATCTATGTGCGCACGTGATTAGAAGATAACTACATAAATTCTTATTAAATTGCTTGATTGCGTGATTATTGTTTTTGTACTTATTGGTCTATCAAAATGTTACACCAACTTTTCAACACCGTACCAGAGAACCTTATCAGGTGCGCGACGCGAATTTTGGTCAAAATCAAAACTGTTTGACTAGATCTCGATGATTTCAAATCGTCCTACGTATAGAATGAACAAACATTTTGCTTCAAAGTAAAAATGTACAAAAACAGCTCGTCTCCTGATTAGGTGCTACAGTTTTAACAACAAATGTCAATTTCAGTCGAAATACTTTTGGCTATAATTCAGATATACATCCTTTATTTTAAGACATCAACAGCATCTACAGCGTTCCCTCTCTACAACGACACCCGAATGGGAGACAACAAATATGTGCGTTGTTCGGAGGGAGTCGTTATAGGGAGGGAACTTGGTTAACATTTACAAACAGCTCGAATCCAGATCAGACGCCGCGTTACGCGGTGTCTGATCTTGATTCAAGCTGTTGGTCATTTGTTATTATGTTTTTTTCCTGTCAAAATATCAATTATGTAACAAAAACAGTAGACAACAATTTTAGGTAGATGATAATGCATCAGTGCAAGCATAAAACATAATTTTCGTGGGAACAGCGATGAATGTCGTTGTAAGGAGGGAGCCGTTGAAAGGAGGACCGTTGTAGAGAGGGAACGCTGTATATCAATATAGATCTATATACTGACTATTAACTCTATAAGTCTAAAAGGGCATTTTAACGACGATACTGCGTTTTACCTTGCAAACAGTTTTGATCCAGATGACTTTCCGACACTTATGTACACTTTGTTGAACGTTTAAAGCGACTCGCAACCAGATGGTGCATTAAAAATAGTGATTTGTAAATATGTGTCAAACGCTTATATAAATGGTAAAGAATTAGTTTAAGATAAGAAATTCTGTTTAAAAAAATGTATTTCAATAAAAAAAAATATTGGTCTCTGGTGGGATTCGAACCCGGGGCCCGGCATTGGCGGACAGAAGGCAAAATAGGGGAAACCGCTTAGACCAATGGACCACGGAACTATCCGTTTATCTCGGATCGATTTAACGTATTTCAATGTGTAGCGATCGAAAGTGCATACAACTTCACAATTCGGCTCGGGTTTATGTCTGAGCCCGTGTAGAGAAGCAACAACAACAACTATACCGTCTACTAGTCGGTATAGAAAAACGATGGAAAATATCTAAAAATCTAAGATTCGGTGACGATTCTTGAGACTTTTTTTGGACTGATCATATTTTTTTAATGTCAGAAGCCAAATAATGCCACAAATTTGCTTTTATTTGAGTATTTTATTTTATTTTGACAAGTACACCACCCGGTTGCGAGTCCCTTTAACGTCACAGTTCATCACGGGCTTAATGATATTTCTTTATTAATATACTTTTTTGCATTAAAGAAAGCCACATACTAAAAGATATAAAATGCCGTACTCCTAGCCAACACCCACCACCTCAGGTTAAGAATACGGGTCCGTACTCCTAGAATCGCAGTCTAGGAGTACGGATCCGTAATCCTAGCCACTTCCTTCATGGGAAAAATCCTTACGACTGGTTTCTACCGAGGTCCTACCCATACATAAACATATGAGTTGGATCTATACTAATAGCCCAATATCATCTAACTGTACACATCACTGTCATGTGTACAGTTAGATGATATTGAGCTATTTTCTCGTACAGTGGAGAAAACGTTATTCTTTCCCAACAAACGCGTTTACGCTAAAACTATTATTTCTATTGCAAACAGTTTGGAGCCAGATCAGACGCCGGATAACCCGGTGTCTGATCAGGCTCCAAACAGTTTGCCACCAAGATAAACATGAATTATCAGAATTGTCCAAAAGTTGCACTTTTCTACATTTTAGTGATTTACGTTTGCGTACGTTTGCGTTTAAACGGGAAAGAATAACGTTTTCTCCACTGTATTGGCCTGAGGGACGACAACCGTCACAACATTAGCATGTCGTCCCAGAGGTTCCTTAATGAGACTAGATCTATACCGTAGGGCCATTTCTATTATACATATTAAATATGATCATTATGAAGATATTTCATGGATTTCTTTTATTTAAATTCCATTATTAATAATACATGTATATCGATATTTCCAAATAAGTCTGAATATTGCATACGATTATTTATCATGAACCTGTGCCCAAAATCAGTTGAATCTATGCTATAGGTCAACTAGTGTGGATATTAGTCTGTCTATCATGATAAGTATATATAGCTAGATGAGTTTTTTTCTCTCTCTCAAATAAACCCCATTATTTATACAGTTTCAATATCTCCCAAAAATGTCTTAAAAGCCACAATATGAGTATCTATTTTACCTACCTACCTACCTACCATAGTCATATCTAGACTGAGTCTGGTTTTGAAGAAAGTGACACGTCAACCGTTTACATCACAAAAAGAGCTGCCAGTAGTATATACATGTATATAAAAGATCCGGGAAAGGGATACTTTAATACATATAGTATAAACTTTCCCTGTCAGGGAGCATAACTCAAAGAAACCAAACGCAATTTGCAACAAAATGTAGAAATTGTCAGGTTGTTATAAATATTCACGAGTTCTTCACATCTGGATGACAACAATTAGAGTCCAGACCAAAGTCAGACGCTGATGTGACTCCAAACTGTTTGCAGTGGAAATTAGGTTCTTAGTAGACGTACGAACATATTTAATTATTGTTCATGAAAAAAAAATCGCCAATACAATGAAGACCAGGGGTCTGTTTTACGAGAAATCGTACGGAAAATATCGTCGTAGGTCAGATTCTAAAATTCTCAATTATTATTTATTTCTCCATTTGATCCTGTCTTGTAACATCTCTTTGGAATCGTCTTTAAAAGACGATTCCAAAGAGATGTCACAAGATAGGATTATATGGTAAAATCAGAAATTATATGTATTTAAAAGTTTTGACTTAGGATCATTTTTGTCGTGCGACGTTTCGTAAGACGGGTCCCAGTAATGAAGGCAAGACAGAATGGCAACTAGGAATAGTCCACCAGTAGTAGAGTAAGTATGGGCAGGCAAACACTCGTTACCTACCTCATTAGAGACATCGGACAGAAAACTTTATACAAGACAATAATGCAAGGTTTTTATCAAGGAATGGTTGGAAACAGCAATGTATTCAGGAGAACACATTATATAATTATAGGAAATATATGACTGCTACATCTGTAGATGCTGTAGGTCTAAATGGGGTGAAGGTGTTTGGAACAAAAATAACTTTTGAATCACTGTTTTAATAATGCCTTTAATCTTTTACTTATTTGACTAATTTTAAAATTGATTTTATAAACTAATAATAACAATCAATTTTTATAATCTTAGTTATTATATTGAAATAATTACAAGTAGTGTGTTTTTTCTTTATCGTAAATGTTAAACTTTATGTGTCTTTTCTCACATTGTATTTATATGATTTTATGTGAAGCGCTTTTTAACACACAACACCTGTGTGAAAATAGCGCTATATATATATGTAACAGGAAAACGTGAAATCTCTGAAAAAGTAGGGATTTCACGAAAAGCCAAAATCTCCCGGGGGAAAGGCGTAATTTTGAAGCCTTTCGTTGATTTGATTATATAAATATTTAAATTGGCAGATAGATCTACTTTTTGTTGAAGTAATTAATCTTACCTTGTTTAGTTCATTAAGCCCAAAGTACCATGCTATGCAACATTTTGTTTTAACCATAATATCAAGACAGATGTCTTGGCTTTTAAATTGTCCTGGCTTATATTTGTTGTTCTACTAAGTTTTAGCGTCCCACGTGTGACTAATATCTGCCTCATCCCACGTTTTGGGATCCCGCAGATGGCACCATTATCGCCTGGACGTCCCCTCAGTCGGCAGAGAGGTCTAAAGCTGGCTTCCCGAAGTGGCTGTTTTCGACATCAGATGATGGAACTTCAAAGTTGAATTTGGTTGGTGGCTGGCATCCATCTGTAGATTTCCTAAGTTGTTGATGGATCCAGTGGCGAAGAGGAAAAAAGACAAAGTCGACTCCTTGAGGTAGCTGTCCCCCAAAACGGCGTTTCTTAGGGCCACACCCGCCGATGTTGGTCAGGGATCCAGCCATTGGCTAAGCCTGCCACGCTTAGCCATGGACTAGATCCCTGTGCCCCTCCCACGACGTGCACGTCTCGGCGGGTCGAGAGAGAATCCTGGCTTATATCGCGACACACTCACGGTTCATTTATTTTTAATCACTTGTGCGAGAAACTTCGCATGCACGTTCATTAGACCATGATATTTCAAGAAAGCATGATGTTTTAAACCAAAAGAAATGTCATGATACCGGTAATACAAATCTATTTACTTGATGAAAAAAGGGACACTTCATCAATTACCTAAAGCGTACCGTGATAACGCGAAATCCCTGATTTCATGCTATCCCTGTAACAAATATAAACCTGATATAGCTTTACTACTTCTACTACTACTATACTACTACTATACTACTACTACTACTACTACTACTTCTACTACTACTATACTACTACTACTACTACTACCACGAATGGAGAACAAAGTTGTTCTTCATTCGTACTATTACTACTAGTCTACTACTACTACTAAAGGTATGAGTTTATAAAGTCTACTACAGGATAAAGTGACCGGCCGGGTACTGTCCCAATGGTGCACCTAAAAAGTGCTACCGCTCGTAATACCCTCTAAAAAGGGTGTGTAGCAGTATATACTAGATCAGACAAAGCCTACTACAAAAAATTGTCCGTATATATATCGGGATCCAAACAGAATGTAAGTGTCAATTAGATCTACATACAGTGTATATTAACACTACAAAAAAGGTAATTATATCACCTGTATGTGTGAACAATTTATACTCATTATTAAATCAATACATAAAATATTTGTACTATATTTCCTTTGGTGACGAATTGTCTATAGGTCGTTTGCAGTTCAAAAAAACACGATAAATCTTAGATAATTTTAAAACTAATGGACGTATTTAAATTGAATTTTGCAAACACTTATGATGTGTCTATACCAACTCTGACAAGGAAATTCAGAATTTTTAAAAGTCTAACTAAAAACTTTTCTTCTTAGTTTTATATAAATTTTGTGTCGCTGAAAATGGTCAATTACGTGGGGTGTTATTGGCTATTACCTTGATCACGTTTGTTTATATTGGAGAATATCCACAGGTAAAATCCCGTGCAAGTTGCTTCTGTCTGAAAGGTGAACCCCGTGCTGATATTGGTTGTTTAGTTGTGCAAAATTAATTGTGAGGCCCCATAATCCATTACATTTTTACTATGCCTAAATCCACGAACTCTTCACCAGGAATAAAGAGAATTGCAATTACTTTTCAAACCAAAGCTCTAACATTTCTACATAATTACAGAGCTCCATATAAGAGAGAGAAACTTGAACAAGTCCAACATATTTCTCACCCAGTTCAGCACCAAATCCTATGGTGTGACTACTCGAAGAAAGACGGTTCTAATGAATAGTCACACCATAGGGCTTAATTCAGAAATAAAGATTTAGTTTTGGAAATACTCCCCTTATCTGGAGCTTAATATGTATCAATGTTCGAGTTGTATTGCACTTACGTTTACATTACGTTTTCTTTAAGCGATAAAATAATAAAGGTTTTCGAACTGATCTGGAAACATTCTGTTGAAAATTTGATAATGGTAAGTTGGTGTTGATCGTCTGGTATGTCTCTTCTGCTATTTATCGCATTTAGTTATTTTGCGTTTTGTTGATAAAACTTATGAATAAAAAAAATTTATTACGAAGAGAAAAAAATATTTCTTTTTTGTCAGAGTTGGTATAGGTATATAATGCATCTATGCAAAATTCCATTTGTCTCCGTTTTCTTGTTATGGAGATATTTGAAAATTATCGTGTTTTTTTTAACTGCAAACGACCTATACCCCTTTTGTACTATAATGCATTGGTGACGAATTCGCATAGTGACGAATTGTCCATCACCCTTTTGCGTGAATGCGAATCGAAGCTGCCCGATTTGTGATTATCACGATATATACATTTTTACGGAGAACCGTATTGCAACTTCCTTTTCCGCTTTCTCGATTCTACGGGGAAGGTGCAACTATTTGGTCGTGTCCTTAAATCGGGCTCATCCAACACCAACTCCGAAGAACTCAAGAAGTCAGATTGACATAAAACTGCAAAAATGCCTCCTAAATTCGATCCAAATGCAATTTTGATTGGTAAGAAGAGAATATTGATACATCTCAAAGAAAACGAAGAGCCGTGATCATGCTTGAAAAACGTGATCAACCGAGTCGGTTATGATTTTATGACGGTATATTTAATTTTTTTCTTGCCCTTGCGATGATGATTTCTAAATACTGGTGTTACAGTAAAAAAAAGTTCGGAGTTTATTTTGTTTATATTTTTATGTCTTTCTTTCTGTTGGCAAAACTTGTATCACTTTCATTTCAAGCTGCTGCTTCTGGACAAAAAAGGGGGGGGGGGGTGGGGGCACTCGCTTCCTCCTTCTTAACTGACTCACCCCACAGGGAATCGGCTCATAGTCAAAGTGTTCTATATATAGATAATATAATAAAGGGAAATAACGCGGAATTTCACCCATCACATTTGATCGCGATTTTTTTACGGTCGTGCAAAGACGGGGGGAAATGAAACCCACTCGTATAATCAACACTTAATTACGAACCGAACGACAACAAATTTTTATATTTCCCTCACCATAGTAAAGCGGAATGGACTCGAACGTTTCGGGTTTGCGGTGATTTTTTGAGTCCGGAAGAGAAGTCGTGTACTCGAGCACGATTTGCCAAGACTAAACACGGACACATGCGCCTTCTGCACACAGAAGTCCAGTGTTACTGCAGCACTGAAATTTTAGAGGGTCATTCTTGACCCCCTTGGTGAAAAAGTGGGGGTCATTTGGAAATTTTGGGGGTCACAGGATTGTTTGAACTTTTTTGACATTTATATAGATAGATATTGAATAAAATACTTATTGTGTTCTTCAGTGTCTTTATTTCACAATTAATATAATTGAGAGACAAACGATCTAACTATATAGAAGAATTTCTATTTCTATAACACCTCATCAGTCATTCAGTGAAGTACGTTTAGTGCATTTCACTATTACTTCAGACAGGCAAACAGTTTTCATTTTTTCAGGTCAAGGTATTTATGCAGGCAACTTGTTAGTGAAAAACAGTTTTCAACTTTGTTAAATATAGAAGACTTCGATACCATAAGTGTCACTTACTAATATCACGAATGAAGAACTTTTTTTTTTATCGTTAATTGATTGTTCGACAGAAAGAAGTTGAAATGAAACTGACAGACTGTGAGACATGTAGATCTGGTCAGACAGACGAAGATAAATGGATCCCTTAAAGTAGATGACATAACCCATGTGCATTTTATTCTCTTGTTTGGGCGCTGAAGAGATAAAGAATGAAGTAAAATAGTCTGCATTTTAGCAGATGATGCGAGCCTGTACGTTCATTACCCCAATCAAAACACTTTTGGCAAAGCGAGTTCATTTAACAAACAACAATGGTGACTGGTTCTGGCGATTAGCCGAACTACGGAAGTTTAAATCATTTTCAAAGGAAACAATTTAAAAGCATATGCAAACCAATAAGTCTAAATATGAGGATTTAAATAAATACTAAACACGGAATCTGTGTAGTTTTAATATATTTCGCCCTTTTCAACTGTCGATTTTTAATTACTCGAGTGACTTTATATGCCAATCGAACTGAACTCTTATACCCACAATGCACCTGTCAAAACAACCAAAATGGCCGTTAGCGGACTCTGTCAATTTCGTAACCGACATGCATACAACACGGAATTCATAATTATGTATTTACTTCGGCGTCGGCGGCGTGCTTTCAATGAATATGCCGATTTTAACATTTTTAGTTTCAGTTAGTCGGCAGAATTGACTTGCGTCACATAACGCACTTGCTGAATTTAGTTGCGCCAAAAGTGATTTTGTTGCGTCAAAAACGCAAGAAACGCGCTCTCGCGGTAACACTGAGAAGACTGACTGGGATCGATTAATTATCAATAAATAATATATTCACTTACATTGACACTCGCCAGATCATGCTTTTTATTGAGGTATGTTAGTTTCTTTCAGTTATATTCATAACACGTTTGTGTTCCATTTTGTGTAATTCAAAACGTGGCTATATTACTATGAGGTATGGAGCGATTTCATTGGCTGGCTGGTTCATGGTGATGCGCTAAATTTAGATCCGTAGGGCATTCAAGTACCGTATCAGCGAACAGTAACGTTAACCGATGCAAACAACCCATATAGTACGACATGTAACGGTCACCAAAACTCTCTTCAATAACAACTCATTGCGCCCCAATGTTTATTAACTTTTCAAGGGTACGAACGATTTATGTGCGAATCTAAAAACACAAGCAAAAGTGCACTAATCATTAACTGAAATGCATCAATTTTACCGCATATAAAAATAAGATTTAGCTGCTCAGATGTAAGCTCCCAGACAGTCATTTGTGTGCAAAAAGGGGTTGTGGCCTCTTTTAGTCTTGGCAATTTTTTACCGCTGCGCCGACGACTTCTCTTCTGGGAAAATAAAAAACTGCAAATCAGAAACTTTTGAGTTCATTTCTCTTTATCGTGATTGGGGTAAATATAAATGTTTGGTGTCATTCGAATCATAATTTATTGCTTAATACGTGGATAGTTTTATAAATATTGACTAGGCTTCCCCTGGGTTTGAAAAAAATTGCGATCAAACGTGGTGGGTGAAATTCAGTGTTATTTCCCTTTATTATATTATCTATATACAAAATGTATAGAACACTTTGACTATGAGCCGATTCCCTGTGACTCGCCCCTGAAACTTTTAATGCAAAATTCCAATTTCAAAATATGTCTGGTCCATTATTTATTGACTAGATCTAAGACTATTTATGGTTGATTTTAACTATTTCAAAATGACAGTGTAGACCCTTATCAGAGAGCCCTCTGATCAGGGTCTACACTGTTTGCATGGGACAGGTGGAATCCTCACAAGTACAATGTAAATGACGAGTTTACTCTTTGCTAGGGTTTATACTTATCTCCATCAATAATTATGATTTACCAAATAGGCTCGAACTCTGAACCGCAACAGTTGGAAATTGGAATCATGTACATGTACCGTACTACCTACACTTTATAATTATATTTAAATAATTTTTCTTTCATTTTGGCAAAACAAGGGTCTTCCACATCTTTACTCTATTTTGCAATTGAAAATTCCAATTGAAATTCTGTCGTGATTAGAGCTGTCATTGATAGGAACGATATAGATGTATCACTGATATACATTTGTTCATTGAACGATTATCGATACACATTTTCAGAGAATCAATACTATGGAAAACAAAAAAAGGAACAGAAATGCACTGATTAAAAATCTTGCAAATTATACTTATTGCAGAGCAACAGATAAGGGTAGTTTTTCAAAACTTAAAATCTTTATTTCTGAATTAAACCCTATGGTGTCACTACTCATTAGAATCGTCTCTTTGAGACGATTCTAATGAGTAGTAACACCATAGGATTTGGTGCTGAAATTAGTGATTAAATGTTTGATTTGTTGAAATAACTACCTCTTATCTGGAGCCCTGTTATTGTTAATTGTATTCATAATTTGTCATGCATAGATGTTGCCAGTTTTGCTGAATGTTCATTTACAGGTGCATGGTAGTAAGTATGGTAACTATTTAATTAAGTAGTCATTTCAAAGAAGAAATGAGTTCAGATAACCTGTCAATTTGAATTTTCAAATCGATAGATCGTCGAAATTTGTCTCCGGATATATTGATATCGTTGAATGATATGCCTTTTGCTGAATCAATGACAGCTCTAGTAGTGATACTCGTTAATTTATTACTCCCAACATTTTTATCTGCACCATTTAAAATTGTTGCAATCTTTTATTTGGTTCTACAGTGTTTAACAGTTAATCTGTGCTACATCATGTTTAAATATGTTTTTGCCCTTATCTTAATTTCATTTCATCTAACTTAACCCTTTACCACATAGCCTGTTTCTAGTTTTGGAGACGGGTGATAACTCAAAGCAGGTTGAAAGTAAAGCAGAATGTGCCTTAAGGCACATTCTGCTTTACTTTCAGCCTGCTTTAAGCTATCATCTGCTAGGATTTAGAAAAAAAAATCTGATGGTTTATTTTCAAGACTGTTTAAATTGGAACTATTTTCTTTAGTGTATGAATAAATCAAATGTGCTAAAAGGCGCTTCTATGAGGGAAAGGGTTAAGACTGGATGTAATGTAATGGTTTACACAATATCCGTGTTTATGATGATAAATGTATCACTTTAATCTCCGAAACCAGTGCCTTTTTGAAGTCTTTTCCAGAAAATGGGAAGCCTTAGCTTTTCATTTTGGGAAATTGGCATGATTTGGACCAAATTTGGAAACGTAGACTGACTTTCAAAATACATAACCAAATTGAATTCTACATACTTAATGAAAATAGAAAGTTGCATTGAACTAAAAACAGGACTGGTAATTGATTAGGACACTTCTGATGTACTGTTGTAGTTTAATTTACGGAACATGTAGAATGGATGTTGAGAAAATCATATGCTTCATATTTTGGGGAAGTTCTTTCAACAAAATTGGGAACATTATCCATCGGCCCATATTGTAGAAGGAAAAAAGGTCCTTGTTTTATATGTGTTTACAGGCTCCAGATAAAACATACTTTATTACTATTTTCCTTATGGCTCTTCACCAAAGCTAAAAGTGACAACTCTCAAGAACTGTCTTGGAGACAATTCTAATCATGGGTCACATCATACTAAGGTCTGGTTGTGACATAAAAGGAGAAAGCATTGAAAATATTCAGTTTTCTTGTCTGGAGCCCTGTTTTAACGTAAATACTGTAACGTCGAGGTCTCTTGTTCAATGTATTTTGTGTGTTTCAGTGTACGTGAAAGCTGTTGGTGGTGAAGTCCCAGCTACCTCATCACTTGCCCCAAAGATTGGTCCCTTGGGTCTGGTAAGTACAAAATCAATGAGCAATTAAACACCCAAGTTTTGATAGAATAAAATTGTTTTATCTTTTGTCAAAATTTTACATAACGTTTTTACAAGCCAATGATTAACGACCATCACATTACAACTGTTGATTGACAGTGATAACAAAGGTCCTGCAATTATGAGGCTTATAATTATCATCAAGTAAATTTTACTCCAAAACCATTTCCTGGTAGTGTAAGATTTGAGCTTTTTGGTACCAAGATTTCAAGATACAGTAAAGCCATAAAAAAAATCCCCACCAACTCCAATCCTTACCTTGTTGAACCCTAGCCAAGTGAAGAGTATTTTTCCCTTAACCCTTTACTACGTAACCTGTTTATAGTTTGAAGACAGGTGACCACTTAAAGCAGCTTGAAAGTCGAGCAAAATGCGCATTAATGCGCATTCTGCTTTACTTTCAGCCTGCTTTAAGCTATCATATGCTATAATATAGAAAATATTTCTTATGACTCAGACTATATAAATCACTTGCCCAGGACTTCAGGCAAGTTGGTTAAGCCAAACACTGACTTTGGGAATGGGTTGGTACCCAATAAATTGGGAAACTATGCCCTAAAACGTAGTAAGATACTTATTTTTTGGGGGGAAATTGAGCCGTAAAATGGCCATTTGGGGAAAAACCTGCCTGAAAATTGTTATTTTTAATGGAGGGGAAAAGTCATTGTTTTCAAGTGGGAATGGGTTTCCCCAAAAATGCTGCTACTCATTAGAATGGTCTCTTTGAGACAATTCTATTGAGTCACACCATTATGATCATATGCTTTTGTGCTCAAATTCAGTGAGAAAATGTTAGATTTGTCTAGTTTACTCGCTCTTAGTCTTACCTGGAGATCTAGAATGGTGAGCTTGTATACTTGCATGTGATTATGAATTGATGTTAGGTGATTGATAGTCATTGTCTGGTCAGATTCCCATCTATCATTAGTTTCCCTTTTCTTTTTTTCAGTCTCCCAAAAAGATTGGTGATGACATCATGAAGACCACAGGGGATTGGAAGGGCCTGAAGATCACTGTTAAGCTGACAGTTCAGAACAGACAGGCTAAGGTAGAGGTCGTACCAAGTGCTGCTTCCCTGCTCATCAAGGCCCTGAAGGAACCACCTAGGGACAGGAAGAAGGTCAAAAACAGTAGGTATCCAAACAATTGGATCTGGCATCCGCACCGTTTACTTGGATACTTGTACAGTTGTTGCTTTGAACCGTTCTAAATCTACCTTTATCACCAAACCTCCATTTGACCTGGCTGGACTTAATATGGACTTTGTAAAGATACAAAAAGTACTGTCAGGGTGTCACTTGACGCATAATGACTTATTATACCCATTACCCCATAAATATGCCCTTTTACACCTATAAATTATTCCTCCTGAAGAAAATAGTTCAAATTATACATTTAAAAATTTTCAACATTAGAAATATTTTCTATACTCTGGCAGGTGGTAGCTTAAAGCAGGCAGAAAGTAAAGCAGAATGTGACGAGGCCCATTCTGCATTACTTAGAATCTGCTTCAAGTGGTTACAGTGGAGAATCTGTTATTCTTTCCCAATAAACGCGTTTACGCTTAAACTATTATTTGCAGTGCAAACAGTTTGCAGCCAGATCAGACGCCGGGTAACCCGGCGTCTCATCAGGCTCCAAACTGTTTGCCACCAAGATAAACATGAAATATCAGAATTGTCCAAAAGTTGTTCTTTTCTACGTTTTAGCGCTTTGCGTTTGCGTACGTTTGGGTTTAAACGGGAAAGAATAACAGATTCTCCACTGTATATTTATAAGAAAAAGAGTAATGGGTTAAATGCATCATCTTGTTTTCATTTCAGTTAAGCACAACGGAAGTCTTTCCTTTGACGAGGTCATCAAGATTGCCAGAGTCATGAGAGACAGAAGTATGGCAAAAGCACTGTCCGGCACCTGCAAGGAAATCCTAGGTATTTAAACTTGACTGTTTCAGAGTTCCATGTAGGAGTTATCAACCCACTAACACCTGAACTTAAAAAATTAAATTTCCCTTTCCAATTAACCCTTAGCACGCCAAATAAATTGTCGTCTGCTATATTTCTCGTCTGCTTTAAGTTTCAAAGTTGCTCAAAATTGCTGAAAATGTTGTCCGAGTGTCAAACAGCTTGGATCCGGATGAGACGCCGAGTAACTCGGCGTCTCATCTGGATCCAAGCTGTTTGCATATGGAGCTATAGTCGTTAGTGGCAGGCTAAGGGTTAGAAATATCTAGTCCAGTTTTAACTGGCCTGTTGTGGTTCTTTATGTGACCAATGATTATGAATCAAGTTCATGTATTAGCTTTTGAGAAAGACTGAAAACACACAACTTGTATGAGGTCACATGATATATAATAATTATAAATGTTTTTATGCAATGAAAATATATGTATTGTTATTATTGTTGTTATGCAATGAAAACAGACGTTTTCTTAAAGTTGAAGGATTCTTTAATTAGTTAAGGTAGACAAAATTAACTTTGAGAGAAATCAATATTACGAAAGTAAGATCAAATCTATTATCTAAGAAATAGTGCAGACCCTCTGATCAGAGGACTAAACATGAGCTCTTTGTTTGGGTCTATACGGTTCGTAAAGGACGAGTTTACTCAAAACAAACAAGGGCTTAATAGGTAAAAAAAAATTAGGTTTATCTGTACCTACATGCAAATCACCAACCTCCAACTGCTAGCTGGCTTTCTGCTTTTTAGCTCACCTGGCACGTAGTGCCAAGGTGAGCTTTTAGGATCGCTGGATGTCCGTCGTCTGTCTGTCTGTCCGTCACAATTGTTCGTTAACACTCTAGCAGGTTCAAATCTCATTGGATCTTGATGAAACTTGGTCACAATGTTTGCCTAAATGAAATCTAGGTCAAGTTCGAATGTGGGTCATGTCCGGTCAAAAACTAGGTCACAAGGTCAAATTATCGAAAAACCTTGATAACACTCTAGAGGCTACAAATTTCATTGGATCTTCATGAAACTTCATCAATATGATTGCCTCAATGAAATCTAGGCCAAGTTCGAATGTGGGTCATGCCCGGTCAAAAACTAGGTCACTAGGTCAAATCTTCGAAAAACCTTGTTAACACTCTAGATACTACAAATTTCATTGGATCTTCATGAAACTTCATCAAAATGTTTGCCTTAATGAAATCTAGGTCAAGTTCGAATGTGGGTCATGTCCGGTCAAAAACTAGGTCAGTAGGTCAAATTATCGAAAAACCTTTTTAACACTCTAGAGGCTACAAATTTCATTGGATCTTCATAAAACTTCATCAATATGATTGCCTCAATGAAATCTAGGCCAAGTTCGAATGTGGGTCATTTCCGGTCAAGAACTAGGTCACTAGGTCAAATCTTCGAAAAACCTTGTTAACACTCTAGAGACTACAACTTTCATTGGATCTTCATGAAACTTCATCAAAATGTTTGCCTCAATAAAATCTAGGTCAAGTTAAAATGTGGGTCATGTCCGGTCAAAAACTAGGTCACTAGGTCAAATTATCGAAAAACCTTGATAACACTCTAGAGGCTACAAATTTCATTGGATCTTCATGAAACTTCATCAATATGATTGCCTCAATGAAATCTAGGCCAAGTTCGAATGTGGGTCATGCCCGGTCAAAAACTAGGTCACTAGGTCAAATCTTCGAAAAACCTTGTTAACACTCTAGAGACTACAAATTTCATTGGATCTTCATGAAACTTCATCAAAATGTTTGCCTTAATGAAATCTAGGTCAAGTTCGAATGTGGGTCATGTCCGGTCAAAAACTAGGTCCGTAGGTCAAATTATCGAAAAACCTTTTTAACACTCTAGAGGCTACAAATTTCATTGGATCTTCATAAAACTTCATCAATATGATTGCCTCAATGAAATCTAGGCCAAGTTCGAATGTGGGTCATTTCCGGTCAAGAACTAGGTCACTAGGTCAAATCTTCGAAAAACCTTGTTAACACTCTAGAGACTACAACTTTCATTGGATCTTCATGAAACTTCATCAAAATGTTTGCCTCAATGAAATCTAGGTCAAGTTAAAATGTGGGTCATGTCCGGTTAAAAACTAGGTCACACGGTGTACATGGTTACCAGGTGAGCGATTTAGGGCCATAGTGGCCCTTGTTATCTTGATACTGTATTCACCACTTTCAATGATTATTATTTGGTGGAGGTAAGCATGAAAACCAGTTGGTACATTGAACATGTCTGACTTTGAATATAATCAATGTTTGAAAGAGAACGTTAAAGCCAATGATTAACGACCATCACATTACAACTGTTGACTTACAGTGATAACAAAGGTCCTGCAATTATGAGGCTTGTCTTTCCAAGAAAATTATGATTGATGGAATTTATACATCATTTTGACTGTAAAAACATTAAAAATTCTTAAATTCTTGTGAATGATCATTCACTGAAGAAGCTACAAAAACAATTGTTTAAGTACTGAATCGGAGCTGCAGATCCTTGAGGTATGACTAAAATATATATGTCTGCATCAAATCCTATAATGTGACTACTTGTTAGAATCGTCTTTTTGAGACAACTCTAATATGTAGTTACACCATAGATTAGATTTGCTGACTTATCTTAAACCCTGCTGAATGATGTGAGGAATAACAGGAGAACACTAATCAGTGTACCTCAGTCCTCCACAATAGCACGTAAGGGTGCCACTACCGTCTAAATAAGTACCACAAAAATATAAGCTTGATAAAACATTGTAGAGACCAAGACAAATCAAAGATAGGATGTGTTTTAGACTGTTTGAAACTCCCAACATAAATTAGTATTTATTATTTTTCTTGTAGGACATTGCACTTGCTGATCAAAAGCTAAGATAAGAGGCTTTGTCTGCACTGTTTTGCATTTCTCATGATGTGAATCTTACATTTTAAATGGCCTTGAATGTAGTTTGCAGATTTAGAGCTGGATGAACATACAGTAGAAAGATGTTATAGGCATTGACATGTACCTTACTCAGGGATTATTCTGTCGCAGAATGCAAGTGAGAGAAATTCTCTCATTTGTCAAAAAAAGTGAGAGATTTTTTTAGATGATGAGAGAAATTTTAATTGGTAGTCTGTTTGTACCAACAAGCACTACTGCTATATCTACTGCTTGAGAATTTTGTGTAAATAAAATTTATATGACATGGAACTGTTATTCTTCTTCTCCTTATCGAAATCTAGTGAAAAGCTTTAATCCATACCATAAATTGATAGTTTACCGCACGCGCCATTAGCGTATATGTTATCGGCAGATTCATTTTCGTCTGTAGAGGGTCAGTTCGCGAAAACTAGTGACAAAAATTATCGGCGCGGTTACGACGATAACTAAGGAATAAAATGAACGATATTTTGGTGCACTGTGCAGTTATTCAATCCAGTGAAGGGAAATTACATTCCTGTTTTCGAAAGAAAGTACGATCCAATGACAGAGTACATAACGTGTACCGGGCAGACGGTAATCCCTGCCGGTCACCCATCCAGATTCTAACCGCACAGGACGTTGCTTAACCAATTAGTCTACGTGCGGTCTGGTACACGTTTTATTCTGAACCGGATGTGTTTTGATTTTATATACAAAATTCGGAACTCTCGGTCCTTTCCACTTATTGGTGCGCGGGATGCTGCGATTACGATAAGGCGTTCGACGAAATGGATCAGAAATGTTTGTAAATATCGGAAATAAATCGAGAAGAATTACGTTTCGCTCGCAAGTATCTGAGAAACGAGTGCGAGAAATATTCGCGTTATACAAATTTTGATGCGATATCTGTCATTTTCGTGCGAAATATCGCGGAAATCGCGGCCCAGAATGATCCCTGCTTACTTAACCCTTTGATCCCTAGCCAAGCATATATGTGGCAATTGCAAACAGTGTAACTGTGATGAGTACACTTGTCCTATGCATACCATGAAGGCTCACTGTCTTCACTGTTTGACATATTGCAATGAATTAACAAAATCAACACTGTATCATCAAAAATGGACTAGATTTAAATTGAAACTTGATTTGTCTGGCATTTAGTTTCAGAGTGGAAAGAGTAACACAGGGCTCCAGATAAGAGGGAGTTACCTGCACAAATCCAACATTTTCTCACTTATTTTAGCACCAAATCCTATGGTGTTACTACTCATTGAGAGGATTCTAATGAGTAGTGACACCATAGGGTTTAAAGCAGAAATAAAGATTTTATTTTTAGCTCAGGGTGAGCTTTTGCAATCCTTGAATGTCCGTCGTGCGGTGTGCGTCTTCTACAATTTTGGTGTTTACACTCTAGAGGCCACAATTTTTATCCAATCTATCTCAATCTTGCTCAGATTGTAAATGACTATAAGAGTTCAGATGAGTTTGATTATAATTGCAATCAGAGTTATCTACCTTTGAATTGCTGAAAATGCCATATTTAAGGGTGTTTACACACTAGAGGTCACAATTTTTATCCAATCTTTTTCAAACTTTTTCAGATTGTATATGACCTTAAGAGTTCATATGAGTTTGATTATTGTTGAAATCGGACCAATAGGGCGAGAGTTACCTACCTTTGAATTGCTGAAAATGCCATATTTAACAGTGTTTACACTCCAGAGGCCACAATTTTCATCCAATCTTCCTCAAACTTGCTCAGATTGTATATGACCATTAGAGTTCAAATAAGTGTGATTATGGTTGAAATAGGACCAATAGGTCAAGAGTTATCTACCCTTGAATTTCTGAAAATGCCATATCTAACAGCGCTTACAATCTTGCAACTACAGTTTGCAATGGATTTTGATTATAATTGCATACAAAGTATACAGCTATAAGTTCTTGAAGGGGTGCAATTATGGTTGAAATCTTATCATTGTGGTCATAGTTATCTGCCCTTGATATACTTTGAAATGTTAGAAAAGGCTTCAATTCAATATTGTTTAGGCTCTAGTGATCTGCCCATGATGTACCCTACTATACTAGAAGTATGAGGTTGTTTTCCAAAATTGTTTACTTGCAATACTACAAATTTGAATGGATTTAGATTAAAACGGATGAAACAGAAAGTAAAGCTATCAGGCTTCAGTACAACAGGTGAGCGATATCAGGGCCTTCAGGTCCTCTTGTTTGAAATACCCCCTCATCTGGAGCTCTGGTTACACAATTAAGTGAGAAAGACGTTTGGCTCAAATGTTTGTGGCTGTTTCAGGTTCTGCCCAGTCCATTGGATGTCGTATTGATGGTAAAAACCCTCATGACGTGATTGAAGCCATTGACAGGGGAGAGTATGACGTCCCCGATGTAAGTAGTGGCAAGAGTTTATATCAGGGTTTGACATACAGAAGACCCTCTCTATAACGACCACTAAATTGTCTGTATAAAAGACAGGTGACAGCTTAAAGCAATGTGAAAGTGAAACAGAAAGCTCCTACAGGAGCTTTGTTTCACCTTCACATTGCTTTTAGCTGTCACCCGTCTTAAACAACTAATATTTGACACAACTTAGTGGTCGTAATAGAGAGGTTCAACTGTATGTCAAATGATTATCTGATCGTTTGGTGAAAGTTAACTATGAGTGGGGGCATATACATTTTTGTTTTGATAAAGGGATGAAAGCATTAGGGGTGTAACAATTCGCCGAAACCCGCATCGCAGTTTATCGCAATACGGAGAAATCGAATCGCAATATATTGCAATACACCGTGTAAGTATGGAACAAGCATCTGCCATCGTGTTTACTGTATTAATCTTGTTCAACCAGGCCCTTGATTCGCTGCTTGTTTCTTAATAAAAGCGTCTCGTTGAGCGAGATTAAACGGAAACGAAATAGTACTGTTACACCGGCTAGGGATATGGATAAAACACCGGACTGCGTCTACTACGCGTTGTTTCGAAAACAATTCCGCGAAACAAAAGTAAGTTTGTCCATTATTTTACTGTTTTTAAATAAGGCAAAGAAAATCGGTTTTTCTGAATCTGAACCGCGGGGCAATATTATTCAGCTCACACCGCAATATATCGGTACACCGCCGAATCGTTACACCCCTAGAAAGCATGGTTATACTTTCTGTTGGTGACCAAGGCAGTAGCATCAGTCTTTCTGTCTGTATTGTTACTATTGCTCTGCACCCTGCAGTCAGAATTTTATGTAAACAAGTCTAGGTCCAAATACTGTATGAGCATCTTGCATTACTTTTGTTCTGAATTAAGCAGTCTTCTGTGCGAAGGGATCTCCTTGCTCATTTTGTGAACACAAGTATGGCAGGCTGCTATGTACAACCTGTACAAGTTAAGCATGGCAGGCTGCTATGTACAACCTGTACAAGTTAAGCACGGCAGGCTGCTATGTACAACCTGTACAAGTTAAGCATGGCAGGCTGCTATGTACAACCTGTACAAGTTAAGCATGGCAGGCTGCTATGTACAACCTGTACAAGTTAAGCACGGCAGGCTGCTATGTACAACCTGTACAAGTTAAGCACGGCAGGCTGCTATGTACAAGTTACTGCTGAACTAAAATTCTATAAATGGCGATGCCCCTGCAATTACGGCAGAGACTTCTTGCTTTACATTCTTGTGACGTGTCAACCACCCCTCATATTTACAGCTGCTTGTGGGAAGCAGACTTGAAGTGAAACAAAAAGCTCCTGAAGAAGCTCTCTGCTTTACTTTCAGTCTGCTTCAACCAACCACTTTACCCATGCTATAAAGGAAAGTTTAAATGCCAATATTTGGCAAAGCTTACTGTACTATAAAAGAAATTTGATATCTGGAACTATCTTAAGTTGAACTTGTTATCTGGAATTCCCTTAAAACAAACCTGCTTTTGTTTATTAAGTGCATATTCATTATATCTTAAAAGCTTAAGTCGATCAACATACCCTGATTTAATAGTTAAAGGTGGCTTGAAGTACAGATATGGTTGACATTACTCATTAAACCCTAGCAATGAGTATACTCGTCAGTTGCAAACGGAGTACCTGAGAAGAGTACACTTGCCTTATGTTAACAGTGTAGACACAGTTCAGAGGACTCCTAAACGAGCCCTCTGATCAGAGTGCACCCTGTCATTTTGATAAAAATGCTAAGAAATAAGAACAACGAAAAGAATTTGGCTGTATTTAAAACTGGAGTCTCTTGAGAGAACGAGTTTGACATATCAAGATAAAATGAAAGATATATGTATATAACACTGGTTTCTTTTATTTTTCAGGAGTAAAGATCAAGACTGGATTTTTACTGTAAAAGAAAAAAATTAAAATGATAAAAAAAAAAGAATATTGTCTTTCATTTCATACCTTATTAGCTTACCTGAGCTAAGCTCTGGATGAACTTTTGTAGTCTTTGAATGTGACTGTCTGTGCTCAACAATTCTAGTGTTCTCACTCAAGAGGCGGTCTGAGGCCATAATTTGTATCCAATCTCTTTCAAACTTGTTTGATTTTGGTTGAAATAATTAGACAAATGAGTTATGTGTATATGCCATATGAAACTTTATAAGGTCATGTACATTCCGAGAAAGATTTGATTGGATACAAATTGTAGTTTTTGGAATGTTTACACTAAAATCGTTGATACATCATGACATTTGAATATCACAAAAGCTGACTCAGAGCTTTGTTCAAGTAGGCTAAAAAGCTTCAAAAATATCCCGTCGAAATTTTAGAAACATATCCAGAGAAAGCGTACATTACACTCATACCAAGTATGTTAAATCAGCTTTCGAGTGAAAGTTGACTTCTATAGGTCACTAGTTTCATAAAGGCTTGTTCAGGAAAATCTCAACTCTTTCGAACTCTCTTCTCTTCAGGGTTGTTAGGTTCCCTCTTTGATAGTTTCCACATGAACATGGAACCAGTCTACTTGGGAGAACTGGGTACCGGTAGTTTATAAAAACTGCTTTAAATTAGCAAATCCTGTAGACCCTGATCAAAGGGCCTGGGTCTACACTGTTTGCAAACAGGATGAATATATTTTAAACAGGTCTTGGTGCTGAAAGAGTTCAAAATAGCAAGACCAAGTGACAAGATATTGCTGTACTGCATGATGATGGACTTTGAATGTTCACTAGTTCAGGATGTACACTAAGAGTCCGAGATCCTTCTCAAGCTCTTGATAAGTCGGATTTTAGCATTCTGCTCAAATTTGACCATATAAAAGCTTAAACAATCTCAAGACTACTAAAACGCTTTATATGAGAACCCAAGGATATAAAACATTTGAGTAGAGTCTGAGATTTTTCTCTAGCTTTTGACTGGTAAAATTTTGAGTGTTTGCTCAAATCTAACCATTCAGAAGCTTGGGAACAATCTCAAACTCTTTATAAGCCAGGGGCCCGTTTCATAAAACTTCGTACGACAAAAGTTGTCGTAAGTCAGATTATAAAAGTCTCAATTATTATTTATTTCTCCATCTAATCCTGTCTTGTGACATCTTTTTGGAATCGTATTGAAAAGACGATTCCAAAAAGATGTCACAAGACTGGATCAGATGGAGAAATCAGAAATTAAATGAATTTTAAAGTTTAGACTTACGATCGTTTTTGTCGTACGAAGTTTTATGAAACAGGTCCCTGAAGAGAGAGTAAACAAAACATTCCCAACATTGTCTCCATTATGTTTGCACTAAACATAAACGAGTTGTCATTACTCATTAGAATTGTCTCTGAGTAGTAACCATAGGGCTTGGTTTAATTCCAGAAACATTCTCCTTATCTTTGGTACCGTTAGTCCCATTAATCAACAGCATTAATCATTTTCTCCATAGATAACGGATTTCATTCCTCTACTGAACGAAATTTGCAACTGAGTAAGTCTAGGCGTAACTCCAGGCAGGCTGAAAGTAAAGCAGAATGCACCTTTAAGGGTGCATTCTGCTTTACTTTCAACCCGTCTTAATGGTCTAAAGGCCATTTAGGGATTAATTGTGAAAATAATGATATAGGCCCTACATGTAGATAATACATTGTATTTTAAGTTGGGTACAATTCCAAATGTTAAATAATCATTAATGATTTCTCTTTAAAATGATAGCATGTCTTAATGACATGTGATGTTCACATTGCCATGGCAACACTATTAAGAACACTAGTCATGGTTTTTCACTAGTGTTCTAAAGTTGCTTAGCAACAGAATCAAATCATAAGTAAACAAAATTTCCCCTCTCAGTCTGATCAGAAATTAATTTAGCTTTTGGTAGATATTTACCTTTAGTGACTATAAGTTAATCGTCAGATTCCTGTTTACCTTAAACAGCTCAAATACATCAAAAAACTTATTGCAGATTTCCAGATGGGAAATTATTTATGACCAACAACTGTATATTGATCCAAGACCTTATTGTTTTGGATAATGAGAAAGCAATAAGTCGGTGACGATTTGGATTGGCAGCATTTCATTACCAACAACTGGCAGTTTTATTCACCCAAGTAATAGGGATATGTTGACAATATAGGTATCATTCTTTAGAAGGGGCCTCCATGGCCGAGTGGTTCAAGTCATAGGTATAGGGCTGCCATTTTTCCTAAATCTTCGGATTTTTAGCTCGCCTGGCACGTAGTGCCAAGGTGAGCTATTTTGATCGTCGTTCGTCCGTCGTCAACAATTTCTTAACGACATCTCCTCCGAAACTACTGGATAGATTTTTACCAAACTTGGCCTGAATGATCCTTATATGGTCCTCTTTCAAAGTTGTTCAAACATTACCGGTCCGTTGCATATCTAGGTCACAGGAGCTAAAAATAGTTTTTTTCAATGAAATCTTAAAAAATCTTCTTGTCTGAAACCACATTACCCTGAGCTTACATTTTTGGCACAAAGCATCATCTTTAGGTCCTCTATCAACATTTTTAAATTATGTCCCCTGGGTAAAAATTGACCCCGCCCCGGGGGTCGTAATTTTACATAGAGTTATATAGTGAAATCTTCAAACATCTTTTTCTCTGTAACTAATATAGCCAGAGCTTTGATATTTGGCATGATGACTCTTCTAGAAGTCCTTAACCAATATTGTAAATATGGTTCCGGTCAGTTGCATATCTAGGTCACAGGAGCTAAAAATAGATTTTTTCAATGAAGTCTTAAAAAATCTTCTTGTCTGAAACCACAGTACCTTGAGCTTAGATATTTGGCACAAAGCATCATCTACAGGTCCTCCATAAAGATTGTTCAAATTATGTCCCTGGGGTAAAAGATGACCCCACCCTGGGGGTCTTAATTTTACATAGAGTTATATAGTGAAATCTTCAAACATCGTTATCTCTGAAACTAATATGGTCAGAGCTTTGATATTTGGCATGATGACACTTCTAGAAGCCCTTAACCAACATTGTAAATATGGTTCCGGTCAGTTGCATATCTAGGTCACAGGAGCTAAAAATTCAATGAATTCTTAAAAAATCTTCTTGTCTGAAACCACAGTACCCTGAGCTAACATATTTGGTACAAAGCATCATCTTTAGGTCCTCTATCTAGATTGTTCAAATTATGCCCCTTGAGTTAAACTGCCAAGGCTCTAGGGGTTGCAGTTTTACATAGAGTTATGTAGTGAAATATTCTTCTGAAACTACTATAGCAAGAGCTTTGGTATTTAGCATAGTGACACTTTGAGATGTTCTTTACCAAAATTGCTGAAATGGTTCGGTCTGTTGCATATCTGGGTCATATTAGCTAAAAATAGATTTTTTCAATGAAAAGTCTTCCTGTCTGAAACCATCCATGTACAAAATATTTGACAGCACACTTAATTTTCAAGTTGGCTCTGCACCGGGGCTTATCAGTTTTACATAGAGTTATATAGGAAAATCTTTAAAAATCTTCTCTGAAACTATAAGGCTTTGATATATAGCTTTGCCTTATGGTCCTCTACCAAGATTGATCAAATTATGACCCCTGGGCCAAAACTGGCCTTGCCCTTGGGCTTATCAGTTTTTCATAGGAAAACCTTTGAAAAACTTTAAGGCCCAGATCATTTATAATTGAAATGTAGCTTAACCTTATAGTCCTCTACCAAGATTGTTCAAATTATGACCCCATGTCATGGGGCAGGGCTTACCAGTTTTATATAGACTTATATAGGAAAACCTTTAAAACTCTTTTTATAGCTATATGTATCACAATATTGTCTTGCCAAGTCAGCTTAGGTACAATGTTCTCAGGTGAGCGACTTGTGGGCCATGGCCCTCTTGTTTCATGATGGGAAACCCTACAGTTAGCTTGCTGAAAGCAGTTCTATCCAGTTACTGATTTGTGCCTGAAGCAGTGTACAAAAGATATCTGGGATCTTCCTCAACCTGTAAGTTGGACGTCACAATGTGACTGAAATACGGTTAAAACTATGTACAGCCATAACATATCAAATCAATTTTTAGGCCATATGATGCCATGGAATAAAATTTCATAAAAACACGAGAACCATTTTATACAATTTATTTACACTTTTAGGTCCTTGTTTCTCTGAGATACTTAACCCATTACCCCATAAATACGCCTTTTTACGCCTTTGATATATTCCACTTCTGAAGAAAATAGTTCCAATTTATACAGTCATGAATATGTATTATAAGAAATATTTTCAATATAATAGCTTAAAGCAGGCTGAAAGTAAAGCAGAATGCGCCTATGGGCCTATTTTCAAAACTAGAAACAGGCTATGGGTAAATGGGTTAAGTGAAGCCTTCATGTTAACACAACCAGCTGCATTTTTGTACAGTGGAGAATCTGTTATTCTTTCCCAATAAACGCGTTTAAGCTAAAACTATTATTTGCGGTGCAAACAGTTTGAAGCCAGATCAGACGCCGGGTAACCCGGCGTCTGATCAGGCTCCAAACTGTTTGCCACCAAGATAAACAAGAATTATCAGAATTGTCCAAAAGTTGTTCTTTTCTACGTTTTAGTGCTTTGCGTTTGCTTGCGTTTAAACGGGAAAGAATAACGTTTTCTCCCCTGTATTGTCTCTGCACAGCAAGGTTTAATAAATGTAAATGACTATTTAACTTCACTTTTATGGGGGCAGAAACATAGTAAAAGTATAGTTAAGCAGATGCTCTACAATGAAACACTTAATATTCTCATTTTATCCTTTCTGATGCAGGGCGAGTGTAATGGAACTTTCCAGAGCACCAGATAAGGGTAGTTTTTCAAAAACTAAAATCTTTGTTTCTGAATTAAACCCTATGGTGTCACTACTCATTAGAATCGTCTCTTCGAGACGATTCTAATGAGTAGTAACACCATAGGATTTGGTGCTAAAAAGAGTGAAAAAATGTTGGATTTGTTGAAATAACTACCTCTTATCTGGAGCCCTGGCTTTCTGCTTTAATTTTTGCCCAGCAATATGCTGCTTACTGTATTGCCCTTACTCTGATGACTTACTTCAAATATTTCCAAATTTTTATAGCCATGGAAAGTAAGATATTTTTTGTAAATCCTAGCAGATGCTTAAAGCAGGCTGAAAGTAAAGCAGTATGCCGATTAAAGAGCATTCTGCCTTACTTTCAACCTGCTTTAAGTGGTCACCTATCTTCAAAAATAGGGTAAAGGGTAAACTCCTCCATTTCCTAAGATAACGCCCAGTTGGCATTGACTCTTGTGCGGCTCTTGTAAAGTTTTTTCCAAAATATAAAAGTCTGCAAACCCTAATCAGACGACTCCTTTTGGAGCTTTCTGATCTGGGACTAAACTAACATCTGCAAGAATATAGAAAATATTTCTTAAAATTTTCATAACAGAATAAATTGGGACTTATTTCTTCAGAGGAGGATTAAACAAGAGGCGTTAATATGCACATATATGGGGTAACCCATTACGCCATTATTACGCTTCAAATCTCCCCCCCCCCAATTTAAAAGAAAATAAGAAATAAGTAATTTATACTGCCATGGATAATGCACCACAAGATATAATCCTTATATCCTAGCAGATGGTAGCTTACAGGGAGGCTGCCAGTAAGGCAGAATATGCCTTCAGGTGCATTCTGCTTAACTTTCAACTTGCTTTAACACAATATCCCCTGAAACTTACAATGGACGATTCTAGTTTGTAATAAAGGTTGTTCCATTTTAGACTATTTAGGGTTGTTCTTGGTAACAAATTTCAAAATTACAAACAGTTCAGTCCCTGATCAGAGGGCTCCTGTAGGAGCCCTCTGATCAGGGACTTCACTGTTTGCATATGACAAGTGTACTCATAACAGGTATACTTTGAAAAAAGGACGCATATATGCGTCACTAGGGTTCAATGAGTTAAGTAGTCATCATCATAGTCATCAACGGATTTTTGATTAACATGCAGGTTCAGGGGCAATTATCCACATCAGTGGACCCCTTTCCAGGTAGCTGACTTGCTGCACGCATCCGTCTTCAAAACTAGAAATGGGGTTATGGGTTAAATCTATCTTTTTAGGGGCGGTTGGAACTAATTTCTATGCCCCAACATGACATACAGTTGGGGGTACATGTATATTGTTTTTGGTCTGATTGTCCATAACTGAAAACAGACAAAAAAGCGATAAGGAACACATTGGGCTATACATGTATTATACTGAAAATGGCTGTCCATTTTACTGACTAAAACTGTTTGTCAACATTCATCTTTAACTCTTTCCTCCCTAAAACTTTAAATGGAAAATTCCAGTTTCCATTTTATTCTAGTCCATTTCTGACTTTTAAGGGTGGTTTTTGTCAATGTTTGGAATTATGACAAACAGTGAAGACCCTGATCAGAGGGCTCCTTTCGGAGCCCTCTGATCTGGGTCTTCACTGTTTGCATAGGACAAGTGTACTATTCACATGTACACTGTTTGAAAAGAACGCCTATATGCGGGACTAGGGTTCAAAGGGTTAAATGCCTGGGAAAACCAGATAAACTAACTCTTTCAACACTACCTCAGTTGGGTTATTAGGATCCCTTGTGGATCTTTTTAGTTACTGAAAAATGAACCAGTTTAATTGGAATTCTGGGTAGTTAAATAAATGTTTGTCTTAATTAGCAAACAGTGTAGATCCTGATCAGAGGACTCCTATAGGAGCCCTCTGATCTGGGTCTACACTGTTTGCAAATGTAATAAGTATTTTTAGGTCCATGGTGTTGAACGATTTGATTGCACAGACAGTTGGTGATATCCAATTTATCTACAGCTTATATCAAACTCATATGTATATACAGTCGAAGCTCTCTATAACGACCACTAAAACGAAGGATAACTGATTGTATAAAAGACAGGTGACAGCTTAAAGCAAGGTGACAGTGGAACAGAAAGCTCCTAGAGGAGCTTTCTGTTTCACTGTCACCTTGCTTTAAGCGGCCACCTGCCTTAAACATCCAATAATTAACAAAATTTAGTGGCCGTAATAGCGAGGTTCTACTGTATGTATAAACTATCTAAACTCGAGACTGTATGATGCTGTCTATACAAAATATGCTGCCAACTGTGACATCTTGTCTTTTGGTTTACCCCTTCCCCTTCCTCGACCCCTCCCTCTTCCCCGCCCCCTACCACCACGCCCACCTCTGCTCCCAGCAGACCTATATCTTGTAATGGCATGGTGTTTTTCCACAAGACTCTTGAATATGGGGTCACAGAATACGCAGCCTGTATGTTCTGTGTTGCCATCTTCAAGTGGAGTTTTGCCCTGAAATAAACAAGAACAACAGGGTCTCATATTCAAATCTTTTGAGTTGAGTCTGAATTCATTCTCAAGCATTTGACTGGTCAGATTTGCACCTAGGCTCAAATCTGACACTTTAAATGCTTGAGAATAAACTCAGACTCAACTCAAACACCTTAAAACCTTGGTGCCAAGATAAAACAGATTCAAATATTTCGGTTGTATCCTGTAGTCCTGAATCCTCATTAACTTTCTCCAGACCATTTTAACCCATTACTCCATTCAATGTTACGCATTTAATTTATTCCTCCATAGAAGAAAATAGTTCCATTTTACACAGTGATGAATTTTCTATATTCTAGCAGAGGGTAGCTTAAAACAGACTGAAAGTAGGGCATAATACACATTCTGCTTTACTTTCAACCTGCTTTAAGTGACCACCTATCTTCAATACTAGAAATGGTTCTACTAATTCCAGGCTCGAATTTGTTTATAAAAGTCTTTGGACCAAAGAATCCTTGTTTGGTTCGTTTTCAAATTTTATTCCATAAAAAAACCAAGATATCGCTCACCATTTGTAATGAAGCCTGATAGCTTTACCTTTGAATTTCACCCGTTTTATTCTAAATCCATTCAAGTTTGTGGACCTACTCTAGTATAGTAGAGTACATCAAAGGCAGATAACTAGAGCATAAACAATACTGAAATGAAGCCTTTTTCTAGCATTTCAAAGTATATCTTGGGCAGGTAACTATTGCCACAATGATTAGATCTCAACAATAATTGCACTCCTTCGAGAATGTATAGCTATATACTTTGTGTACAAGTATAATCAAAATCCATTGAAAACTGTAGTTGCAAGAGTGTAAACGCTGTAAAATATGGCATTTTCAGCAATTCAAAGGTAAATAACTCTTGATCTATTTGTCCGATTTTAACCATAATCACCCTTTTTCGAACTCTTATGGTCATATACAATCTGGGCAAGTTTGAGAGAGCTTGGATAAATATTGTTGCCTCTAGAGCGTAAACACTGTTAAATATATCATTTTCAGCAATTCAAAGGTAGATAACTCTCGACCTATTGATCCGATTACAACCATAATTGAACTCATCCGAAGTCTTATGGTAATATACAATCTGAGTAAGTTTGAGATAGATTGGATAAAATGTGTGGCCTCTAGAGTGTAAACATCCTTAAATATGGCATTTTCAGCAATTCAAAGGTAGATAACTCTCTGACTATTAGTCTGATTTCAACCATAATCAAACTCATCTGAACCCCTTATAGTAATATACAATCTGAGTAAGTTTGAGATAGGTTGGATAAAAATTGTGAACTCTACAATGTAAACACCCTTAAATATGGCATTTTCAGCAGTTCAAAGGTAGATAACTCTTTATCTATTTGTCCGATTTCAACCAAAATCAAACTCATTCGAACTCTCATGGTCATATACAATCTGGGCAAGTTTTAGAAAGATTGGATAAATATTGTGGCCTCTAGAGTGTAAACACTGTTAAATATGGCATTTTCAGCAATTCAAAGGTAGATAACTCATGACCTATTGATCCGATTACAACCATAATCGAACTCATCCAAACTCTTATGGCAATATACCATCTGAGCAAGTTTGAGAAAGATTGGATATATATTGTGGCCTCTAGAGAGTAAACACTAAAATTGTTGACGACGCACGCCGGACATTCAAGGATTGCAAAAGCTCACCCTGAGCTAGCTCAGGTGAGCTAAAAAGTGAGATGCCACAATGGTTCATCTCATTCATTCTGATTAGTCCAAACAAGGACGAAACTAGTCAATGATATGTGACACCAAAGTTATATTCCAGCCGGGTTTTCTCTTGTCAGTCTTCCTATATTTTTGTAATATTTATTCTATTCATCCAAAGAAGCTCTGTAGTGTGTCTTACTCCACCATATAAATGTAAACTTGTGCAAAATTTGAATATTGATTAATAGTGTTAAAATTGGCAGCATAAAGCAAGATGATAATATAAGCAATTTGTTCAAATTTTAGGAAAAACACAGCAGTTACCCAACGTGTCTAAATAAAAAGGATTTTTGCGGTAGTGTTCTCCAAGTCGCATCTTTTCTCCTTACCTTGCTGAAGTCTACCTCCAGTAAGTTAGAGCCACAGTCGTCACACGCTTCCTCAGTTACCCCAACTTTATGAGCATTCTCAAAAAAGTTTATTACAACATTGCACCTGAAAGAAAATTGCCAACAGATGAGTCATGATATAAACTAATAGGGATTGCAAAAAATTGTGTAAGCCAAAATTTAAAAGAAATTTGTTGTCAGAAAAACTTCTTTAACAGAAATATGCCAGGTGTTCTGATAGCCTCTCTGGATCTCGTTTTCATATATTTTACTTGCATGTACACTGTTCTAAAATTAATTGCTGTGGGAATTCCACAAACACAGCTTCAAATGCGTGTATCATGACTGGAAACAAATGAAGTAAATAGAAAACTAGAATTAAACATGTAAATATTTACTTTTGAGTACACATGACAGACGAAATACACCGAACTGATTTATTTAAGTGAGAATTCGCCACCATTATAAGAAACAGATTCAAATAATTGAATAGGATTCGAATATTAGGCCGTTATGCAAATACTCGTATGTTCCGATTTTCAGTCCCATCCCTAGTTCATATTATTTTGACCGTACATATAAAGCATTTCTGTTTTGTCAACGGGAGGCAACTCACTTGTTGCAGGCCATTCTCCATTTCGGGCCTGATGTGGTGTCCAGAACAAGAATACCATTCTCACATTCAACACACTCTGACACCCCTGAGTGGGCAATCGAGTGTTGGCAGGTTGGATGAGTGCACTCGTTACACCCCATCCCTTTCTTCATGTCTTTAAATGGTGGATGGTTGAAGCAGTAAGGACAAAGTGGGTACGTCTGTTAATAAATAAATATACAGTTAACCTATTACCCCATAGCCTGTGTCTAGATTTGAAGACAACTGACCACTTAAAGCAGTTTAAAAGTAAAGCAGAATGTGCCTTCAGGCACATTCTGCTTTTACTTTCAGCCTGCTTTAATCTATTTTCTGCTATATATAGATTATGTCTTATTGATAACAGTATAAATTGGAACTATTTTCTTCAGTGAAGGAATAAATTAAAGATGTAACCAGAAATGGGTGTCAAAGCCACCTGACGCTCGCCTGCTTGAAATTTAAGTCTTAAAACATCTTGTCAGGGCACGACAAATCCTGTGCCCGGAGCCCGGCGGGCAACCACATTTTAGGCTTGGGCACCCATATTTTTCAAACTGAAGCCCGGCGGGCACCCCCTAAATTCCAATTTGAGTAGCCCGGGTAATTCCATTTTCAGAAAATCTCTACGTTATAAAATCTTGAATTTCGATAGAGCGTAACGAATTTGGTCAACTAGATCAAGGCTAATTGTTAAATTGAAGGGACAAAGACCCCCGTGGACACTTATCAGTGTTTGTATAGTAGTGCGGGTGACACAGGTCTTGATAATCGCTGATTAGACACCCCAATTAGCACTTCACGGTCAAATAAACACCACGCTTCCAGGTTGTCATGGCAGTAAATATTGTGTAGACGAATCGGCGGTTACAGTCGGGTACACTTGCAAATTTACGCAAACGAAAGGGAAGATTAATGTGTACAGTAAAGCATAGACCGTCACACCCGTTTTGTCTACGTTTACAACAAGCTACGAACGATACAGAAAACGGTAAAAAATGATGTACGCTAATATAATTTAATGCGGTACAAGTTTGTTACGGCAAATAAATATGTCGCTGTTTTACCGTGTGATCAAAGTTGAAATATATTCCACAGTAGAACTAGAAGTAGTTTTATAGTCCATCACTCAAAAACTGTCTGCTAACTAGTACACAACACATTTCGGGGTCCGCACATTTGGAATCATGACGTTGACGTTATTGACATTGAAATAAACACAAATAGATCAAAGGGTTTATATGTCGGGGTTCAACAAGGGGGAAATACGTCGTGAGGAAATGACAGTATAATTTGGAGGCAGGGCACGGTTATTGCCGTGATATTAAAGTTGGGTTGAAGTTTGACCACGCCTGCTGAGTGGGTTGACACATTGTGTTTGTTTAATTGGTTATCAAAAAAAAGTGATTGACAGTCCCGGACAATGAGCTAAGTAAACTCAGGAGTCGGACATTTCTTTCCCCGTAAAATGAAATACAGATGATTATTTTCCATTTTAAAAACAGAAAAATCACCCCGAATCGAAGACGTGTGTCAACGACAATTAAGCGGTCACGAGCGAACCAAGGAATTATGTTGTATAATTCCGTGCGCGAACAATAAGATTATTTCGATACGGTCGATAGTTCAGGACAAACATTTTAGATGAATGCTTAACAGAAATTAACATTTTATCATTTTATTAATTGATTCTTTGAATAACCACGCTTACGAACCTTAGTTACAAAATGGCGGGGCGCCGTTCTTTTTGCTTTGACGGGTAGATTTCTACGTGTATTTTTGAGTAAAAAAGACATTCTCCAGCGCATCCATTAAGATTTATCATATAAATTCTTCTATTGTAGGATACTTTTTGTGTAAATGTATGTTAAGTTAAATATTGCAACAAAGTATGCGCGTAAAATTGATTTGCAATCAGTTTTCGCGGTAGAAATTTGGTTGTCAAAACTTTCTACTGACGAACTAACCTCACCTATTTTATAATTTATGACATATGCGGAAGAAGAAGGTATGCAATGGTCGTCTGCACAATTTTGTCGTCTGCAACTATTCTGAGTTTCTCTGTTATTATTTTTATGAATTTTCTTCCATAAAATATCAGAGTGTCATACAGTTTGGATCCAGGCGTCTCATCTCGATCCAAACTGTTTGCAAGCCAGGAACTTTCATAATTAAAAAAAACCAAAACCACAGGATGAATTAGAATCTAGATCTACCCTTTTTAAAAAAAATTCAAATAGGCTGGATGGAATGTAAAACTGCTCATTTTAGAACAAAAATTAACAACAACAACAATAAAACTTACTTACAGCTGTGGCTTATCAATGGTATTTGATCAAGCAAGTCATTTATTTATCAAAATGTATGAATTTATAGATATATAAATATTACATTGTATAAAACTTGACTATCACCATTCGGCTCCAAAGCAGAACACTTTACTTATAACCTGCTTTAAGTGGTCACCTGTCTGCAAAACTAGAAACTGGTTATGGTGAAAATTATGGGTTAATGCAGTCAGTGAATGAAGGGTTCGCTTTACACTGATAATTTAGTACATCATTTTGTGCGGAAAAAATCAGGGCAACCAAAAAATAATTCTGGTTGCCCTGAGGGCAACCAGCTTTTAATAAAATTTGTCGTGCCCTGATCTTGTATCCAAAACAAATCAATTTTCAGTTTAGAAAGATTATTAAATGAATGATGAGTCTTAATCTAGTTATATAAAACTTTAAAACAGCCCGTCCAAAAAACTTTAACCTGTCGATTTGAGGTCAAAACAACCAAGTCCAAAACATGTCAAAAATTGAAATAAATTAAAATCATTTTTAATTACAACTTCATAGCCTCAATGTTTGTTCCCAAATGAAGCTCCATACAAAATTTCAGCACCCTAGCACAAGTATTAAACCTTAAAACAACCCGTTTAAAAAACTTTAACCTGGCGATTGCAGTAAAAAAGCTAAGTCCAAAACATGTTAAAAATTGTCAAATATGAAAATTGTTTTTAAATTCCAACTTCATAACATCAATGTTTGACCTCAAAAGAAGCTTCATATAAAATTTCAGCACCCTAGCACAAGTATTAAACTTTAAAACAACCCGTCCAAAAAACTTTAACCTGGAAATTTGTAGTCTAAAAACCTAAGTCCAAAACATGTCGAAAATTGACATAAATAAAAATTATTTTTAAATTCCAACTTCAAAACATCAATGTTTAACCCCAAATGAACCTCGGTACAAAATTTCAGCACCCTAGCACAAGTATTAAACTTTAAAACAACCCGTCCAAAAAACTTTAACCTGGAAATTTGTAGTCTAAAAACCTAAGTCCAAAACATGTCGAAAATTGACATAAATTAGAATTATTTTTAAATTCCAACATCATAACATCAATGTTTAACCCCAAATGAACCTCCATACAAAATTTCATAACCCTAGCACAAATATTAAGCTTTTAAACAACCCGTCCAAAAAACTTTAACCTTGGCCACGATCACGCTCACGCTCACTCACGCCGGGGGTATGACATTAGCTCTGCTGTTCTACGAACAGGCGAGCTAAAAAGGTGTATTCATAGGGTAATGGGTTAACCCATTTTCCTATGAATATGCCTTTTTATGCCTTGAATTTATTCTTCCAGTGAAGAAAATAGATCCAATTTATACATTAATGAATATGCACCACAACAAATATTTTCTATATTCTAGCAGATGGTAGCTTAAAGCAGGCTGAAAGTAAAAGGCGCATTCTGCTTTACTTTCAGGCTGTTTTAAGTAATCCCCTATATCCAATACTAGACATAGGCTATGGGGTAAAAGGTTCAATCTTGAAACTGGTAAAATCATACAAATCCATGTAGGTATTTCAAAGTAAAAATGTCAGGCCTATGCCAGGTTTTAACCTTGAAATATGATATGTTCAACCTTTAATAGCAAAAGTCAAAGTGAAATAATGAAATTACCAGTTAGTTTGACTTACAGGGTATTCAAATGTCGATATTTGACTGTAAGAGGCTTAACCCTTACTCCATAGACATGCCTCTTTCTGTCTAGCTAACATGATACCCGTCTATAAAAACACAACATGAAATTAACTGTTATCATGCAATTTCAACAGTAACTGCATCTATCCACTGAAACGGAAGAATTTCTAGTGCAAGGACACAGGTGAGTCTTGTGCAAATACATATAGCATTGGTTACTACTGTATGCTTGTTTAGGCGCCAATATCGAGCAGAACAGTCATATAGTTCCATAGATTTACACTTTTGGCACCAATCAAACCTGTTTCCTCTCAAATCATTGTAACCAACAAGAAATTCACAGGTTTTCATTGACAGTAAAGTTTCTAGTATGGAGGTGGTACAGTGGAGAAAACGTTATTCTTTCCCAATAAACGCATTTACGCTAAAACTTTTATTTGCAGTGCAAACAGTTTGGAGCCAGATCAGGCGCCGGGTAACCCGGCGTCTGATCAGGCACCAAACTGTTTGCCACCAAGATAAAAATGAGTTATCCGAATTGTCCAAAAGTTGCACTTTTCTACTTTTTAGTGCTTTGCGTTTGCATACGTTTGCGTTTAAACGGTAAAAATAACATTTCTCCACTGTATACTGTGGACAGTCATGTTATATAGATGGCTGCCTCCATACAAAAAACTCCACTGTACATATGATATTGGAGAAGATAGTAGAAATATTCAGTTTACTCCTTTGCCAAGTTCAACCCTTCCCCCATAAATACACCTTTTTACGCCTATAATTTGTTCCTAGACTGAAGAAGATAGTTCCCTAAAATGTTTCATAAAAAATATATATTTTATATCCTAGCAGATAATAGCTCAAAGCAGGCTGAAAGTAAGGCAGAATGCGCCTTAACTCTTTCCTCCCTAAAACTTTCAATGAATAATTCCAGTTTCCATCTTAGTCTAGTCCATTTATGACTTTTAAGGGTTGTTTTTGTCAATGTTTGGCATTATGACAAACAATGAAGACCCTGATCAGAGGGCTCCTTTAGGAGCCCTCTGAACTGGGTCTTTACTGTTTGCATAGGACATGTGTACTATTCACATGTACACTGTTTGAAAAGCACGCCTATATGCGGGACTAGGGTGCAAAGAGTTAAGGCACATTTTGCTTTACTTTCAACCTGCTTTTAAGTGGTTAAAGAACTAGAAACAGGCTACTAGGTAAAGGGTTAAACCCACCTTGCCCCTAGCTCCGGTAGTCCATAAAACAAGTTCAAAATCATCGAGCGGACACTTGAGTTCCTTGTACAGTTTGATATTGCCATTCTGGGGTAGACTATAGGTCTCATCACATGACGAGCAATGGAGACGACTTGGTTTAGCCTGAACATACTTCATGAACCGACGGCATTTTCCACAACTGAAAACACAAGATAAGGCACATAGTCATACTTTGAAAATTTAGTCCTGGCAGAAATATTTTGAGTAATATTTATGACCATCAGCATTTGCAGCTCAACCGTAATCCCTTCATTTTATTATATGCCTTCGAATGATATCGAGCGTTTCCGCGTGTATCTGCAGAGTAAAATACAAGAGTCTGTATCAGCCACCTTGTATCAGCCACTTTGTATTTTACTCTGACATCGCTTTAGATTTAAAGTGACGTCATTTACGTACATGTACGAGTGCCGCGTTATTCTTTGTGGCAGGCATACAAAACTTCTCGTTCTGTTTCCATTAACTAATACATTTTGGATGTAAAATGATTTAAAAAACTATTTAGTTGTTTCTGGTTTGTATTCAAGGCATATAATAAACACATTACCAGTTGGCAGTGCGCAACAGAGTGTTGCATTTAGCTCTCGACGTTTTGGCGGAAACAACCGATCAGACTCGCGCCAAGGCGCTCGTCAGATCGGCTATTTCCGCCAAAAACGTCTCGAGCTAAATACATCACTCTGTATCGCACTGTCAACTGGTAATGTGTATGTCTTATCCCAAGTGCAATAGTTACTTGCAAATAGTTTGGATTCTGATTAGACGCCGCAAAACACCTAGACTTGACAAAATGTTAAACTTTTTTACCTTTTGACACCAAACCGAGACATTGACCTTTGAGATATGAACCTGGGTTTTAATTGCAACTCATCGTCTCTATGTGGTGAACAGTTCTACCAAGTAATTTTAAAATCCATCCATGCATGATTGAGTTAGAGCCTGGACATGACAAAATGTTCAACTTTTTGACTTTTGACACCAAACTGTGACCATGACCGTTCAGATATGAACCGATGTCTTACTTGTGACACATTGTCTCAATGTTGTGAACAATTCTACCAAGTCACTTCAAAATCCATTCATGCATTTATGAGTTACAGAAGGACATTATGTGGGACACTGACTGGCGCTGGACAGTAGGACTACAATATGCCTCCCAAATTGGTTGCATAAAAAGTGCAGACAGGGTCTACACAATTTCCATATGACAAGTGTACTCTTCGCAGGTACATGTTTGTAAAGGATGTGTATATACCTCGCTAGAGTTCAATGGATTAAAACCTGCCAACAAGCCTGGGACCAAGGTTATAAAGCTTTTGAGTGGAGTCTGTAGTAGTTCTCAAGCATTTGATTGGTCAGATTTGAGCCTAGGCTCAAATCTGACCAATCAAATACTTGAGAATGACCCCAGACTCATTCCAAAAGCTTTATAACCTTGGAGCCTAATATTGAGTGTAACTCAAAAGATGCTATACTGTTTTTACCGTGACAAGGGTCTTCCAGAAGCTGCTAGTGGGGAGAAGGACACCTCAAACAGTTCATCCATGCCCATGATATTCTGGACAAAGTAGCGGAACTTCAGGTTGAAGATGTTGATGCCGTGTTGTAAAACAGCCTGGTAGTCCGCCTTGCCTGCCGCGATGAGATTCAGCTGTTGTTCTACTGCTGAGCGCATTGTGGGAAGGACTAGATCTGGGTCAATCTGCACACAACAAGGACATTAATCCATTACCCCATAGCCTGTTTCTAGTATTGAACACAGGTGATCACTTAAAGCAGGTTGAAAGTAAAGCAGAATGTGCCTTAAGGCGCATTCTGCTTTACTTTCAGTCTGCTTTAAGCTACCATCTGCTAGAATATAGGCATTATTTCTATGTTAAATATTCACAACTATATAAATTGGAACTATTTTCTTTTGTTGAGGAATAAATTAGAGGCGTATAAGGTGTATTTATGGGGTAATTGGTTAAGATAATGTGAGCTTAACCCTTTACTCCTTAGCCCATTTCTAGTATTGAAGATAGGTGACCACTTAAGGCACATTCTGCTTTACTTTCAGCCTGCTTTAAATGATTACCTTTCTTCAAAATTAAAAACAGACTATGGAGTAAAGGGTTAAGGAGAGATTTCAAGAACGTATTGCACAATGACAAACAATGCTGACCCTGATCACAGGTAATGGTACCGACCGATTTCTTTTTTTTTATTTTTTTTTTTGCATAAAATTAGATCTGGATAGATCTATATATATATAGCTAAAGAGCGGAGAAAAAAAATTCAAATTTTTTTTTCTCCGCTCTTTAGCTATATATATATATCCAGATCTAATTTTATGCACAAAAAAAAAAATCAAAAAAAAAAAATCGGTCGGTACCATTACCTGTGACCCTGATCAGAGGGATCCTGAAAGAACCCTCCTATCAGGGTCTATTCTACTTGCATTGAGCATTATGAGCAAGTGTGATCTTCATTGGTTTGTAAATAATGAGTCCTGGTATATTCATCGCAACAGTTGGCATTTTGAATCGAGGTTTAATTGCGGCCTTCCTCAGGATCAAGGGGCAATCTGACACATCTGGGAATATCTAATTCTATTTCGACTAAATCAATGGTGTAAATATCTACTCCAGTTATCAGTTACCTGGCCAAACCAATCAATGCTCTATAATTTAATATTGTTTGCTTTCATTACATTTGGTTAGCTGTGATTGGCCGTAATTTTTGTTTCATAACTCCATGAAAAAAATAAAATTCAGGCCACGCCTTGTCAGGACTACTTTCCCTTAGTCCAACTGCTCTTCACAAGCGCTGCATGAAGCAGGATGCCAAATGACGTCATTGATGTTGGCATTACTACATAACATGGTCGCATTTTGGCGGAAAATATATATGGCGGAGGGACTACAGCCTACGTTTTTAAAAGCGTTAAAAAAGAACATTCACGTCAGATTCTCTATTTAACTACTTTCTTAAATTCAGAAGTGATATTAAATTATAAGGAATCATTCGGAATATTCATTGTATTCATGGAGGTATGAAAAAAAACCTGGTCACACTTTGTGTGACCAGTGTTTTTTTCATACCTCCATGAATACAATAAATATTCGAATTATTCCTTAAATGAAATTAATTATTCAGAACACTACTAGAAGAAGCTGAAAATTCTGGTTAACGTTGTACACATGGAAAAACAGGATTTGGGGAGGATGAAAAAAGTCATGGCACAGCAGGTCTTTATATCTATGCTGTCCCGATGAAGCGCCATGAGTTTTATCTTCATCCCTGCAGTTTACTTCTTACAGGAGGCTAAAGGTAAAGCAGAAAGCTCCTGGGAGGAGCTTTCTGCTTTACCTTTGGCCTGCTTCAAGCCACAAGCTATTTAAAACACTGAAAGAATCTGTGAGAATGATAATTAATTGGGTTTTTTGGAATGACATACAGTAAAACCTCTCTATTACGACCACTAAAAGAAGGCTCATTGATTGCTTGAAAGACAGGAGACAGCTTATGCAAGGTGAATGAAAAACGGAAAGCTCCTTTCCCTTTTACATCCACCTTGCTTTAAGCAGCCATCTGTCTTATATACCTGAGAATTAGTGCAATTTAATGGTTGTAAAAGAGAGATTTTACTGTCCAAAGTACTTGCTCTTTACCCTTTACCTCATAGCCTGTTTCTAGTTTTGAAGACAGGTGACCACTTAAAGCAGGTTGAAAGTAAAGCAGAATGTGCCTTAAGGCACATTCTGCTTTACTTTCAGCCTGCTTTAGCCTAAAATATGCTAGGCTATATATAAAATTTGTAATGGTAATTGTTCATGAGGGTATAAACTGGAACTATATTCTTTAGCGGAGGAATAAATTAAATACGCTTAAAGTCGCTTCTATTGGGGAAAGGGTTAACAAACCTTTTGATATCCATGGACTAACACTATGCCGAGGGTTGTGGGTTTCAGCTTCCTGCCGGTAATTATGTTCACATAGTTCCTCTCACATATGTTGTTGATGTGGACTGGTATACTTGCATCAGTTCCAATACCGTGCTTCTCCATCAGAGTGATCAACTCGGCTTCAGTCAGATAATCTGGTGGACAAGTCTGTCTTTCTATTAACTTGACCTATAAGACAAGTCACTTACATTGCACGTTATGGACAACTTTGTGATTACTGTTGCAAACCCAAGTTTAACCCATTCACCCCTGAAACTTTTAATGGACAATTCCATTTTACAATTAAATTTAGTCCTTTTTTAACAAGAGCTGTCGGAGAACAGCAAAGCTCGCCTAATTAAACCTTTCTTAAATAGGTAACTATCAAAAGAAAAGTGTATCAGTACATTTATATTCAAGCCACAGGGAACCTCCATTCAAAATATCAACTTCCTAATGCAAATATGTCATGTAGTATAAGTGCATTCCAACACTTACTCCTAACTAACTTTGAAATTTCAGTCCCAAAACTCTAAGTCCACAAAAGGTGTAATTTTGACTAAATTTAAACTTTTTAAAAAAAAAATAACTACGCAATTTCAATGTTCAACCCAAGGGCACCTCCATTCCAAATATCAGCTTCCTAATACAAATATTTCATGTAGTATAATTTAGTGCATTACAACTCTTACCCCAAAACTTTAACCATGAGAAATCAGCCGAAAAACCTAAGTCCTCAACAGGTGAAATTTTGACTAAATTTAAACTTTTTTTAAATTTTAACTACGTAACATCAATGTTCAACCCACAGGGCACCTTGATTCCCAATATCAGCTTCTTAATACAATTATTTCAAGTAGTATTAGAGCATCACAACACTTACCCCAAAACTTTAACCATGAGAAATCAGCCGAAAAACCTAAGTCCACAAAGGTGAAATTTTGACTAAATTTTAACTTTTTTTTAAATGTAACTACGCAACATCAATGTTCAACCCACAGGGCACATCCAATCCAAATATCAGCTTTCTAATACAAATATTTCATGTAGTATTAGTGCATAACAACACTTACCCCAAAACTTTAACCATGAGAAATCAGCCGAAAAACCTAAGTCCACAAAAGGTGAAATTTTGACTAAATTTAAACTTTTTTTTTAATTTTAACTACACAACATCAATGTTCAACCCACAGGGCACGTCCATTCCAAATATCAGCTTCCTAATACAAATATTTCATGTAGTATTAGTGCATAACAACACTTACCCCAAAACTTTAACCATGAGAAATCAGCCGAAAAACTTAAGTCCACAAAAGGTGAAATTTTGACTAAGTTTAAACTTTTTTTTTAATTTTAACTACACAACATCAATGTTCAACCCACAGGGCATCTCCAATCCAAATATCAGCTTCCTAATGCAAATATTTCATGATGTATTAGTGCATAACAACACTTACCCCAAAACTTTAACCATGAAAAACCAACGCCGACGCCGACGCCGACACCGACGCCGACGCCGGGGTGATTCCATAAGCCCCCCCATTCTCCGAATAGGCTAGCTAAAAATTAGTGTGGTTTTTAACAATATTCTTCAAAATGACAAACAGTGTAGACGCTGAGCAGAGGGCTCCTTAAAAGTTCAATGTGTAAAGACTATAAAGGCTTGTTTTCTGCAATATGTGGCAAAGTGACAAACAGTCTGGGTCTACACTGTTTGCATAGGACAAGTATTCATTATACAGGTACACTGTTTTTCAAAGATGAGTATACTTGTCGCTTGGGTTGAATGTGCTAACTGCAATAAGTTATTTTTTGAAGAATTTAGAACTTTTGATAGTACATGTACATAAACTTTCATAAAAAATTAAAATTCCACAGAAAAAGATGCAATACCAAAGAAGTGAAAGCAAGACTAAAGCGAGAAACGGTGTAAAAATAAATACATAACTGTTAATAACACCTTCACTGCCTTACCCTGAGTACAGTGGTTATTTGAAAACAACTTGGATCATGATCAGATGCCATATTACACTCATTATCATATTACTTTAGACAATTTACCTAAAATTTCAATTTGATATTTTTATAACTCATTCACCCCTGAAACTTTCAATGCACAATTCCAATTTCAATATAAGTCTAGTCCATTTTTGACTATTTAGGGTGGATTTAAACAATGTTTTACAAAATGACAAACAGTGTAGACCTTGATCAGAGGGCTCCGTAAGGAGCCCTCTGATCAGGGTCTATACTGTTTGCATAGGACAATTGAATTGTACTCTTGACAGGTATATGATTTGTTAATGACAAGTATACTTGTAGCTAGGGTTTAATGTGTTAAAGTAGACAACAATTGTTCAAAGCAGCTCAATGACACCATGGCACCGAAGAGATTAACAGGGGAGCTAACTCTTAAAGAGTTTGCTGCCTTGGTCGCAATAGCAAAATGTTTGCTTCTTCACCAATCCAAGTGATTTCAAGCATCATAAATTTCAGATTGTAACCTACAGTTAACCCATTACCCCATAGCCTGTTTCTAGTTTTAAAGAAAGATTATCACTTAAAGCAGGTTGAAAGTAAAGCAGAATGCGCCTCAAGGCGCATTCTGCTTTACTTTCAGCCTGCTTTAAGCTATTATCTGTTAGGATTTACAAAATATTTCTTATCATTCATTTTCATGACTGTAAAAATTGGAGCTATTTTCTTCAGTGGATGAATAAATTCAATGTGCTAAAAGGTGCTTCTATGAGGGATAGGGTTAAACCCCTCTATAATGACCACCAAATTGTGTTAACTATTAGGTGGCTGCTTAACTCTTTCCTCCCTGAAACTTCAAATGGACCATCCCAGTTTCCATTTAAGTCTAGTCCATTTCTGACTTTTAAGGGCTGTTTTTGTCAATGTTTTGCATTATGACAAACAGTGAAGACCCAGATCAGAGGGCTCCGTAAGGAGCCCTCTGATCTGGGTCATCACTGTTTGCATATTACAAGTGCTCTTTTCACATGTATACTGCTTGAAAAGGACGACTATATGCGGGACTAGGGCTCAAAGGGTTAAAACAAGGTAAAAGTAAAACATACAGCTGTCACCTGTCTTTCATACAATCACTTAGCCTTCTTTTAGTGGTTGAAATATTTCATACGATCACTTAGCCTTCTTTTAAATTTAGTGATTGAAACATTTCATACGATCACTTAGCCTTCTTTTAGTGATTGAAACATTTCATACGATCACTTAGCCTTCTTTTAAATTTAGTGATTGAAACATTTCATACGATCACTTAGCCTTCTTTTAGTGATTGAAACATTTCATACGATCACTTAGCCTTCTTTTAGTGATTGAAACATTTCATACGATCACTTAGCCTTCTTTTAGTGATTGAAACATTTCATACGATCACTTAGCCTTCTTTTAGTGATTGAAACATTTCATACGATCACTTAGCCTTCTTTTAGTGATTGAAATAGAGGGGTTTTACTGTAAAACTTACATCATTAACTGGACAGGTTTGCTCTCGGCGGAACTCTGGCATTTTCTCGTCACTAGAAATGGCCTGCCATGACATCACACCTGTGAATCCTTCATCTATCACCATCTTACCGGAGTATGTAAAGTTCTCCCCTCCAATCTCATAAAACACTGTGGTCTGCAGATACTTACAGTCTCGACTGATCTGTTGGAAGTAAGACATATAACCAATTATCCCATAAATTATGTAGTCAAACAGTGCTCCTTCCCTACAAAGGCCCTCCAAACAATGATTCCCTCCTTACAACAATACTTGCCCCTGTTCCCCAAACAAGACATTTTTGTCTAATGCTTTCACTGTTGCAAGATCCTCTGCTGTTTTTTCTCAAAGTTCCGTATTGGACATTTTAACAGAAGAAACGTACGAGAGACGAGATACAAACAGTTTGAACCCATATCAGACGCAGCGTTAACCGGCATCTGATCTGGATTAAAACTGTTTGAAAACAAACTCTGAGGGGTATTAATTTTCCCTCCCTATAACAACTCCCTTCGAACAACACACACAATCTTTGTCTCCCATTTCGTGTTGTAGAGAGGGAGCTCTGTATATTCAAACAAAGAGGCAAAGCTCGTCTATTTCAATATATTAGCACTCTCCACTAAAGTTTTGGTTGGGATGGGGGGACAAGGGGGCAAAATTTTCCAATTTCAAAGTCTTTTGAATGATTGATTATAGATAAACCTCCCTAATCAGGAGACCCATATTCAAGGTTATAAAGCTTTAGAGTTGAGTCTGAAGTAGTTCTCAAGCATTTGATTGGTCAGGTTTGAGCCTAGGCTCAAATCTGACTAATCAAATGCTTGAGAACAATATCAGACCCAACTCAAAAGCTTTATAACCTTGGACCCTGTCAATCAAACATTCCGCTTGGTTCTGAAGGTTTTGTTTCTCAGACTAGTACAGTAAAATCTCTCTATTACAAGCACTAAAACGAAGGCTAATTGATTGTATAAAATACATGTGACAGCTTCAAGCAAGGTGACAGTAAAACAGAAAGCTCCTAGCGGAGTTTTCTGTCTTACTTTCAACTTGCTTTAAGCAGCCACTTGCATTAAACACCTAATGATCTCCAAATTTAGAGGCTGTAATAATGAGGTTTTACTGTATAAAGGTCAACAATGTTAGTCACTTACTGTGGCAATGAAGTGTCTGGTGATGTAGTCATACAGTCTGAAGGCGTCGTGTCCCAGCTCATTCTCAGTTGCTGATCTCATTGGGGTTATAGGAGGATGGTCCCCTGCATCTGTTCCTTTCCTGAAGAACCATTCATCACATGATTACAATATTCAAAACAAGATGTGTTTGAGAAACACTATGCCAAATATTAAATGTCCATCTCAGTTATGGCCAATGTTAAATTCAGTCTATTTGACCTCTAAATGATTTTGACCTTCAAAAGGTCCTTGTTGGACATGACTCAAGTTGTAATAAGCTCAAGAACTTCTTGAGTTGAGTACACATGCCAAATATGAAGTCTCTATAATATGACCAATGTTAATGTTGTGGACAGACAGACAAGCATAAACAATATGCACTGACTATGATGTGCAGGCAGGGCTCCAGATAAGAGGTAGTTATTTCAACAAATCAAACATTTTCTCACTTATTTCAGCACCAAATCCTATGGTGTTACTACTCATTAGAATCGTCTCTTCGAGACGATTCTAATGAGTAGTGACACCATAGGGTTTAATTCAGAAATAAAGGTTTTGGTTTTTGAAAAACTCCCCTTATCTGGTGCTCTGGTGCAGGAGCATAAAAAGAACTATAAAAGACAGTGACTGCATATAAAATTGAGGTCTAAACATATCATTCCTCTTCTCTACCAGAGGATGCCTTTACAGGGCTCCAGATAAGGGGAGTATTTTAAAAACTAAAATCTTTATTTCTGCTTTAAACCCTATGGTGTCACTACTCAATAGAATCGTCTCCAAGAGACACTTCAAATGAGTAGTAACACCCTAGGTTTGGTGCTGTATGAGTGAGAAAATGTTGGATTTGTTCAGATTACTCCCTCTTATCCATAGCCCTGTTTTACCTACTCGTTCACATAAGAGGCATAACAGAATATGAGTTTATGGTGTTGAAAGGATGTAGCTTAACTTGAACTTGAAAATTGATCACATTGAACCCTAGCAAAGTGTAACGATAAACTTGAAGCAAACATGGATTTAGGTTTGATTGGCAGTACTGTGTATTGTGCCCTATAACCACTTGACTGCTGACTACATACTTGGGTTTCTGTATTCCATCGTTCAGGAGGTCTCTCACGGCACTACCCCAGTCTTGGTGATTCTGCTGCTGTTTCAGTGTCCCCCTGTAAAAACAACACAACTAACTGAGCCCTGATCACAGATCTCCAGACAGGGCTCCAGATAAGAGGAAGTTATTTCAACAAATCAAAAATTTACTCACTTATTTCAGCCCCAAATCCTATGGTGTTACTACTCATTAAAATCGTCTCTTCGAGATGATTCTAATGAGAAGTGACACCATAGGGTTTAAAGAAGAAATAAAGATTTTAGTTTTTGAAATACTCCCATTATCTGGAGCTCTGTCCAGATAAGGGAAATATTTCCAAAACTAAAATCCTTATCACTGCTCCAAACACTATGGTGTCACTACTTATTAGAATCATCTCAAAGAGACGATTCTTATCAGTAGTCACACCATAGGCTTTTGTACAAAAGTTTTAAAAACCTTAGTTCACTTCTTTTATCTAGAGCTGTCAGAACAGCAAGCCGACAGGTATTCACACAATAAACTGGTGGTAATTACAGTCTGGTATTCACACCTACAACTTAAAATTTGGACAATTCCAGTTTCAAAATTAAATTCTGTGCAATTTTCACAATTTAAGGTTGTATTTTTCAGTAGCTAAGCTTATTCATTGAGGCACATTCTGCTTTACTTTCAGCCTGCTTTATCTACCATCTGCTAGAATATAGAAACATATTCTTATGATACATATTCATGGCTGTATGTTATCAGAAATCTTTTCTTCAGTGGAGGAATAAAAGAAATGCATAACAAGAGCCGTATACGGCCCTAAATCGCTCACCTTGAGCCATTGATGTAAATGTAACATATCTTGGAAAGCTGAGAAATTATGACAATATGATTGTGCCATTTGCTGATTGGATGATGCTGAGTGCCAAATAGCTAAGCTCAGGGTACTGTGGTTTCAGAGAACAAGATTTTTTAAGTTTTTATTGAAAAAGTCTATTTTTAGCTCCTGTGACCTAGATATGCAACAGACCTGAACCATTTGAACAATATTGGTAAAGTACCTCTAAAAGTTACGCTATGCCAAATATCAAAGCTCTAGCCACATTACTTTCAGAGAAGAAGAGGTTTGAAAATTTCACTATATAACTCTATGTAAATTTATGACCCCGGGCGGGGTCATTTTTGACCCTAGGGACATAATTTGAACAATCTTAATAGAGGACCTGTAGATGAAGCTTTGTGCAAAATATCTAAGCTCAGGGTATTGTGGTTTCAGAGAAGAAGATTTTTTAAGTTTTAATCGAAAAAATCTATTTTTAGCTCCTGTGACCTAGATATGCAATGGACCTGAACCATTTGAACAATATTGGTAAAGTACCTCTAGAACTTACACCATGCCAAATATCAAAGCTCTAGCTATATTAGTTTCAGAGAAGAAGAGGTTTGAAGATTTCACTTTATAACCTTAAGTAAATTTGTGACCCCCAGGGCGGGGCCATTTTTGACCCCAGGGACATAATTTGAACAATCTTGATAGAGGACCTATAGATGATGCTTTGTGCCAAATATCTAAGCTCAGGGTACTGTGGTTTCAGAGAAGAAGATTTTTTAAGTCTTTATTGAAAGGATCTATTTTTAGATCCTGTGACCTAGATATGCAACGGACCGGAAACATTTGAACAACTTTCAAAGAGGTCCATATAAGGATCATTTCTGCCAAGTTTGGTTAAAATCCATCCAGTAGTTTAGGAGGAGATGTCATTTAAAGAAATTGTTGACGACGGACGAACGGACACAGCACGATCAAAATAGCTCACCTTGGCACTTTGTGCCAGGTGAGCTAAAGAGTAATAGCTTAAACGGTCACTCAACCCAGTATTGACCATTTCTGAATGCAGCAATAGTTCATAAGTGTGAGATCTTACACTAGATCGAAGCTTTCTGGATAGTGGGTGGTCTCCGTTCTTGGGTAGCTTATATAGCCCTGCGTGTACAGCCTCTCTGCAATCTGCATGGTCTGGTGAGGTCCAATACCTAGAGGAAAAGGTACAGTCAAAAACTCAATATTTCGAACTAGCTTAAATGACAGATAGTGAAATCCCAGATAAGAGATCTGGGTCTACACTGTTTACATAGGACTTTTCACACTTATAACAAGGATGAGTATACTCATTACTAAGGTTCAATGAGTTAATCTTCGAAGCAATTATTCTATTAACCCTTATCATGCCTTATTTACTAAATAGACTAATCACCATCAACAACTAGACAGTTGTTCAAATCATTTTATATCAAGAAAATTTTAATATTTGAAATAGAACAAGGATTCTTTTATGCCTAAAAGAATAACACAGAACTTGTAAATGTAGGTATACATGATACCACTTTAATGGAAAACAATACAAACAGTGAAATACAAGATTTAACCCTTAGCCTGCCACTCACGACTATAGCTCCATATGCAAACAGCTTGGATCCGGATGAGACGCCGAGTAACTCGGCGTCTCATCCAGATCCAAGCTGTTTGACACTCGGACAACATTTTCAGCAATTTTGAGCAGCTTTGAAGCACTTTGAAACTTGAAGCAGACGAGAAATATAGCAGACGACAATTTATTTGGCGGGCTAAGGGTTAATGGAAAACAATACAAACAGTGAAATACAAGATTTAAGATACAGACTCTTGTATCTTATTTTACAGATACATATTGAAAAGCTTGGTATCAAAATAAGGTACATGTATATAATAAATATGTTAACACTTTGAACCCTAGTCCCGCTTATTGGCGTCTTTTACAAACAGTAAACATGTGAATAGTACACTTGTCCTATGCAAACAGTGAATACCCAGATCAGAGGGCTCCTAAAGGAGCCCTCTGATCAGGGTCTTCACTGTTTGTCATAATGCCAAACATTGACAAAAACAACCCTTAAAAGTCAGAAATGGGCTATACTTAAATGGAAACTGGAATTGTCCATTTAAAGTTTCAGGGAGGAAAGAGTTAAAATGAATCGCTTACCAAGGCCTGAGCTGGCTACTCTCAGCATCTCTACGGTGTTCAGAGCAATGGGTCGAGCCTTGGCCTTCTCTTTCTTGGTTATGTCTAGCACTCTACAAAAGCAATAAGACATGTCATGGTTGTTGGCCTTATTCATTCCAAAGAAACTAATTTATGCTAAATCATTTATTTCTATCTGCAAATGTTTGAAGCCAGAATCTCGCCTTCTTATTCTGACAGCTCCAAACCATTCGTGACTTCAGAAAGTTATCGGTATTTTTTTCTTATATTGCAAATTCACTAACTATTTTCTTCAGAGGAGGAATGATTTAAATGCATGAAAATGTGTATCTATGGAGTCAAGGGTTAATGCAAAACTTTTTGATGAGCTTATGCTTTAATTTTGTCCTGCATTAATCCTTTGAACCCTAGTCCCGCATATAGGCGTCTTTTCAAACAGTGTACATGTGAATAGTACACTTGTCCTGTGCAAACAGTGAAGGCCCAGATCAGAGGGCTCCGAAAGGAGCCCTCTGATCAGGGTCTTCACTGTTTGTCAGCAATGCCAAAATGGACAAAAACAACTCTTAAAAGTCAGAAATGGCCTAGACAAAAATCAAAACTGGAATTGTCCATTTAAAGTTTCAGGGAGGAAAGAGTTAAGATGCCAATTTTATAAAGAGCATCAATAAAACGGTTTGCTACTTCTTAACCCATTACTCCATAGATACACGTTTTACCACTATTAATTCATTCCTCCACTGCAGAAAATAGTTCCAATTTATACAGTCATGAAGGTGCACCATAAGAAATGCTTACTTTTTCCAAGCAGATGGTAGCTTAATGCAAGCTAAAAGAGTTTCGACCTGCTTTAACCCTTTCCCCAATAGAAGCGCCTTTTAGCGCGTTTTATTTATTCATCCACTGAAGAAAATAGTTCCAATTTATACAGTCATAAATATGTATCATACAAAATATTTTCTATATTCTAGCAGATGGTAGCTTAAAGCAGGCTGAAAGTAAAGCAGAATGCGCTTAAGGCGCATTCTGCTTTACTTTCAACCTGCTTTAAGTGGACACCTATATTCAATACTAGAAACAGGCTATGTGGGAAAGGGTTAATGCAGGCTAAAAGAGTTTCGACCTGCTTTAAGTGGTTACACATCTTCCAATTTAGAAACAGGTTATTGGGTTAACAGAAGTTTGGCTGTATAAAAAAATCTTGTACAAACAGTTATTGTCCGATTTTTCTGACCTGGCCCTTTTATTTTTAGAATGGACCAGTTTACAATTGTTAATAGGTAAGTGAGGTAAGATTTAAGCATACTGTTCTGGGGCGGAGAGGGGTCTGAGAAATGCTTATTTATTATTTTCTTTAATACCTAAATTTATAACTCTTAATCTTGTAATTTATTATCTCGTTTTGCATGGGATTGCTATATATTGTGATAAATGTATGTGCTTTGTAATGTTTTTCCTATGTTCTTTATGTCTGTAAAAAGCTATACATAGCTTATGTTACATGTTATAAACTGTTCCAACAATAAATAAATTTTGATTTGATTTGATTTGGATACATTTGTATGTTTTTGTACTTAACTCTTTCCTCCCTGAAACTTTAAATGGACGATTCCAGTTTCCATTTTAATTTAGTCCATTTCTGACTTTGAAGGGTTGTTTTTGTCAATGTTTGACATCATGACAAACAGTGAATACCCTGAACAGAGGGCTCCTTTCGGAGCCCTCTGATCTGGGTCTTCACTGTTTGCATAGGACAAGTGTACTATTCATATGTACACTGTTTGAAAAGGACGCCTATATGCGGGACTAGGGTCCAAAGGGTTAAGATAAGCATGATGCTCGTGCATCACGAGCCCCCTATTCTAACTTCACTGATACATTATTCTTTCCAAAATGAATGTGTTTATGCTAAAAAAAACTCTATTTCCATTGCAAACATATTGAAGTCAGATCAGACAAAGAGTCTGATCAGGCTCCAAACTGTTTGCTACTAAATTTAAAAGATATTTAGAAAATTTCAAAAAGTTGATATTTCTTCAGTTTAGTTCATTATGTTTGCATTTCAATGGGCATACAACCGTTGAGCTAACGTTACTGATACATTATTACGCACAATGAATGCAGTTAACCATACTCCCAGCTGGCTGTCGCTTACATACAATTACAGAAATGATCAAGCCCAAAATCCAACCGATTATCAGTTTTATATTGTTCCAATCTAAAAATAAAACGGCCAGGTCAGAAGAAAACATTAATTAATACAAGACTATGACAGGTCATACCTAGCTGTGTCTGATGTCTTTATCATTCCTATGAACATCTGGGCCACTTCCTTGTCAAAGATCCTCACACGATCCCAGTCCAGGTTAAAAGTCCTGTCTCCCTCCCCAGCAGATATCTGAATACAGCGGAGAAAACGTTATTCTTTCCTGCTTAAACGCAAAGCACATTAACTTCGAAAAGTACAACTGCTGGACAATTCTGATAATTTATGTTTATCTTGGTGGCAAACAGTTTTGAGCCTGATCAGACGCCGGGTTACCGGCTCAAAACTTTTTGCACTGAAAATAAAAATTTCGCGTAAATGTGTTATTTGGGAAAGAATAAAGTTTTCTCCACTGTACAAAATACTATGATTATCTCCAATAACAATTTATTCTGCTAAGCATGATTTACATAAGTTTTACAATATATAGGATCTTACAGGAGTGTTCATAATTTATTGGATTTATAAAACAAGTCTTTTAGAAAATAATAGGCTTGTGGCATTTTTATCGTTTTCTAAAAGATGAGTTTTATAAATCCAGTAAATTACATAAACATGAATGTTAGATTCTATTTATATGATAACCTGACAGTGTTGTTTTTACCAACCCGATACTCTTTTTTTTAGCTTATTAGCTTTCCTATCAGTAAATTGATGATGCGTAAATGGACCGCCCAAGTGAGTAAATATGCAAAAAGTTGTTCCGATGTTATTACCGATTTTTCAGAATAAGTCTAGGAAGCAAACATTTTCTGTCCCTTCCAATCTATAGCCACTCGATTGCCGACAGAAATGTTGTTTGACGCCGTATTTCTATACAAATTTTGACAGCACGTTTGAATACACATTTAGGAAGACAACCTCATTTGCATAGTTAAACTGCTAGTTACATACGAGAAATAAACAATGAGTGTTATTCACTGCTCCCACCGTAGGTTATGTTATAAAAGAATTTAACTCTTTGCATGCTAGTGGTATTACCCACAGTGATTACCTTTGCAAACAGTTTAGATCCTAGTGAGATGCCGCATAACGTAGGAGCTTTCTGTTTTACTTTTATTTTGCTTTAAGCAGCCCCCTGCCTTAACCCATTTCCCCATAGCCTGTTTCTAATATTGAAGATAGGTGATCACTTAAAACAGGTTGAAAGTAAAGCAGAATGCGCCTTAATGTGCATTCTGCTTTATTTTCAGCCTGCTTTAAGCTATCATCTGCTAGGATACAAAAAATATTTCTTTTGGTACATGTTTATGACTGTATAAATTGGAATCATTTTCTTCAGTTGAAGAAAAAATTGAACTAGAACGGCTATCACTGAAGGTGATAAATACCCCCACTATACAGCACTCTGTCACACTCTGCAAACGTTTTCAATAAGGTTTTACAGTAAGGTCAACGGTGTAAGTCAAAGTCAAACTGACTTAAAAATGGTATATGACACACTGCAATTCCTGAGTAACATTTATGGCAGGTATCATGTAAATCAGGTTGAAAGTGAAGAAGGAGTTCGCCGTACAAGATTTTGCCTGCCAATTTTAAGACCAATTTGAAGGCCAAAGGTCAAGGTCACAGAGATTTGAAATGTGTGTCTTGCACATCTACTAGATTTTGCCTGCCAATTTCAAGGCCAAAGGTTAAGGTCACTGAGATTTGAACTTGTGTCTTGCACATCTACTACTCCCGAGTAACACTTATGCCAAGTATCAAGTGAATCAGGTTGAAAGTGAAGGAGGAGGTCAAAGTACAAGATTTTGCCTTCAATTTCAAGACCAATTTCAAGGACAAAGGTCAAAGTCAAGGTCACAGAAATCTGAAATTTGTGTCTTGCACATCTACTACACCTAAATTACATTTATGCCAAGTATCAAGTGAATCAGGTTGAAACTGAAGGAGGAATTGAAAGTGCAGACAGACAGACCGACCGACCAACCGACAGGCTGATTCCAGTATACCCCCCTCAAACTCTGTTTGTGGGGGTATAATTATATAAAGTTTAGGCATACAATAAAAGGAATATAACCAAAGTGTGGGGTCCGGGGTCTTATAAAAGGTGGATTTACTGGGTAATGTGTTAAACACCAAACAAGAGCCCCATGGGGCATATTGCTCACCTGAGAATAGCTGAAAAAATTGAGAAAATGATTTATGTCCAGGACTGACCTAGATATGCAACAGACCGGAACCATTTGAACAAAATATGTAAAGTATATTTAAAAGTGACACCATACCGAATATAAAAGCTCTGGCCATATTAGTGTCAGTGAAGAAGATGTTTGAAATCTTCTCTATATAACTCTATGTAAAACTGTGACCCCAGGGGCTGGGTCAATTTTGACCCCAGGGGCATAATTTGAACAAACTTGATAGAGGACCTGTAGGCGATGCTGTGCGCCAAATATCTAAGCTCTGGCCCTTGTATTTTCAGACAAGAAGATTTTTTAAGTTTTCATTGAAAAAAAACTATTTTTTGCTCCTGTGACCTAGTTATGCAACTGACCATAACCATTTGAACAATTTTGGTATAGGACATCTAGAAGTGTCACCATGCCAAATATCAAAGCTCTGCCCATATTAGTTTCAGAGAAGAAGACGTTTGAAAATTTAATTATATAACTCTATGTAAAACTGTGACCCCAGGGGCGGGGCCAATTTTGACCCCAGGGGCATAATTTAAACAAACTTGATAGAGGACCTGTAGATGATTCTGTGTGCCAAATATCTAAGCTCTGGTCCTTGTATTTTCAGACAAGAAGATTTTTTAAGTTTTCATTGAAAAAAAACTATTTTTAGCTCCTGTGACCTAGTTATGCAACCGACCATAGCCATTTGAACAATTTTAGTAAAGGACATCTAGAAATGTCACCATGCCAAATATCAAAGCTCTGGCCATATTAGTTTCAGAGAAGAAGACGTTTGAAAATGTCACTATATAACTCTTTGTAAAACTGTGACCCCCAGGGGCATAATTTGAACAAACTTGATAGAGGACCTGTAGATGATTCTGTGTGCCAAATATCTAAGCTCTGGCCCTTGCAGTTTTTGACGAGAAGATTTTTTAAGATTTCCTTTTTTTTTCACTTTGGTTGCCATGGCAACCAGAGTTCTGCATTTTTTAAATTCTTTGAACAAATTTGAAAGAGCTTGACCCAAGGAACATTTCTGTAAAGTTTGGTTGAATTCTGTCAAGCGGTATAGGAGGAGATGTCATTTGAAGCAATTGTTAATGACGATGCACGACGACGGACACAGGGCCATCCCAATAGCTCACCTTGAGCCTTTGGCTCAGGTGAGCTAAAAACTAAACCTCATGTAGTGGTTTACTAGAGGGGTTTTACTATATGTATGTTCGTTTTCTCCACTGTATAGTTTGGATTTGTCTTACCTGTACTTGTACCACCCAATAGGGTTCTGGCTTGAAGGACTGTATCTTGTCATGTCGGTCCACACAGAAGCCCAATGTAGGGGTCTGACAGGGGCCATACGATATAAGGGTACTGTCCAGATTACCATACTTGCCCTTAAAAAATAATATACAGAATCTATACTGACAAAACCCTAGCCGCCTGCTGCCTATCCCAGCTACTGGGGACACATGCAATAGTTGAAAACTACACTTTAAAGGCACAATCCCGCTCAAATTGATGTTTAAAACGCGCAATTTCTTATATGTGTGCATTTTCTATGTGTTAAAACTAGGGGCGGGACCGAATATTCGAATATTCGCATAAGGGCCGAATATTCGAATCCCATTTAAGTATTCGAATAGTTGTCTCTGAAATTTTATTTTTGTTAAAATCATAATATGGATTATTCAATTTATTTGAGAGACTAGCTGTTTCATTTTCTCCAACCAGGCTAATCGTTCACCATTAATCCTCGTGTGTAGGGTGATTATCACCCCCGGCTGGTCAGTGTTTTGATAGCACCTGTCAAGTTGTACACAGTTTGCAAACATTACCCGCTGTGTTATGTAATCGACGGCCCTCCCTGACATCGGATCAATGGACTCGCAGTTAATAAATTGACATGTTGGGGAACCCTAGTTGCCAAACAAAAGAGGTGTGTTTAGCACAGGACATTTAAGAGCATCCAATAAAAAAAAAGACGAATAATTGTTAATATCGCCAATCATAGCGGCTCAAATGACGCTTTTCGTAAACGACCAATATCACGCAAACACTATTTAAAATCATCAAACATTCTAGTTAAGACGTCATGAAAGCTTAATATTGACCTTACACAAGACGTAGATCTATAAACGATCAAATTCTTACTAAAACGCAACTATGCCACCGGCTACTGCTTCGCCTGTGTGAAAGAATTTACTCGTTCTGCCGACAAGAAATCAGCAACCTGTTTTGTTTGTTACGTTCGTTTCAGCATGCAGAAACTTGAGAGCTAGTGTGTGTTCAGATTAATTTTAAAAGCAGATTAAATATAATTAGTAAAGCCAACAAAATATTTACGCAAAAAAACCTGACTCTACATGACGGAAGACTTAATTCGAAACTAATTTTAATGCAGATATAGATGTTGCGTTAAACACGAGTTGCATCCCTTACATTCGGAGACCGCCATATCTACAAAGATCACTGTAGTAAATGGTTGCAAAAGTCGATAAGTTTACCAGTCAATCAGACGATTGTCACAGAATACACATTCTGCACAGGGTTTGGTCCATTTAAGATAGGTATTTCTACGGAGCAAACATTGAATAATTGAATTTGATGATGAAATTATACTCGGATCGGATAACACCCCCCCCCATCCCCCATCGGACAAAGCGTTTATTCCAGGCGAATTATTCTTCGAATACTTTAAGCGAATATTCGAATAGCAATTTGGGTTCGAATTCCCATCCCTAGTTAAAACTAAGTGAAATCGGGTGTAAGAAGCCTGAAATATGCACCCACTTCGTAAAGAATCCTACCTAAATGTGTCGAATTCTTATCGTGTTGGTTTACATTATAAGCGGGTTTGTTTACAAATATGACAACGGGCTGGTTCCGAGAACTTTCGAACGATTGCATAAAGGTCACGTGATTGATTCGACCGCGACAATGTGTATACATTGCATCAGTTTGTGTAACATTTAGCGGCCAAACTTATAGGAGTTGTCTCTCTTTGATTGAAAAGCGCTCGACTTGTTGTATAGAATTATGCAAATGAGCTTTACCAAGTATGTCCATAAACTTTCGTCGCTATTCAAAAATAAACAAACTTGATTACTTGTTTCCACAAATTTCACTGTTCATTAGCAATATTGCCTCAAATATCACCACGTATTACTTCTTTTTATATGGAACGATTACGATAGTGACATAAATTTCATGTTAGAAAAATGTTCGATTCTGATTATGTGGGAGAAATATAGTGGCTTTAACTCAGGGTTCCAGATAAGAGGGAGTAATCTGAACAAATCCAACCTTTTCCTCACTCATCCTATGGTGTTACTACACATTAGAACCGTCTCTTTGAGACGATTCTAATGAGTAGTGACACCATAGGGTTTAATGCAGAAATAAGGATTTTAATTTTTGAAATACATGTACTCCCCTTATCTGGATCCCTGCTAACTAAATACTTGCCGTTATAAGAAACAAAGTCAGTACTTTATCTTTCTGTTCTGCTTACATCCTTCTTTTTTAGACAATTTTGGTACACAAATACATGTATGCTCATGGTGGTATTTTTGAAAATACATTTTGAATCTTTTCTATGTCTATATTAGGTCATGGTCAAATTGAGATTGGGTGATATGTGTAGATGAGGACTGGTCCAAGGAATTAAGTAGCCAATGATTCTAGTGAGCAGTGTTGCTATAACATGCATTAGAGAATAACCATATTTTAATAGTTAAAACATATTTTATTCCCTCATATATACATAGAATTGGGGTTGGGTCACAAGTTATAACAATATTAGATCCTACCCTCCCACTACAATATAAATATACATACAATACAAGAACAATGGCATATAGATGAAATCTAACGACATTACTGTAACTATTTTACTGTTAATGATGAATCGATTCTAATGAGTAGTGACACCATAAGGTTTAATGCAGAATTTATATGTACAGTATAAGTACAGTCGGCTGAGCGGTCATTCGGACTGAAAGTAGACTTTAACTTGGTATATTACTTTTATTTTTAATTTATTTTTTTATTTCCTTGAAACACTCCCCTTATCTTGAGTCCAGCCCTGCTTAGATTTTACCTGAAAGAACTTTGTCTGAAAGCGAGTGAAAGCACACCCAATCCTCAGGTCTAGTTCTTGTCTCCCATCAACAGACAAGGCCTCATTCTTGTTTGGAGAACCCGCTGTATTCAAAGCCCTCTTGATCTCTGATTCTGTAATTGCACTGAAGTGGGCTCGAAACACAGTCTGTAATAAAACCAGAGCACCAGATAAGGGTAGTTTTTCAAAAACTTAAATCTTTATTTCTGAATTAAACCCTATGGTGTCATTAGAATCGTCTCTTCGAGACGATTCTAATGAGTAGTAACACCATAGGATTTGGTGCTGAATTGAGTGATAAAATGTTTGATTTGTTGAAATAACTACCTCTTATCTGGAGCCCTGAATAAAACAACATACAGTTAACACATTCAACACTAGCACAGGTATACGTGTCATTTACAAACAATGTACCTGTGAGCATTGGTTGTCCCATGCAAACAGTGTAGACCCTGATCAGAGGGCTCCTTCAGGAGCCCTCTGATCAGGGTCTACACTGTTTGTCATTTTGAAATATATTGTTAAAATCAACCCTAAATATTTAAAAATAGATGGGTTCCTTGGAACACGAGTGTCACCTGCCAGCAAGCATCAGTATAACATTCTCTTTCCATAAAAGAAATTTCATTTCAAAATCTTCAGTAAAACAGAAGAAATCTGCATGAAAAGAAAATGTTGAAAATGAGAATAACTCTCACAATGTTGATACAAGAGTTATGACCCCTGTGTAATACACTTCCACTTGTCAAGCTCTTTCCATAAACAAAGTTTCATCTTAAAAGCTTCAAAACAACAAGAGTTATGAGGCATGACACAAAAAGCGTGACGGACAGACAGACCGACGGACAGACGCCGGAAATGTGATCCATTAGTGTCACCTCTGCCTACAGCAAGTGACGCAAAAATGGACTAGACTCATTTTGAAATTGGAATTATCCAAAGAAAGTTCCAGGGTGAATGAGTAAAACCTGCTCCAATGACCATCTTTATTAGGTGACCATCTGCTCTAAATGAACATGCTCAGAACTTTCAACCTTCTGTAAGATACCATCTGCTGTGCAGATTCAAGACTGTATAAATTGGAATTATTTTCTTCATTTGAAGATTAAAAATGGAGGCATAATGACAGCACCGCATGTGGGTGCCAACACTTGTCTGTTTTGTTATCCTAATAGATGTAAGAAGGAACAGAAAGATATTCTTATTGCTTTCGTCTGCCTTGACTATTTGTCCATCAGTGTCTACTGTGGGGCTCTAAATGACCTTGACATACTGAGCTCAACAGCTACTTGTGTTGATTACACATGCAAATATGAAGTCTCTATCACATTTTGATTCAGAGTTATGGCCAATGTTATTATTAAATTTGACCTGTAAATGACCATGACTTTTGTATGACATGACCCAAGTTGAACTGAGCTCAAAGGCTTCTTGAGTTGAGTACACATGCCAAATATAAAGTCTCAATCGCATGGAGTTGCAAAGTTATGGCCAATATTAAATTCAGCCTATTTAACCTCTAAATGTCCTCGAGCGACCTTTGTCTGACATGAGCTCAAGAGATTCTTTTGTTGAGTCTAGACATGTCAAATATGAAGTCTGTATCACATGTTGTTACAGAGTTATTGCCAATGTTAAATTTATCCTATTTTACCTCTAAATGACCTCAAAATGACCTAGACCTTTGTAAGACATGACCTAAATTATTCTGAGCTCAAGATCTGTTTGAGGTTAGTAGACATACCAAATATGATGTCTGTATCACATGTAGTTCTAAAGCTATGGCCAACATTAAGATTTCGGACGACAATAACGAGGAAAATCGACAACGCAGACGCCCAAATGATGACAATAGCTTCTTTGAATCAGAGGAGCTAAAACATTGTGTTTTGGGGGAAATTGGTTAACCCTTTCCCACATAGCATATCTCTAGTATTGAATATAGGTGTCCACTTAAAACAGGTTGAAAGTAAAGCAGAATGCGCTTTAAGCGCATTCTGCTTTTCTTTCAGCCTGCTTTAAGCTATCACCTGCTAGAATATAGAAAATATTTTGTATTATACATATTTATGAATTTATAAATTGGAACTATTTTCTTCAGGGCAAGAATAAACTGAATGCACTAAAAGGCGCTTCTATGGGGGAAAGGGTTAAAGAAACATTTTAGTACATTCCTCACCTGACCAGTGACGTTCCTGTTCATGACACCTTGAACACAGTCGAGTACTTCAAAGCAGATGTTCTCGCCTTCTTTATCACAATCTAGCCACAGGACAATGTAGTCAACCCCTCTCGCCTGAATCAAAGATAACCAGCTTACTCTAACTACAGTGGAGAATCTGTTATTCTTTCCCGTTTAAACGCAAACGAAACGCAAACGCAAAACACTAAAATGTAGAAAAGGACAACCTTTTGACAATTTTGAGATTTCATTTTTATCTGAGTGGCAAACTGTTTGGAGCCTGATCAGACGCCGGGTTACCCGGCGTCTGATCTGGCTCCAAACTGTTTGCACTGGAAACAAAAGGTTTAGCGTAAACGCGTTTATTGGGAAAGAATAACAGATTCTCCACTGTAACCCATCTTCTGCCATCCTCTAGAACAGAAAAGTTATTAAGCTCGCAAAGGCTCACTTAATAACATTTCAATTCTAGACTCAGTTTAGATCAGGTTGTTTCAAACATCTTTCTGCAATCCTCAAGAAAAGAAGTTAGTTACCCATTACCTCATAAAAACGTATTTTGACACATTTAATTTATTCCTCTTTTGAAGACTATAGGTCCATTTTTTACCATACTTCATGTACAAAATCCTTGCAAATGGTAGTTTAAAGTAGGCTGTAAGTAGAGCAGAATGCACCTTAAGGCGCATTTTGCTCTACTTACAACCTGCTTTAAGTGGTCACCTATCATTGAAACTATAAATAGGCTATGGAGTAATGGGTAAAGCTTGCCAAGGCTCACTTAATAACATTTCAATTCTAGACTCGGTTGAGATCAGGTTGTTTCATACATTGATTCATGACTGATCCTATATGACCTAACTGTTCAGCAAGGCTTTTCTTTTTGCTCATTATATGCTTGGTTTACGGATGTTTCGCTACACTGCGTTTCGCTACCCGGGATGTTTCGCTACAGTCGTTTTGCCACCTACCGGTAAGTCGTTTCGCTACCTAATTTTTTCAAATGATATTAACCTATATTTTTTGGTTAAATAAGATTTGGCGATATATTATTAAACTAAAATGTGTATTACAAACATATTTTTGAATGAATTATTGAAAAAATGATCGATTTATTGACACAAATCGTGTAAGTTACTAAAAATAGATGCTATATTTTATGTATAAATATAATACTTTGCTAGCATAATTGCTAACTTAGGCTCATAATTATACAAATAGATTGGATCCAGACGAGACGCCTTGTTACGCAGCATCTCGTCGGGATCTTAAATGACTATTAAGTAAACAGAGTAGTCCCTGTGGAGAGCTCCTACAGGAACTGTCTTTTCTGGGTCCACTCTGTTGCAAAGGTTTATTTTGTTTGGACCATATTGAAAATTGGTTTGTTTGTTTGATACCAAATATGTGATCCACATAAAATAAAGTCGTTATTATTATAATTAGAAATTACTTATAGTTATTAGAAAGAAAAATGCCTTTTTACGGCGAACTATGTAAACAGTCGTTACGCATACAACTTATGCGAGTTGACCCTTAGAATGCGATGTTTAGAGCGTGAAATGAATGTGGTGTGAATGATAGAATAAGTAGCAAACCGATTGGATCAATGTTAGACGCCGAGTTCCTAGGTCCCCAATACAAGATAAACATTCAGAAATTCAGAAAAGAAAAAGAAATACCTCTTTCTGCAAAAATGCTGGCATGTGTAGCTTTTCAGTCGATTCTTTTTTCTGAGTTTGAGCTGTGAAGAGTTCAACCTAAATAGATATATAGAATGTTTTTATAAATATCATTTACAGGGCTCCAGATAAGTATTTTTAAAAAACAATAGCAGGACAATCAAATTATCAATCAGAATAAATAAAATATGAAAACACAATGGATTAGTTCTTTTGAATATCAGCCACACTAATTACTCATTTTAATACTGTACATAGCAAATAGGAGGTCAACAAATCACGGACCTTCACGGATATAAAGGAGAAATAAAGGATTGGGTAGCTGATGGACACAGTTTCTCGTGCGAAGGAACACGAAAACTTCGAGGTACCCTAAAACCATTGTACGGAAAACCATGTTGAAATCACGGAAATCCTTGTATAACTCACGGAAGTCCTTGATTCAATCACGGACATGGTTGTCTAAATCACGGTAATCCTTGTATGAATCACAGAAATCCTTGATTAAATCACGGAAATCCTTGATTAAATCACGGAAATGTTGATCTAAATCACGGAAATCCTTGTATGAATCACGGAAATCACGAAAATCCTTGATTAAATCACGGAAATGGTTATCTAAATCACGGACATCTTTGAAATGGTTGGTTCAAATCACGGACTTTCACGGATTATTTTCAGAAATGTCACTATAGAAATTATTTCAGCTACAGATGTTTTTCATTAAAATATCAGGCCAAAAAAATAATATCTGTGTTAGGGCAACGATCTGAAAAAATTTAGGTAGGGTAGAGATCAAGGTTTTTTTTTAATTAATTTTTTTTTAGGTGTCAAATTGGTCCAAAACATGTTTTAAAACAGGTTTTTCCTCCATTTTGAAAATCTTTTTTCAAAATCTTAAAAAAACTTTAGGGTCAGGGGTGTTTTGCTAGGTAGGGTCGGGTTGCCCTAAACACACAACTTTTTTTTTTAGGCCTCAATCGAAAGTACATATTTATTGTAATGTTGATGAAATACAGTGCCCCAGATAAGCTGCGTATCGGCGTATTTTACGCATTAAAAATCACCAATTACGCTTTGAAAATCAATTCAGTGCGTATCAAATACGCAAGCCTTTTATAAAATATGCTAAACATATCACCATAGATGCGTACAAAAAGCAATCTTGACCGATTTCGCAAACGGCTTCAAGTTTCATTTTCTTCCAAAATCGTTACCTCTCGGCTGATTTCCAACAACTTTTCGCGAGGCGCAATGGGAAAATAGCTGAAGTATTCCGATTGCTTGTTTTGATAATTTTACCTATCCATTGCTAGACGCTTGCTGCTCTTTATCTCCATAAGCGTCTCGATAATTTGATCAATTAAGACTACTTGACAGTTTGACACTTGTTTTCGAGGTTTCTGTTAAAATATCGCACCGCGGCCGAAATGGTAAGTAAAACGTTCATTCTGGTTTTTGAAACCATCTTTTTATGTTATTTTCAATCTGAATCGAAGACTTCCCCAGCCAGTATAGTATTTAGCTATTGTTATTAATTGATTATAGTTCAATCGGCGGTGGATAAATCAGAATCACGATCAAAGTAAACGTTTTTTACATCGTTTGTGTGCAAGATGAAACATTTGGCAGTGAAAAAACCCATTCCCCCTGGTTTGATATACGCGGAAATCAACGAAAATGTGTAAACTGCACTAAATTGAAGTTTAACAATGTGTCGGAAGTAACCTGAATGCAGCAGCAATGACTGATGAATGCTTACAATTGAAAAATTAATTGTTAGAAAAGTGCCTGTATTAAACTGTAAGACTAGCTACGGTTACAAGTCAACTGTCAAACATCAGTTACAAATAACAGTGTGTATTTATGTCTTCAGTTGAATTTTTATTTACAAGACCAGCACTACATGAAGACTTTTTGAAGTGTCAATACAATATTCCAGTATAGTTACTAAATGTCTTTTCTATATATGAACAGCATGACATGTCTTTTAGATTAATGGATGCTTATTTATACTTAAGAAAACCACATTTTTCACTTTGAAACGGCTTATTTGAGCAACACGGGTTAAGAAAACCAGCAGGTACTCTATTATTTTTCATTTCACTCTATTAATTTGAAAGAGAGGAGTGAAGTACCCTATTTAACAGTTTCTTATCTGGGGCACTGGGAATATATTAAAAATATATATAAAATGTATAAAAATATATGTATCCGTGACTTGTCAACGGTGTAGCAAATGAGTTAAGAAAAGGATGCAGGCTGAAATCTTCAGCATCATTTTGCATTATGTGACAAAAATTCTTATTGATCAAATATGGATGATCTCCATCAGTGGCGATCAGATTTAATTCGAAACTGCAACAGTTCGTTTGGTGTTTCCAAAGTCACTAAGTTAATTCTAGGTCCTACCACAACTCAGTTTACCATGAAGGCGAACAGCTCATCTTATAAGTATATGCCGTATACGGTATCCTAGCGTTACCAGTTTCGACGCCATTAAGCGATAAACTCGCCGTAATTTCTGACAGCTATAAAATGAATGTGATTTAAACTATGACTGAAGCTGAATGTGCTTAATTAATGATAAAAACCATGCAACTTTCAAGTTTAAATGCGCCAGTTGTTCAGAGCATCGCCGATTATAACATACCGAGGAAGCCGCCATATTTGTTGGGAGTAACCTATTTCGACACCTCCGATTGGCTGACCTATATTAGAGTTATTTTTAGCTTTATAAATAAAGTTCATACTGTGCTTCATTGTGTACGCTTATTTTCATACTGGAGAGTCAAAATTATTTTTTTAGTATCAATTTTTGTTTCAGATTTGCCATGATTTTCGAAAAATTAAAAATATAAATGAAGAAAAGGGTAAATGTCACTGGGCACTCATATTAAAATAAGGGGTGGTTTTGATTTGTGTCCCACTCTCGCTAAAACTCTCCAAACCCTAAAACGTGAATGTTGGGGAGTAGCTCATTTAATTAGCATTGGATATCTGAAATGAAAAATATAAACTTAGATACCTTTCTCATAAATTTATAGCGCATTTATGAGCCAATTAGTAATCACATGTAAATCCGATCAGCATATTCTCACAAACTCTATATAGCGTACACCTTCTAAACATTGACCTGTTTTTCAATGGCGGGAAAATTGCTTGTCACGTGACTGTCACGTGAGAAGATAAATATGAATGGGGGTTCCTGACAACTGAGCATCGAAGTTTTCCGTGATCATTTAAATACAGAAGACGGCTTATAAACTTCCGTACTGGATTGCATTAGTGAAAATACATAAAAATGCATTGAGAAAGGTAAAACTGTTATATTTCTCACTTTGCATATCTGATTATTCACATGTTTGAAAAAGAGAGTAGTTTTTCGTGTTTACAAACGATAGCCAGTGCGCATGCTACGTCACGGGGGTCGCTTAGGTCATATTGACTAGTAAACAAATATGTCGTCGAAATAGGTGAGCGTTAAAACGGGTGCGCGGACGATATAGCCTACGCGAGGCGAACAACTCATAGTCCGAATACAGATGTATCATGTATATTTAGTTTCTCACCGGATCAACTTTATCCCAGTTGTTGTATCTTCCGATAAAATCTAAACCATATACATGTCCGCAGACGGATGTCATCTTAAAGAAAGCTATGTCATTTATGGGTGGAAATTTGCCTCTGTACTCGTGGATGGAACAAGCCCCGTTCGATCCTTTGCGGGACGTCATGTTTCCATTGGACAAGAACTTTGCAATTGACTGAGCCAACGACGGCTTTTCTGCAACCATCAACACCGTCCTCATCTTTCTTTGAAACTGGCTGTGAAGTTAAAATAAAAGTTTCACTAGTTTGTCAATTTTTACAAAAATAGTAAAATTTCCCAAATAAGTCTCCTGTCCCGTGGACGCTTGCAGTTTAGGGCTTAGGCTAAAACGTTTACTACACAAAAGACGCGATAGGATTTGTTTGGCGCAAAAGACGCAATGGCAAAGGAAATAAGCAATCGGGCAGATTTTGTTAATTAATTTATATATTTATCTGCATAGAGTTCAAATGTTGATTCAGCTTTTAATGCTGTGTCTTAATTTAAATAAAAACTTATTGTCTCAGTACATTTAAGGTTGTATCAATGTCATGAATTTAAGAATTTTTCAAAGCATATGAAAACACTTTATGATGGTTTTGATTTGAAGAACTATTTAAGATGAATGAAAAAATAGAAAATGTGTACATTTTGGTGAACAACAATTGGCTCCATGGCCATGTAAAATTTACCCCGCCCACTTTCTCTTTTTCTGTTTTTTTCAAACAGCCCGCTTCAATAAAATCCATTTTAAATGAAAACAAAAATGATAATTTGGTTTTGTGTTATTTATTTCCTATCTATGGTGGTATTTCTTCATACAAAAAACTAATTTAAGAAAAAACAGGCACCAAATGTGAAATTTATAAAGCTCTAAATATCATCGATATGGTACTTTTTTGTAAATTTTGTAAGGGGAGATAACTCTTTTTACTTTAATAACTCAAAATTTTCAACACTGACATTTCAATTTCTTTTCATATTTTGAGCTGCCTTAGTATTGGCTTTCATTTGGTAGAATATAAGAAAAAGTTTAATACTGGAATCATTTCATTTTCAAACTTTTTTACTCTTTTTTCATAAAATAAAAAATCTAATAATATCATGCCCTATAAAAAGCCTATTTTTGATATTCGAGGATCCATATTGTTCAAACCTAGTGCCTGCTTTGTTTAAATTTGGTTTATATATGTGAAAATACCACCATAGACATGAAATAAATAATGAAAACCCAAATTACCATGTTTGTTTTGTTTTGAAATAGATTTTACTGAAGTTTGTACTCTGAATGGGTAAAATTTGAGAGAAAAAGTCCAAATTTGACATACCTTTTTCAAATCGCTGTAGCTAAAAAAAAAAAGAACACCACCATATGTTTTCCCCCATTTTTTTCATTCTTCATAAATAGCTCTTCCAAAAAACCAATGAAAAACAAAAAGTTTGATACTTTGAAAAAATCGCTTATTGGTTGGATACACCCTTAAAAACTGGTTTTAAATAATAAAAAAATAGTTTAACACAGGTAGCCTAGCTCTAGATGTGTGCAGGGACACTATAAATTTCTGTCTCTGATGTGATTTACATTCGAACTTTTATGCTAAGAATGTACTTAAACAAGTTGTGTTTATCATCATCATCATGGATACTGGACTCCTGTGTAGTTGCAAAGTTATGACCAGCCCAATGTGGTTATTTTTTTTAAGTATGTCTACTACCAAGGTCAATGTAACAATAATTATATCATAAAAGATGGTATAGTTGGAGACATATTGACACAAGGAAGGCACATACCAAGTATGAAAGCACTATGCTTATTGGCTAAACTGTAAAATACATTTAAATATTGTTTAGAACAGTAGGTCAAATATCAAGGACAAAGTAACAAAGGCAACACAGTTGGCATTGTCTTAAAGATCTTGACACAAGCAAAGTATCAAAGGCCAAACATGTGCAATAGTGCAAGACGGTGTTTAGTTAATAGTTAGTTATGTAGGTAAACAATTAGGGTCAATATCTCAAGGTAAAAATATGGCTTGATTGGAGAAGTATCGACACAAGGAAGATACAAACCTAGTATGAAACTCCTATGCTTATTTGCTCAAATGTTATAGGCATTCATAGATTTTCGAAAAGTAGGTCAAATGTCAAGGTCAAGGTCACAAGGGCAAAACTGTTCGAATGGAACCCAGTGGACGAAAAGGTCTTGACCCAAGCAAGTCACACACCAAGTATAAGAGGCTCATGTGCAATAGTGCATTAGTTATAGCCAACATTAAGGTTTTTGGTTAAGTAGTAAGAAATCAAGGTCAAAGACACAAAGTAAAAAGGATGGTATGGTTGGAGACGTATTTCCACAATAAAGATATAAACCTTGAGTATGAAAGGTCTATTGGTGCAAATGTTATAGGCATTTAAAGGTTTTTTCGAAAAGTAGGTCAAATGTCACGGTCAAGATCACAAGTGCAAATATGTTGGCATAGTCAGACAGATATTGGCACAAGTAAGTCACATGTCAAGTATGAAAGTCACATGTCCAGCAGTACAAACGTTATTTGTGACGCAAACGGCGCTAATAGAAACACCTCTACAGCCTGCCTTTGGAAGCCAATTGCGAAGTTAGGTTAATTAGTACCTGAATTGGTGACCGATAGGTTTAATGGTTGACTTCGGTGTACGTTACAAATTGTGCGGCAGCGATGGAATATGGTAACATCACAATTATTCACGGAACCATGTCGCAAAATATCTGCCATTGGGACTGTCATGTGAACCGGACTGTCGTCGAGACGAAGCCAAGCGAAGAGAGGCAGTAATGTGACAAAAACACATACGTGTACATGTATATGAACTCTTCTACAGTCTACCGTTTGACTGTGGAAGCCGGGTTTTATAGTCAACTTCTTGAGTGTTATATGGGTTGCGAAGTTAAGCAACATTCTGCACGGTTAGTACCTGGATGGATGTCCGCCAGGGTTTACCGTTGGCCTCAATGCACGTTACATTGACAAGGTTAAGGTCTTGTATCACAGACAGACGCAAAAAAACACAAATTCTGGAGACGTGAAATAATTATCTCCGATTTGACTAAGGTGTTCGAAATGCTATGTCTATGCATATGTAGTACGAAACTGCTGTCAGCATTGATAATTACTGTTTCGGCGCTTTGGTGAAGGAGATATGTGAAAGGGAAAAAGGAAAGATAGAAACTGACAGTTTAACCCTTTACCTGATAGAAGCGCCTTTTAGCGCCTTTTAATTTATCCCTCCGCCAAAGAAAATAGTTCTAGATTATACAGGTATGAACATGTACAATTAGAAATATTACTTACATGCTATCAAATATTGGCTTAAAGCAGGTTGAAAGTAAAGCAGAATGCGCCTTAGGGCGCATTCTGCTTTACTTTCAATCTGCTTTAAGTGGTCACTTGCCTTCAATTCTAGAAACAGGCTATGAGGTAAAGGGTTAAAGTCAGATTATAGTGAAAATGTTTAATTCCAAAAAGAAGCTGATTTACAAGTCGCAAAAATATGACATTCATTGGGTAGGCTTCATCCTGGATACGGGCATTCTTTGACAGATGCACATAGACAGTGGTCAAGGGTCTGTTTGGACCCGTAATTTTTCCTGGTATATTCCTGGTATACATTTACGACCTGCCTGACAACATCACATCACAAGTCATGCTAATTGCAAATAATACTGCAGTCTACTTTATAATTGACGACAAGACAGACGGTACTACTCTTCAAAATGATCTGAACAAATTACAGGAGTGGTCTATCAGGTGGAATATGAGCTTCAATCATTCCAAGTGTCCGGTACATCAAGCCTATTTCACAGTATATTTGTTAAATTAGCTATGTTTAAACTAAACTAAACTTGGTAGTCTAAGCCACAAAGGCAAGAGTCCCAATAAGCGCAAGCAAAAACTACATTGAAAGACTCTAGAGACCGTCAGTAGTGCTCATTACCTTGGTGTCGACATCTCGGGCAGCTTGTCGTGGATATAATTGACATATGTATACATTGCATGATCAGGGTCCATGCTATTTGGTACTTGATACGTTAGTACTTTAATCAATTTATCTAAACTCTAAATTTATGAATGAGAGCAGACGGCACGTGTTTAAAGCCGATGGCGTTTTGACAGTGAAGTTGTTAAATCCGTCTGGATAGATATGGTTTCATGATTATAATGCTTTTTAGTTGTGTCTAAGGTCGTTAGAACTCAAGCATTTGATTGGCCAGATTTGAGCCTAGGCTCAAATCTGACCAATCAAATGTTTTGAGAACGACTTCAGACCCAACTCAAAAGCTTTATGACATTGTAGCCTGGAAACACACTAGCAAGAAACTGCAGAGCTAAAGCAGACACTGCAACAATATAGCCTTTATATACTTGACATATGTACCAAACTGAACACACAATTGAGCTTAGTACAATTGAGGTAATGTCAGACAAAGGTCATTCCGAGGTTATGGTCACATCAAGGGGCAGAATATTTCACAAACACATCTTATAGATGGCTGCTGGCCAATAATGTGAACCCTCCCCCCATAGGGGGACTTTTGGTCACTATGTTTTTCTGAAAGTCCAGGGTAAGTAGGTTCAAATCCTATTTTCTGCACGTTGAGCGTTGGGGCTTTAGTCAAAAATTTGACTTTGAAGATTATCTCCCCTTGCATAAATTGAGAAATACGTAATTGTATGTGTAGTTGTATATAAATTTTTTATTAAACTTATATATCTAACACAAAATGATTCATTTATGCAACATAACTAACTGAAAGCAAAAAATGCAAAAACAGTTGGACATAACTCAAATTTTATTCAAATTATCTCCCCTTAAAAGTACAGAATGCAATTTTTATACAAAAACAGTCATTTTCCCCTTTATTTGCAAATGACAGTGCATGTTTTATAAAAAAAACTTCAATTTTCCTTGATTTTACTTTCCCACAAATGTTGACCCCTCTCAAACACAATTTCATTTTTCTCAAGTTACATGAGGTCAACCCTCCTATTTTTTTTATTTATATTTGTATTTTTTTATCCTCGGAAAGAAAAAAGAGGGGTAGTCATTTCAGGACGTTTTTTGAAAGTAGGGTAACAAGACAAAAATATCCATAATTTCAGTTATATGAGGTGAAAAAAAATGATGTAGAATTGGATACTGAATGAGATGGTGTATAGTTTTTGCAGATTCGTTTCGATAAGCATTACCCATCTAAAACCTTAAGTCTTTGTCGGTATTTTTGTTATTTCATGATTTAAGACAATATTATCCGCGAAAATATAATAAATGTATGCTAGAAAACATCCTCACTATACCCAGTTGAATATTTTATCCTCATTTAAAGAAAAACTTGGTTTTCGAAGAAGCTTTAAATGTTATAAAACTATGAATTAACTAGTTTTTATGGTATTTGATATATTCAAGGGGAGATAATTCAGTAAAACATAAGAAAAACACTCGTTTCGATCGATTCTTGGGATAGATATTATGTCTCCATAAAAACAATGGTGATATCAGTGCAGAACAGCTATTTTGCGACTAAAACAAGTCATCATTACCTTATCTATCAGAATTTAATTTTCACAAAAGGGAGGTAATTTCAATTTGCTCTGACAAGGTAAAGCCCCAACGTACAGAGTGCAGAAAAACAGAATGTACTCGAAATACCATGAGGTTTCAGAAAAGTATAGTGTTCAAAAGTTCCCACATGGGGGGAGGGAGTGTTTCAGTAGCTCGAAGTCTATTGGTTTTTGCATAGAAAACGAACACAGTAAGTAGCGGAATATTCAATTTCTTTATTTATATTTTAAAGATTACATACATGTACATTGTATATATGACACTAATTTTTATTTATGAATTTTGTGTCTGTTTTTGACAGCCTCCCTTAAAATATGGGCATATTGAAGACTGTGCCCAATACATGTATATAAAATTTCAAATACATGTATACATATAAGTCAAGTGACAACAACACTATTATTCGTCAACTAAGATTTCTAATATTTCAAGAAAGTCTATACGGTGTTCCCTTCCTAGAACTGCCCTCCCAACAACGATTCCCTCCTTACAACAACATTTACCGCTGTTCCCCAAATTAGACAATTATGCCTACCTCTTTCACTGCTGCAATATCGTCTCCTAAAAATTGTCGTCTGCTGTTTTTCTCAAAGTTACATAATTATAAGAGGCCAGTTTGGCAGAAGAAAATATATGACGAGTAGCAAACAGATTGAATCCAGATCAGACGCCGCGTGACGCGGCGTCTGATCTTTATTCAAGCTGTTTGCAAATGTAAGTCAATTTCCCTCCCTATAACGACTCCCTCCGAACAACGCACATATTTTTTGTCTCCCATTGGGTAGCGTTGTAGAGAAGGAGCGCTGTACTACTCACAGTTTGCAAAGTTTGCTAAGCACCAAAGGTATAACCTTCATAGGAACCATTACATCGAGCTTTTATCACTTTATAACTTTCCACAGAATTGTTTAATTTCAACACAATTTGCAGGAGTTGTACCTAGAGGTCCATTCTACAGATCTATTTTAATGTGACTTTCACATGTTTACAGTGTCCCATGCAGGAGCACTGGTAAAAAAGATGTAATTTTTTCACAAAAAACTGCAAAAGTTATAAATTGTGTTTTTGTGTAAACGAACATGCTTTACATAGAGGATCTAACATGAGTGCTCATTCATTATCATTTTTAATAAACGAGTTGACTAAAACAATATGACGCGAGCCTTGGCGAGCGTTATATTTGTTTTAGTCAACGAGTTTATTAAGAATGATAAATTATGAGCACGAATGTTAGATCCTATTTATCACATAAACATTTTAAAACCTTTTTAAGTGAACTGAATCCGTAGTTTTTTGTCTCTCCGCCATATGTATTTTCCGCCAAAACTTGACGTTGTTTACAGTAACGCCATGGCAAAGGACGTCATTTGGCGCCCAGCGCCATGCAGCGCTCGTGGACGAACAGGTAGGGCCGGAGCCCAAATATTGATATTTCACTATAGTTTATTGAATGGCTTTATAACACTCCCAGAGTCGGCTTTATGTGATAAAATTCAATAATGGGTTAAAATGAACATTGAATGGCCAAACATTGTGTTTACCAACGAATAACATCTCTAAGAACATTACAATGTAGAATTCAATGGATGTGAAAATTTGGGTGAACTTCCAGAAACTTCTCATTTTGATAATTTCCTCGGGTTTAGCCTTCACGACGTAGACACGACTTTTAGTGTAAAAGTTATTAGAATCCGTAATGTGAACTATTGAAAATAATATCCCCAAATTGGAAGGAATCGAACAAACGTGTTGGAAGTTATGCGGTGAGAAAGTGATAGGGTCAATGCATTGGTACCTATGGGGGTTTATTCTTGGTGCTTAGCAAACTTTGAGTAGTATACATTAGCAGATGTCTTATTAAAATGAAGCAGAATACACATGAAGTAGTGTTTTGCTTTTGCTTCAAGTACAGTGGAGAATCTGTTATTCTTTCCCAATAAACGCGTTTACGCTAAAACTATTATTTGCAGTGCAAACAGTTTGGAGCCAGATCAGACGCCGGGTAACCCGGCGTCTGATCAGGCTCCAAACTGTTTGCCACCAAGATAAACATGAAATATCAGAATTGTCCAAAAATTGTTCTTTTCTACGTTCAGTGCTTTGCGTTTGCGTACGTTTGCGTTTAAACGGGAAAGAATAACAGATTCTCCACTGTAAAATGAAGCAGAATACACATGAAGTAGTGTTTTGCTTTTGCTTCAAGTAGTTACAGTGCTCCCTTTTACATAAGGAACTTTCACACAATAAGGATCAATAATACCTGTCATGAAATAAAACAACTAGATCTACCCATATGAGTATGTTGTTGTTGTTGTTATTGTTGTTGCTGTTGTTGGCGTATTAAAAATACCTGTGCTTGAATAAAACTCACAGGACAGTTTGGTTCAGACAGAATGGCCTGTCAAGTTGGAAGATGTTTTCAATTACCTAGCCATATACAGGGGAGAAAACGTTATTCTTTCATTGACAATCCTGACCATTTATCTTAATCTGAGTGGCAAACAGTTTGGAGCCTGATCAGATGCCGGGTTACCCGGCGTCTGATCTTGCACAAAACTGTTTGCACTGCGAATAATAGTTTGAGCGTAAACGCGTTTATTGGGAAAGAATAACGTTTTCTCCTCTGTAGACATCCATGTTCCGTCTTCAGAGGAACCCGTGCGAGTATTAACCAATAATAATAATAATAATATCAAACGGTACATAAATATAAAGATGTTCTAAAACTAATGACAACAAAACATCTCCAAAACCTCAGACAAAACACCTTCATAAATAATCTCATTATAAGGCATGTGTACACAACATAACAGTCTAAAAAAGTTATATTTTTAAGCTATTATCCCATAAATATGCCTTTTGAAGTCTCTAATTTATTCATCAGCTGAAGAAAATAGTTCAATTTTATAAAGTCATGAATATACATACCATGAGAAATATTTCTATAGCCTAGTATAAAGATTTTTACCTTAAACATGTAAAACAAGTAGCTTAAAGAAGGCTCAAAGTAAAGCAGACTGTGCATTAATGCGCATTCTGTTTTACTTTCAACCTGTTTTAAGTAGTCACCTGTCTTCAAAACAAGAAAGGGGCTATGGGGTAATTGGTTAATTCTGAAGTCATCTGGTTGTCATATTCTTTACAACAGGCTTCGAGGTTATAAGCCTTTTAGTTGAGTCTGAGCGTGTTCCCAAGCATTTGATTGGTCAGATTTGAGCCTAGGCTCAAATCTGAGCAATCAAATGCTTGGGAACGAGTTTAGACTCAAGTCAAAAGCTGTATAACCTCGGAGCCTTAACTTCAAAGTTCGTTACGTGATCAACTAATCCCTACACTGCAGTGACGTAAATGCTTTAACTAGTTACAGAGGAGAAAACGTTATTCTTTCCCATTTAAACGCAAACGTACGCAAACGCAAAGCACTAAAACGTAGAAAAGTACAACTTTTAGACAATTCTGATAATTCATGTTTATCTTGGTGGAAAAGAGTTTGGAGCCTGATCAGACGCCGGGTTACCCGGCGTCTGATCTAGCTCCAAACTGTTTACACTGCAAATAGTAGTTTAAGCGTAAACGCGTTTATTGGGAACGAGTAACGTTTTCTCTACTGTACTGAGCGAAAAAAAAGTCTAGACAGTTGTTCAACATAGGATTTCCCATAGACAACATTTCCGTTTTTTTCTAGGTCTGGAAAGCAATATCTTGATAAGAAATATGGAACAGCAGAAAATAAAGTCAGACACACAGTTAAGGGGATGGCATTGAGAGATATCGGTTGCAATAATTTGTTTTTGAGTATTGTTGTTCCAAAATGTACTCCTTTTTAATGCAAAGGGAGGTACGAGACATATAATTTGAAAAAATCGCCTTTTCGACGGACGAGTGTACACACATTTGTAAGAATGATTCTCCAAAGTGCTGGATTTTTGTTCCTGCTCACTTTCATGAGGAACCATGACATGCATCTCGTTTATGACTGGTTAAGCAGTTACAATACAAGATGAGTTACCTCCCTTTACGAATATGTTTAAAGCACAGTCGATATCTCCCTCTCTTCTACGAAGTTCGGTTACTATGTCATTATGAAATATGAGTGATAAATTGCATATTTAATGTATGACTAAACTTTTTTCGCTCAGTATATTTCGCTGCCAAATTAATCATGATATTGTTACCCCATTCATCGCTTGATTCACGTCCCGTGCTTCAAGTTTGTTGTTTGCAAGATCGTTTCTAAGATCCAATGTAGTATGACTTAAAACATGTAAGCTAATTTGACTATATAAAAAAAAAATATCGTTATGCGTTGCATACAGTTTAGATCCTGGTCAGGCGCCGCGTAACACGGCGTCTGATCAAGATGCAACCTCGTTTCAAAGAACCGTTGTACTCGGTGTAAGGCAGTAAACGGGGTTAAATAAACGGAATGACTATTGACAGTCGACTGTCAATAGCGATTTCACGTCAAATTCGCTGTTGACAGTCGACCGTCAATAGCGGTTTTACGTTAAAATTGCTATTGACAGTCGCAATTTTCTTTGGATACTAATATTGCAATATAATTTTAATATGATCTCTGTACTACGTAATGAATCTTTACTGAACATGTTCTCATATTGTCGAAAACAGTGATAATGTGGTGATGAAAATAAAGACATCGCCCCTTCTTCAATATACAGATGTAATGTTGACTTAAATAGTGTTATGTTGTTTGTCTGTCTACCTGTCTGTCCGCCCGTCCGAGCTCACAAGCCGGTACTTGTGTGGCTAAAATACCTAGCCACATAGGTGAAACACATGACACTTGGTCATTTCTCGTAACATTAAAACTTTACCATCTCTTTTGACATTAACCTGGCTTTAAGTCGGAATAAGGTTGTGGTTAGCTTCTAGATAATTTTTTCTTAAGTTAGAGCATATGACTTGCCAAACATGTAAAGAAACATAGGTAAACCTCGTCCTCCGTCCGTTCCATCATGCCCTGTCTTGTCTGTATGTATGTATGTCCGTCCGTCTGTCCCTCTGTATGTACAATGTATATCTGTCTCTGTATCTGCCTCTCTGTCTCTATCTACGTCTGTCCATCACTCAGTCTCGTTCACACATGCATCAAATAACAGTACTGTTATTGCTTACTAACACAACTGTCAATAGCGATTTCACATTGAGTTCGCTAGTGACAGTTGACGGTCATTAGCGAATTTAACGTAAAACCGCTATTGACAGTCGACTGGCAATAGCGAATTTGACGTAAAATCGCCATTGACAGTCGACTGTCATTAGCGCCTTCCTTAAATAAAATATAAATAACTATATCTACTCGTATGAGTATTACCCAAATAATATCATCAAACGTTACATGAATGTAATGATGTTCTGAAAATGAAAGACTTCACCCGTAAGTAAAACAGACGAAAATAAACCGTTCCTGTGGTTACAGTGGAGAAAACGTTATGCTTTTCCAATAAACACGTTTACGCTATTTAAAAACTATTATTTGCAGTGCAAACAGTTTGGAGCCAGATCAGACGCCGGGTAACCCGGCGTCTGATCAGGTTCCAAACTGTTTGCCACCAAGATAAACATGAATTATCAGAATTGTCCAAAAGTTGCACTTTTCTACGTTTTAGTGCTTTGCGTTTGCGTATTTAAAAATGGGAAAGAATAATGTTTTCTCCGCTGTATCTTCTTCATAGATACTCTCAATTGTAATACATGTACCATTATAAATAAATAAAAATTAAAAGTCTGAAAGTTCTCTTTAACCAATTTATGCTTGGACATTGCAATGACCTATTCCTGTATACAATGGAGACAACGTTATTCTTTCCCAATAAACGCGTTTATTTCCATTACAAACAGTTTGGAGCCAGATCAGACGCCGGGTACCCCGGCGTCTGATCTGGCTCCAAACTATTTGCCACCAAGATAAACATGACTTATCAGAATTGTCCAAAAGTTGTACTTTTCTACGTTTTAGTACTTTGCGTTTCGTTTTGCGTTTAAACGGGAAAGAATAACGTTTTCTCCACTGTATGACTAATAGTATGTACATATTTTGTTATTAAAACAATTTACAATTACATAAGCTTAAAAGAAATGGCTAAAATCTGTTATAATAACCGGTACTACATATGTATGACTAATTACATAGTTTGTTATTAAAACAATAACATGAGCTAACATAAATGGCCGGCTTTCTTACTACATGTGTATATGGCAACCATAATTTAACCCACTGAGCCCTAGCGACGATAAAACTCGTCTTTTATAAACAGTAAACTGGTAACCCTTTCATGATGGATCAAATTTTTCAGGACATTTTTAACATTTCACCGCTTGTTTGTCGCCTGCTTCAATTTTTTTGTCTGCAATGTCGTTTAAAAGTTTAAAAAATAAGACAGTATGACTGAAAACAAGTGGAAAACAGTTTGGATTCTGTTTAGCCGCAGCGTTTGATCAGGATCCAAAATGTTTACAAACGCGCTTTTTAGCGTCATTGAGGGTGATAGGGTTAACATCATATAAGGATCACACTCGTCCTATGCAAAACCAGGGCTTCCATTTCTCCGGATATTTCAGAAATCTTCGTATTTTTATTTTAGCAGATGGTAGCTTAAAGCAGGCTGAAAGTAAAGCAGAATACACATTCTGCTTTACTTTCAACCGGCTTTAGGTAATCGCGCTAGATTTTTTTTTAAAAAGATGGTGCCAACAGACACCTTTGCAAACAGTTTTGATCCTGATCAGACGCCGCGTGACGCGGCGTCTGATCAGGATCAAACTGTTAAACACTCGGTTCGAAATTACTCTAGTCATTCTGTCTTTAATCTAATTTTGAAACGATATTGCAGACAGCAATATCGAAGCAGACGATACTACCGTTTAGTACGGCGGTGATGGTGCAAAAAATCTCACGATAATTTTGACAATGAAAGGGTTAACGAGCTAATCTAAACATCAAACATTTGAAGAAAAACCAGATTGCGAGTAACAAGTCATTTGATCAAACATAACCCAGTTTATAAATAAGATTAAATACATGTGAGCCGTGTTATGTGAAAACCTCCCTTTTTGCATTGCAAACATTGTAGATCAAGGCCGACAGCCGTGTCAAAGACGCGGCGGCTTGTATTGATCTAGTATATACTGTTTGAAACCAACATGCATCTAAACTCTAAAGCATTTTATGTAGCTGTATTGTATATAGTTTTTGGCAGCGTATACCAAACTCAGACCAAACTCAACATGGTGTGACAACGGTGCTTGGTCTGTACAATGTTGCAGTGCAATAATGCAGGTTTTGTCATGGCATGGCTCAGCCCAGTAGATTCTTCCATGCTTATGAATTGGATTAGTCCATTTTTATGTAAGGGGTGTAGGGTCTTAAATTTAATTTTCGTTGTGTTTTATACTAAAATTCCTTTCAGCAAACAGTAGAGACTCTGATCAGACACCGCATTATGCGGTGTCTGATCAGAGTCTACACTGTTTGCATATATCCCATATATGGGATCGTGGGCACAAATGGGTTAATTTCTGTCTTGTATTTTCGTTTAACCCTTTGAACCCTAGTCCCGCTTATAGGCGTGCTTTTCAAACAGTGTACATGTGAATAGTACACTTGTCCTGTGCAAACAGTGAAGACCCAGATCAGAGGGCTCAAAAAGGAGCCCTCTGATCAGGGTCTTCACTGTTTGTCATAATGCCAAACATTGACAAAAACAACCCTTAAAAGTCAGAAATGGACTAGACTAAAAAGGAATCTAGAATTGTCCATTTAAAGTTTCAGGGAGGAAAGAGTTAAACAAGAAACAATTATGTTTCGCCACTCTCTGTAAAAAAAAAATACAGACGAAATGACGGGCAAAACAAGTAAAACGGTGGTCGGAAAGCATACAAACAATATCTAGATACATGTATGGTGGTTGGTTAGTTTACACCTACACTACCATGACGTCATATTAATACTGCCACCAAACCGCCTACTCGCAAACATTTCGTCAAGGCTTTATTACTAAAATAATCAAAATTAGGCAGTTTGACTTAAAAAACATTCACTTGAGTGTCAAACAGTTTTGATCCTGATCAGACGCCGCGTTATGCAGCGTCTGATTAGGATCGACACTGTTTGCGTATTTTTGTGTTGTAGAGCTTGACGGCGGAGGGGTTAAATCCACACGTCAAGCCACTGACATTCATATCATTTAAGGAATAAATTCGCGGTTTCATACAGTGTGACCAGGTTTTTTTATCATACCTCCATGAATACAATAAATATTCCGAATTATTCCTTATAATTTAATATCACTTCTGAATTTAAGAAAGTTGTTAAATACAGAATCTGACGCGAATGTTCTTTTTTAACGCTTTAAAACGTAGGTTGTAGTCCCTCCGCCATATATATTTTCCGCCAAAACGCGACGTTGTTATGTAGTAACGCCGACGTCAATGACGTCATTTGGCATCCTGCTTCATGCAGCGCTTGTGAAGAGCAGTTGGATTAAGGGAAAGTAGTCCTGACAAGGCGTGGCCTGAATTTTATTTTTTTCATGGAGTTATGAAACAAAAATTACAGCCAATCACAGCTAACCAAATGTAATGAAAACAAACAATATTAAATTATATAGATATATTGTACATAGCAATAATAAAAATAATTATAATAATAATATATTAGATATTGTAATAACATTATAATAATAATAATACAGAAGTACAGCAGAGAATATCACACACAAAAAATGCATATTTATCATTCCACCATCTGGCAGAAAACAAGGAAGCATACATTTAACACCACAGGTACTTGACACATACACCCCCCCCCCTTTTTATTAATAGGGGGGGGGGGGGGGGGTGTTTATGTAAGTACCTGTGTTTAACACGGAAAAAGACAAAACAATGGGAAAATGACAGATAACATGATTGGTTAAAAAGTATATGGAAAGACAAAACAATGGGAAAATGACATAACATGATTGGTTAAAAAATATATGGAAAAACAAAACAATGGGAAAATAACAACCTACAGGATTGGTCCAAAATATAAGTGGTAAAAAACAGGTATACGGGGTATAAGAATATTTGTTAGAAAATTAAGAGTACGTGATTGGTAAAGATTGTAGTGAAATGGACACAACTATATTTACGCTCTTATCATTAATGAAATATATGTATGACACAAATTGCTGGCACGTTTAACGTTTTGGCAGTGTTAATATAGATGATAAATACACGGAAACCCTAGTGGAATGGATAAGTAGATGAAGAGTATCGTGGAGAAAACGTTATTCTTTCTCGTTTAAACGCAAACGAAACGAAAACGCAAAGTACTAAAACGTAGAAAAGTACAACTTTTGAACAATTCTGATAAATCTTGTTTATTTTGGTGGCAAACAGTTTGGAGCCAGATCAGACGCCGGGTTACCCGGCGTCTGATCTGGCTCCAAACTGTTTGTAAAAGAAAAAATAGTTCTAGAGTAAACGCGTTTATCGGGAAAGAATAACGTTTCCTCCACTGTATGTAGAGGAGATGAACTGTTACTCTTTTCCCAATAAACGCGCTGGTTGATAAGGGTCCAACGTTTCTTGCCATCGCCATTGAAATAAATATTATACAGTTTAAAAATACTGCATAAGTTTCTCTATTAAGCTTCACCGGAGCTTGTTTAAATACGTATATATTTTGCAAAGTATTATATAAACTATGCTTCAGCGACTGCGGTTTTGATTCGTCACTTCATTATATACTAATATATTTTGGCGACAAACTTATGACAGACGGACGAAGCAGCAACTATAAACCCCTCCCACGAGAAGCAAAAAATGTTTTTTAAAAAAATACACACATCGTACATGTACAAGATAATAAAAAGACCCTTTACCCTTTAAGGTGATGCCATAAAGCGCATTTGCAAATAGTTTTGATCCTGATCAGACGCCACGTGACGCGACGTCTGATCATGATCAAAACAGTTTTCCACTTATTTCGAAATTACGCCAGTTATACTGCCTTAAATCTAACGTTGAAACGATATTACAAACAATAATATTGAAGCAGACAATGTATGGCGGTGAAGGGGTAAAAACCTCACGAAAAATTTGATCATGAAAGTAAGTCTCCAACATTTAAATTCCCATTTAGAATATTGATTTGGCTGATGGCATGCCAAGTTACAAGACTTTCTAACTGTTTGCAAAGAACACCCTTGTTCTACACGTTCATTGGGAAAATAATAACGTGCTCTCCATGGACTGTCATTGTGAATCATGAAATGATTGAATATCACTTCGGTACATAGCATATGTTTATAATAATAATAATAATAATAATAATAATAAATACTTTGTTTAACGAGAGAGCTCATTTGGTAAAGACCAATCTTCCATGAGGCCCTCAACATATATACAATTATACACGTACATAAAACAAAAGGCATTTCATACAAAACAAATAATTAACAACAATGTAACAATACTATCTGGATATAGCCATTTGCAAGAATAAAAGTTTCTTAAGCATTTGAAAAATGTGTACACTTGTCCTATGTAAACAGTTAAGACCAAGATCACAGGACTCCTAATTGAGTCCTCTGTGCAGGGTCTGTACCATTTGTCATTTTACAATGTATAAAGAAAAGATAAAAGATAACCCCTAAATAGATCTAGCAAAAAGATGGACTAGACTTGATTGGAAACTGGAGTTGTCAAGTTGAAGTTACAAGGCCAGGAAAGAGTTAAAGTAATTTAATCTTTTATACATGTACATGTAATTAAATAATAATTGAAAAAACAGAGGAGACTAGCCGAGAGAGCACGTACAGTGGAGAAAACGTTATTCTTTCCCTATAAACGCAAACGTACGCAAACGCAAAAAACTCAAACGAGGAAATTGTCAACTTTTAGACATTTCTCACAATTCATTTTTATCTGAGTGGCAAACAGTTTGGAGCCTGATTAGATGCCGGGTTACCCGGCGTCTGATCTGGCTCCAATCTGTTTGCAGTGGAAATAAACGTTTCAGCGTAAACGCGTTTATTGGGAAAGAATAACGTTTTCTCCACTGTATATGACCTCTTTAGATATCAGTGTCTCCGCAGTTAGAGATTTTGATACCGATTTAAAGTTTTGCGGTCCGATTTGCCATCCATTAATAGATCTAAGGACTCCCTTTAATACCAAACGAAGACATACAACCTTATCACTATGGACGTAACCCTTTCGGCGCCGAAGTCGCATAAAGTCAACATAGCAAACAGTTTCGATACTGATCAGATGTCTTATCAGGATTTAAACTAGTTGACACTCGTATCGAAATATTTCTTACGTCAAACTACAATGGAGAAAACGTTATTCTTTCCTGTTTAAACGCAAACGAAACGCAAACGCAGTGCACTTAAAAGTAGAAAATGGATTATTTTTACAACTCTGAATGTTGATTTAAACCTTGACGGCAAGCAGTTTGGAGCCTGATCAGACGCCGGGTTACCCGGCGTCTGATCTGGCTCCACCTGTTTGCATTGGAAATAATAGATTTAGCGTAAACGAGGTTATTGGGAAAGAATAACGTTTTCTCCACTGTACATTAAATCTAAATTTGGAACGCTGTTGCAGACAGCCATGTTGAAGCAGAGAATATAGCGTAGAACGGATGAAAATCTCACGATACAATTAATTTGTCGCCGAAAGGGTAGCATACATATATCATACAAAGTAATAATAATAAAGCGTTATTTTCGCTCAACAAGCGCGTTTGTGGGTGCTAAATCAAACAGTTTGGAACCAGATCAGTCGCCGGATTACCCGGCTTCTAACCTGGCTCTTAAATGTTTCAGTGGAAACAATTGTTTTTTTGTTACAAACACTTTTATTAAAAGAATAACGTCTTCACGGTATGCTAATGAGAAATGCAGTGCTGCCATTTCTCCGGATTTTTCCTAAATCTTCGGATTTTTTTCTCTAGAACATGGTAGTTTAAAGCAGGCTGGAAGTAAAGCAGAATGCGCCATAGGGCGCATTCTGCTTTACTTCCAGCCTGCTTTAAGTAGGCACGTGTCAACAAAACTAGAAACAGGCTATGGGGGTAAAGGTCCGATTCGAAAATTCGCACTTGAAAAATGCAAATTTGGAAATCTTAGGATTTTTTCATGTCAACTTAATGGAAGCCCTGGAAATGGTTATATATGGCATTTCATGGTCGATGCTTATAAAGTGTTTGAGCTGAGTATGAGTTCGTTCTCAAGTATTTGATTGGTAAGATATGAGCCTAGTTTAAATCTGACCAATCAAATGCTTGAGAATGATTTAAGACTCAACTCAAACACTTTATAAGCATGGACCCATATGTGTGACACCTCGCTTTAACCCTTTCCTCCCTGAATCCTCAATGGACAATTCTAGTTTTCATTTTAGTCTATTCCCCCCTTTTTTTTTTTACTTTATAGGGTTGATTTTTACAATTTATATCAAAATTACAAACATTGTATACCCGGATTAGAGGGCTCCTTAAGGAGCCATCTGATCAGGGTATACACTATTTGCATAGGACAAGTGTATACATATACCTAACAGGCACACTGTTTGCAAATGACGCATATATACGTGACTAGGGTTCAATGATTCAGGGATCGTTTAGGAAATAACGTCCCCTTCAAGACTCAAGGTGAGAAGATTACCTAACGCATTAAGGATGTCGAGGCTTGCTGCTCGAGGTTTCGATTTGAAGCTACCAGGATAATTTTCGGGGCTAACACACCGGTCGAGAACACTTTTCAATTTGTCTTTGATTGAATCCGGAGGATACCGAAGTAATCCGTAAATGCCATCGTGATGTCCCACAAACAGCTTCTTGCACGCCATCTGCAAATAGAAATAAAATATCGAGACACTTCTAGACAAAGTAAAATAGCTGGACACTGGACTTTCAAGTATTACACGTTTGTAACTCTAGATGAGGTCTGTTAGATACACTTCACAAGGTAAAGTAAATTTGGTGTTTATAGCTAGAAATGTGTCTTTTTATTCGACCTTTTTATGATATAATTCAAAAGACAAAGTCAAGGTCACAGTGCCCTAAAAGGATATTTTACACTGAACCATCCCGTGATGTACTTAAAAACAAACTTTGTGATCTCTAGTTGAAGGTCGTGTGTTGAGATTCAGGACACAGTAGTCTTAGTTTACAGTGGAGAAAACGTTATTCTTTCCCAATAAATGCGTTTACGCTAAAACTATTATTTTATATGCAAATAGTTTGGAGCCAGATTAGACGCCGGGTAACCCGGCGTCTGATCAGGCACCAAACTGTTTGCTACTCAGTCTAAAATGAATAGTTAGAATTATCAAAATATTGTCATTTTTTAATTTAGTGTTTTGCGTTTGCGTTTCGTTTGCGTTTAAACGGGAAAGAATAACGTTTTCTCCACTGTAAGTTTAAACATATTTTGTTGCCCAATATGTGTACAAAAGTTCATATAGCAATTCAAATGATCAAATGGTAATACATCTACTATACATACAAATATATGTGCAAAAGGGTCGGGCTACACGTTCTTCCAACGTTAGTAACAGTCCTCCCCTTCTAATATGTCAATGGTTAATTAACTAGCAGATCATAACTGCACGGAAGGTTGAGATCAAATTTCTTTTAGATATTTGTTTATCTAAAACTCAATTTTTAAAACACTCAAAAGACTATCGGAGGGAAAAACTAGGGTCGGTCGGGTCACCGGAAACAGAGGTATTTTTGTTTGGCCTTAGTACAGCAATTCGCATTTGGCATTAAGGAATCTGCGAATAGCATTTTTGTAATTCGCATTTAGCATTTTTGTAATTCGCAAATGGCATTTCACAAAACGCATTTCGCAATCAGCATTTAGCATTTGGCATTTTACAAATAGCTTTATGGAAGGCCGGTGCGCCATGCTAAATGCTAAATGCGAATTGCTATATGCGAAATGCTAAATGCGAATTGCGAAATGCTAGTTTAATACAAAACTCTTAAAATGCTAAATGCTGATTGCGAAATGCGTTTTGCGAAATGCCATATGCTAATTGCAAAAATGCTAAATGCGAATTGCAAAAAATGCTATTCGCAAATTCCTAAATGCCAAATGCGAAGTGCTGTACTAAGGCCAAACAAACAAAAAAAACATATGTTTTCGGTAACCCGACCGACCCTAGTTTTTCCCTCCGATCCTAAACTTTTTTTTTTCATTTTTCGAAATTAACCATTGACATATTCAACAGGCAGACAACACATTTTATTGACATATTTGACAAACATACAACACATTACAAAATATTATTAATTCCACCTATCATATATAAGCCACTACTTTGCCGGTTTGGTATCCCAATATTGGTTAACAATCATACCAGATTTCAATGTTTAAGGTAAATTTGGTTTGGGGGCCTATCAATTAAATTAATAACAATTTGAATATAATTATATAAAATACTCCATCAGAAAAGTTAAATATATCATCATTATATGATTGTGTTAAAAAAAACTAGGGTCGGTTTGTGTACCGGAAACCGAGGTATTTTTGTTTGGTCTTAGTACAGCAATTCGCAATTGGCATTAAGGAATTTGCGAATAGCATTTTTGCAATTCGCATTTAGCATTTTTGCAATCCGCAAATGACATTTCGCAAAACGCATTCGCAATCAGCATTTAACATTTGGCATTTTACAAATAGCATTTAGCATTAAACACCCCTAATAGAGTTTTGTACTTAAATATCATTTCGCAATTCGCATTTAGCATTTCGCATTAAGCAATTCGCATTTAGCATGGCGCACCCGGCCATTAAAACACACCCTAATAGAGTTTTGTACTTAATTAGCATTTCGCGATTCGCATTTAGCATTTCGCATATAGCAAGTCGCATTTAGCATTTTGGTGATTCGAAAATTAGTACATGTATAAAATATATGCCCAGTGGGCCGTACGATTTTTACGGACTTCTATATTTTGCACGTTTATATGATAAAAGACATTACGGCATCCCAAGATGTTCTCGCGAAATAAAATGTCAAGTTTCCTTCGCTGATGTGTTACAGTGGAGAAACCATTACTCTTCCCCGTTTAAACGCAAACGAAACGCAAACGTATCGCAATAAAATGAAGAAAATTAAGACAATTCATGTTAATCTGAGTGGCAAACAGTTTGGAGCCGGATCAGACGCCGGGTTACCCGGCGTCTGAACTGGCTCCAAACTGTTTGCACTGGAAACAAACGTTTTAGCGTAATTTTCGCATTTTAAAAACAATACTTATCCTTTAAATGCAATTGAAAATGATTCTAAGGATTGTTTAATAGCCAATGGAAAAGCTTTAACACGCCTTTTATAACTTAAAGCGACTCGCAACCAGATGGTGCATTAAAAATAGTAATTTGTAAATATGTGTCAAACGCTTATATAAATGGTAAAGAATTAGTTTAGGATAAGAAATTCTGTTTAAAAAAATGTATTTCAATAAAAAAAAATATTGGTCTCTGGTGGGATTCGAACCCGGGGCCCGGCATTGGCGGACAGAAGGCAAAATAGGGGCAACCGCTTAGACCAATGGACCACGGAACTATCCGTTTATCTCGGATCGATTTTAACGTATTTCAATGTGTAGCCATCGAAAGTGCATACAACTTCGTAATTCGGCTCGTGTTTATGTCTGAGCCCGTGAAGAGAAGCAACAACAACAACTATACCGTCTACTAGTCGGTATAGAAAAACGATGGAAAATATCTAAAAATCTAAGATTCGGTGACGATTCTTGAGACTTTTTTTGGACTGATCATATTTTTTTAATGTCAGAAGCCAAATAATGCCACAAATTTGCTTTTATTTGAGTATTTTATTTTATTTTGACAAGTACACCATCCGGTTGCGAGTCCCTTTAATACAAGTACCCAAATCGTATAAAATTAAAATAACAGTAACATTATATACATGTATAGATCTAGATGTTATATATACGAGTCGAAATTTGATGTCAGTGTCAAAATATGTATGCCTAATAAGTACAAAGAAGATATGATTTTGAAAGACGATATACAATGTAACATACAACATGTGTGATACACCTTAACCTTGTCTGCTTTAACCCTTTACCTGATAGCATTGTTTCTAGTATTGAAGATATGTGACTACTTAAAGCAGGTTGAAAGTAAAGCAGAATGCGCCCTAATGCGCATTCTGCTTTACTTTCAGCCTGCTTTAAGCTATTAACTGCTAGAATAAGGAAAGTATTAAATATGACACATATTCAGTACGGTATAATTTGGAACTATTTTCTTCAGCGGATGAATAAAATTAATGTGCTTAAAGTCGCTTCTATAAGGGAAAGGGTTAATACTGAGATCTGTATTATCGTTTGAGGCATTTAGGCCGAAGAAGTATCGATATACGAGTCAAATTTGATCCTGATAAGACGAAGAGTTACATTTGTACGTGGCGTCTGATCAAGATCCAAACTTTTTGCCAACCCAACCATCGTTGCCTATGGCTGTTTAAAGGTAACATTAACCCATGTGTGCCAACGATCCCATATATGGGACATAGGCAAAGAGTGTAGACTCTGATCAGACGCCGCATTATGCGGCGTCTGATCAGAGTCTACACTATTTGCTGATAGGAATTTCAATATAAAACAAAATGAAAATTTTGACCAGGCATCATTTTGATAAAAAATGAACTAATCCAATTTAAAACATGGAAGAATCCACTGGCCGTTAATGGGTTAACTCTTTCGTTGTTGTTATACGAGGGGTATTTTTTAAGTAGTGGCAAATGATCAAAAACGTGCAAAATACATGTGTGATATATCATTTTGAAGAGCAAAATATTTGCGGGTACGATGGTGTAACGCACGATAAGATCACAAAAGTCGATAAGTCACAACATGGCTGATCTAAATGATCCCTACTTTAGGACACTAGCGTTTTTTTTGTATATTGTTGAGGTAATTTTTTAACAAAATTTGATACTATAATTATTATTGCAGCTTTGTTATTTTGAATAAGTTTATGAGACTTTTATAATCTGACTTACGACAATATTTGTCGTACGAAGTTTTATGAAACGGGCCCTGAACTCGCCGTAGCAACAGCTGTTTATAACATTAAAGACAGGTGATCACTTAAAGCAGGTTGGAAGTAAAGCAGAATGTGCCTTAAGGCACATCCTGCTTTACTTTCAGCCTGCTTTAAACTACCATCTGCTAGGCAATATAAAATATTTGTTATGGTAATTGTTCATGAGGATATAAACTGGAACTATTTTCTTCAGCGGAGGAATAAATCAAATATCACTTAAAACATAGCAATACAAGTCTCAAACAGTTTGGATCCTGATCAGACATCGCGTTAAATGCCTTTAATTAATGACTTTTGTATAACTCCAACACAAGGCGCTATTGATCACTCAAATTACATATGAAAACATCCAGCTTTCAATTAAATTCAGCCAATTGTTTTCTACATATGGTTGGATGTGGGTGTAATTCATTTTTGCAAATAAATTGCAAAATGCCAGACCCTGATCAGAGGACACTTGTCCGAAACGAGCGCTCTGATCTGGGTCAACACTTTTTGCACAGTACAAGAGTTTTAAATTACACATATATAGAATATATAAGAGGTGAAAACGTTATTCTTTCCCATTTGACGCACTTACGCTAAACCTATTATCTCAAATGCAAACAGTTTGGAGCCAGATCAGACGCCGGATAACCCGGTTCTGATCAGGCTCCAAACTGTTTGCCAATCGGATTAAAACGAATAGTCAAACTCATCACAGGTTATCATTTTCGTCATTTTAGTGCAATTACGTTTGCGTTGCGTTAGCATTTAAACGTAAAAGAATGACGTTTTCTCCACGGTATGTATTACTTAGGGATAATGGGTATACCTTTCAACCCTATAACACTCTGTAGAGATTATTGACTATACATGTACAATGTATATGCAAACAGTGTAGAGGGCTCCTATAGGATCTTTCTGATTAGGGTCTGCACAGTTTGATATTTCCATTCGGTTAAGTTGTCATATAAAAATTCAACAGTAGACTGGGGGAGGGGGGGGGGGGGGGGGGGGGGGGGGCACCACCGATTGTTTGTCTTTTGACACCGTTTTGTTTGGTTCTGCGCTTAAATTTGCGTAATAATTTCTGGCGTTTATTTAGTACAAATAAATAAAAATTTGCTTGGTTACTAAAGTTGGCCCCACCCCCTAGATATTTAGGATTGAAAGGGTCAATGAAGCAGAATATGGTATGCATTGTGGCAAAACAAACAACTATAAGAATATTTGTTTTGGTTAATGATTGATAAATCGTTGTTAGTCGTTCGACCGAGGTCTTGTTTATTCAACACTTCTGTTAATCGGTGGTCAAGCCATTATACAGTGGAGAAAAAGTTTTTTTCTTTCCCGTTTAAACGCAAACGCAAAGCACTAAACGTAGAAAAGTACAACTTTTGGACACTTCTGATAATTCATATTTATCGTGGTGGCAAACAGGATGGAGCCTGATCAGACGCCGGGTTACCCGGCGTCTGATCTGGCTCCAAACTGTTTGCATCGGAAATAATAGTTTTAGCGTAAACGCGTTTATTGGGAAAGAATAAAGTTTTCTCCACTGTATGCTGGCTTTGTCATATAATCTTCTTCACTTTTTTTTTTAAAAAAAGAAAGAACATACATTGTATTATGATGGTTTTAGGATTGTTTTTAGAAAATAGTTTCAGAATAATAAACGTAATGCAAAACAGTGCAGAGCTTGATCAGAGAGCTCCTTACCTTAAAGAGCGCTCTGATCAAGATCTAAAATGTTTGCAAACGATAGATATACTTGGTATACAAGCATAGAAGAGGGTAAGTTTACTACTTAACACTTACTTTTCCTCGACCATGTAAGGGCGCATACTTAACCCTAATCATGCTAAGCGCAACTTGCCTAACATTTTGCAAACAGTTTTGACCCAGACCATACGCCGCGTAACGCGGCGTCTGATCTGGATCAAAACTGTTTGTCACTCGTACCCAACTTTACCATGATTATTTATTCTTAAATTACTTTTCATTAGACGATATATTTGAAGCAGACGACAATTCAGCATGATAAGTGTCAACACTTACTTTTCACCGACCAAGTGTCGTCTGCTTCAAACTTGTTGTGTGGGTGTTGTTTTAATATTTAGATTTTAGACATTCTGACAGAATATCGATATGAATGTCAATCAGATTGAAGCGTTATCATACAGCAGATAACCTGGTGTCTGATCGAGATCAAAACTGTTTTTAAATGCACGGGCCCTGTGGCTTTGAAGGGTGTGGTAGTGTGGGGGTATTTGTGTACATTAGATCAACTCTCAGCATTTGAAATCTCTAAATTCAATAAGACAACAACATGACATAGAGACCGAATTTTTCACCTGGCAGGGCGGAACTAACCTTTGGCAAAGATAAACACTACATATAAAAGATACAGGTCGAGTTCCGCTTTAAAAGTGTACGGTATCAATCGTTAAGACTGTTTCGCGAGGACGACAACAAAATGTCGAAGGCGAAGCTTGGCCACTCATTTCAAAATTTCTTAAGTAAAACAATACAGGGCTGCCATAAGTTGACATAAAAAAACCTAAGATTTCTAAATTTGCATTTTTCAAGTGCGATTTTACGAATCGTACATTTACCCCATCGCCTGTGTCTAGTTCTGTTGACACGTGGCTGCTTAAAGCAGACTGGAAGTAAAGCAGAATGCGTCTTAAGGCGCATTCTGCTTTACTTTCAGCCTACTTTAAGCTACGATGTACTAGAAAAAAAAATCCGAAGATTTAGGAAAAAATCCGGAGATATGGCAGCCCTGAAAACCTACAATTTAAATTTGAGAAATAAAAGCAGACGACACTTGTTTCAAATTGATTACGTCATGGCAGTAAATGGGTTAAATAAACGTTTGTTTGATTGTTTGACTGAACGTGTATACATAGAGGGGCATCTCAAACATACCTGTAAGTTATTGTTGATTCTATCCCGGTGACACTCACTTTTTTCTCTGTCACACCGACCAACACACGTCTCGCGTCCACAGTTAAAATCTGAAGTACAGTTTTTCCCAGCAAAAACCATATCGTATCTAACTTTATCAATATCCAGAAAAACCACACTATTAGTACGGTCACTTAGTCCTGTATTTCTAATCTCTAAATCGCAAATCTGCAGAGTTGGACCTTCTGAGGTCTCTAGTGTCCGGAGTGAGGCAAGGAGATCCAATGCTGCCCTAGCTCTTTGTGGCCAAGGTACGAAGGACGTGTACACCGAGGCAACTCTTGTTTTAACAGATCTAAATTCAACAATGTGTCCTGTATTTTGTAATGACGGGGTGTTTTCGACGAAGAAAGCAGGGCCACAGAATCCGTAAACCTTCGGCAGGTATGAAACTGGGCCAAGGAAAGCCATTTTGACATACTCGTCCTGCATAGAAAGCGATAGAAGCGTCCGTAACATTGCCATCACGCCATGGCGTGATTTACCTATCGACCAGGCTTTGAAATCAGCACCAAACATCATCGAGAGCGTATCTTTTGTTTTCGGAGAACTCTCGCCTAGTCGTGCAATAACTTGTTTATTAATCAAATCCTCCGTTTGTAAAAGCATGTCTTCTATGGAGTTAGACTCAACGAGCACGTTCTCTGTGAGTCGGGCTACTAGCTCCTCTGCTTTATACCTGCCCTTCATTACCACTTTCGAAACGCCTTGTCCGAGATGGCAGCCCTGGCAACCCATCATTAGAACAAACTTGTCCGCAAATGCGTCTTGCCCACAAGAGTCGTAGGTGAACACGTCCTGTTCACACAGTTGGGAGCACATGGAGCCATTAAAGTGGTTGTGATGGTATAAAGTACACTGAAAAGAGAAAACAAGCCAGTCACTTCTTTATTCAGATAATACAGTGCTCTCTCCCTACAAAGGCCCTCCCAACAACGATGGCTATGTTTAGGGAACAGCGGCAAACAGTGTTGTAGGGAGGGCATGCTGCCCTCCCTACAACAATGTTTGCCGCTGTTCACTAAACATGACAATAATGAGTAACACTTTAACTGTTGCAATATCGTCTGCTTAAAATTGTCGTCTGTTGTTTTTTCTTCTAAGTTACATATATAATAACACGATAAAGAAAGTGTACATTGGTTTGGGGGACTTTGTAATACATGTACTTATAACAACAAACCATAGACAAAGTTGGTATCAAAATGCGAAAAAAAAATCAAAAAATGTATTGGCTAAACGATGGCGTATGTTTAAATGTGATTTGATAATTTGCAGATCATACTTTTGTGTGTAAAAGACAATGGTGTGGAAGTAAAAGTCGCAGACTTGTGATTTTTTTTTATAAATCTATTTATATCTGTGACCCTCGAGGAGGGGCCATTTTTGACCTCAGGATAAACTTTTGAGCAATTTTGTTAGAGGTCTTCTATGCAAGACTACATGTCAAATATCAAAGCTATAGACCTCAAAGTTTGGCACAAGAAAATTGGTCGATAGTCGAACGAAATTTACACAGCATTAAAAGTTTGCAACTTTAACTTTTCACATCCTCGTCATTCACACACAAAACTACGATCTGCAAATTATCAAACCACATTTAAACATCCATCATCGTTTCGCTAATACATCAACCCATTTGTACTAAGCGTCCTATAAAAGGGACATAGGCAAAACGTGTAGATTCTGATCAGACCTCGCATTATGCGAGGTCTGATCAGAGTCTACAGTGTTTGCTGATAGGAATTATAATATCAAACAAAACGAAAATGAAAGTTTAGACAAGACATTCTTTATATCAAACATGGACTAATTCTAAGTATACAGTGGAGAAAAAGTTATTCTTTCCCAATAAACGCGTTTACGCTAAAACTATTATTTCTATTGCAAACAGTTTGGGGCCAGATCAGACGCCGGGTAACCCGGCGTCTGATCAGGCTCCAAACTGTTTGCCACCACGATAAACATGAATTATCAGAAGTGTCCAAAAAGTTACACTTTTCTACGTTTTAGTGTTTTGCGTTTGCGTACGTTTGCGTTTAAACGGGAAAGAATAACGTTTTCTCCACTGTAAGCGTTGAAGAATCCACTGGGTGCTTTATGGGTTAAACATTAGAGAATCAGGGTTAACACGTTTCACACTGTCTTGACCACTGTTTAAGCATGTATGTGTTTTTTATGTTAAATTCAGTTGTTTTTTGTTGATGTATCGCTATGCTTTATCTACGTTTTGGGGAATTAACAAATACTTACTAGATCTTTAACAACTCTGACAGTTTCACTATAGGAGCATAACGTTGATACGTGTTTTAGGGTGGGCATCACTATACAGACGGTCACAAGTGCCACAACCAGTACAAACATTTTCTTCTGTCCGGATATCTTTTTTGCCATCATGAATGGTACCTTTGAATCGGAACATGCCATATTTTCAGCCAGCTTTGCTTCTTCGTTTGGATAATAGCCGTATCTGCAATATTCGGTGATATACCGACTCCGACATGTAACGCGTCTAGTCCCTGCGAACACTACACTGTCGGATTTAAGATGTCATTTTTAGAATCACTGAAATGCAAAAAAATATATAAAATATTGACAGATTCAACGTTTTGAATCTTAGTAACTAGTGGTGGTAATCGGATGTCAAAACTACAAACAGATTATCGGTTTATCGTTTGGGTCTCAATCGATACCTTTCTTAGGGTCCGTCTAAAGACCCCAATCCTCCCCCAAACCACTCCAAACCCTCTCCAAATCACTTAAAAATAATCCAAACTACTTGTATCCCTTAATGTGTAACCACATAAAGCGCAGTTATGGTAAATTAAGGCTACAGTAGTGAAAAAAAACCCAGTTATATTAAATTCAAATCTACGATTTTTTTTATTTCAAGGGGAGCAACTCGTACAAAACTAAGATAGCTGTATACAGTTACTACTTAATATCAACCAATAGCCTGTTTCTGGTTTTGAAGGCACAGTCTGCTTTACTTTCAGCCTGCTGCTGCTGTTGTTGTTGTTGTGTTTGTAGATAACTCCGTTGACTTGTAGGAGCACACAGGACTTGAAAAGTCCTGCTTTAAGCTACCATCTGCTAGAATATGGAAAATGTGTTTTTAAAAGTAGTTTGGGAGGTTTGGAGAGGTTTGAGGAGAGTTGGGGTCTTTAGACGGACCGACTTTCTTATTATTAGTCGGTTGACTACATATAAGATGCAGTTTTACAGCATTTTACAAAGATTGTGTTACAATGTATATGGTTTTGACGTAGTTACCTCCCTTTGACTTCCATGGATTTTTGTTAAATATTTCTGACACCACTGACCGATGTAAATAATAATGTATTATGCTTGTACATATGGTAATGGTAGACATATTTGTCTCTTTTCCTGAATAAAATATCTATCTATGGTGAAGTCACACATAACTGTAGCTTCATTCTTCAAATGTGAGGCACATTTGATTAATAATCTGAACTTTTTGCCCCACAAAAGATTTATGTGCCGTAAAACACCAGCTGTTTTAAGATATCCCAGAGTGAAGGGAATTTAAACCCAAAGCTTCATTTCCCTTATTTTCAAAAACATTGAAATATGTTCATAACTTTATTTAACCGTTAGTCATTATCCCTTGAAATGCCAATGTATAATTCCAGTTCGTAATAGAGGCCGGTTAATTTTAGACCATTTTATGGGGGTTTTTTTTGTAATAAATTGCAAAATGACAAACAGTGGAGTTCCTGATCAGAGGGCTCCTGCAGGAGCCCTCTGATCAGGGACCTCACTGTTTGCATAGGAAATGTGCATTCTTCACAGGCACATACTTGGCAAAGGACGCATATATACGTCACTAGGGCTCAATGAGTTAATACATTTTCTTGTCGGCGCTCTAGAGGTAATCGACTCACCACTACTGTTCATGCCTAATTATGTGCGTCCTTTGCCAACAGTGTAACTATAAATTGTAAACGTGCCCTTTGCCAGCCAGTGAAGACCCAGATCAGAGGGTAGCCGTACATAACTCTTAGCACACAGCAGCCTGATTTCACCAAAATAATATCTTAACCAATAATTGCTCATACTTATTCAATAATTGTGTGCAAATAATATCATACAACATTAAATACTGAGGTTGATTGAGTGTAAACACTGTAAACTACGGCGTTGTCAGCTCACCAAGGGCAGATAACTCTTGGATCATTAGTCCAGTTTCATCCATATTCTATCTTATCCAATAAGTTGAAGCCAGATTAAGTTAAATCAAGTCTGATAAAAATCCAATCAAATTTGTTGACACTGCAGTGTAATAATAATAGTAATAATAATAATAATAATAATAATCCAATCACATTTGTTGACACTGCAGTGTAATAATAATAGTTATAATAATAATAATAATAATAATAATGATAAAGACTTTATTTCAAGACAATAATAATAATAATTATGATAAAGACTTTATTTCAAGAGGGTAACAGAATTAGAACAAACAAGCATCTTGTGGCCCTCAAAATAATGTACATATACAGTGGAGAATCTGTTATTCTTTCCCGTTTAAACGCAAACGTACGCAAACGCAAAGCACTAAAACGTAGAAAAGTGCAACATTTGAACAATTCGGATAATTCATGTGTATCTTTGTGGCAAACAGTTTGGAGAATGATCAGACGCCGGGTTACCCGGCGTCTGATCTGGCTCCAAACTGTTTGCACTGCAAATAATAGTTTTAGCGAAAACGCGTTTATTGGGAAAGAATAACAGATTCTCCACTGTATTTACAGAACCCATTCAACCCTAACTACGAGCATAGATCTGCTTGTCATCTACTATCAATGGACAGGTGGAAAGTACACTTATCGAAAACTAACAGTGTACACCCAGACCAGAGGGCAGCTGCATGAGTCCTCTGATCTGGATCGGCATTGGCATCGTTTATGAACAGAGCAGATGTTTTACATTTTTATTAGACTTGATTCAGATTAGACTCTATCATTCTCAGATTTTAAACAACAAGTAAACACATGTACTACTGAAATAATGCCCCGTCTAGCATATTTGAGTGCATAAAGGGCAGATAACTTTTTGACACAATGGTCAAACTTCAACCAAATCATCCTCACCCAAGGACTAATACATGCAATAGTAACAGACATTGTGCGCATAACCGGTACAGAGGAGAAAGAGTTATTCTTTCCCGTTTAAACGCTAACGAAACGCAAACGCAAAGCACTAAAACGTAGAAAAATACAACTTTTGGACAATTCTGAAAACTCATGTTTATCCTGGGAGCAAACCGTTTGGAGCCTGATCAGACGCCGGGTTACCCGGCGTCTGTTCTGGCTCCAAACGGTTTGTAACAGATATAATAATTTTAGCGTAAACGCGTTTATTTGGAAAGAATAACGTTTTCTCCACTGTAAGTTCAAACTTCTTTGAGCATTGTAGCTGGTACAAGGGTTGCACAATTAAATATGGCATTCATGCACATCTTCGTTATAAATTCACGTACTGTGGCGTTATGTGACGGAGTTTGATCAAATAGAAAGTAAATATTTGATAAATTAATCATTTCCCGAGGGCACCAAAAGAGAATATCGGTAATCTAGTCGAGTTTAGCAGCAGTTTTAGTTGAGAGTTTAGACTACCTGTTCGACTCCCGTTGTAAACTCTATATATACGGTAGAGTAAAATAATTTTTTTTTTCTGTGGCACCTTCATATGAAAGCCAGTGATCTAAACATTGAACCTAACATACAGTGGATAATCTGTTCTTTCCCGTTTAAACGCAAACGTACGCAAACGCAAAGCGCTAAAACGTAGAAAAGAACAACTTTTGGACAATTCTGATATTTCATGTTTATCTTGGTGGCAAACAGTTTGGAGAATGATCAGACGCCGGGTTACCCGGCGTCTGATTTGGCTCCAAACTGTTTGCACTGCAAATAATAGTTTTAGCGTAAACGCGTTTATTGGGAAAGAATAACACATTCTCCACTGTAGCATTCGCTGATCTAGTCGAGTTTAGCAGCAGTTTAAGTTGAAAATCCATATAAAATCCAGTGACCTAATTATTGAACTTGACCCATTCACTGCCTTAACTCTTTCCTCCCTGAAACTTAAAATGAACAATCCCTGTTTCCCTTTGAGTCTAGTCCATTTCTGACTTTTAAGGGTTATTTTTGTCAATATTTTGCATTTTGACAAACAGTGAATACCCAGATCAGAGGGCTCCATAAGGAGCCCTCTGATTTTGGTATTCATTGTTTGCATAGGACCAGTGCACTTTTCACATGTATACTGTTTGAAAAGGACGCCTATATGCGGGACTAGGGTTCAAAGGGTTAACCCGAGTACACTTGTTATTTGAACACAGTTTGTATCCTGTTCAGACGCCGTGTAAAGCGGCGTCTGATCAGGACCTAACTGTCTAAAACTCATTTCCATATTTTCTAAAGTCAAAATACCTAAAACTTTTAATTTGAGAAATAAAAAGCAGACGACAATTGTTGAAAATTGATGACGCCATGTCAGGGAATGTGTTAATGTCTATTTATGAATATTTGTACCAGGTTCTACATTCTCTGCCCCCAGAGACCTTAATTTCCTACCTTGCCGTGGTTCTGGGGCTTAATTTTTTTTGTCATAGGGAATTGCTTCTGTTTATTAGACCGAGATTATCCCCTCTGACAAGAACTAAAAGGAAGGCAGGTCGGTGGTTTCAATCCTACGCGCTGGTTTGCAACGAATGAGATTAGCCGAAATCATCTTTCTGCAATCATCACCATTTCATCTAATTATCCCTTATCGTTTATCGGCACTACATGTATATGACATTTTTGTGTTGCAGTGCAGAAAACCCCAACGCATCCATCAGGGCTGCCATTTCTCCGGATTTTTTCTAAATCTTCGGATTTTTTCTCTCCAGTTTATAGTAGCTTAAAGCAGGCTAAAAGTAAAGCAGAATTCGCCTTTATGCGCATTCTGCTTTACTTGCAGTCTGCTTTAAGTAGTATTATGTCAACAAAACTAGAAACAGGCTATGGGGTAAAGGTAAGATTCGTAAAATCGCACTTGAAAAATGCAAATTTGGAAATCTTAGGATTTTTCATGTCAACTTATGGCAGCCCTGATCCATCCATCTACATTCTCTGACCAGACATTACTTTGAAGGAAAAAAAACAAGAGAAAAGAAATTCATACCTTTTCCAGATAATCTGGTTTCTCAAAACTTCCAAATTGATGTTAATGATAACACTCTAAACTCCAGTTGTTAAGGTGCAGAAGACAGTTCTACAATCAGACAAACCTCACAACCACATCACAGAATGAGAATACGCCGATTTGTTATGGTAATATCGTACATGTTTAGATATGATCGACCGTGGTGAATCAATAGAGCGTATCAAATTTTACTCTCGTCCGGTGTTATGTACAGTGGAGAATCTGTTATTCTTTCCCGTTTAAACGCAAACGAAACGCAAACGCAAATCACTAAAACGTAGAATTCTGATATTTCATGTTTATATTGGTGGCAAACAGTTTGGAGCCTGATCAGACGCCGGGTTACCCGGCGTCTGATCTCGCTCAAAACTGTTTGCATCGGAAATAATATTTTTAGCGTAAACGCGTTTATTGGGAAAGAATAACGTTTTCTCCACTGTATGCAAGAACGAACCCTTTCCACGCTATAAAGGGGACTCAAACTGAGAATTATAGTACAGCAAAGTATATCACACACAACCAGCGCTGTCATTCCTATTACACCGTCAGACATCAAATAAAGTGATACTTTCCAACAACGGCCCTGCGAATAACGATTCCCTCCTTATAACAACGCTTACCGCTGTTCTCCAAAAAAGACAATTATGTTCAGCCTTTTCACGTTTGCACTATCGTCTGTTTAAAACTATCGTCTGCTGTTAGCCAGTCCATTCATTGATTCGCCATTACATAATAGATCTCAATAGGCTTTTCAATGGGTTTTACTAACCTTGAAATGATCTTGCAGACAACAATATTGAAGCAGACGACAAAATAACGGTGTAGGGGTAAACAACTCATTAATAATTTGGCGCCGAAAGGGTTAAGCAAGGTATCTCACACAAAACTATTGCTGCCATTCAAACACCATTAACTATTGGATAATGCTTTCGTTAAAGCAGTGAAATCTATAGATTTGTACAGTGGAGAATGTGTTATTCTTTCCCAATAAACGCGTTTACGCTAAAACTATTATTTGCAGTGCAAACAGTTTGGAGCCAGATCAGACGCCGGGTAACCCGGCGTCTGATCAGGTTCCAAACTGTTTGCCACCAAGATAAACATGAAATATCAGAATTGACCAAAAGTTGTTCTTTTCTACGTTTTAGTGCTTTGCGTTTGCGTACGTTTGCGTTTAAACGGGAAAGAATAACGTATTCTCCACTGTATGACTGCGTTGACCCATTAGTGTCTAGCGTCCCCATTAAATTCTTTATCAACATATTTTGTTTGCTTCTTGTAAATGAAATGTTTATTTCTCGTCAAAATAGTTTGTAAGGTAGTTGAACTATTTAGGTGATAAATAGTGTATTCAATGTATTCAGATGGTAAAATTGTTTAAAGCGGGGGTTTAAAATAAAACTTCAAAGCGTTTTAAGATAAGATGCTTTTTGAATGGGTAGAATGGAACAGCCATAGAAGTGGGGTCCTAATAAAAATAGTCTGAGGCGATTGATCTCCTTTAATACTGAAAACCTAACAGTGTAGATCCGGTTAAATCCTTATTTGTAATGTAAGAATCGAAATAATCTTCTTCCATGGTTGCTATGGCCTCGTATACCACAATCTGTCGTTCTGACCAGAACTCCAAATCGTGGTATATGAGGCGATAGCAACCATTGAGCGAAGATTATTTCTTAAATAAAATGCAAATTGTGTACAAAAGTGAGATAAGCAAACAGTGTAGACTCGCGGCGTCTGATCAGAGTATACATTGTTTGCCGATAGGTATTTCAATATAAAACAAAATGAAATATTTTAGACCATACTCCCATTAGTTACATAACAAATGGAATAATCCAATAGATAAGCATGGAAAAATCCACTTGCCAAAAATTTGTTACTGATTAATTCGACTTTGGAAAACAGTTTGGATCAAGATCACACGCCGCTAAACGTGGCGTCTGATCTGGATTCAAACTGTTTGGCACTTGAATTAATAATTCAGTTAAAACGTCAAAAACATTAATTTGGGATACAATTGCAGCGGACATTAGATTTAAGCAGATGACATTTTGCCTGCACACGAGTTAAATTAGTCGGTCAAATGGCAAAAAGAAAACCGGGGTAACCATCTGGGCACTGTGTTGCAAACATTTTGTTTTGTTGTAATCTTGCAAATCGCTAGCTAATATTGATTGTGTTATATTGTTGTTTATTCATGTTTTGTTTGAAATGTCTTGTAGATCTAGATGATCTATATAAGCTGTGGGCCTCATGGAAGATTGATTTTTATCAAATGAACTCTCGTGAAATAAATACTTTTTATTATCATTATTAGATCTATTTGGATCCATATGAGATGCCAAGCTTCTGCAGATTTTTTCCCGTTGCAGACGGGTCTGTTTTGTCTTTTGACCGCAACTCTATGAAACAATTTAACCAATCAGGAATGATCAGAAATCCTGGTCAATAACCACGTGCTTGAAATGCAGTACTCTTATCGGCCAATGGCCTAGACTGGCGTTCTGTTATTTTTTCACATCTATCTTGCGAGTGTAAACCTGGCAAAACAATGAGATGCAGTCTAAATTATTGCTGTTACTATGTCATCATTTCTAAATTTAGCGTGGATAAGCTCTAAATTTAGCATGTGGGAAAGTCTGTGTACGAAACATGTTAAGTCAGAGACAGTGTATACACTTGTCTCTGGTTAAGTGAATACTGTACCCCACAAAAAACTTTAACCTGCGACGGAATATCTTTTTTAAAGATATTTCTTGTTTCTTTTGAAAATTAATGCAACTAACCCTTTCATGGTCAAAATTATCGTGAAATGTTTACCCCTTCACCGTCATTTTATCGTCTGCTTTATTACTGTCGTCTGCAATATTGTTTCAAACGAGCGTCAAACAGTATTGATCCTGATCAGACGCCGCGTCGCGCGGCGTCTGATCTGGATCCAAACTGTTTGAAAAACCATCTTTAAGCGTCATTGATAGTAAAAGGGTTAACTTAACTCTGTATTTTAATGCAGACGACACTGTTACATAGATCTAGTACACATAGCGTGTTAATGGTTAAATTACATAATTGACTAGTTGACATAACCAACTCGGCGCTCTAGACACTAAACTCAATGGGACGTCGGACCAGGATCTAAACTGTTTAACATTGATATCTACATGTATATATGTTCCATCACACCGATTTTAATCTTTCTTTGAAATAAATGTGTAGCGAGCATTATTCAAGCAGTTTCAGTTTTTTAAATCTGAAAGTGAAATATTAAGGCAGACGATATTTTGCAGTTGAAGGGATTACCGCTGCCTGTTTGAATAAGCTCTGAAAGGGTTTCTCCTAGTATTGGAAGTGTATACAATTACCAATAATAAATAAACAGCCAGTAACCAAGGCTACTAACTGTAGCGTGTTCAGTCACCACTGTTTGCTGTTGAAGTTAGCAGTTTGTGCCCCCCTGTGAAGCGTGCAGAGTACAGTAGAGAAAACGTTTTATTTCCAAAGTATTATTTTCATTGCAAACAGTTTGAAGCCAGATCAGACGCCGGGTAACCCGGCGTCTGATCAGGCTCCACACTGTTTGCCACTCAGATCAAAACTGGTAGTCAGAATTGTCAAAGAGATGTCATTTACTATATTTCATTGCAATGCGTATGCGTTTGAACGAAATAATTACGTTTTCTCGACTGTATTTCAGACCGCAATCGATAGGCATCGACGGCCATCGATTTCTTTACTGAAATCATCCCAGTATTGTAGTTGCCCCTAGTGAGATAACAATTTATCGATACAAGGTAGTAGAGTAAATAAGTAAGTTATGCGACGAAAACCCGTCGATTTTGATGGGGTTTTTTTTACGTACAGTTGAGAATGTGTTATTCTTTCCCAATAAACGCGTTTACGCTAAAACTATTATTTGCAGTGCAAACAGTTTGGAGCCAGATCAGACGCCGGGTAACCCGGCGTCTGATCAGGCTCCAAACTGTTTGCCACCAAGATAAACAAGAATTATTAGAATTGTCCAAAAGTTGTTCTTTTCTACGTTGTAGTGCTTTGCGTTTGCGTTTAAACGGGAAATAATAACAGATTCTCCACTGTATATCTGCTCTTAGTGAAATATGAATTTACTTGGAAGAAAAATTAAAATGTTGTTGTTGTTGTTTTCAATCAACAGATTTTTCTCATTAACTAATTCACCCCTGAAATTCCAATTTACAGTCCATTTATGAATAATTAGGGTGTTTTTTAACAATATTTTACAAATTCACAAACAGTGCAGATCCTGATCAGAGGGCTCCTTAAGGAACCCTCTGATCAGGGTCTACACTGTTTGCATAGGACAAGTGTATACTCTTAAGAGGTATATCATTTGTTCATGACGAGTATACTCGTCGATAGTGTTCAATGTGTTAACATAAAAAAACTTTCCACTGCTGTATAATTTTTTTTTTTTTAAAGTTTAAACATATTTTATTCCATATTCATTATTGGAATGGGCTCGAGCAACACGTTTCTTTGATTGCAGAAACACGAGTGCCAAACTATTCTCAAAAACAGTGCTCCCTCTCTACAACGACACTCAAACGGAGTCAAAATATATGTGTTGTTCAGAGGGAGTTGTTAAAGAGAGGGAAATTGGTTTACATTTGCAAACAGCTTGAATCCAGATCAGACTGTACCCATTTACAATTCAAAAATTAAAGATGGCTGCCATTGTTTAAGATAATTATCACAGAAATATAGCATTATCGAAATAGAATGGTCAATACTTGTCCTCTATCATTGGTGTTTGTATAACATAATACTTCTTTTACTCTGTAAAATACAATTTGGAACTACATGTATGTAATTGCTCAATTGCCTCGTTGTACCCGGTAGCCTATTAAAATCAAGAATGCCGCCATTGAAATAATGCATCTCTCAATAAAATCACAAATACTCGTCCTATTTCAACGACCTTTATGTCTAATTATGCTTCAATTTTGGACATTTATGTTCTTGTACTTGTTAGCCTCGTAAAAATTCACGATGGCTGGCATCTTTCAAGAAAGGCCGTAAGAACTTGCGGAACAAAACGACAAATACATGTCCTTTACAATGCTATGTGTGTCAAATAATACGCCTTTGACTGTATAGAGTCCAAATTTTGAACCATGACATTTATCATTACTGCATTGGTTTCAATATTAGCTGACAGTCATGTTAGTAAGTATCCCAATTGCTACCTAATAAGCCCCGCATGCGTTAGCTGATTTAGTTTGGATATAGCTTTACATAGTGTGTAATTAAATGTTGAGCCTGAATTGACAGGGTGTGCCAGTGCAAGAAAGCCGGGTCAAGATTAAATACTTTTGAATACGTGAGTGTTGAAGTGCCAAAACATCTAACTCACTCACTCACTCATTCATTAACTATATGATATTATGTTATAAAGCATAACCGCTGGCATCGATTCACTGAATGCTGATACATGAACATCTAATTATTATACATGTACTGTGTTTTCTTATCATTCACAAAGATGGCAAATATAGATTTGGGATCAAGCCTGAATTAATTATGGTGATGGCGTGAAAAAAACTTTTAGTAGGTAAAAGGCACAACATCCCCATTATTGTCAGTTATTATCAAGAACTCAGAGCGGGAAACGAACAGAAATTGAAGAACAAAGCGCTCAGCCATTAGAATGCCATACCTAGCTGCTTAGAACTAGACACAATGGTCAAAAATGTTTCATATGTGACAAAGACATATGACGAAAAAAAACCATAACAAGACTAAATCAATGTCTCGTATGTTCCCAAATGATAGTATGACCAGCATATGACATCATAGACTATAAGCCCAATGCAACCGAAGCGACCACATCTTTCCATGAAACCAGCATTTCTGTTTTCCAGCACCCTTAAAACGAAAACGAAGGTAGATATCTGAAAGTTGCGGAGGTTGAACTAAAGACGGTCAATAAACTTTCAAAACCTTTACCAATGGGAGACCTTTCTTCTTCACAGGAGAATTATTTCCTCCTCGAAATTGTTTGAAACACACAGACACCTGTCTGCTGAGGTCAATTCTGTCAATTGATTATGAAAGGCTGGATAATACCAGCGTGACATATGGGCCTGTCGCTATGACATGGTCTTCCCGCTATGCCTTAAAGAAGAGAAGAGAGCAAAACCATTTGAGGTCAGCATTACGTCAATTTTGCATCTGCTCTGAGGTCAGACATACACGTTTGCCACAGGCAAGCATTAGATGGAGGCATTCTTAACCCCGTTCGGGTGCCAGTCATTGCTGCTGACCAGCCAGTATAGCCAAACAGTGTCATGAAATCTACGGTGAGAGCAAAATTGGCATGATGTTTGGATGCCATAATGAATTCCATTGATTTTAATATAAATAGGTAAGGTCAAAAGGGTATTCTTTGAAACTAAATCATCGAAATAGGACATGGTCTTTAAATTTTATTTTGAACAATTCAATATTGTTGTGGCAGCCATTTTGAGAGATGACGGCTATCTTGAACTGTAAAAGACTAACAGGTACAAAAAAGCCATTTAGTAATTTCATAGTTCCACATTTTATTTATATACATATTCAAAAGTTATTATTCGACACAAAAATCATTGAATGAGAACAAGTCTTTACAACTTTATTGCGAAATACAAAAAATATGTATATACCATGGCGACCATCTTGAAAAATGGTGGTAATCATTAATGTTTAAGTGGCTAACGGATGCAAGGTAGATATTGAGCAATTCCAAAATTCCGATTTGAATTCTACATAGTCAAAAACTATTCAATTTATTTGTCACACAGAATATTGAAATAGAACAAGTGCTTGCAATTTTATGGCGAAGTGCAATATTTCTGTTTATTCCATGGTGGCCAACTTAAACATGATTACCTTCTTCAATGTTAAGTACATGTAGCTAACGGGTAAAAGGACGTCAATGAATAATCTCATTGTTCCAAATTTGATTTTTTTCGTAGTCGGAAAAGTATTACTAGACACAGAGAGCATTGACATATTTGCAATTTTATAAGGAAATGCAATATTTCTGTGGCGGCCATCTTGACCAATTGTAGCCATCTTGATTTTAAGAGGCTACCTGGTACAAGGAAGCCATTGAGCAAATTTATGGTTCCAATCTTGAATTTTACAAAAGTATATTTGACATAAAATCAATTAAATTGGATAAGTATTTACATTTATATATCGACATGCATATATTATATCTGTGAGGGCCATCTTGACGAAATGACTGCCATCTTGAAGTTTCAAGCAGTTAGCGGTACAAGGAAGCCGTTGAGTCACTTGGTTGCTCCAAATTTGAATTGTACATGGTCAAAAATAAAATTTCAATCAAAGTTCATTTATATAGGACACGCATTTACAAATATTTTGCAAAACCTAGTATTTCTGTGGAGGACATCTTAAAAATGGCGACTATCTTTTAAAGTGACTAAGTGGTAAAAGGAAGCTATGGAGCAATTCCACGGTTCAAAAACTTATTTACATAGTCAAAATACATTAGTTGACACACATACCATTGGAATAGACAAGGTTTTGCATATTTATTGTATAAAATCAATATTTCTGTATATGCTTTGGCGGCCATCTTAGAAAATGGCGGCCAATTTTGGATTTTCAAGTGGCCAGCGTTTTTTTTAAAAAGAGCAAACCCCAAGGAGTACGTGTGTCAATTTTGGTGCTTGTTTCCGGAAGTGAAAGATTCTTCTGATATTTGCGATTATCTGCTCCACTACTTAACATTGGTTAAATCGTCTTGCAATGAAAATAACAATTTATTTGGAAAGAATAGCGTAATTTCTGTATGCTACTGTAAGTGGCATACAGAAAAAGAGAATACTAAAATGGAAAGAAAGGAAAAATCAGTAGTAAAAGAAATAAAAGAAGAAGAAGAATGTTACAGAAAAGAAAATTTAAAAATTATTATAACTTGTACTATAAATCTAATGTCATTGAAAGTACAGTAAGAAATTTCTTAACCGGACACTCTTTGGAAAAGAAGATACAGTGAACCCCCTCTAAACCGGATATGTGTGGGGACAACATACATGTAGACGTCCGGTTAAGAGGGGTTTCCGGTTTAGAAGGGATTTAACCCATAGCTTGTTTCTGGTATGAAACATAGCTGATCACTTAAATCAGGTTGACGATAAAGCAGAATGCGCATTTTACTTTGAACCTGCTTTAAGCTATCATCTGCTAGAATATAGAAAATATTTCTGATGATACATATTTATGAATGTATTTTCTTCAGTGGATTTAACTCAAAGGCGTAAAAATGCACATTTATGGTGTAATTGGTTAAAATAAAGAAGGGTTGGAAACGGAATAACATTTTTGTCCGGTTTAGAGAGAATTCCGGTATTTAGAGGTTCCGCTTCAGAGGGGTTTCACTGTTAACTATAAAAGACAGGTAGTTATTTAATGCAAGATGAAAATATGAACAGAAAGCGCCCAAAAAATGGAACTTTCTGTCTTATTTCTATCCTGCATTAAGCTGTATCGTTACCAACTGGTTTAGGGCGGAAAGTATACAAATACAATACAACCTTTCTATTGCGACCACTAAATTGTGTTAACTATTATATGTGTTTAAGAAAGTTGACTGCCTAAAGCAACGTGATAGTAAAACAGAAAGCTCCTAAAGGAGCTTTCTGTTTTACTGTCACCTTGCTTTTAGCTGTCACCAGTCTTTAACCCTTAGCCCGCCAAAAAAATTGTCGTCTGCTATATTTCTCGTCTGCTTCAAGTTTCAAAGTGCTTCAAAGTTGCTCAAAATTGCTGAAAATGTTGTCCGAGTGTCAAACAGCTTGGATCCGGATGAGACGCCGAGTTACTCGGCGTCTCATCCGGATCCAAGCTGTTTGCATATGGAGCTATAGTTGTGAGTGGCAGGCTAAGGGTTAATACAATCAATTTGTCTTCTTTCTTTGTTCGTTATAGAGAGGGTTTGTTGTAATTTACTAATGGAAATACATGTATAATTGACTACTTACACAAAATGTGAAGTACATATTGAAAATACCCAGTGCCAGTCATAGGACTTACATGTTTGTATTTTGGTAAATCTTGTTTGTTTTTGTTCTCATAAGTTAAGTCGCCGTTCCTTCTGAAGAAAAGAATATCAATATCAACATCATCACTGCCGTTCCCGGGGTACAATGCTTCTGGAAAACTGTTTGACACCCTTTTCATAAGTCAATATAGATCTACATAAATTTTAAACTTGAGAAATAAAAGCAGACGACAATTGTTTGAAATTGATGACGACGATAGCAGTGGCTATCTATTGAGAAAAGAGTAAAAACGATCAATTCAGCGCACCCTCCCTATAACGACCCTCCGAAAAACAATTCCCTCCTTAAAACGACTATTGCCGCTGTTCCCGGAACATGACATTTTAACTCACGATACCGTATGTTTAAACTTGTCGTTTACTGTTATCTGAAAGATCAGTATTGGATATTTGACAGGAAATATGCCCATAAAGACAGAGTGACAAACAGTTTGAACCCAGATCAGACGCCGCGTTACGTATGTTTGTAAATGTACTCTAAGGGTGTTAATATTCCCTCCCTATAACGACTCCCTCCGAACAACACATACAATATTTGTCTCCCAGGTGTGTTATTTTGTAGATAGGGAGCACACTATCTCCATTCTTATTTGAGGCTAATGATGATTAGAAAACATGTTGCTTAACTCTTTATATAAGTACAATTAGTGCTGATTATAGTACAGTTTAACATTATTTACTATTCTGTTCTAAAAATAACTCGGAAAAGTCAATACCAATGGGAGGGCATTACAAGAGAGACAACTGTTACTCTAAAGGTGTTCTAAAACATGAGAATTGTCTCCGTTTACTCAACTTTCATTTGGAATAAAATCAATATTTTATTGAAAGTTAAACCCCATCACTGCCAACCCTTTAACACTTACACATGCACACAGTTTGTAAACATTTTAATTTTGAATAACTAAATTTACGAACACGTGCAAGCATTTTAATTTTAGATAACTGAATTTACGATCAAGTTGTCAATTTTAAGCGCAGTGAAAGTGTAAGACAAAATGGTCTTGTTTGGAGGAACAATGAAAACGCTGTTGTAGGGAGGGAATCGTTGTAGGGGCGGTCGTTGTAGAGAGGTGATACTGTATTGGCCAATTCGTGGTAAGCATGATACAATAGAGAATGTGTTATTCTTTCCCAATAAACGCCTTTACGCTAAAACGTTTATTTCCATTGCAAACAGTTTGGAGCCAGATCAGACGCCGGGTTACCCGGCGTCTGATCAGGCTCCAAACTGTTTGCCACCAAGATAAACATGAACTGTGAGAAATATCTAAAAATTGACATTTTCTACGTTTTGGTGCTATGCGTTTGCGTACGTTTGCGTTTAAACGGGAAAGAATAACAGATTCTCCACTGTAAGGGTTAGGGAGAACAGTTGTCAGTTGAAATAGTTTGTACATATTTACTCGCTTGCTCATGATGCGTTCCATCAATATCATTGCATGTCAACATTCGTCGGGTTTAGCCTCTGGCCTATATCAAATCAACTCATATTTAGAAGAGCATAACTGACATTAAATTGGTATAACGATGCAGTGAAATATATATAAGTCATTAGTCAAACTTGTTTTCAGGCGAAGACTTTTGTATTTTGTGAGTCAGTCTTAATTGCTAAGATAAAACAGTATAATAAATTGACACTCGCACTTGGAGTCTGTATAGTAGGAATACGTACAACGGCGGTGCAAAACTGAATTAAGTGATTTTTTAAGATTGTTATTTAAAAGAGCGAAACCTATCGAAACGATATCGGAATTAAGACAGCAGTTTCCTTGAATTAATGAATCTGTTGCCATGGTGAAATTGCATTTCACATACGTGTATACATTTACCCTTTTGTGGCTTTTTAAAGGTAAGTCTTAATCTTAGAAATTATATTGAAACAATGACAAGTACTGTGGAATGTTTTTTTTTATTTATTAGTTATTTATCTTTCTCATTTTGTAACTACATTAAATTTTGTATTATTTCATGTGAAGCGCTTTTGAACGCACAACTCCTGTGTGAAAAGAGCGCCATATAAATCAGGTATAATAATAATAATAATAATAATAATAGCTTTAATGATAATAATAATAAATAATGATAAGAAGAAGAATACAAGTGTATGAATAGAAGTAGCTATAAAGTTCTCGCTTTTTATAAGGGTTGTGGTATTCTTTGCGTTTGAGCTAAAACAATTAGATCTATATCCATTGCAAACAGTTTCGGACCAGATCAGAACTTGCTTTGATTGTACAGAGGATAATCTGTTATTCTTTCCCGTTTAAACGCAAACGTACGCAAACGCAAAGCACTAAAACGTAAAAAAAAAAAAACTTTTGGACAATTCTGATATTTCATGTTTATCTTGGTGGCAAACAGTTTGGAGCCTGATCAGACGCCGGGTTACCCGGCGTCTGATCTGGCTCCAAACTGTTTGCACTGCATATAACAGTTTTAGCGTAAACGCGTTTATTGGGAAAGAATAACAGATTCTCCACTGTACTGTGTTGGTAGTGTACAGAAGAGAATGCGTTATTCTTTCCCGTTTAAACGCAAACGAAACGCAAACGCAAAGCACGTAAACGTAGAAAATGACAACTTTTCGACAATTCAGATTATCTATATTTATCGTGCTGACATACAGTTTAGAGCCTGATCAGACGCCGGGTTACCCGGCGTCTGATCTGGCTTTTAACTGTTTGCATTGGCATTAATAGTTTTAGCGTAACGCGTTTATTGGGAAAGAATAACGTTTTCTCCACTGTACAACTTGTATAACATACAGCTATATATATATAATGGTGAAACAGAGTTATGATTATTCTTCCCGTGCAAGCTAGTATAGTGTTTCCTCCATACAACGGCAATCACATCAACGATTCCCTCCTCACAACAACGTTTGTCGAATAAAACGACGTCTGATCAGGATTCAAACTGTTTGCAAAGTTACTTTTTGGCGCTGTTGGCAGTGAAAAAGTCAAATATATGTATTGGCAGTAAATGGATTAACGCCTTCATTTTCTTACTCCGAGTACAACAGTTATTTTTAAACAGTTTGACACACATTTCAATAACTTCTGACTTCAAAATAATGTTCAAATGTCATAAAATTTAAATTTGAGAAATAAAAGCAGACGACAATTGTTAAACATTAATGACGTCATGGAAATGAAGGAACTAAAGGATGCAGCCATGCTTCGTTTGAATAACTGAACTGCATGGCATCAGACGCCGCGTTACGCGGCGTCTGATCAGGATCCAAACTGTTTGACACTCGCATCAATATTCATGAGTCAAGTCTTGAAAAATTTGAATTCGGTATATAATTGCCGACGCCAAATAAAGTTATTTTGAGAGGCGATATTTTGTAGCCGGTACAACTTGGCGGTAAAAGTTTAATAACAAACTCAATACATGTACTATCAATAATAGTAATTTTTATAATATTATTAGGCCATTCAATCTAGCCCAAAAAAGGGCTTGACCTAGACAAAATTGCAAAAGATTTTATTCCATCATAATATGATCCCCATATACCTGTGCTACAACATACTAAAATTTGCATTTCCAAATATTGGGGGAAAGTTCGAAATTCAAGATGGCCGACAAAATGGCCGCCAATTATGTACATAATCACATATGAATCAGTTATTACCGATATTTACATCATTTTCAATAATCTGAGGTACTTTGTGGTATTTTTACTTCATCAGTACTAAATTTCAATGCATATTATACCATTTTTATATGAATTAACATGTATTTCAGATCAAAATACTCTTTATTCGTGGAACAGAATGGACAAAAAGACAAACTTTTATGACATATTCATATTTTATTTGCGTTTTAAGTATATAAATAGTTTTGTTCGTCAGTTGCTTGTCAATTTTATTTAAATACATTAATAATTCATCATATTTATTATTAAAATATTTATAAACAATTACATCTGAAGCTTTAAATTCCATTTAGTGGGTGGGGTAATTTAACCCCAGGAATAGTGGATAAGACACTTTTATGAAACATACGTATTTTATGTGGGTTTTTTTTTGTATAAAATATTTTTTCATGAATAACAAGTCAACTTAATTTAACATGGTTATTGTTAACATCTCCTATAAACAATTACATTTGAAGCTTTAAAGTCAATTATGGTGGGTGGGGTAATTTGACCCAAGCCATAGTGGTTTATTGAACGGCTGAGTTGGATTTTGCGGCACCGAGACACATAACATGGTAATATTTAGAATAGATACAGATAGCTGTCATTTAGACATAGATATGCAAATAATCATAATTGAAAAATATTCACGTTATTGAATGCATATTAATCTTTCTTTTATACAGCCACCCCCTGCTGTTGGGGTTATAAAGGAATCCACATTCTTCGTCCGTCTGTCACGTTTTTCCGGGTCATTTGCCTTTTTCTTAAACACTATTTATGATACCATCTTCAAACTTTGTATAGCTTATTATGTTATAACATGTGTATAATTTCATATATTTACATTCACTCTGTAAAGTATTTTGGTTCTCTGGTCTTAAAGTTTCGACCGCGGCACACGAAAGAAACGGATCCCTTACAAAGAATCATAACCCCTATAGAATAGCGACCTCGTGTGTAAAATACCATGTAGTTAAACGATATAAAGATTCTTTAATAATGATATGATTATGTTGAGTATAACATATACAATAACACAATTTTGTTCTCTAATATTGAGTTTAAAAATATCAATGTTTTTTTTTTTTTATTGAAATACATAAAACATAGCTCGAATTTTCTCATACAAAGGTCACTATTTATTTGATATATCTCACAGATTTCGAGCTATAACATGTTGCAAAAATGTATTTAGTATGCATGCAATAGTAAATTTAGGAATATATATAAAAAACCTTATTCATGTTAATATACAATTAGCTTTTTTAGCCTTTGACATTTATTATGACTTAAAACATATCAAATATGTTTTGTAAGATGTAAAGTCTATAAATTTTACCTTAATGCCTATTAATAATTGACAAAATAAATATAACGGTCTTAATCAACAGTCGGATCAAAAGTCCTGACGACGTTTTCAAAGCATGCATTGTGGCGATGAAGGGGGTTGAACTAATTGATACACAGTTTTTTAAAGTGTAGAAAAAAATGCAAATCGATAACCTTCAACCACGAAGTCAACTATCAAAATTTATTTAATGCAGATCTTATAACTCAGATCAATGTACTTGAATAAAATTAACGTGATCCTTTCATCGGTCATATAAAAGGATTACGTTACGTGCATTTTACTAAATACATGTTGTTTTACATGTAGTGATGTGTTTGCCTGATATAGAAGCTAGATCTACATGTAATTTTAAAACTACTCCGTTCATAATTTAATATTTACATTCAACCTGTAAAGTCCTTATGTAATCCTATTAAAAAATATGCAGTCATCTGCCGATGAACCTACACTTATATATAGTAAAAGTCATCATAGCAATAATAATAATTGATTTTATTACTACTGAATACACATAAAGAATGTACCCTAAGGCACTTCCGATTCTGATGACATTTTGACAGTTTTTACAGTTTCAACGTCAAATTTTATTGACAACTTCTATCCCTTCAAAACCTCTATAACGTCTGCTTTAAAGTGTTGCCTATACTATTACTATAAAGTAAGATGTAAAGGAGTTTCATCTAACACATACCGATACAAGTGCGAAACAGTTTGAATTCTGATCAGACGGCGCGTAACGCGGCGTCTGATCAGGATCCAAACTGCTTGTAAAGTAGACTTGAGTCGAATATAGCGGTGAAATGGTTAGCAGGTAATGAATTACTGAGTCAAATGATAAGATCAATCACGAACAGGTATGTGTGAAAAGAGAGTTACTTACTCCTTAACTACAGGGCTACCATGGGTTGACATGAAAAATCCTTTACAGTTTTCCAAATTTGCATTTTTCAAGTGCGATTTTACGAATTGTACCTTTACCCTCATCGCCTGTTTCTAGTTTTGTTGACACGTGGCTGCTTAAAGCAGGCTGAAAGTAAAGCAGAATGCGCCTTAAGGCGCATTCTGATTTACTTTCAGCCTGCTTTAAGCTACTACAAACTGAGAAAAAAAATATCCGAATATTTAGGAAAAATCCGGAGAAATGGCAGCCCTGTAACTAACGCGCCCCTGAAACTTGTAATGGACAATTCCTATTTTCAATTAAGTCTAGGCCATCTATGATGTTTAGAGGGGTTGTTTTCTGCAATATAATGTACAATGACAAACAGTGGAGACCCTTATCAGATGGCTCATATAGTGGCCCTCTGATCTGGATCTACACTGTTTGTACAGGACAAGTGTTATCTTCGTAGGCACACGCTTTGTAAATAACGAGGTTACTCGTCGCTAGGGTTCAATGTGTATAATTACGAAGTATTGACTTATCTTTAACAGAACTGCTTTTTCGTGCTTCTATCCAACATCTTGAGACTTGGTTATTTTATGCAGGCTAAAGGTAAAGCAGAAAGTTTCTTAGAGAATTTTCGGCTTTACTTTTATTTCATTTTCAATCAGGTTTAACTCCTTGAATCCTAGCCACGAGTGTACTCCTCCTTCACAAACTGTGTACATGTTAAAAGTACACTTGTCTTGGTCAAAGAGTATAGACAAAGATCAGAGGGCTGTTGATTAGGATCTGCACTGTTTGTCACTCTGCAACATATTGGTAAAAACAACCCTAATAGTCAATAATGGAATAGACTTTAATTGATTTGGAGTTTTCCATTTGAAGTTTGGGGGTAAATTGGCAATGTGATGAGTTAATTACCTGCCCGTGCACCGTTGAAAGGACTATCAAAGTAATGGACATTGTGATCTGTTTGCATTTATATTATATAAGATATCGCCACAGTTTTCAGCTTTTTTATTCTTCATAGAAGTTCATCATCCGTAAATACTATATACAGTAAAACTGCTATATTACGACTATTGAAACGAAAGCTAATTGTTTTTATAAAAGACAGATGACAGCTTAAAGCAAGATGACTGTAAAACAGAAAGCTTCTAAAGAAGCTTTCTGTTTTACTGCCATATTGTTTTAAGTAGTCACATGTCCTTCACTTATAACAATTAACACAATTTATATTGTGGTCGTATGGGGCAGGAACGTAGATAGATAGATATAATCTACGTTCCTGTATGGGGGTATTACTGTAATTGATTCCATTACACCGTTTCTTGCTTTACATTCGCGCATTTTCTGCATTTTAAACTATATTCGGACAAGGCGAAGAAATGAAGAATCAAATACATGTACGCTTCCATTTTATGTAAATATCGAAGTTACGAATCTCCCAACTATGAGGCCCTCAAAATATATTCATGTACAAGTAAATAAAACAAAAGGCATTTCATACAAAACATTATAGTTACTAATTAACAACATTATAACAATACTAACTAGATCTAGCTATTTGCAAGAATAACAGTATATTAACCTTTTGAAATAGTGTCCCTGTTAAGTGTACACTTGACATATGCAAACAGCTAAGACCCTGATCAATAAAACGTTAATATTTCCAAAAGTACTTGATTTCTTTATTGTAATGCGTTTACATTTTAAACTTTATTTTTAACTTACAGTGGAGAAAACGTTATTCTTTCCCAATAAACGCGTTTACGCTAAAACTATTATTTGCAGTGCAAAAAGTTTGGAGCCAGATCAGACGCCGGGTAACCCGGCGTCTGATCAGGCTCCAAACTGTTTGCCACCAAGATAAACATGAAATATCAGAATTGTCCAAAAGTTGTTCTTTTCTACGTTTTAGTGTTTTGCGTTTGCGTACGTTTGCGTTTAAACGGGAAAGAATAACAGATTCTCCACTGTATGACGTCACGAATGACGTCAGAATAACAGATTCTCCACTGTATGACGTCTTCTCCATGCACTGTATTTTTAAATGCAGAAAATGTATTTACCCTTTCATATCACTGCCTTACCCCGTCAGAGTACAATAGTTCTTAAAAACAGTTAAGATCGTGATCTGATGCCACGTAACGAGGCGTCTGATCAGCAGCAATACTGTTTGACACCAATTTTAAAATTTCTTATTCCAAAATACCTAGATTTATATTTGAGAATCAAAAGCAGATGAAAATTGTTTAAAGTTTATGTCTTAATGGCAGTGAAGGGATCAATTATTGTAAAAAGAAGAGTTTGTCTTAGCTTTTGAACGCACTACCCCTGTGTGAAAAGAGCGCTATATAAATCTGGTATAATAATAATAATAAATCACTTTAAAAAAGACAAATGAGAAGTGTCATGAAAAAACAAGCCTTATTGCATTGCAACATTGTACAGGCCAATCACCGTTGTCATCACATTCTCTGAATCTGAGTTTGGTCTACACTTCAAAAAACCGTATAATTACACTACGGCTACACCAAATGCCTTAGATGCATATGGGTGCTAAACAGTGTATATGAAGACCAGCCGCCGCTTCTTTGACGCGGCGGCTGGCCTTGATCTACACTGTTTACAATGCAATAGATATATTAACCCTTTACCTCATAGCCTGTTTCTAGTTTTGAAGACATGTGACCACTTAAAGCAGGTTGAAAGTAAAGCAGAATTTGCCTTAAGGCACATTCTGCTTTACTTTCAGCCTGCGTTAAGCTAAAATCTATTTGTAATGGTAATTGTTCATGAGGGTATAAACTGGAACTATTTTCTTCAGCGGAGAAATAAATAAAATGCGCTAAAAGTAGCTCCTATTGGGGAAAGGGTTAATAATACAGGTTTTCTCATGACACTGCTCAAATGTTTTGTAGGCTTGGACTCTATAGAATCTACAGACCAGCCTGAACAAATCCACATCAGCTTCGGCCATGATACACATACCATGGTTGTTATGTGGGCAACACGAAAACATGTAACCGGTTTCATTCAATATGACGAACGGGCTGGGATTCTACAATTTTCAACCGGAAGTGAGATACGGAAACTTCCGGCGGAAGACTATAAGGCTGCCAAATATATCCACCGGGCTGAGTTAAAGGTATAAAGCACTTGTTTTTGTTATTTTAGTACTTTTATTTTCTGAAGCAAATGCTTCTTTTATTCATGAGCACATCTATATGCACATGCATTTATAAGTAGCATATCAATGATTAGGGGTGTACCAATACTGATAGACTAGCTATACTAGTCTGATAAATATATTATTTTTGATAATGTATTCTGTTTTTCAATGGTTTGTCATTGTGCCTTATTCCTGCCACAGAGTCCAGCACTGATTTATCATATAATTCTGGCTAGAAACAGACAACCCAGTATGAATAAAAGGGAAATAAGGATGAACTATTATATGGACTGGCACCAGTCTACAATACTGGGTAAACCGTACTGCAATATATTGCGATACAACTGCATTGTAGTATATTTCAATATACTGTTGCAACTTTTAAGTACAAACATTGGATAGAAATTTGCATTGAAAACTTGTTAATAGCATTGTAAAAAATAAAAGGAGTGCTTTAGATACATGGGAGAGTCCTAATTAACATAGACATTTGCTTTGAATGTTATAATTGTCACAGAATAACATTCAAAATAACAGGACAACCCTCTTGTATGTATAGAATACTGCAATACGGAAAACCCGTATTGCAATACGTATTACCAAGAGGCGTATGGCAATATACTAATATAGTGCCGTATTGTTACACCCCTAACGATAATAGTCTAACAAATACAGTGGAGAATCTGTTATTCTTTCCCGTTTAAACGCAAACGTACGCAAACGCAAAACACTAAAACGTAGAAAAGTACAACTTTTGGACAATTCTGATAATGCATGTTTATCTTGGTGGCAAATAGTTTGGAGCCTGATCAGACGCCGGGTTACCCGGCGTCTGATCTGGCTCCAAACTGTTTGCAGTGGAAATAATAGTTTTAGCGTAAACGCGTTTATTGGGAAAGAATAACGTTTTCTCCACTGTAATATATAGAATACTGCAATACGGAAAACCCGTATTGCAATACGTATTACCAAGAGGCGTATTGCAATATACTAATATAGTGCCGTATTGTTACACCCCTAACGATAGTACAGTGGAGAATCTGTTATTCTTTCCCAATAAACGCGTTTACGCTAAAACTATTATTTGCAGTGCAAACAGTTTGGAGCCAGATCAGACGCCGGGTTACCCGGCGTCTGATCAGGCTCCAAACTGTTTGCCACCAAGATAAACAAGAATTATCAGAATTGTCCAAAAGTTGTTCTTTTCTACGTTTTAGTGCTTTGCGTTTGCGTGCGTTTGCGTACGTTTGCGTTTAAACGGGAAAGAATAACAGATTCTCCGCTGTGGTCTAACAAATAGATATGAGCCGTGCCATGACAAAACCAGCATTATTGCATTGCAACATTGTACAGACCAAGCACCGTTGCCATCCCAGACTCTGTATCTGAGTTTGGTCTACACTGACAAATACCGTAGATAATACTGCTAAATACAATGCTGTAGATGACCGTGGGTGTCAAACAGAGTAGATAAGGCGAGCTGCCTCGTCAAAGACGCGATGGCTGGCCTTGATCTACATTGTTTGCTATGCAATAAGGCAGGTTATGCCATGACACGGCTCATATGGTACAGTGGAGAATCTGTTATTCTTTCCCAATAAACGCGTTTACGCTAAAACTATTATTTGCAGTGCAAACAGTTTAGAGCCAGATCAGACGCCGGGTAACCCGGCGTCTGATCAAGCTCCAAACTGTTTGCCACCAAGATAAACAAGAATTATCAGAATTGTCCCAAAATTGTTCTTTTCTACGTTTTAGTGCTTTGCGTTTGCGTACGTTTGCGTTTAAACGGGAAAGAATAACAGATTCTCCACTGTACTAAAAGGAAGGCAGTTCGGTGTTTTTCATCTCATACATCCGAAATCATTTTCCTAAAATCATCATCATCTCACCATCCCTCATTAACATCATATCAGGGCTGCCATAAGTAGACATGAAAAATCCTAAGATTTCCAAACTTGCATTTTTCAAGTGCGATTTTACGAATCGTACCTTTACCCCATCGCCTGTTTCTAGTTTTGTTGACATGTGGCTGCTTAAAGCAGGCTGGAAGTAAAGCAGAATCGTCTTGAAGAGACAATTCAAAGATATGTCACAAGACAGGATTAGATGGAGAAATCAGAAAATATTCTGCTTTACTTTCAGCCTGCTTTAAGCTACCATGTACTAGAAAAAAAAAACGAAGATTAAGGAAAGATCCGGAGAAATGGCAGCCCTGTCATATACAAAAGAGAAGACGTAACTCTTACCCGTTTTAACCAAAGGAAGCCTTAATTCAATGCTCTGAAATGGGAAAAAATGCAAATTTCTTGAAAATAGCGACGACTCTTTTTTTTAATCTGGGAAAAAAAATATTTTGAAACCTGGTCAGACGCCGGATAACCCGGCGTCTGATCTGGTTCCAATCTGTTTTCAGTGGAAATAATTGTTTTAGCATAAACGGAAATTTAGTGGAAAATTATAACGTCTTCTTCACTTTAGTTGTTGGTTCAGTATTTTCAGTACTTAAAATTAAACGCCGCACAAGACGAAATATTTACCAGTAATATTACAATTAAAAATAAAATGTAAATTATTTCACGTAAATGTAAATAACGTATAGCGCAACTCGACATCTGGGGCCCGTTTTTCTAAACTACTTACGCACATTTTTTGCGTAAGTCAAAATTTTAAATTTTTATTTATATGTTTTATTATCACTTGCTACAAACAGCAAATAGCCAGGTTTTCAGCGCGTCCTCTGATCTGGCTATTTGCTGTTAACAAACGTTTATGATTGGGAAAAAAACGGGCCCCTGTGACCCGTCTATGTCGTACGACAAAAAAACGGTCGTTAAGTCAGATTCTAAAATGTTCAATTATTATCTATTTCTCCATCTAATCATTTCTTGTGATATCTCTTTGGAATCGTCTTGAAGAGACAAATTCAAAGATATGTCACAAGACAGGATTAGATGGAGAATTCAGAAAATATAACATATGGATTTTACGGTTTTGACTTATAACCCACGTTTTAATCGTAGTAGTGTTTCGTATGATGGGCCCCTGAACCGTATCCAGACTGTTTCAACCTTAGTATATTGTATATTGCAGAATCTTACTGAAGGAAGGCGATATTTTTACAAAGTGGTGAGCCGCCATACAGAAAGCAACAGATTACTTGCTACAAGTGACGTCTATAGCTTTAAAGTTCCTCAAAAAGAGTTGGTAAGCGAATAACAATTTGTTTTTTTTTTAATTTTTGGGGGGGGGGGGGGGGGGGGGGGTTAAATAATAAGGTGTATGATCGCAAATTGCTTGTTGTTATTCTTGTTGTTGTTACAGTGGAGAAAAAGTTATTCTTTCCAGTGTAAACGCAAACGTACGCAAACGCATTACACTAAAACGTAGAAAAAGACAACTTATTGACAATCTTGACCATTTATTTTAATCTGAGTGGAAAACAGTTTGGAGCCTGATCAGACGCCGTGTTACCCGGCATCTGATCTGGATCCACACTGTTTGCACTGCAAAGTATAGTTTTAGCCTAAACGCGTTTATTGGGAAATAATAACTTTTTCTCCACTGTATTGTTTTAGAAGATACTCTATATTATGTCGACTGAAAAACGTGGACCGACCACCAAACTGGATCCTAGTCATATGTAGATTTACTCGGTGCATGATCTGGATCTAAATTGTTTTTCAAATGCGTGTAAAAATGACATCTAATGATGTGCAACTCCCTAAAATGGTATTTGCAATTGCAAATTGGTATGAGTAAATTCTCATTGATCTGGATCTGTACTCTCGTCTACACTGCATAGTATATACATGTAAACAGTGGAGAATCTGTTATTCTTTCCCGTTTAAACGCAAACGTACGCAAACGCAAAATACTAAAACGTAGAAAAGTACAACTTTTTGACAAATCTGATAATTCATCTTTATATTGGTGGCAAACAGTTTGGAGCCTGATCAGACGCCGAGTTACCCGTCGTCTGATCTGGCTCCAAACTGTTTGCACTGCAAATGATAGTTTTAGCGTAAACGCGTTTATTGGGAAAGAATAACAGATTCTCCACTGTACATGTAAATAATGGGTATCTGTATATCTATATCATTTATAAGTGATACACCTTTCCAACAACCCCAAATATCTTGAACAATATCTTGGCATGCACTGGTTGAATGCAATAAAACAAACAGCAGGGCTTCCATTTCTCCGGAATTTTCCTAAGTATCCGGACTTTTATCCTAGCAGATCGTAGCTTAAAACAGGCTGAAAGTAAAGCAGAATGCGCCTTAAGGCGCATTCTGCTTTACTTTCAACCTGTTTTAAGCAGTCATGTGTCTTCAAAACAAGAAACAGACTATGGGGTAAAGGTGCGATTTATAAAATTGCGTCTGAAAAATTGAAAAATTGAAATCTGAGGATTTTTATGATCAACTTATGGCAGCCCTGAAACAGCTTTTGTTAGTGTGCTTCCTTCCTAGAACTTTGTATAAAATAACATGTCTGTCTGTCTGACTCTTTCCTGTTGTTATTAGCTTCTACCTGGACTTCTCAGCTTGCTCTTTACTCGAATCTATATTTCATCATATATTGCAGCAACACCCAATGGGGACAAAGATTGTGTGTGTTGTTCGGAGGGACTTGTTATAGAGATATTGTAGTATTATTGGTCTACATTTGCAAACAGCTTGAATCAAGATCAGGCGTCTGACCTTGGTTGAAGATGTATGTCACCTGTCACTAAGTTGTCAATATGATTTTTTCTGTTAAGATGTCTATTATGATACTTTGAGAGAGAAAACAGCAGACGAAAAATTGAAGCAAGCGATATTGCAGCCTTGAAAAGGTTGAACATAAATGTCTTTTGGGGGGAAACAGAAGCAAGCATTGTTGTAGGGAGGGATTCGTTGTTCAGAGGGTCGTTATATGAAGGGAGTACTATAACACTATATGACTGCCTTTGTTCTTATATTTTTTCCAGTAATAATGCAGGGCTCCCATTTCTCCCGAGTTTTCCTAAATCTTCGGATTTTTTTACTCGTACATGGTAGCTTAAAGTAGGCTGAAAGTAAAGCAGAATGCGCCTTACGGCGCATTCTGCTTTACTTCCAGCCTGCTTTAAGCAGCCACGTGTCAACAAAACTAGACACAGGCGATGGGCTAAAGGTACGATTCGTAAAATCGCACTTGAAAAATGCAAATTTGGAAATCTTAGGATTTTTTATGTCAACTTATAGGAGCGTACTATGAAGTTCCTTGTATATGGTGACATGGGTGCCAGCGCCAGAATCCCTACATACGGGGAATTGGAGCGACACGTGAATCGGCACGAGATTACTGCAATATTGCACGTTGGAGACTTTGCTTACGATCTACATTCCGACAATGGAAGGGTATTGTACATTTAACTTAACCCTTTCGGCGCCAAATTTATCATGAGGCGTATGTTGATGCTTTTAACCCATTGTATGCTGGGTAATATTTGGCGGCCATTTTAAAATGTCGTCTGCAGCGGGTAATACTCAAATATTTGCAAATATTTTAGCATTTTCTGATAGAGTATTGACTTAGCTGCAAACAGTTTTGATCTCAGACCAGGCCCCACATTGTGGGGCCTGATCTGAGATCAAAACTGTTTGCCTAAAGGTACACCTTTAGAAAAGTGTATCCCGCATAAAATGGGTTAAAGAAACAGCGCGTAGACCTAGATCGGCACGTCTAGCATAATGTAGCGTCACTATACCGTCTGCTTGCAAATACATCGTCTGCGATTTGTTTCATAAGTTAAGCCTTTTAGACATTTTGACAAAAAACTTTTCTATGAGTGTCAGAAAGTTTGTATCGTGGTCAGACGCCTCGTTATGTGGCGACTGATCTGTATCCAAACTGTTTGAAAATTTTTACTGTGGTCGGGCCTAACTGAAGAATGTTTAGCTGTTTCCAGAACATTCCATCTGCTGAAACGCGTTGCATAAAACATAGAAAATAACATAGTTTTGACAATTCTGAATGTTAATTTTTAATCCGAGTGGCAAACAGTTGAGAGCCTGATCAGACGCCGGGTTACCCGGTGTCTGATCTGGCTCTAAACAGTTTGCAACGGAAAAATGGTCTTCTTATTATTGAGTATGCAGGTCTTTATCTTTTCAGGTGGGAGATCAGTTCCTAAATAACATTCAGCCATTTGCAGCAAGTGTTCCCTACATGACGTGCCCTGGTAACCATGGTAATTATATATTGACGTTCATGTTGCTTGAAAGAAGACGGCCACTCTTCTCTCCAAAGAGAAAACACACTTTTGCTAACAATAAGTGTGTCCATTGTGCAAACAGTTTGGAGACTGATCAGCGTAATCAGATTTTGAGTTTAGTTTTAACATATTTTATTTCCATATACATTTTGAGTAACCCGGTGGCATGCAGACTGCAATGCTCCTAACATACAACGGCACCCCGAACAACGGTTCCCTTCTAACAACAATGATTGCCGGTGTTTCCTTAAACAAGACAGTATGTCTATTCGCTGCTGCAATATTGTCTGCTTAACAGTGTCGTTCGCTGCTTACGCATGGACATTTTGGCAAAAGAAACATAAAGACGAGTGACAAACAGTTTGAATCCAAGTCAGGCGCCCCGTAATGCGGCGTCTGATCTGGACTAAAGCTGTTTGCAAATGTAAGCTAAGTATTGGTTTTCCCTCCTTATAAAATGTCCCTCAGAACAACACACGCTATCTTTGTCTCCCATAAGGTTTCGTTGCACTGCAAATAATAGTTTTAGCGTAAACGCGTTTGTTGGGAAAGAATAACGTTTTCTCCACTGTATATGTACAATTTTTCATTTCCAGAAATGCATGACGACTTCACACATTATAGGACACGGTTTTCCAATCCTGGCAGGCCATGGCCGACTCCCCTGGACAAACTGTGGTATAGCTTTGACTTGGGACTTGTGCATTTCATAAGGTATATATAATGTGTGCCGTTCATTAGATAAGTCCGAAAACTACATGGTGTAACTGCAAAACAAACAAACCAAAAACAAGTACTCTCGTGACTGTATCGTGCATATGACATTAAAATATGACCTGTATAATTCCTCCTCAAGAAAAAATCACCGAATCTTAGTTTTTTACCAAATAAATGTATTGTGTATGCAAATATTGGTTTTCATTGTCTCTAACTTATAACTGACATTGCAGACAATAACAATGAAACTGATGACAATGTTGTCACTACACCTTTAACAGTATTGGATGAGCCTTGTTATCGCATGACGGCTTATTTATCGACGAAGAAGAAACCAAAAGTCTCGCGATTTATCTTGGGCGACTTCACTTGGAACTATAGTTCGAATCTTTAGTCAGGCAATATTGCAGCCGGTGCATGCGCATTAAGGTCGGCAAAGGAACACCGTTTGTCGAACAAATGAAAACTGTGAATGGTCCGTCAAATGACGTCACTTTAGTCGAACCAACCGGTGTTTGAAGTTGGATCTATAGTCACTTTAGACGACTAGTTACAGCGGAGAAAACGTAATATACGAGGACCATTCAATTAATATTGAGCCTACACTGATCATTCTATCAAATTGCACCATTTTCACGTGCGAATTTGTGCTAGCATTTGTTCAAGCTTTTTTCTATCATATAAAATAAGTTTCATTATAATCGGTTTGGTAGTTTTAAAACAGTAGCCGTGTAAAGTGAACCTACTCATAGACACTCTGTGAAAAATGTTGAATGAAACTAGAACTCAAATATGTGGTTGTATCAAAAATCGTTTTTTACTTGGGATTTCGAAGAAAACATACACAATGAAGTTTGTGAAGCCTTTGTGTATCATAGTGTTTCTTATGCTATCATTAATCGCCGGGTAAAGAGGTTCAAAAGTGAGGATCTGACCTTCAAAAACAACCCAATTCCAGGAAAACCGAATTCTGTTGCTAATTCCAAAACCGTTTAGCAAGTCAGCGACTTATTACTGAATGATGCCCCAATCACTATACAGCAGGTAGCTAATGTACATGGGATGTCTGTTGGATCATTATTCACTATTTAAAAGAATCTACTTGGCGTCAGGCGTATTTTCTAGATGTGAGCAAAATATGTTAACTGATGAATGAAACAAGACAGTGTTGAGAATGCCCGTAAACTACTGAATAAATACCCACATTTTCAACTTCATGGTCATTTTCAGATATCTATACAGTTGACGAAACATGGGTACATTGCGTTGACCCTACTTGAAAAATGATTATAACAAGATATGGGCAAGTAAAGATATGAGGAGACCCAGTTGCTAAAAGAACACAAAGTGTACAGACAATCTTTTAGTAATTCACGTTAATGCAAGAGGAGAGACAGTTCAAGTTCTGATACCACGGAGTAGAACTGTTAACGGGAAAGTTTAAAGTGACATAGTGTTGAAAAAATTGAAACATTAATGTTACAAAAGCCGAAAAACAGTCGGAAAGCATGGTGCCTATATGTTACATGACACTGTTCCTGCACTCAAGTCCACAATAATGACCACATTTCCGTAAAGAAAATGAACCGAGGTGCTTCCCCATCACCCGTACAGTCAAGACCTGACTCCGTATGACTTCTGGGTGTTCCCAAACATGAAACAGTTCTCCAAGGGACGCCGATTTCGGACTAGAACCGCCATTTGGTCTACCATATATCAGTATATGAACAGTATACCCAAACAGCCTTCAATAAAGCATTACACGGATGGATTTCACGGCTGAAATTTGGCATAAGCGTTAAAGAGGAATACTCTGAGGGAGCAATTTGCTGCTTGGTTTGTTTGTTTCTTTTTTATAGGGCAAGGCTCACTATTAATTGAATGGTCCTCTTAGTTCCACTAGACTTCGCTCCTTGTCGTCCAATCGACTATTCTACGCACCGGTCGAGATTGCATGATTAACTGCTCGTGCAAAATTAGCATCTTCTGTTACAAAAGATTAAAAATGTCCTGAATTATCTTTCGATTCTTTGAATAATGGTCTTGAAAGGAAGTCAAGACATTTATCTTTCGGTTATAAAGTCACAAGAGTGTGTCCTTGAAGTAAAAAGATGATGACCTAAAGGGCTGTTAGGAATTAAGTGTGTAAAACACAAATGGACCAACTGTCTGAAAATGGGTAATTTCAAATTTGGAATTGTGAAAGTATACAAATGTACTCCAAATAATTATTAAAATATTGCAGGACATATTTTTTGCAATAGAACCAATTTTGAATGCAAAAAAAGTGCATTGATACCCAGAAGCAGCATATGACATACAAGTCGTCCGTAAAAACGACACTATTGTCGAAAAATCACATATTTCACGGCTTCATTCAGCTGTAAATTACATGTAATAAACTAATCGTCTGAGATATGACTTTTTGCAAAAGAAGATCATGGAATACATCATAGGAAATGTCCACATATAAACCCCCAAGACAATAGCTAAACAGATTTTTTTTTATTCTAGCCGCCAGGCCCATTTTGCATTTCGTTTATCGCGTTTGGCAATACCTGTTTAACTCAACATAAAATATTTCTAGTTCAAATTTTAAGGCAATTATAATATCATTATTATGAAAATCGGATGAATATTGAGGACTTAAACAGTAAAACTAACAGTAGGTAACCATTGCACACTTACGCCTTCGATTCAACGAACACCCATTAATAAGCGTTGGGCGTTAATGCGTTTAATTAACTGTAGGTATCGGTTGACAAACGGATGACAAGAGTGTTCAGAAATGCATATGGTGTATAGGTACATGTAGTTTCTTCACCGTGTTTACTCCGTGATTTAAACAACTTGTTTTCGTTTCAGTTACTCAACCGAAGTATTCTTCAGCAATAATCAACAATACGCATGTACGCAATTTGATTGGTTACTGAAAGATTTAATAACAGCCAATGAGAACAGGAATAATACGCCATGGATCATTGCCATTGGTCATCGGCCGATGTATTGCTCTAATAGAGGCGGGGACGACTGTACAGCGGTTTTCTTTCGTGGATTTGTCCAACACGGGTATGTAACAACCATAAAACCAACGGAGCTAAATAATATCTATTTACAAACCTTTTTACATTATTTAACCGACAATAAATGGTCATATATTTTGGGTTAAACGGGTTGGTATAGAAGTTTAATGTACTGTTTTATGTTGCAGTTTGGAAGATTTGTTTCACGCCCAAGGAGTTGATCTTATTATACAAGCACATGAACATTCTTACGAGAGAATGTGGCCAATGTACAATGGTAGAGTGATGTCGTTCAATTACACAAATCCTCGTGCACCAACACACGTCATATCCGGTGCTGCAGGAAATACAGAAGGGATAGACTGGATATCCCATGGTAAAGTGCTTCCTTAATACATTATAAAATCAGTTCGTGGTTGTGTCTATTCAACTAACGTGATGTTAATTATTCGACGATAAGACACTCCATGTGCACAATAATGTGAAGTTAAACCAGGTAGTCATGCAATCTGGTTCAACTTCATATTATTGCCAATATCGCAGTGAATTATAAACTATTGAATTATGTATGTTCTATGAATGAGGAGGCATATATTGTTTTTGCCCGAATTGTCTGTGCCGCTACGCAGTAGAATGACCCACCCTTGCTGAAATGACCCATGGGTCATTTCACTACGTAGTACAATGACCCGGGTCGTTTTACATGTACTACGTAGAAAAATGACCCCATACCGTAGAATAAGGACCCAATCGACTCGTAGTAGAATGACCCACCCTCACGCAGAGGAATGACCCCCGTAGAGAAATGACCCCCCTTTCTGTTTCACTGTTGTTGTTACTATTTATACAATAACTGTTATTACTACTGCTGCTGCTGCTATTGCTTTTAGAGGACTACTACTACTTCTAATACAAATATACTAACACGATAAGTATACCAAAAGTCTCTCAAACCTAATGTACAGTTTCTTTATCGTGTAAGAATATATTACCAACTTTGCTGCTGCTTTTACTACTGTTACCATTTCTTATTTCAAGTACTTCTAGTACAACAGTTTTTGCTTCTGCTGCTGTAACTAATGCCGCTACTACTGTTTCTACAACTACATCTACTACAATTATACTACTCCTTTTGCTGCTGTTGCTGCTGCTAATACTGCTGTTTCTCCGAGTACCTCTACTAATAATATACTACTTCTTTTGCTGCTGATACTACTACTGCTTTTTTGTACAGCTACTACTACTGGAACTATTACTTCTACTGCTGCTGATGCTGTTGTTTCTGCTACTTTTGTTGCTACTATTGTAACTACTACTATTTCTACTCCTGTTGCTGCTTCTTTTACTAGTGCTACCACTGCTACCATTTATAATAATAATGCTGGTGTTGTTGGTAATACTAAGTAACTACTGCCTCTTCTCCTACCAATTAATTCCTCCTATTGTTGCTGCTACTACGACTGCTACCACTGCCTCCATTTCTACTACATGTACTACTACTAGTACTGCTACTTAACTGCTACTGATATTACTACTACTATGGCTGCTGCTACTGCTGCTAGTGTTAGAACAACACCTTTTTACAATAGCAGTAGTAGACGAAGTAAAATAGAAGGAGCTCAAAATTCCCGATGTAATTAAACACTGTGCCCAGATAATTAAAATCATTTACGACTTCAAAAATCTTTCGCAAATTCTATTCCGTCGATCAAAGGAATAAATCGATTTCGCACCTTTTGTGCACGCTCAGGCATAAATAGGAAAGAATAATGTCTTCTCATCCACTGTACACTAAAGTAGGTTAAATACGGTGTCGATATATGAATGGCTCGTTGGCCTTGTGGTTAAGACGTATGAGTATTTTTTTTTCCTTACGCGTGTCTAGAGTTCGAATCCCACCAGAGCTAAAATAATTCTTTAAAATGCAGTTTTAACATAAAATTCTTATCCTAAACTAATATTAACGTGTTTAACTGTTTATATAATCATTTGACATACATTTACATTCTTATGCCAAATATATCTGCCAGTCCCTTTAATACTGTCACCGTAGAATCAAATAAACTCATCAGGAATACCTTTTGTCTAAACAGTGTTGATAAAAAAAATTTGAGCGAAGTACCGATATGTGTAAGTATTGTATTGTGCAGTATAGCATTAGTCTGGTAAAAGAATTAGTTGTATGACCCTAACACTACGACACGCAAAGCTCAATAATTATGGCGACCAGCGTAAATCACCACGCGTCTACGGTAATGTATTTTTCTTCTTGGTCTACATTGTTTGAATATGACAATTATATTCCCCACAGCTACACTGTTTTAAAGATATTTCCTCAGTCCGATGATGGGGTCCCCCCCTATTGTTCTCGATAGGCGTGCAAAAGCATGCAGCATAAGCTGCCAGCATGTATACCAATCTCAGTTTACCTGGTGAGGCTCTAGAGGCTTTTCAGGGTTATTTCTAACCAAACTATCAAATATAAAGGTCGGGTTTCACATGAGACGCTTCAATAGTTCTTTGCTACCTGCATGTGCACAAGACCCATGCTTTTTGCAAGGAAATTGTCTGGCAAGGCGTTATGACCGAAAGGTCGTCAGGAAATGTCTTTAAATGAAGAGTATACTTGTCGGTAGGGTGACACGTGATAATATGGCCTTTTTCCATGACGAGAGGCTTTTTTCACGCAGAATACAGACCTTCATTTTCACTTCATTTTCCTTCATAAAGTATGGACAGTGGGTCATTTGTCTACGTAGAATGAAGACCCTGGGTCTTTTTGCTACTATAAATTAAGACCCGGGTCATTTTCATTAGTAGAATATGGACCCTGGGTCATTTGTCTACATAGAATGAAGACCCTGTGTCATTCGTCTATGTGGAATAAGGACCCTGTGTTATTTTCTTGCGTAGAATAAATACCCTGGGGACTTTGTGTGCATTATTAGTTATACAGTTTTCTCCACCACATATAAAAACCAGGGCTCCAGCTAAGAGGAGTATTTCAAAACCTAAAATCTTTATTTCTGCATTACACCCTATGGTGTCACTACTCATTAGAATATTATTTTCGAGAAGATTCTAATGTGTAGTAACACAATAGGATTGATTGAGAAAATGTTTGATTTATTCAGTTTACTACCTCTTATCTTGAGCCCTTGTAAAACCTTGTCAAAAAAATTGAATGCCTTAATCTTGCTGTACGTTTTTTAGCTCGCCTGTACGACGTACAGGACGAGATTATGCTATATCCCCGGCGTATGCGTCGTCGGCGCCGTCGTGAACGGCTAAGAAATAATTAAGAAAATGCCCATCACCTCTATGTTCCTTGGGGTATTGCTTTTATATTTGATGTTCATGTTATGGTGTGTATATATGGACAATACCTTTCCATCCGTGCAAATAGTTTCACCGTGTGACATCGGCCTTGAACTCAGTCTCTGCTTTTAAGTTTCAAAATGTGCCGCGAGCTTTGTTGTGACAACTGTTGTTGTAATTGTATTGTCGTTGTTGTTTTAGTTTTTAACTTACAAGGAGATGATTCAAAAACTGAATGTCCAGTAATTGTTAAACCGTTAAAAAGTCTGGAATAAATGTTATTAAAATCGTCTCTAAAAGACGATTAACCTAAACTAGAGGAAAAGGCGTGTTGAAATCATCTCCATATGTGATCAGTTTTAAAAGGGTATCTTTAAAGTATATGAGGAGATGCCATTTACTTAACATTCAGCTCGAATAATCGTTGAGAATTCAAAGTTTCTTTAAGTATAATTGATACACAAGAAGAAACATGAATTACAGTGTGACCTAGCATGGCTAAGTCAGAAATAAACATTTGGTATATTTTTTAAGTTTGGTTACGAACATTTGTAGAGTCAGACCCTAAGCGTAGAAGACTCATTTATGATATGTGTCTACTATATTCGACTTGTGGTTATAAACCGACAGCAGCTCGGAGGTACAAGTTGGGTGAGATGTCGACGTACAGTCAGTGTTCCCTCTCTACAACGGACCTCCCAATAATGATTCCCTCACCACAACAACGCTTGTCGCTGTTCATCAAACAAGACAAAATATGTTCAACTTTTCACGACTGCAATACCGTCTGCTGTTTTTCTCAAAGTCACATAAAGGACATTTGGACAGAAAAAAACTATTAATGTGATAAACAGCTTGAATCCAGATCAGAGGCCGCGTTACGCTGCGTCTGATCCGGATTCAAGCTGTTTGCGATGTAAACCAGTTGCCCTCCCTATAACAACTCCCACCCAACAATACACATACTATTTATCTCCACTTAGGTGTTCATGTAGAGGGAGCACTGTATTATTAAATGAAATGCATTTTCCAAAGGATGGATGTTTCTATATAAGCTTTTATTTATCATTTGATTCTTTCAAATCTCTATTTTAAATGAGAGCGTTGTCTTGAATGCATTGGAACAAAGACATGCACAAGGTGTATCGATAACTTGTGGACAAACCGTGCTACAAATATATTCAGGTTTTCAGACTTGTATGTATAGCCATTGCACGTCTAAATATTGTATACATAGTGATACATATCGGCTCTATATGACCCTTCAGCGCCGCAGTGCGTTAAAACCCATCACAATCAAGCAAACAAAGGTAATAGTATCAGTAGCATTGATAGTCGTATTAGTAGCAGCAGTAGGGGTTATACGGCAGCGGCAGTATCGGAAGTAGTAGTAGTATCAGCAGTAACAACAATAGCAGAAGTAGAAGCAGCAGAAGTAGTAGCAGCAGCACAAACAGCAATAACAGCAGTAGTAGTAGAAGAAATAGCAGCAGCAGTAACGGCAGTTAAACTGAAATGGGGGGGGGGGGGGGTCATTTCTCTACGGGGGTCATTCCTCTGCGTGAGGGGGGTCATTCTACTACAAGTCGATGGGGTCCTTTTTCTACGGTCTGTGGTCATTTCTCTGCGTAGTATAAGGACCCGGGTCATTTTGTACGGGTGGGTCATTCTACTGCGTTACACCGTCGCGAAAATTTATACTTGTGTGGCCAACATAACTAGCCATGTCAGGGGATAACATTAACCTGGACATGTCTTGTGAAATTAACCTTGCCATATCTTGTGACATCACGAAGAAATTAGACACATGTATAAGTACTTCGTGGTGTCATCAACCTAGTCATTTGTGTGAATATGATTAGGGCCAGCTTCTATTCGATTTTATTCCAAAGTTAGATAATGAGAGATGTCTTTTATGTGGCTAACCAAGCACAGACCAAAGGAAATAGTCACATAAGACAAACGCTGTGAGTTGTCCGTCTGTCCGTCACAAACTCGTCTCGAGTAATACTGTCAAAAGAAAATGCTGATAACTCATCTCTGAGAGTTATGAAAGACGATCGTTGTTTCAGATGATAATTTTATAGCATACGTACAGGAGGTCAATGTCAATGTCCATTTACTTGTATATTACAGTCGAAACTCGATACTTCGAACTTGCTAAAATCGATGGTACCAGAATTTAATAATTTAAATTAATTTCGATAATTCTATCTTGCTTAAGTCGAACATACCCGTATTTCAAAGTTAAGACGTGGCTGAGCCACGTTTTAACTTTGAAATATGGGTATATTCGAACAAACGCGAGTTCGAATCAGCTATTTTATACGATGTTTTGTTTCCAGGAAGTGGAAATCCATGGTCCGCCTTCAAAGCAGACAAGACGAGTCGATTCACCTTCGGCGCCCTGGATATACACAACAGAACGCATCTTAACTTCAAACAAATTAAGGCAACAACTGGGGAGACCATAGACAGTTTTTGGCTTGTTCAACATCACCACGGGCCTTTTGTCCAAAATGTCAACTGCACGGGCTCCGGAAATCACCGATCTTGTTATTGTCCGTTTCCGTATTTCTTCGTTATTTACATAGTACTATTGGTTATATTGTTTGCGACTGTCGTTGGCTTTATTATTTTCACGTGTTACTGGGTCCGGACACGGTGTGGTTATGGTTTTAAAAACAGTGCTATTCAAAGTTGTGTGTCTTGTTTATGCTGTTTGCGTGCAGCTGATGTGAGCCGTTTACTGGCTAGGAAAAGAGCTTATGAAATAGACTCTGTGTGTGAAAACGATGACCATGCTGCACTTTTAACTCAGTGATCGCTTAAAACAACACACTGGCATGGCGTCATCAACTTTACCAATTGTTTGCAAATAACCATTTTATGATCAAATTATTCGGGAGATGCTTACCTCTTCACCGCTTTATTGTCGACTGCTTCAGTATTGTTGTCTGCAAGACACGTTTCAAAATTCGATTTAAGGTCTTAGATGTGTAATGGTTCAATGCGTTTCCGTGTAACTTCGACGACCCTCGTTCTTTACCGTTATTTCGATTCGACAAGTTCCGAGTCGCTTTCGACCACGTTCGGAAGTCCAAAATCTGGGGATTTCCCAACAGGTGACGTCACTTTTTTGTTTTTATCAAAATTACGACACAAAAGCGTGACCGGGTCGGAAAGTAGGCGGTGAAAACAAAAGAAAAACAATGTTCAAGTGGAACACAAATATTGTGCAGATGATAAGGTTGCTGATTCTGCCAACGACGACTTGACTTTTACCTGGATCTGCTGAACGAGATAGGCTCGAAGTGCGACAGAAGGGTCATACAGTTAGTTTAAACAATATTTTATTCAGAAGAATCAGAACATAAAGTTAAATCTAGGTCTGACAGTAAACACATATGTAGACTAGTTTCGTTTCCTAAATAAAACAATTACCCCATAGATTCTTATCTGAACGTATTTAATTTGTTATTCCACTCACGAAAATAGTCCAACTTTATAGATCTACAGTCATGACTATAAAAAAGTATCCTATATGATCTTGACATTGACATTGACATTTGACTTCAGTTATAGAAAAAGTCTTACCTCAGCATATTGTCTTTTCCACATCAGCTAGGGAAACCAAAATACATGTATGCATGTTAATACGTGTTGGTATGGCGGAGTATCGCGTACGATGTTAATGTAGCCGGGTTGAGTAGTTATGATTAAATGGTGAGAGATTTGTGTAAGCGGCCCGGTGGTTCAGTCGGTAGAACACTTGCCCTGTAAGCAAGGGGTCCCGGGTTCGAGCCCCGGTCTGGCTGCATATTTTTCTCACCATGTTACATAAAGGCCACTGTAACCTTGACCTGGACATTTTAGCTCAATTAAAGCAAAGACTTGTCCATATGTCCTATATATAACACATCGGCTACAAATTGAAAATTTAGTATGTGAGTACATCTTGGAATAACGAAATGTCGCGTACCATTTTCAAATGTGTACAGTGGAGAATCTGTTATTCTTTCCCAATAAACGCGTTTACGCTAAAACTATTATTAGCAGTGCAAACAGTTTGAAGCCAGATCAGACGCCGGGTAACCCGGCGTCTGATCAGGCTCCAAACTATTTGCCACCAAGATAAACAAGAATTATCAGAATTGTCCAAAAATTGTTCTTTTCTACGTTTTAGTGCTTTGCGTTTGCGTACGTTTGCGTTTAAACGGGAAAGAATAACAGATTCTCCACTGTACAAGACACCCACCTAATATTGTGTGTGTGTTATTATAGGGAGGGGAAAACTAAATATATCACTCTAAGAGCACTGATATGACTTGGCTAACATTTGCAAACAGTTAGAAAGCAGATCAGACGTCGCGTAATGCGACGTCTGATCTGAGTTCAAATTATTTGCAAATAACGTTTGTACTTGGGGTAAGGCAGTGGAGGGGTTAAGTATTAACTGCCAAATTCACTCAGTTACAGTGTACAAACAGTTGACACCAAAGTCAGAAGACTTTATGGATTGACCGAATGTTCTATATACAGTAAACCCCCTCTATTACAACCACTAAAACGAATGCTAGTTGATTGTAACAAAGCCAGGTAACAGCTTAAAGCAATGTGACAGTAAAAAAGAAAGCTCCTATAGGAACTTTCTGTTTTACTGTCACCGTGCTTTAATCAGTCACATGACGCAAAAACCTGATATTTTTACGCAATATTGTGGTCGTAATAGAGAGGTTGTACTGTACATGTATGTGGCAAAGTTTGAAAGTGGCCAACTTGAAAATGCTTCAGATATCATGTTTACGTGATTCATAGACCGTCTGGGTCGGGTGCTTGTGATATTTTTCTTTTCAGTTTTATTTGTGTGTTCTTGTTATATGTTCCGAACATGTTGCTATATTAAAATATTTACTTACGTGTAAAAATGCACTTACTTAATTATTTTAAGATCCGACGTCAACAGTACATAGCAGGGCTGCCATTTTGCCGGATTTTCCCGAAATCTTCGGATATTCATCCCAGCAGATGGAAGCTTAAAGCAGGTTGAAAGTAAAGCAGAATGTGCCTTAATGCGCATTCTGCTTTACTTTCAATCTGCTTTACGTAAGTGTGCTTAAAAAATAGAAAATTTGGAAATCTTAGGATTTTTCATTACCAAATTATGGCAGTCCTGACATAGCTTGATACTTAAAATAACCATCGATGTTTAACATTTTATCATATCGCTTTCGATATTTACCCCATTACTGGATATCGATAACAAAAGACGACATTGGCAACAGGGTAGGCCCTGATTAGATGCCGCACATTGTGAAATATTAGACTGTAATGTTTGCTATTCCATAATGAATCATCGGCAGTATGGACAAATGTTGCAGTATCTTTACAGTGGAGAAGCTGTTATTCTTTCCCGTTTAAACGCAAACGTACGCAAACGCAAAGCACTAAAACGTAGAAAAGAACAATTTTTGGACAATTCTGATAATTCTTGTTTATCTTGGTGGCAAACAGTTTGGAGCCTGATCAGACGCCGGGTTACCCGGCGTCTGATCTGGCTTCAAACTGTTTGCACTGCAAATAATAGTTTTAGCGTAAACGCGTTTATTGGGAAAGAATAACAGATTCTCCACTGTAGCAGACATGAGACCAATTACTTTGAAATGTAATCGGTTACTTTCGATTACGCTTACAGCAAATGCGAATACGATTACGGTTACTTTTTGAAAATTAGAGAGTCTGTAATCGATTAAATAACGATTACTTGAAAAATGTTATCTCAATTACATTTCGATTACATCGATTACATTGGAGAATTTTAAAGCATACACTGATTATAATATTATTAAACTATTTCATTAATGTAAGTTTGATGTGGTTTAAGTAGATCCCGATATAAATATACCACACAGTTTGCATTTTGCTTTCACTTGTCCCGAAGTATCCAAGAGTATTCCAAAGAACTTTAATGTCATACGTTATAACAGCAGCAACACGTACAGTCAATGGCATTGACTATGTTAATATGTGGTGTATATAAAGTCCTCTTGAACATAAGATTTGATTATTCACCAAGGATAATTATAGGCATTGAATTGTATTGTTGTTGACTTCTTAGCTTTTTAATTGTTAATAAAGACCTTCAAAGCAAATTTAGGTGTGGTACCCATAAAGTGTCTTTGCAAACAGATTATGCATGGATGTTAAAAATGTAGACCAAGATCAGAAGACTTTTTTTTTTTTTTTTTTTTTTTTTTCCTATACTTTTATTCACCCCGTCCAATCAGTATGCAGAGGGTCGGGGTGGGCCATCCCTCAACATACTTTACAACATTTGAAAGAAGAACATGCATTACAGTAAAATCTCTCAGTTACGACCATTTAAAAAGAGACAATTATTTATGTAAAAAGACAGCCTTTAGTAAGGAGAAAGCAAAACAGAAAGCTCCTACAGGGGCTCTCTGTTCTACTGTTGTCCCGATCCAAGGAGTCACCTGTTGCATACCCTAGTAATTAACCAAGTTTTGTGGTCGCTTACACAGAGGCTTCACTGTATAATACAAATAGACATATAATTGAACATTTTAAAGAAACTTTAAACATTTTCTATTAATACGATTATATTTCTACTCTATTCATTCTTCTCTCACTCTCTTTCTCTCTATTAATAAGGGGTATGGAATATTTTTAAGTATAAAAATATTTTTTCTTAGTGATTTTACTCTCGGGACTTCTCTCCCCGCCGAAACCATGTCAAACTATTTGAGTCATTGTAGCTTTTGCAATTTTAAACAAAATATTACATTTTTAGGTATACTGTCAGGGTTTTTCTTATGAGTAATCCTTATCACACATATTTGGTGCTATTGTGTTTTTTGTCTATTTAATCACTGTCCAGAATATGCATATATTTGTCCCAATATTTGATTAAATTTTCTGTTCTATTATTCTTTTGGGCTAAGTATTTTATTGGTTGATAGTGTGTTTTAGTTTTGTTCATAAAAGCAATGACAGATAGTGGTTTATTGTGGAATTTGGATAGAAAAATATAGTGTTTTAGCTGAATGAAGAAGGAAAGATCTGAGTAATTCTCATTAATGTTAAAGATAAAATGTTTCTCCTCAAAGATACAGGTTATGCCTTTTGATTGGAGATATTCTTTGACTTGTTTTAAAAATTCCTGTGTACTTGGGCAAGACCAGAGCATGTGAACAAGGTCTTCTTCAACCTGACAAAACTGGCAAAATGGACTTAAAATTACATTAATGGTAAACAAGTACTTTTTGGTAGGTAGTATATTGTGGTTGATTCTAAATTGGAACCATTGTAAAGAGGTTTTAGTCGAAGAGTTAAAAGGGGACATGAATATTTGTTTCCATGTTTCATTTTCTATTTGATATTTTTTTTCCCATTTCAGTTTACCTGTTGCAGAATCATCATTTTTATTCAAAATACTGTAAATGTCTTTTGTGCCCCTTTTACTTCTTATCAAAACTGAGAATGTATACGGAATAATTGGAGCTTGTAATTTCTGATAAGATAATTGAATATTATGTAAGTTTGCAAATTCAGTTAAACTCTTCAATACTCCATAGTACTGTAAAAAATTAGTTTTAATATTAAAAATTTCTCTTAAGTCTGTTGCACTATAAAAGTTACCATTTTCCTGTATCAGGTCATTGATTAGGAAAATTCCTTTTTGGCACCATTTCTTGAAATATATAGGTTGTTCACCTATCTTAATATTATTGTTAAAAAATATTGGTGTAGAAAGAAAATGGTCCCAATTTGAAGGATTGTTTTTTCTAAGTAGAACCAAATAAGCATCTAAAACGTTTTGCCAAAAAGGATTTTTCACATTTTGTCTCTGTTTTTGTACATATGAATCACCAAGTTTTATCATGTTAGTCATATCAAATAATTCAGGAACAATCTTGCTCCATTTACCAGGGGAGATAATAAGTCTTCTTAACCATGTTATTTTAAGACTATGAATATAAGCTAATAGGTTTATCATTTTTAATCCGCCCTCCTGGTATTCTTTTATAATAACATTCTTTTTTATTTTTGCTGGTCCTTCCCAGAGGAAGTCAAAAAGCAATGAATTTATTTGTTTAATAATATCATCAGTTGGATTTGGAATTGATATAAATAAATGTGTGAATATAGGTAAAAGTAAAGTTTTTATAACTGTTATTTTTCCTAATGGTGTTAAATATCGTCTTTTCCACTTATTAATAATGTTTTTCAATTGAGAAATTCTATCATCATAGTTTATAGAAATAATTTTGTCTAAGTCTACATCAAAATTAATTCCTAATAGTTTAAAGCTTGTAACTCTCCATTTAAGTTTCCATCTTGTATTTATAGTGTCACTACTGTATTTTTTTAATCCTATCCAAACAACCTGAGTTTTGTCAAAATTAACATTAAGCCCTGAATAGCGCGCAAAAACTGCCAGTTCATTTAGTGTTTCATTTAATGAAGTTGAGGAACCATCTAGGATTGCTGCGCAATCATCTGCATACTGAGAGAATTTATATTCCACTGCACCTATTTTAATACCTTTTATTTTTTCATTACTTCTGATCCTTATAGCTAGGATTTCAGCACAGAGGATAAAGATGTACGGAGATAAAGGGTCCCCCTGTCTGCAGCCTCTCTCAATTGTGAAGAATGTTGACAAATTTCCCCCTTGGTTAATGCGAAGTTTTGCATTTTTATATAATACTTTAATCCATGATTGGATTGACTCACCAAACTTAAAAAACTTCAAAACTTTCATAATGAAACTCCAAGATAAAGAATCAAATGCCTTTTCAAAATCAACTAGCAAAATTAATCCTGGTATATTATATTCATCTGCATAATTCATGACATCATATATTTGCCTAGTGTTTTCGCCCAGATAGCGACCTGCAATAAAGCCAGTTTGATCTTGGTTAATGAGTTTATTTAAAAATGATTTAATTCTATTAGCTATTGCACTAGAAGCAATTTTATATACACAGTTTAGCAAGGATATTGGTCTATAATTTTTTAAAAATTGTCTTGATTTGTTTTCCTTTGGGATACATGTTATTATGCCCTCCTTCTGAGTTGTAGACAACTCCCCATTTTTATACCCATAATTAATAGATCTTGTGACAAAATGTCCTAATTTCCCCCAGAAAACCTTAAAGAAGTCTGCCCCGAAACCATCTGATCCTGGACTGCGGTTATTTTTCATTAGCTTAAGTGCAATAGAGCTTTCCTCAAACGTAATTAGTCCTTCCAGCGATTCAGCTTCTTTGTCCGTTAGTGTAGGCATATTTAAATTTTTCAATTCTTTTGTTAAATCAACATCTGCTAAAGTGTTGTCCCTACTTGAAAAAAGAGCTTGATAAAAGTTTTTCGTTTCCTCAAGAATATCCATTTGATCAGTAATAATAGCGCCATCTGCTTTCTCGATTTTTGGAATTATCTTACTAACATAATTTTGGGATTCTAAACTGCAAAAATAACTACTTGGTTTTTCATCGCCTTCAATTGTCTTAGCCCTAGCTCGAATTAAATGTCCCTGCATTTTCTGTTGGCGTAAATTCAGTAATTCTTCTTGAAGGGTTTCAAGCTGAATGAGATTTTCAGGGGTCAAATTTGATTCTATATTTTTTATGTTATTTGTAATTTCAGTTTCTGATTTGTTATTTGCTTTTTTCTTATAGCTCGCATATGAAATTGATTTGCCTCTGATTTCCATCAACAAAGTATCCAGAAATAATTGATCGTTTATCGAAAATTGTAGCTCCTTATCTGGTATGTTATAGATATTGTCAAAATTATACACTGGCAGTGCATACTGCCTTTTGATATCAGATATTTTTTCATTAATTATTTTTAGGTAATCTAGATCTTCGAGTAATGAATTGTTGTGTTTCCATAATGGTTTACCTTTTAGAAATTGAGAAAAATGGAGGTTGAGAATAACCATTGAATGATCAGATCGATAGCTAGGTTCTATTGAACATGTTTTTACAGATGTTAAAAAAGTTTCGGTAATCAGAAAGTAGTCTAATCTAGCTTGTTTTAATGGAGTTTTTTTCCTCCAAGTATAACGTTTTAAGTTAGGATAACTTTCCCTTAAAGGATCCACTAGATCATAACTTTCCTTGATTTGCAGTATCTTAGCATTTGATTTTTTGTTGTTTATATGTATGTAATTATAACAATCTAAGTTTGGGTTTTGGACAACATTAAAATCACCACATATGATTATATTATCATTATTGTAGTTTCTTGATAACGTAATAATTGTGTCAAAGAAGTCTGGGGAGTCATTATTTGGGCCATAAAGATTAACCAAAGTAAATCTATTTTTCTCAACAGTCAGGTCAGCTATTATAAAATTCCCGTCTGTGCATGATTTGTGGCTATGTAAAGTGTATTCTACATCCTTGTGAAACATTATTGCAACACCTCTCGAATTGGAGCTTCCTGCACTAAATATACAGTCAAATCCCCACTGGGCTCTGATAAACTTTTCTTTCTGACTTGTAAAATGTGTATCTTGTAAGCAATAGATATGGCAATTTTTTGCTTTAAGAAAGTTGAAAACGTCAAGACGTTTTTCATTGGATCCTAAACCCTGACAGTTGACTGACAATATCTTAGCTTCCATCATATTTGGTATCAACAGATATTATTTGTACATGTTTCAGCAGAGAAGAAGCTAACCCCAAGAGTAAAATCACAAAAATAGAAGAAACAAAAAGCATTGTCTCTTTCCAAAAGATTGAGACATATGCAAACTGGCAAATGTAAACAAGCAACATCAACCAACCAGCTATACTGATATTGGTAATATATAACCTTGATTTCCTATATATATAATACTCCCTCTCCAAGCAAAATAAGAAATATGGTTCATGAATGGAATATGTTGGGATAGTGATAAGTTTAACCCATTACCCAATAAATACACCTTTTTACGTCTTTAATTTATTTCTCCATAGAAGAAAAACAATCCCATTTATACAGTCATGATATGTGTTATAAGTAATTTTTCTTTATTCAAGCAGATGGTTACTTAATGCAGGATGAAAGTAAAGCAGGATGCGCGTTAAGGAGCACCTAGCATCACCTTAAACCCACTTTAAATGGCCATCTTTCTTCAACACTAGAAGCAAGCTATGGGGTAATGGGTTAAATACTAGACAAAACCATGCAGCATCTAGCTGTGCTCTTCACCCTTCTGTCCTTTGAATTCATATATCTCCATTCAACATTAAACATTCAGAAACTCAAGAGCGGTTCTGCATAATTAAAAGTAATTGTTTAATTCTAGTCTATCAGAAAACATCAAAATACATGTAGTTCATCCTTCAAAATAAAGTGATATCGTGACCATTCTGCCAATTCTTTGATGTTTGGCCAGTCCAGAATCTCACCTGTTCAAAAGGCTAACATGTATATAAGACAAAATAAAAAGCATACATTTGTATTTGTCACTGAGAGTGCTAAACACAGAGGTTCACAGTTTACACCATTCTAAAACCTCACCAGTTCTTACTGTATTCTCCTTCAATACCATCAAGCTGACCAACAGTCTGCAACCTGATAAGATGTCAATTTAGTTGACCTCTGATCAGGATACAGACTGTCTCTAAGTGGCTTCTTATATCCATTGTGTATATCAAAAACAAAACGAATTACACGGATAAAGGCAAACATGTTTAGCGCATTAAAACGCATACTAATTTTTAAGCTTTATGAAAGTATAGACAAACAGACAGACAAACAGACAAACAAACCCAATCTCCACCCACATGTATGGAAGTTTGGCCATAAAATTGGAAATCGTATCCACCCAAGTGATCCGTACATATACTTTATTGTTAGAACTGACCCTGCACTTGCACACATCAGTTTTACTGCTCCTAACATGTAGAACATATGTTGTTTGCTTCAAAAGTGATGTCTGCCTGCTCTTTTAGAATCAACTTTTTCCTTGCATTATTCAAGAGATATGACTATTTAATACTGTAAACAGCTTAGAAAGTGATCAGTTAAGCTATCTCGCTTCTGTTTTCATCATGATTACCATTGAAAGCTGTTTGGATCCTGATTAGATGCTACAAAACGCAGTGTCTCATCAGGGTCCAAACTACCTGTCACTCTGATCCTGTTCCGAAGAGAAGTTTTGAATATTCTAATTTTAGAACAGAAGCAGACGACAAAATTACCCAGCTTACAAAGTGCCAACATCATAATCATCAGTTTGTAATTCAGTGCAAAAGACAGTATTGTTTGAGTATGGGCCTTACCAATCATCATGTTACTCTACTTAGTAGAGTGACCAATCTGTATCCGAACTACTTTCAAATATATATTGTCAATTTTATCTGTAGATGCCAAATTTTGATTATTGGCAAATGCTTTTCAGAAGACATACACAGCTCAATAAAATGCAGTTGCTTTAGCTTGACTCATTTAACCCTCATATTTCTAATGAATAATTCCAGTTCCCAATATAGTCTAGTCTGTATTTGACTATCTAGGGTTGAATTTATATAAAAAAAGATAATCCAAAAAAACAGACTAACAAACACTGCAGATCCTGATCAAAGGACTCCTGCAGGAGCTCTCTGATCAGGGTCAACACTGAATGTTTAGCGGGGTTGAACATTTTCACAGATATATGTACATTGATACTCATTACTAGGGTTAACTGCGTCAACCAAAAATACAAATCAACTTATTATCAATATGAAATTAACTATTGAACCCTTTCCTCCCTGATTGGATAGTTCCTTTTTCCCATCCATGTATATATACTCTAGCCCCTTTTTTTCTTTTTCTTTTTCGTATTGCAATAAGACATACAGTGCAGACCCTAATCAGTAGGCTCCTATAGAGGCCCCCTGAACTGGCTCCCTGTGATGTCAGCATAGGACAAGTTTACTTTTCTCAGGTATACTGTAGCCGTGCATATATGTGTGACTACGGTTCAAAGGATTTAAGCAGGACAATATAGCAAAGCAGAAAGCTCCTGTTGGGGCTTTCCGCTCTAACCTCATCCTGCCTAAACTGTCTATTGTATCCAACATGTAAAGGAAAGGGTTATGGTCTGAATGAACTGAAAAGAGAAGTTGGTATAATCACAATTCAAAACACTTATTCGGTGGCCAATGTTTATGAGTCTGTTTCAGTCAAATATTATAGCCAATTCTCCTAGTATAGGCTTCACTTGACTTCTGTCTGTCCTTAAAGTCACACACTTTTGTCAGCTGGTTTGCATTTCTCATTCAAGGGCTCAGTTTATGGTATAATTTATTATATTCATAGGGTGCTTGTCATTATTGAGCTGGCTTTGCAGACACTGCAGTACCTGTCCCAAAATGGGCAGCAAACTAAAGTTATAAGTACCAGTTAACCCTCCCCCCCATATATATACGCCTTTTAATGCCTCTTATTTATTCATCCACTGAAGAAATTAGCTCTAAGTTATACAGTTTTAAAGATATATCATAAGAAATCTTTTCAATATGCTAGTAGATGGTAGCTTAAAGATGATAGCTTAAAGCAGGTTGAAAGTAAAGCAGAATGCACCTTAAGGCCCAATCTGCTTTACATTCAATCTACTTTACGATGTCGCCTATCCTCAGGAATAGAAACAGGCTATGGGGTAATGGGTTGAATTGCTTTGTATAAATATTTTCAAGTAAAAATCAATATTTCAGTTTCATTTGATAGGTAAAATAAAGAGTTAAACTGGCCTATATTTAATGGTTGATCATAAACTGAGCCTTTACTGAATGACTGAGAAATATTTACTATCTTATTTGTTTTAGTATATCACATAATACCTGTCCACTTGTATCATAATCCTAGAAGTATTGACCCTAGGCTGGTGTCTGTAATAGTTTAGACTGGTGACCATAATTTTATACTCTCCACATTAACACACACACACTTGCACTTTACATAAAAACAACAACAACAACACACAGATGATCAGAAGACTTGATATGCTAATAATGTAGACCCAGATCATAAGATTGGATATGCTACTAATGTAGACCCAGATCATTTAGACTGGATGTGATAATAATTAAGACCCATGTCATAAGGATATGCTTATAACGTAAACCTCATTCATGAAGATTTGATATGCTAATAATGTAGGCCCAGATCATAAGACCAACTGTATAAGAGACCTATGATAACATTCCAAAGTAATCGAAATGTAATCGAATTGTAATCGCTGATTACACCACTTTTTGGTTCTGTAATTGTTACGATTACGATTACATGTAATCGATTTTGAAAAGTAACCGAATACATTCGATTACTTTGAAAAAATGTAATTGATTGGAATCAATTACGATTACACGATTACGATTACCTCATGTCCTATATTATAGGAGAATAAGAGGCGAGGTGATAGAGGTGTTCTAATGATCAAACAACGGAAATAATGAAAACCGGAAGTTTCAAGATAGTATGTTGAATTTTCGAGATAGTATCTTTAATATTCAAGATAATATCTTGAATTTTCAAGATACTTATCTTGAAAATTTAACATACTATCTTGTAAATTCAAGATAGTAACTTGAATTTTCAAAATAATAGAGCTGGAATAAATCTGTTGTACGGAAGGTGGATAGTGCCACTTTAAGAATTCATAGCCGGCTGAGTCTCGAATAAATATTCAAGGGAAACGTATTAAAGGCATTTTTTAAAGGTCAAAGGGTTAACATCCAGATGAAAAAGAAATAGTTGCATTTATTTCTAGTATATCTGATCACAGCTTTGTGCATCTTGCATCTTTCGTCAACATTTTAGCTCACCTGAGTTTATGCTCCGGGTGAGCTTTTATGATCGCCTTTTGTCCAGCGTCTGTCTTTCTAATAAAATAATACGAAGCTCACATCCTGCACAGAACAGACTTTAACGCAAAACCTTAAAGTTGAGCCTAGAGGTAAAGGTCAAATGCCAAGGTCACCAAAACTGCGGTGCATCATGGTCTACTCATACAGGCGAATCAGCCAGAACAGACTCAAAGTAACGCAAAACCTTTCAATTAACCCGAGAGATCAAGGTCAAAGGTCAATGTCACTTAACTACGTTTTACAATGCTGTACTGATTACGGCGCATCTATGGTTCAAGTTTCATAGACCTAGCCCTTATAGTTTATGATATCCAGTCCGGACGCTGACGCCGGGGTATAGCATATAAGCCCCCTAACTTCGTGAAGGTGAGCTAAATATTTTTCTGGGAGATTTAGTAGAAATTAGCTCAGTAATTTCTGGAAAAGTTTTCAAAGATGTTTCAAAGTTTTAAGTGTTTGGTTGCCATGCCAACCATGATTCTTCACGTAATACCATTGACATTAGGAATGTGCATAGGGCTAATATATAAGTATCATTCAGGTTAATTTTGGTGAAAATCTATCATGGGGTTTCACAGAGAAGACTGCTAAAACAAGAGGGCCATGTTGGACCTTAAATCGCCCACCTTTAGGCTAAGCAATTCTAATAGCTTCAGAGAAAACAAGTGAACCCTAGGGCAGGGCTTATTTTGAACCAGGTGTATAATTTGAACAAACTTGGGTGAGGACTACATACCATTATGCTACATAACAGTAACCAAATATCAATGCTCTAGGCCTTGTGGTTATAGAGAAGAACACTTTAAAAAAGTGACATGTCAACCACAGTTTTGAGTGGATTCAATTTCTTTGAATACTTTTGTAAGGATCAAGTTTCATAAAAGATGGTCGGCTGGTTTTCAGCTAAGAATTCGTTTAAAGAAAGTGATTGATGGACGGACAGTCAGACGGATGTTTCACACGGAACATAAGCTCAGGTGAGCTAAGAATATTGACGAAAGATGCACGATGCATAAAGGACATTCCAGGGATCACAAAACCTAACCCTGAGCTGTGATCAGCTGAGTTAGAAATAAATTAAGCTTTTTCTCTTTAATCTGTATTTTAACCCTTTGACCTTATATAAACGCATTTAATAATTTCCGCTTTGAATATTTTTACGAGACTCAGCCTTCTATGAATTCTTAAAGTCCCATTGTGTTTTCAGACCTTTTCTTATTGCCTGAAATACAATAACGGTTAATAATAATGTTTGAACATTCTTATAGGCCAAACTGATCTATGAAATGATGAAGACGGACCTAAATCACCCAAAAGGGCAATTTAAAATCATAACAAACCGAAAATATAACGTCTGACATAAACATTTCCACACGGCTTAGTATCACGTGATACAGCCGAAATCAACTTCACTGGGTGCAACCGTAACTACCTCCGCCCGTCCATCCATCAGTCAGTTAGACTATCACACTTTTTTGTCCGCTCTCTAACTCAACTATTTTTTATCCGATCTTCCACAAACTTGCTGAAAATGTTCATTGATATAAAATCAAGGTTTAGTTTGATTACTACTAAAATCGCATAAGGTATTTTTGAGTAATTGCCTGTTAATTAATAAGAAATGACTGTTTCAGTCATTTTTGCACTCTAAAACAAACAGCTTTTATCGAATATTCACCAAACATGCTGATAATATTTAATCATATAAAATTTAGGTCTAGTTTAATTATTACTAAAATCGCATGTGGCATATCTGAGTTTTTGCCCTTTATGTATTAAAAAATGACTGTTTTCAGCAAGTTTTGCTCTCTAACACAAATACATTTTATTGGATCTTCACCAAACTTGCTGAAAATGTTTATTAATATAAAATCAAAGTTTAGTTTGATTACTACTAAAATCGCATAAGGTATATCTAAGTTATTGCCTGTTTATTAATAAAAAATGACTGTTTCAGTCCCTTTTGCACTCTAACACATACAGTTTTTTTTTATCGGATATTCACTAAAATTGCTGAAAATGTTTAATTATATAAAAATTTAGGTCTAGTTTGATTACTACAAAAATCGCATGTGGCATATCTGAGTTTTTGCCCTTTATGTATTAGAAATGACTGTTTTCAGCAAGTTTTGCTCTCTAACACAAATACTTTTTTTTGAATCTTCACCAAACTTGCTGAAAGTTTTCATTAATATCAAATCAAGGTTCAGTTTGAATCCTACTAAAATCGCATAAGGCATGTTGGAGCACAGGTACTTGACACATACTTTATTATCTATTAACCCCCCCCCCCCCCTTTTTAAAAAAAATAAATATATATATATTTTTTTACTATACTTCTATTATAGATACAAGGTAAACAGCGCAATTCAACACCTAGTCTTTACTATCGACTTAAGCTGATGCTAAAATAGACTCGATCGCCGATATTCTCTTGTGGTACCCTCGGGAAATGATTAATTTATCAATATCTACTTTTTATTTCATCAAATTCCGTCAAATAACGCCACAGTATGTGAATTATAACGAAAATAAGCATCAAAAAGTGTTATGTCGTTTTCATGGTACATAGCAACGAATGTACATGTAGGGGTGATCTGTTATTTGTCCACAATAAACGGCCTATGCCACTGGAACTTTCACCAAATATTATAAATCATCTTTAAATGAAATATTATCAGTTTTATATAATTTACATAGAATGCAAAATTAAAAGAAACTTTACCTGTTTAATTTTGACCAATGAGATCGCTCCGTTCATTCAATTCATTCCGGTATTCAAAATGGCATTCACTATAGGAATAAACAACATATTTTTGACGTTCATGACGGTATGACTACATTAGCTTCGCAGGGGGTAAGGCAAAGAGATGTTGTTTATTCCTTATATTTATATTTATATTTTCTGTCTTGTCAATTTAATGTGTTTATTGGCCAGATTTGTTTTTCTGTATAAGAATTTATCATATACCGGTCAAAGAGGTTTGATAGATGTAATGTCGATGTAATAGCCATTCCAGTTTCTAAATATGGTGAGAAAGTAGTCCCAACTACATGTACTGTAACTGTATTAAAAATTCAGGATTTTTTCCAGTAAACTTTCTCTCTGTGAATGGAAATGACTTACAAGGCAAACAAATAATAGTGCAACTTGAATATCTATTGCCAAAGCACATTCTAAAATTACAGGTCGCGGTTGTTTTCTTAACCCATTTACACACATAGCAACGCGATGGCAACGACCTATGGGTCTGTATCACTCCGCTAGTGTCATATAACCGTCGACCAATGGGAGCTTAGTGTTAAGTGCCCGATGTAGTCTATTTGAAGAAGTCCACGGATAGCATGGGTGAAATCCGAACTGGTTAAATCCAGATTCGAAGTGTAGGTTCATCGGCAGATGACTGCATATTTTTTAATAGGATTACATAAGGACTTTACAGGTTGAATGTAAATATAATGAAATGAGTCTTTCACTTCTCAATTTCATGCCAAATGACATGTATATTTCATATAGCTGATAGTGAAGAGGGTCATGTTCCGACACAAACGCGTTTGCTCTAATGAAATTAGGTGAAAGTTCCAGCCGTTAAGGCCGTTAAATGTGCAAACCGACTAGATTACCCCTCATTTTGGGCAATAAATTCTGTACCAAGAGAACGACATAAAACTTGTTGATGCAAATTTTCGTTATTATTCACGTACTGTGGCGTTATTTGACGGAATTTGATGAAATACAAAGTAGATATTGATAAATTAATCCTTTCCCGAGGATACCACTATAGGAATAAACAACATATTTTTGACGTTCATGACGGTATGACTACATTAGCTTCGCAGGGGGTAAATTGCGTAAACGCCCGAAGGGCGTTTTCGTTAAATTTACTCCCCGAAGCTAATGTAGTCATACCGTCATGAGCGGCAAAGAGATGTTGTTTATTCCTTATATTTATATTTATATTTTCTGTCTTGTCAATTTAATGTGTTTATTGGCCAGATTTGTTTTTCTGTATAAGAATTTATCATATACCGGTCAAAGAGGTTTGATAGATGTAATGTCGATGTAATAGCCATTCCAGTTTCTAAATATGGTGAGAAAGTAGTCCCATCTACATGTACTCTAACTGTATTAAAAATTCAGGATTTTTTCCAGTAAACTTTCTCTCTGTGAATGGAAAAGACTTACAAGGCAAACAAATAACAGTGCAACTTGAATATCTATTGCCAAAGCACATTCTAAAATTACAGGTCGCGGTTGTTTTCTTAACCCATTTACACACATAGCAACGCGATGGCAACGACCTATGGGTCTGTATCACTCCGCTAGTGTCATATGACCGTCGACCAATGGGAGCTTAGTGTTAAGTGCCCGATGTAGTCTATTTGAAGAAGTCCACGAATAGCACGGGCGAAATCCGAACTGGCTAAATCCAGATTCAAAGTGTAGGTTCATCGGCAGATGACTGCATATTTTTTAATAGGATTACATAAAGACTTTACAAGGTGAATGTAAATATAAGAGAATATCGGCGATCGAGTCTATTTTAGCATCAGTTTAAGTGGATATTAAAGACTAGGTGTCGAATTGCGCTGTTTACCTTGTATCTAAAATAGAAGTATAGTAAAAAAAATAAAAAAAAATTTTAAGGGGGGGGGGGGGGGGGGTGTTAATAGATAATAAAGTATGTGTCAAGTACCTGTGTGTTGGAGTAATAGCCCTTTAATTATTTTAAAAAATGGCTGTTTCAGCCTTTTTTGCTATCTAACACAAAGAGTTTTCATCGGATCTTCACCAAACTTGCTGAAATTCTTTATTTATATAAAATCTATGTCCAGTGTGATTATTACTAAAATCCCATAGGGATTATCTTAGTTATTGCCCTTTATGTATTAAAAAGGACTGTTTCACCAGTTTTGCTCTCTAACACAAATACTTTTTTTTATTGATTTTCACCAAACTTGCTGAAAATGTTTATTTATATAAAATCAAGGTTTGGTTCGAATACTACTAAAATCGCAAAAGGCATGTCTGAGTTTTTGCCCTTTAAGTATTAAAAATTAATATTTCAGCATTTTTTTGCTTTCTAACACATACAGTTTTTATCAGATATTCACCAAACTTGTTGAAAATGTTTATTAATATTAAATCTAGGTCAATCATCTTAACTACCAAAATCGCACAAGGCATGTTGGAGTTATTGCCCTTGAATGACTAAAAATTGACTACTTCAGGCTTGTCAGCTTTCTGTCTCAAACAGTTTTAATTGGATCTTCACCAAATTTGCTGAAAATAATATTTGTATAAAATCTTGGTCCAGTTCTATAAATACCCAAATCGCCGAAGGCATGTTGGAGTTATGGTTCTTTAATTTTTAAAATGTTGCTATGTTATCCTTATTTTTGCCCTGTCCACTCTGTAAAAGGACCAGTTTTTATTCTATTTTTAGCCAAATATTTGGTCAATGGTTGCATGTGCTTCATCTTAGCCGTGTTGGTAATAAGTTAAGTAATAAATGACCACTCCATTTCTCCTTTACCTCTTGAATGATTTTCATTCAACTGTATTCGATTTTTTTCCTTGACCTAGATTTAATACCAATACAAGTTGTCAGCTAGTTTGGTGAAGATCCAAAAAAAAGTGTTCGTGTTAGAGAGCAGAAAATGCTGAAACAGTCATTTTTTAATTATTCAAGGGCAATAACTCAGACATGCCTTATGCGATTTTGCTAGTTATTGAACCTGACCTAGATTCTATACTAATAAACATTTGTAGCAAGTTTGGTGAAGATCCCAAAAGAAGTGTTTGAGTTAGAGAGCGGACAAGGCTGAAACAGTCATTTTCAGCAAGCTCAATGTATAGATTCTCCGTAGTTTTTCAATCGTTTTCCCACCGTGAATAATATTTCCACGTTGTTACTGGATCTCATAGTGTTTAACCCTGTGCCTACTGGTCGTAACTTTACGGAATTTACAAACTATTTGAATCTAAAAAGACGCCGCGTAACGCGGCGTCTCATCTGGATCCAAACTGTTTGACACTCGTCTTAAGGTTTGTTTAATTAAAACAATGCATAAATCTAAACTGAACACATTTTGCAGACGACAATGTCAAAGCAGACGTCTGTGCAGCAGAATAAGGGTTGACAGGGTCGTTTTCAGTGCTCCAGCTTATACACATGTAAGCGGGAGTAATCTGAACTAATCTAACATTTTCTCACTCATTTTAGCACCGAATGCTATGGTGTTACTACTGATTAAACCGTCTCTTCGAGACAATTTTAATGAGTATGACACCATTGGGTTTAAAAGCAGAAATAAAGAGTTTAGTTTTCGAAATACTTCCGTTATCTGGAGCCATGTATTTACAGAGTTGTCCTTCTTTTCATTCACAAGGGAGGCTTTTTAATTGGTGCAGCACAAAAATATTATAAATAAAATTTAAAAAGCGAATTTCTTAGATAAAGTCGGTTTTTGTGAAAGAATCACGTCCCACGTAGTTCAAATGGGACCCCAAACAACCGTTTTATGCAGGTTTCTCAAAAACACAATGCCTCTTTAAAGTGGCACCATTCACCTTCCATACAACAGATTTAGCCCAGCTCTATTATTTTGAAAATTCAAGTTACTATCTTGACATTTCAAGATAGTATATTAAATTTTCAAGATAAGTATCTTGAATATTCAAGATACTATCTTGAAAATTCAACATACTATCCTGAAAATTCAAGATAATATCTTATATTTTCAACATACTTACTTGAAAATTCAAGATATTGTCTTGAATTTTCAAGATAGTATCTTGAAAATTCAAGTTATTATCTTGAAAATTCAAGATATTATCTTGAATATTCAAGATACTATCTTGAATTTTCAAGTTATAATCTTGAATATTTAACATAGTATGTTGAAAATTCAAGATACTATCTTGAATTTTCACTATAGTATCTTGAATATTCAAGATACTTATCTTGAAAATTTAATATACTATCTTGAAATTTGATAATAACTTGAATTTTCAAGTTAAAAAAAAAATAATGTAAAAGTGGCACTATCCGGCTTCCGTAGAATTGGCACACTCTCGTATTTTCATTATTTCTCAGCGTTCCAAATTAGCTCATTTACATAAGTCGTTCCAGGTGAGCGATATTGGGCCGTATACGGATCTTGTTGTCATTTGCAGCAGATCAACGGAACGACGACTTCCTCCTTACAACGACCCTTGCCGCAGTTCCCTAAAAAGTACAATAATGTCTAACTTTTTAATGTCGCAATATCGTCTGCTTAAATTTGTCGTCTGCTGCTGTTTCTCAAAAAGTTACATCTTAGTATAGAAGAGATATAATAATGAGTGACAAACAGCTTGAATCAAGATCAGACACCACGTTACGCGGCCAAGTCTTAAGTTCCCCTCTCTATAACGACTCCCTCCGAACAACGCACACAATCTGTGTCTCCCATTGGGTGTCGTTGTATAGAGCGGGATCTCTATTATATTGTAAAAATCAAGCGTAAAAAGTCAAAAATGGACTAGACTTAATTGAAAACTAGAATTGTCCATTGGAGCTTTCAGTGAGGTAAGGGTAAACTATAGATAAGATAAACTTAATCAAGGAATTAATTGCGAGTGCATGTTAATAACTTAATATACATGTACAACTTGGGGATTTTCAGTCACTTTAAATAAATAAGTATTTCCAGACCACAGCACTCATTATAGTCAACACATACATATACAGGACAGAATACATGTGCGCTCACACACACATCTGTCCATAGAGGCAGACGGGTGTGCGCTAACTGCGCTTACTTACATGCGCACGTGCATTTGTAAACGCACTCTTACGGGGAAATTAAATCTAGCATTTTGTGTACTTTAAAATTAGTTTTTTGTTTGACTAAATCAGGGATAATATATTACTAGTCTAGTAATATATTATCCCTGACTAAATACAGTAAATCCCGGTACCCATAAATCATCCATATCTAAGGTCAGGAACGTAGATCTATATAAATCGTTAATATTAGCGATATAGTCTAGATCTAGATCTAGATCTATATAGATTTTCTAGGTTTCTGAAACCTTAGATAGATCTAGTTTGCAGATAGACGGACAAACAGACAGACAAACAAACAAACATTGCAAATACTCAGTTTAACCACGGAATCACGGAATTATACAAGTGTATATCTCTATCTCTATCTCTTTTTACTGCTGCACACCCTCCTGGGTAATTTTGAGCAGTTGCGCGTCTGTGTCTGTTAGTAGAAATAAGTGAAAGGAAAAAGAAAAGTAGAATAACTTAGTAAAAATGAGATAATTGTTAGGTTTAAATGAATAAGGTTAAAAGCAGGTTAAAAACATCATTGCAGGACTTATGGCTTATGGTGAATGATGGTGCTGACGACAGCCTTGAAATGGTTCAAGTCAGCCGACAGCACCACATCCGCTGGGAGTGCGTTCCACTGGACAACAGCTAAGGGAAGAAAAGAATACTTGTAATAGTTGGCTCCAGTGTGTATCTGTCTGAAAGTTAAAGGGTGACAGTGTCGGGAATATAATATAATAATATAATTCTGTGGTTTAACTGTATGTACCTGAATCACAGATTCGGTGGGCATGAACTCTTAAGATAGGTCTAATGTGTTCTGTTCTTAATTTTCGGTTGCCTACTAGCTCTACTTATTTTCGCTCATATTGGTCTCATTTCGCCCTTTTGTTTTTATTGCGGATGCACACATACACGTTTTACAGCTTCCGGTAGTAACCAGTCAAAAAGTATCAACACCAAAAAGTTAAAAGGGCCCAAAATACACGCGGATCTTCAACTAACGTCCAAAACAATAGTCGTTTTGCGCTGGGGAACAGTCCTGCTGTATGCATGGACCACAGAGCAAAGAAGAGAATTCGTGAAGCGAAATCTAAAGCGAGACCAGGTATTGTAACAAGCTCTTTAAGATGGTTACCTGTCCTTCAATTCAGTGCGGTTTGACCAACTTAGTTGGCAACTAGAGAACGTCAAACATTTTACTGAACGTCTATATTCGTGTTCTGTTTGGATGGCGAGTCATTTTACATTGAGTTACTCGCTGTTTCATTTATTCAGTGGCCCTAGGATCGGCAGAAGTGTTGACAAATTAAATTGTGCACGGGACATTACAATTCGCACGTAATCCTCGATTCCCACATCCTGAAGCTCCCATGATTTAAGAAGCATCACAAAAACGTTTGATGTGGAAAATCAAGATATCACAGGAAGGCATATATGTTTATGGAGAAATATTTTGGCAGATGTAGCATACCCTAGTAAGTGTAACGATTCTGCGGTGTACCGATATATTGCGGTGTGAGCTGAATAATATTGCACTGCGGTTCATATGCAGATTCCGGTTACTCGTATTACCGGATAATGCTGAATAAAAGGTTTTATATGGTTTTAACTATTACACTGCCAAGAAATGACTTTGCAAACAGTTTTGATCCTGATCAGACGCCGCTTTACGTGGCGTTTGATCAGGATCAGAACTGGTTGACACTAGCATCGACATTTCTTCAGTCAAAACTATCTATCTATCCATATATCCTGCAGCACCCATTTTCGAGTATTATATGCAGCTGCGCGTTTGTGCAAGTTAGTAAGAATAAGTGAAAAGAGTAATAGGAGTGAATGAGTAGAATGTAAGACAAGGTTATGTTATTAATAATTAAAAGACCAGAATGTACAGATTAAAAGATAAAAACAATGACTGAATTTAGTGACAGTGGTTCAGTGTGCATACTCCTTGCTTGAACAGGTTCAAGTCTTGGAACATGGCAATATTACTGGCTATTCCACATAACTATGACTGCAGGGAAAAAGGAGAACTGGTAGTAATTTACGGCAGTGTGAATTTGCATAAAAGAAAGAGGGTGCATATTGCGAGTTAATCTCACAGGATGCCTCAGATATGGGGGATAGGGTATGGCTACCAGGCCGTGGACTACCTTGTAAAACGGTAAACGGCCTTTTGCCCCTTCGGCATTTTGCCCCTTCGTCAAAAACGCCTACACAGAACATTGCCCCTTCTTGATTTTACGCACACGGCCTTTTGCCCCTTCCCGTTTTTTCATACACGGAACTTTGCCCCTTCCAACACGGACTTTTGCCCCTTCCATATCGAAATATTGCCCCTTCTTTATCAAAATTTAGATTTATATATAGTAATTTTGTCTTTTACAATTCAAATTTCTTACTTTTCAGTAATCATTTCCCGATTTTGTCTTGAGGTGAACGTAAAATTCATGAAATCATCATTATCGCTATCACGCTTGATTCTCGCGTGAAAGTTATGCAAACATAATTTTCACTTCACGCTTAGTTGGTTCTCTATTGAATAGGCAATTTAAACGTAAAGGAACTAAAAAGACACCGACATAACGTACACACTTTAATCTTTATTAAATAATCAAGTTGATTGATAATAATGATTGGTAATAAGGTTGTTTGCTAATTACTTTGTCTGTTTGACCCAATTAACAATATGAAAAGAATAATTAATATCATACTCTTAGCCTTTCGACCGGACGGATAATGATAAAAATCGGCCACAACAGAACAGAACACATATTTTATTCACCCAGGGTTTTACCGACAACAAGAGGATGTATTAAAATTTGTAAGTAATAAAAACTTTATGTTTCCATTTCGATAACGAAGAACAAAATAAAAGTGTAAGGTATGTGTATAGATAATTGGACCTCGCGTTTTGTTTACTATGGTTATTTTGACTGGGATACAGGTATATATGCACCGGTCGGTGTCAATGATAAGAAATGGGGAGGCTGACGAAGTCGAAGGGGCAGATTTCTTCTTGTCAAAGTGCAGACTTCCATCCGTGGGAAAATAGGGAAGGGGCAAAAGTCCGCCCCTTTGAAAAAACAGAAAGGGGCAAAAGTCCGTGTTGGAAGGGGCAAAAGTCCGTGTTGGAAGGGGCAAAGTTCCGTGTCGGCGTTTTTGACGAAGGGGCAAAAGGCCGGAGGGGCAAAAGGCCGGTATTCTGTAGTCTAGCATCGGCACGTCTGTTCTCAAGGGATCGCCAACCCTAACTGCATTTGGGTAACACTCACTGTAACACTATCATATCTAGAGTAGTTATGTTTAAACATGGTTTTCTTCCACAAAATATCAATTCCTTCAAAATTCTCCACCATTTTCTTTTCACTATATATCAGCAAAAGCCTGCTACTTTTGTTCACAATTTTGAGTAGTACAATGCAAAATTTTCACAATCTAAGAGTTACCTGACCCATTCACAAATGAAGGCGAAAATTAAGGACTAACACACATTTTGAAAGTTAAACAGTTTGGGGTCAAGGTGACAGGGGTAAAAAATGTCACATGGTCGGAAAGGTTTCGTCTCAAGGCATGTGTGGTGCAAGTATGAATGGGTAGGTGTAAGGGTATAGTAGTTGTGAATCTTGTTAGCACTTTTCAAAATTACAACTTAAATGCAGGATCTGAGGTCAAGGGGGTAAATAAATGTCACATGGTCGGACACGTCTTATTCCAATCATGCATGTGTAGTGCAAGTTTCAGAAGTTGTTACATAAAACTCATTAAAAAAACTGCTAACATGGAAGCCAATGCCAATGACTGGGTGACAATTTAACTTCAGAAGCTCTCCTCATGGGGCCCGTTTTACTAAACTATTTACGCAAAATTTTTGCGTAAGTCAAAATCGTTTAACTCTTATTTTTCGATCATAAACGTTTCCAAACAGCAAATAGCCAGATCAGAGGACGCGCTAAAAGCGCGTCCTCTGATCTGGCTATTTGTTATTTGTAGCAAGTGATAATAAAAAATATAAATTATCACTTACTTACTTTGGTACTTTGGTACAATACCTTTCTATCCATGGGAACATTTTGACCCATGTGATCTTGACCTTTACCTCAGACTGCGTTTAACTTAGTTTCAAAATGTCAAATTTAAGTTTTGAAAATTGCTCACAACTACTATACCATTTGACCAATGTACAGCTTTCATACTTATAACAGACATCCCTTGGAACTAGGGCTTTCTAATCATGTGACATTTGGACCCCTGTGACCTTGACCTCAGTCAATGCATTTTAGTTTCAAAATTTGCGTAACCCTGTTCCAAGATTTGAAAAGGTCTAACTACTAATCTACTATACCCTTTGACCATCAGTTTTTAGCTCACCTGAGCTAGCTCAGGGTGAGCTTTTGCAATCCTTGAATGTCCGGCGTCAACAATTTTAGTGTATACACTCTAGAGGCCACAATCCAGATTGTATATGACCATAAGAGTTTGGATGAGTTCGATTTTGGTTGAAATCGGATAAATAGATCAAGAGTTATATACCTTTGAATTGCTGAAAAGGCCATATTTAACGGTGTTTACACTCTAGAGGCCACAGTATTTATCCAATCTTTCTTAAACTTACCCAGATTGTAATTATATGACCAGAAGAGTGTGGATGAGTTTGATTTTTGTTGAAATCGGACAAATAGATCAAGTGTTATCTACCTTTGAATTGCTGATAATGCGATATTTAACAGTGTTTACATTCTAGAGTTCGCAATTTTTATCCAATCTATCTCAAACTTGCTCAGATTGTATATGACTATAAGAGTTCAGATATGTTAGATTATGGTTTAAATCAGACTTATAGGTCGAGAGTTATCTACCTTTGAATTGTTGAAAATGCCATATTTAACGATGTTTACACTCTAGAGGCCACACATTTTATCCAATCTTTCTCAAACTTACTCAGATTGTATATTACCATAAGACTTCTGATGAATTTGATTATGGTTGTATTCAGATCAATAGGTCAAGAGTTATCTACCTTTGAATTGCTGAAAATGATATATTTAACAGTGTTTACGCTCTAGAAGCCACACTATATATCCAAGCTCTCTCAAATTTGCCCAGATTGTATTGACCATAAGAGTTCGAAAAAGGGTGATTATGGTTGAAATTGGACAAATAGATAAAGAGATATCTACCTTGAATTGCTGAAAATGCCATATTTTACAGCGTTTACACTTGTGCAACTACAGTTTTCAATGGATTTTTATTATACTTGTACACAAAGGATGTAGCTATACGTTCTCGAAGAAGTGCAATTATTGTTGAAATGTAATCATTGTGGCAATATTTACCTGCCCTTGATATACTTTGAAATGCTAGAAAAAGGCTTCATCTCAGTATTGTTTAGGCTTTAGTTATCTGCCTTTGATGTACTCTACTATACTAGTATACTACAGTAGGTCCACAAACTTGAACGGATTTAGAATAAAACGGGTGAAATTCAAAGGTAAAGCTGTCAGGCTTCATTACAAATGGTGAGCGATATCAGAGCCTACAGACCCTCTTGTTGTATTTGCAGCACACATGCTTTTAGACAAGTCTTGTCCATTCATGTGATGATGTGAATATTTTGACCCTTGTGACATTGAATTTTCAAAATATGCAGCCGGCGAGCTTTGTTATCTCTCTGACAACTCTTGTTGTGAATGTATCTTGAGCCTGAGGAATGTAGCCTTAGTCATTTTATGACCAAACTAAATAGCTACATGTACATTGAATTTCTAAACCAATAACAGTACTTGTATGAAATTATTGCTACCATCTTGTTGGCTTACATTTGCAAACAGCTTGAATCCACATCAGACACCGCGTAATCTGGATTCAAGCAGTTTGTCATAGTCGGCATATTCCTTCTGTCAAAATGTCAACTAACATCAGAGCAACAGATAAGGGTAGTTTTTCAAAACTTATAATCTTTATTTCTGAATTAAACCCTATGGTGTCACTACTCATTAGAATCGTCTCTTCGAGACGATTCTAATGAGTAGTAACACCATAGGATTTGGTGCTGAAATGAGTGATAAAATGTCTGATTTGTTGAAATAACTACGTCTTATCTGGAGCCCTGTAACATGTTACGTTGAGGAAAAACGGTAGATCTTGTTGTTTTACACCAGAATTGTTATTTCAGAACTTGGTTCAGAGAAGAATGGATGGTTCAAGCAGGAATACCATCAGACACTTGATTTATGGAAGACAAAGGTGATAGAAACTGTAGAAAGGGTAGATGCCCGAACTATAACACTGGAGGAATTCAGGGAGAGGTTTGAAAGAACCTATAAACCTGTGGTGCTCACTCACCTTCAAGATGATTGGCTTGCCGTCAACAAATGGAACAGTGAGGTACTGTACTAATGTTAATACCCTTTACCCAATAGAAGCGACTTTTAGCATATTTAATTTATTCCTCCGCCGCAGAAGATAGTTCCAGTTTATACCCTCATGAACAAATACTATAACAAATATTTTATATAGCCTAGTAGATTTTAGCTTAAAGCAGGCTGAAAGTAAAGCAGAATGTGCCTAAGGCACATTCTGCTTTACTTCCAGCCTGCTTTAAGTGGTTACCTGTGTTCAAAACTAGAAACAGGCTATGGGGTAAAGGGTTAACCCTTTCCTCCCTAAAACTTCAAATAGCCAATTTCAGTTTCCAATTTAGTCTAGTCCATTTTTGCTACTTTATGGTTGTTTTTGTCAATGTATTACAGTATCACAAACAGTGTAGACCCTGATCAGAGGGCTCCTTGAGGAGCCCTCTGATCAGGATCTTCATTGTTTGCATAGGTTTAGTATACTCTTCACAGGATCACTGCTTGGGAAGGATGCATATATGGGTGACTAGAATTCAAAGAGTTAACCCATTACCCCATAAATACGCCCTTAACTCTTTCCTCCCTGACACTTTAAATGGACAATTACAGTTTTGATTTTAGTCTAGTGTATTTCTGGCTTTTAAAGGTTGTTTTTGTCCATTTTTGGCATTATGACAAACAGTGAAGACCCTGATCAGAGGGCTCCTTTCGGAGCCCTCTGATCTGGGTCTTCACTGTTTGCACAGGACAAGTGTACTGTTCACATGTACACTGTTTGAAAAGGACGCCTATATGCGGGACTAGGGTTCAAAGGGTTAATATATTCCTCCACAGAAGAATATAGTTCCAATTACAGTCATGAATACTATAAGAAGTAGTTTCTCTATCTTAGCAAATTGTAGCTTAAAGCAGGCTGACAGTAAAGCAGAATGTACCTTAAGGCGCATTCTGCTTTACTTTCAACCTGCTTTAAGTGGTCATCTGTCTTCAAAACTAGAAACAGGCCATGGCGTAAAGGGTTAACCGATTACCTCATAGCCTGTGTCTAGTTTTTAAGATAGCTTAATCACATGAAGCAGGTTGAAAAGTAAAGCAGAATGCGCCTTAACTTTGAACTATCATATGTAATGAAACTAGGATACAGGAAAGTTTTATGGTGCTTATTGAAGACTATAACAGGGCTCCAGATAAGAGAGAGTTAACTGAACAAAACCATCATTTTCTCACTCATTTTAGCCCTAAATCCGATTGTGTAACTGTTACTACTCATTAGAATGGTCTTGAAGAGACGATTCTAATTGTTAGTGATGCCATAGGGTTTAATTTAGAAATAAAGATTTTAGATTTTGAAATACTCCCCTTATCTGGAGCCCTGCTATAAGGTGAAACTATTTTACCGAGTGGAACAATAAATTATGGACATAAAAAATGTTTCTTTTGGGTAATGTGTTAACCTTTTCCCCAATAGAAGAGCATTTAACTCTTTCCTCCCTAAAACTTCAAATGGACAAACCCAGTTTCCATTTTAGTCTAGTCCATTTCTGACTTTTAAGGGTTGTTTTTGTCAATGTTTTGCATTATGACAAACAGTGAAGACCCAGATCAGAGGGCTCCGTAAGGAGCCCTCTGATCTGGGTATTCACTGTTTGCATAGGACAGTGCGCTTTTCACATGTATACTGTTTGAAAAGGACGCCTATATGCGGGACTAGGGTTCAAAGGGTTAAAGAGACAATTCTAATGAGTATCAGTAGTCTAAACACCATAGGGTAAATGCTGAAATAATGATTTAAGTTTTTGGAACTACCTCCCCCTTTATTCGGAGCTCTGATATTTGCAACATTTTATTTTCACAGCGCTTGTCCAAGAAGTACAGGAACCAGAAGTTCAAATGTGGGGAGGATGATGAAGGCTACTCTGTCAAGCTGAAGATGAAGTATTTCACTGACTATATAGAACATAATATCGATGACAGTCCACTGTATATATTTGACAGCAGCTATGGAGAGGTATTAAAATTAATGTAAAAGCAGGGACTCAGATACTGGTAAGGGGCAGAAAACTGAACAAATCCAACATTTTCTCACTCATCTTAGCACCAACTCCTATGGTGTAACTACTCATTAGAATTGTCTCAAAGAGACAATTCTAATGAGTAGTGACACCATAGAGTTTAATTTAGAAATAAAGGATACTCCCCTTATCTGGAGGCTCTGTAAAAGTAAACCCTTTCTCTTAGCAGCGTCTTTGAAGAAAATAGTTACATTTTATTGTCATAAACATTTTCCATAAGAAACCTTTTCTATATTCTAGCATATGGTAGCTTAAAGCAGGCTGTAAGTAAAGCAGAATGTGCCTAAAGGCACATTCTGCTTTACTTTCAACCTGCTTTAAGTGATCACCTGTATTCAAAATAAGAAACAGGCTAGGGGTAAAGCCCGTAAAGGGTAAACAAGAATAACAACATTACAATAAAAGTGCCAATGGTGGTTCTATGAAGGAGAGTGTAATAAAGCTGTCTGCTTACTTTCGGCCTGCTTTAAGCACCCACCAACCACTTTCTGAAATACTGAAACAATCTATGAAGGAAAGCATTTAGAAGAAGATGAATTTGATAGTCTTTGTGGCAGATGCTAGCTTAATGCATGACAAAAGTAATGTAGAAAGCTCCTGTAGTGGCTTTCTTCTTTTTGCTCTGCATTACCCAATAGATATAAACCATTTTACACGTGTAATTAATCAAAGTCCATTCAACAATAGGCATGATGCTGACCATTGTCCCAATCCTGAGACAATGGGATGACGCATCTGATAAAGCTTATGCGGGACTATAAACCTCAGCAGAAACAACAACATCAAATTAATCTTTGATTGAAGAAATTAATTCACTTTATCTAGCCATGAATATGTATCGTAAGAAATATTTCTTATATCCATTTAGATAGTAGCTTAGCCCTTTGAACCCTGGTCCCGCATATCTGCGTCCTTTTTAAACAGTGTACATGTAAATAGTACACTTTTCTTATGCAAACAGTGAAGACCCAGATCAGAGGGCTCCGAAAGGAGCCCTCTGATCAGGGTCTTCACTGTTTGTCATAATGCCAAACATTGACAAAAACAACCCTGAAAAGTCAGAAATGGACTAGACTTAAATGGAAACTGGAATTTTCCATTTCAAGTTTCAGGGAGGAAAGAGTTAAAGCAGGCTGAAAGTATATCAGTGGTCTTCAAGGAGCATCATTCTGTTTAATTTTCAGCCTCTTAAGTGAACAATCACTCTTAACCCATTACTCCATAAATACACCTCTTTGCACCTTTAATTCAATGCTCTACTGAAGAAAATAGCTCCAATTTATACTGTCACGAATAAGAACCATAAGAAATATTTTCTATATTCTAGCAGATAATAGCTTAAAGCAGGCTGAAAGTAAAGCACAATGAGCCTTAAGGCACATTCTGCTTTACTTTCAACCTGCTTTAAGTGGTCAACTATCCTCAAAACTAGAAACAGGCTATGGGGTAATGGGTTAAATACAGAAAACAATGGATAGAAAGGTTTAAGAAGTCAGTAGGATTTTAAAGGTTTATTCGATTTTTAGTTCTGTTGGAGTTTGACACAATGTTATACACAGTTGAGACAATATTGTAAGAGCTCCAGATAAGAGGGAGTAAACTGCACAAATCCAACAATTTCTCACTTATTTTAAAATAAAATCCTATGATGTTACTACTCATTTGAATCGTCTTTTCGAGACGATTCAAATGAACAGTGACACCATAGGGTTTAAAGCAGAAATAAAGATTTTAGTTTTTGAAATACCCCCCTTATCTGGAGCCCTGTTATAATTGTTCTTTTTCAAGAGATGATATTTACTCTAATTTCTAAACAAGTGTTTCCATTGCAAACAGGAGCCAGATCAGACACAGGGTAACCCAGCATCTTATCATGCTCCAAACTGTTTGCCGCTGAGTTTAACCCTTAGCCCGCCAAATAAATTGTCGTCTGCTATATTTCTCGTCTGCTTCAAGTTTCAAAGTGCTTCAAAGTTGCTGAAAATTGCTGAAAATGTTGTCCGAGTGTCAAACAACTTGGATCCGGATGAGACGCCGAGTTACTCCGCGTCTCATCCGGATCCAAGCTGTTTGCATATGGAGCTATAGTCGTGAGTGGCAGGCTAAGGGTTAAAATGAATTGACAGAATTTGTCTACAAGTTGTTTTGTTCTACACTTTAGTGCAAGGCATTAGCGTTTCATTTTGTTCAAGAAAGAATTACATATTCTCCACAGTAACACCAAAGAAAGAAAATGTCTGCAAGGATTGTACATTTGATTTCTAGTTATTGGTAGTAAACTTAAAATGCAGTACATGTACATGTACATCTAAAATCTAAAAAAAAAACCTGACTAGTTACATAAGTGAAAAAACATTTCTTGTCACATTAACTTGGTTATTAGTGGGAATAGGGTTAGAGTTAGCTTTAAGCTCATTATATAATTACATGTATAATATAAAGTTTGAGTGAAATAAATTGTCATTATGTGGCTAGCAACACAATAGAAAACAAAGGCAACAGCCACAATAGTACCAACTCATAAGAACGTCCTTCCGTCCGTTTGTTTCTCCATCAGCACATACAGAATACAGTAAAACCTCACTATTACAACCACTAAAACGAAGGCTAATTGAGTGTATAATAGACAGGTGACAGCTTAAAGCTAGGTTACAGTGAAACAGAAAGCTCCTATAGGAGCTCTCTGTTTCACTGTCACCTTGCTTTAAGCGGTCACCTATCGTAAACACCCTAATAAATACACATTACCAGTTGACAGTGCGATACAGAGTGATGTATTTAGCTCGAGAGGTTTTTGGCGGAAATAGCCGATCTGACGAGCGCAATGGCCCGAGTCTGATCGGTTGTTTCCGCCAAAAACGTCGAGCGCTAAATGCAACACTCTGTTGCGCACTGCCAACTGGTAATGTGTTTATTATATGCCTTGAATACAAACCAGAAACAACTAAATAGTTGTTTAAATCATTTTACTTCCAAAATTTATTAGTTATTTGAAGCAGAACGAGAAGTTTTGTATGCCACAAAGTAATAACGCGGCACTCGTACATGAACGTAAATGACGTCACGTTTAATCGAAAGCGAGGTCAGAGTAAAATACAAAGTGGCTGATACAAGGTGGCCGATACAGACTCTTGTATTTTACTCTGCAGATACACGCAGAAACGCTCGATATCATTCGAAGGCATATAATAATTAACATAATTTAGTGGTCGTAATAGCGAGGTTGTACTGTACTTACTTTTCCTATCTAACTTCTACAGTTTGCAAGCCACAACCTTATAATTTCACAGAATGTTTTCACATACAGTGTTCCCTCCCTACAATGGCCCTCCCAATAATGACTCCCTCTTTACAACGATCCCCTCTAAATAAGACAATTATGTCTAATGCTTTTACTGCTCATATAGCGTCTTCTTAAATTGACGTCTGCTGTTTTTTCTCTCTCATAAGTGGATATTTTGGCAGAAAAATATAATGACAGGTGACAAACAGCTTGGATCCAGATCAGATGCAAGCTGTTTTCAACTATAAGCCAAGTCTTAATTCCCCCCCCCCCCCCCCCCCCCCCCATAATGACTTCCTCCGAACAACACACACAATCTCCCATTGGATATGGTTGTAGAGAGGGAGTACTGTTTTTCAGTCAATATTTCACAGAAATATGGATCTTTGAACTCAGGGCGTATCATATGTGTCCAAAAAAAAGTTCATTCTTTTTTTTCAGCATCCAAAGAAGAGACGTTTGTTAGAAGACTATGAAGTGCCAAAATTTTTCGAAGATGATTTATTCAGATATGCAGGGGAGGAAAAACGACCACCTTACAGGTTAGTTTTGTATTCTGTAAGACGTCATTCCCTCTAGAAGATTCTTGCTTTACTTTCACTCCGTCTTAAGCGTTAACCTGTCAAAGTGTAGAAAACACTAATGCTGCATGAATCAAACTTCTTTTTTTAAGTGGCTGATTAACTCTTTCCTCCCTGAAACTTTAAATGGAAATTCCATTTTAGTCTAGTCCATTTCTGACTTTTAAGGGTTGTTTTTGTCAATGTTTGGCATCATGACAAACAGTGAAGACCCTGATCAGAGGGCTCCTTTCGGAGCCCTCTGATCTGAGTCTTCACTGTTTGCATAGGACAAGTGTACTATTCACATGTACACTGTTTGAAAAGGACGCCTATATGCGGGACTAGGGTTTAAAGAGTTAAAGTAAAGCAGAAAACTCCTTTAGGCCCCAAACCAACTCCTCTAGTGAAGGTATGAAGCGTTGATACAGTGGAGAATCTGTTATTCTTTCCCAATAAACGCGTTTACGCTAAAACTATTATTTGCAGTGCAATGAGTTTGGAGCCAGATCAGACGCCGGGTAACCCGGCGTCTGATCAGGCTCCAAACTGTTTGCCACCAAGATAAACAAGAATTATTAGAATTGTCCAAAAGTTGTTCTTTTCTACGTTTTAGTGCTTTGCGTTTGCGTACGTTTGCGTTTAAACGGGAAAGAATAACAGATTCTCCACTGTAGCTGCTTCAAGTAGAATGAAATGTAAAGTAGAAATCACCTATTGGAGCTTTCTGTTTTCCTTTCATCCTTCTTTAACCCTTTCCACCATATAAGCTTCTTTTAGCACACTCAGTTTATTACTCCACTGAAGACAATAGTTCCAACTTATGCAGTCATGAAAATATGCCATAAGAAATATTTTCTTTATCTAGCATCTACTAGGATTTCTTATATTGCACATCCATTACTCCATAAAATGCATCTACTTTTTCAGTGAGACCTGTTTAAAGTATACTCATTACATTCACAAATACTGTAGATTCAGATCAGAGGGCTCCTATGATTTGGTTCTACACTGTTTGCTATTTTAAAGCATTATTTATAATACTACCCAGAGTTCCAACTAGACTGGTTCATGTTTTGGTTACTAAAATGATCCCCATGGGAACATAATCACCCACAAAGGTAACTTGAAAGAGTAAATTAGTTAACCCTTAGCCCGCCAAATAAATTGTCGTCTGCTATATTTCTCATCTGCTTCTAGTTTCAAAGTTGCTCAAAATTGCTGAAAATGTTGTCCGAGTGTCAAACAGCTTGGATCGGGATGAGACGCCGAGTTACTCGGCGTCTCATCCGGATCCAAGCTGTTTGCATATGGAGCTATAGTCGTGAGTGGCAGGCTAAGGGTTAATTGTTTGTTGCAGATGGTTTGTGATGGGTCCTGCCCGCTCAGGGACTGGTGTACATATTGATCCCCTGGGAACAAGTGCTTGGAATGCCTTGGTGAAAGGTCATAAACGGTAGGCTGCACCAGCACCCTAGAAACATGCTATTCTTTCCAAATACAGTATTTTCTGAAATAGAGGCCCAAAAATCATATACAGTAGAACCTCGATATCTCGAACTCTTAATTCGAAGCTTAATTTGACTATCCGATTTGTCGACACATGAATTGCATTATTTCATGCTCGATTAAGTCAAACATACCCATTTTTATGCCCCCGGCATCGACAGATGCGGGAGCATACAGTAATCGTCCCGTCCGTCCGTCCGTCAGCACGCACGAAAGGTCCTTTGTTGGGTAGGGAGAACAATAGATTCCATTCATTCCGTGATTGCCCTATTGTTATTGTTGTTTTTATGCCCCCGGCATCGACAGATGCGGGAGCATATAGTAATCGTCCTGTCCGTCCGTCCTTCCGTACACACCCTAGGATACTTATGTGGCTAAAATTCTTAGCCACATAATAGAAAAACATTAACCTGGCCGTCTCTTGTGACATTAACCTGGCCATTTCTTGTGACATTTACCTGGCCAGTTGTGGGACATAGGGTAAGGGGTAGGGTTAGCCTCCAGACCATTCTATTCCAAGTTAGAGCAAAAAGAAATTGTAGAAACAATAGAAAATAGCCACATAAGTATCCAAGCGTAAGTACGTTCGTCCGTCCGTCCGTAACCAGGTTAAGTAGATTTTACCGTTTCGTCTAGCATCAACACCGCTTATTCAAATGCTTGGATACTTATACAGTTGTTGCCTTGGACCATTCCCTAGCCACCAATAATACCTAACCTTGATTTTGACCTTGACCTTGACCTAATTTGGAGAATATTTTAAATAAGCTATTTCTTGGTTAACTAGATTTTACCGTTTCATCTAGCATCAACACAACTGACTACAATTCTTTGATACGTATACAGTTGTTGCCTTGGACCATTCCCTATACACCAATATCACCAAATTTTGACCTTGACCTTGACCTAAATTTAATTTAGAAAATTTTAAATGGGCTCTTTTTCGGTTAACTAGATTTTACCGTTTCGTCTAGCATCAACACTGTTTACTACAATGCTTCGATACTTATACAGTTATTGCCTTGGACCATTACCAACTGTCCAATAATACCCAAACTCAATTTGACCCTGACCTTGACCTAATTTGGACTTAGAAAAGATTCAGAATATATTGTCAAGGATGCCACCGGGGGCATAAGCGTTTCATTGAGCGCGCAGTCTTGTTCAAAGTTAAAATGTGGCTCAGCCGGGTATGTTTGACCTAACCGAGTTCGAGGTATCGAAGTTTAACTGTATATGATAATAGTGTGATAAGTGAAATTCTGAAATTGATGGTAGCTGAGTCCTGTTTCCAATTTCCAAAACGAGTTTCAGAAAGTTAAACCTTAAAGCAGGTTCTGCCTTTCTTTCAGCCTGTTTTAAGCTACCAACTTTCAGGAAAATTATATTCTAATAAAGGTTCCCTCTTTGAAAACAGTCTGGTCCACTGCCATAAGTCTGGGGCCTTTATTACAGATAATACTGTAACTCCTTTTACTCTGAAACATCAAATGGGTAATTCGAATGTCCAATTAAGTCAAGTCCATTCTTTACTATTTAGGGGTGTCTTTTACAAAACATAATGGAAAACCGTGCAGACCCTGATTAGGGATTGGCCCCCGGGGCTTATAAGTTTTACAAAGACTTAATTATGTAGTAAAACCTTTAAAAATCTTCTTCTCTGAAACCGTAAGGCCCATACCTTTTATATTTGGCATCTAGCTTTGTCTTATGGTCTTCTACCTAGATTGTTCAAATCATGACCCCAGGGTAAAAAATGACCCCGCCCCGGGGCTTATCAGTTTTATATATACTTTTACAGGAAAACCTAATTCCGAGTTGTTACAGTTTCATGCAACAGTCCACATACATGCAATGACAAACTTCATTATGCATCGAGTAACACAATAGTTACTCAGGTGAGCGATTTAGGGCCGCATGCGGCTCTTGTTTTGACTGTTTAGGGTTGCATTTGTGAAGGTTTTGCAATATGACTATCCAACACACAGAGTAGGAACCCTCTGATGTGGGTCTCTACTGTTTGCACAGGACAAATTCTATCTTGCAAAAGAAACATACAGTAAAATCTTTATATTACTGCCACTAAATGAAAGGCTAATTGATTGTTTAAAAACAAGTGACAGCTTAAAGCAAGGTGACAGTAAAACAGAAAGCTCCTTTAGGAGCTTTCTGTTTTACTGTCACCTTGCTTTAAGTAGCGAATGGTCCTAAACACCCAGTTATTAGCTCGTCTGTTCGTAGAACAGCAGAGCTAATGTCATACCCCCGGCGTGGGCGTGGGCGTGAGCGTTGCCAAGGTTAAAGTTTTTTGGACGGGTTGTTTTAAAGCTTAATATTTGTGCTAGGGTGCTGAAATTTTGTATGGAGGTTCATTTGGGGTTAAACATTGATGTTATGAAGTTGGAATTTAAAAATAATTTTAATTTATGTCAATTTTCAACATGTTTTGGACTTAGGTTTTTCGACTACAAATCACCAGGTTAAAGTTTTTTGGACGGGTTGTTTTAAAGTTTAATATTTGTGCTAGGGTGCTGAAATTTTGTATGGAGGTTCATTTGGGGTTAAACATTGATGTTATGAAGTTGGAATTTAAAAATAATTTTAATTTATATCAATTTTCAACATGTTTTGACTTAGGTTTTTCGACTACAAATCACCAGGTTAAAGTTTTTTGGACGGGTTGTTTTAAAGTTTAATTTTTGTGCTAGGGTGCTGAAATTTTGTATGGATGTTCATTTGGGGTTAAATATTGATGTTATGAAGTTGGAATTTAAAAATGATTTTACTTTATGTCAATATTTAACGTGTTTTGGACTTAGGTTTTTCGACTACAAATCACAAGGTTAAAGTTTTTTGGACGGGTTGTTTTAAAGCTTAATATTTGTGCTAGAGTGCTTAAATTTTGTATGGAGGTTCATTAGGGGTCAAACATTGATATTATGAAGTTGAAATTTAAAAATGATTCTAATTTTTGTCAATATTTAACGTGTTTTGGACTTGGGTGTTTTGCTACTAAACACCAGGTTAAAGTTTTTTGGACGGGTTGTTTTAAAGTTTTAATACTTGTGCTAAGGTGTTGAAATTTTGTATGGAGGTTCATTAGGGGTCAAACATTGATATTATGAAGTTGAAATTTAAAAATGATTTTAATATTTGTCAATTTTTGACATGTTTTGGACTTAGTTGTTTTGACTACAAATCACCAGGTTAAATGTTGCACAAGTTGTTTTAAAGTTTAATATAACTAGATTTAGACTCAAAATTTATTTAATAATCTTTCTAAACTGAAAATTGATTTGCTTTCCATACAAGATGTTTTTTTAGACTTAAACTTTAAACAGGCGAGCATCAGGTGGCTTTGACACCCATTTCTGGTTTACACACTTTTGTGATTGAAATAGAGAGGTATTGGTGTAAATGCATTTAAAAAGAAGTATTCAAAGGTTTAAAGCAAGATGACAGTTGTTTTGTGTATTGCTGTAGATGGTGCCTTATGCCGACCTTCACCCCTAAGGATGTTGTCAAGGTGAGGTCTAGTGAGGGAGGTAAGCAGAGAGACGAGGCTGTGACATGGTTCAATGTGATATACCCCAGAACCCAGCTACCCACATGGCCTAAAGACTGTAAACCTGTAAGTGTACAGAGGGGAGGTAACTCTGCACGCAAGCTGCAAAACCATGATTAACTTTGCAAACAGTTTAGATCCAGATGAGACATCACATTACACAGTGTCAGGTCAGAATCCAACCTGTTTTAGATTTTAAAGTTGGTCAAAGAAAGTGGATGGGACTTATGGTCTTGTTGACATGGCAACCAGGCACAATATCTAGGAAAATGTTTTTCCCCGAAGTGATTGGTCATATTTCAATTTGATTTTCACCAAAATGCTTCTCAGTTGATAGTCTTGAAAAGTTGTTCAAAAAACATGTCTGCCAGAGGGCTGTGTCATTTTCCGTATTCAGTTATCAAGTGAAAAGTTTAGATGTATTTTCGTTGTATCTTTTTGAGATTTTGTCAGTGTCATATCCTTGATAAAATTTAGGTCATACATGAATATAGGTCATGTCGGGTCATAAAGTAGGTCAATTCGCAGAAAAAACTTTTGGGCACTCCAGAGACCATATTTTTTGCAAAATCTTCTTGAAACTTGCCTAGAAGGATCATTTTGACAAAAACTAGGCAATTGTATGAATATGGGTTACATAAGGTTCAAAAGAAGGTCAAAAGATAGAAAAAGTTCTGAAAAAGTTCCTACACCCTTTAGGAGCCACAAAATCATTAAACTTGCTGACAATGATCACCTTGACGAAATCTAACCATTGTAGTAATATGGATCACATAAAATTACAAAGTCTGTCAAGGAGGTCAAATTGTAGGAAAAATTTGAAATACTCTTGTATCCACATTTTCTCTAATTTCATGAAATTTGATTTCTCTGAACGCTTCAGGGTTCAAGGTTATAAAGTGTTTGAGCTGAGTCTGAGTGTATTCTCAAGCATTTGATTGGTCAGATTTGAGCCTAGGCTTAAATCTGACCAATCAAATGCTTGAGAACGACTTAAGACTCAGCTGAAAAGCTTTATAACCTTGAACCCAGGGTCTCATCAGAGCACCAGATAAGGGTAGTTTTTCAAAAAATAAAATCTTTATTTCTGAATTAAACTCTATGGTATCACTACTCATTAGAATCGTCTCTTCGAGACGATTCTAATGAGTAGTAACACCATAGGATTTGGTGCTAAAAAGAGTGAGAAAATGTTGGATTTGTTGAAAAAACTACCTCTTATCTGGAGCCCTGGTCTCATGGCCGTCTTGTTTCCTTGCAGCTTGAAATCGTTCAGAAGCCAGGAGAGACTGTGTTCATACCAGGCGGCTGGTGGCATGTGGTGCTAAACTTAGACGAGACAATAGCCGTCACACAGAACTTCTGCAGCATTGTTAACTTCCCAATCGTATGGCATAAAACTGTACGGGGGAGGCCAAAACTGTCCAAGAAATGGTTAAAGGTATTACAGGTGAGTTCACTCTTTTAACATCATGGGTGTGTTAGAAATATACTCATGACATTTGCAAACAGTGTAGATCCAGATCAGAGGGCTCCTATAGGAGCCCTCTGATCATGGTCAACACTGTTTGCTACCATAAATTAAACCAGTATTCATTAAACTACCGAGAATTCCAAGAAGACTGGTTCACGTTTTTGGTAAATAAAAATGAGTACCTTAGTGTTGAAAGAGTCAAGTAAAGGCAGATGTTTTATTGTGTTGCTGCCATGAAAGAGATGGGAGATTAACCCTTTACTAGGGGTGTAACGATTCGGCGGTGTACCGATATATTGCTGTGTGAGCTGAATAATATTGCCCCGCGGTTCAGATTCAGGAAAACCGATTTTCTCTGCCTTATTTAAAAACGGTAAAAGAATGGACAAACTTACTTTTTGTTTCGCGGAATTGTTCACGAAACAATGCGTAGACGCAGTCCAGTGTTTTATCCATATCCCTAGCCGGTGTAACAGTAATTATTTCGTTTCCGTTTAATCTTGCTCAACGAGACGCTCTTATTAAGAAACAAATAGCTAATCAAGGGCCTGGTTGAACAAGATTAATACAGTAAACACGATGGCAGATGCTTGTTCCATACTTACACGGTATATTGCAATATATTGCGATTCGATTTCTCCGTATTGCGATATACTGGGATGCGGGTTTCGGCGAATTGATACACCCCAACCCTTTACCCCATAGCCTGTTTATAGTTTTGAAGATAGATGGCCACTTAAAGCAGGTTGAAAGTAAGGCAGAATGTACCCACAACCCTTTCCCTTTAGAAGCGCCTTTTAGCGGATATGATTTATTCATCTGCTGAAGAAAATAGTTCCAATTTAATCAGTAATGAAATGTATTATAGGGAATATTTTCTATACTATAGCACATGATAGCTTAAAGCAGGCTGAAAGTAAAGCAGAATGCGCCGTAAGGCGCATTCTGCTTTACTTTTAACCTGCTGTAAGTAGTCACCTACCTCAAGTACTAGAAATAGGATATCAGGTAAAGGGTTAAGGTGCATTCTGCTTTACTTTCAACCTGCATTAAGCTACTATCTGCTAGGATATAGAAAATATTTCTTACGGTGCATATCCATGACAGTATCAAGTGGAACTGTTTTCTTCAGTGAAGGAATAAATTAAAGGTGTAAAAAGGCATATTTCTGGAATAATGGGTCAGTTTTGTTACCACATCAAATAAGAATATTGTACAGAAGAGGGCTTGTATTAATCTCTGAGCTGATTTGCTAATAGGGGCCTGGTACAGTCGAACTTGATATCTCAAACTCGCTTAATTCGAACTATCCGATTTGTCAACACATAAATTGCATTATTTCATGCTCGGTTAAGTGGATCATACCTGTATTTCACTTTGAAATACGGGTATGTTCGACCTAACCGAGTTCGAGATATCGAAGTTCAACTGTATTTTGATTGAGAGCTCCTGTAAAGTAACCCGGGCTGTTTCTTACAGAGCGAGCGTCCTGAAGTGGCAGCCCTGACAGAGAAAGTGGACCTCAGCAAGCCTACAGGCCTCAACTCTGACAGCAGCAGCTCTGGCTCATCCAGCTCTAGCTCCAGCGATGAGGGGTCGGGGGACAGCCAGGACATGAGGAGCAGGAATAAGAGGTCAGTAGAGTTAACGGCACAAATCTAACATTTTCTCCCTCATTTCAACACAAAATCCTATTGTGTTACTACTCATTAGAATCGTCTCTTTGAGGGAGTTAACTATGGTGTTACTACTCATAAGAACCGTCTCTTCGAGACGATTCTAATGAGTAGTGACACCATAGGGTTTAAAGCATGTTAGTTTTTTAAATACTCCCCTTATCTGGAATATCGGCGTCAGCAGTTGTAAGGGATGGTGTGTTCCCTGTAACCCATTACCCCATAGATATGCCGTTCGACACCTTTAACATTTTCCTCCATGTAGCCTGTTTCTTGGCTTTATCTGATGCAGTGCTTATGTCTGAAACATAGTATTTACAGGAATGTCCTCACTACTGTTGAAAGCGACGTAAAATCGAAACAAATCAAACCAAAATCACTTGCTGAACATGCTATAACCTGGGATATATTTACAGGTAATAGAAATAAATAGGGCTTTAAAAGGTGTGTCTATTGGAGTAATGGGTCAAAGCATACTAAAAGTTGAGCAGAAGACTCCTAACAGAGCTTAAAGCAGCCACCTATCAGGGTGTACAGTGGAGAATCTGTTATTCTTTCCCAATAAACGCGTTTACGCTAAAACTATTATTTGCAGTGCAAACAGTTTGGAGCCAGATCAGACGCCGGGTAACCCGGCGTCTGATCAGGCTCCAAACTGTTTGCCACCAAGATAAACATGAATTATCAGAATTATCCACAAGTTGTACTTTTCTACGTTTTAGTGCTTTGCGTTTGCGTACGTTTGCGTGTAAATGGGAAAGAATAACGTTTTCTCCACTGTATGAGTTAACCAATTACCACATAGCCTGTCTCTAGTAATAAAGATAAGTGATCACTTAAAGCAGGTTCAAAGTAAAGCAGAATGTGCCTTAACCCTTTACTCTATAGCTTTTGCAATCCTTGAATGTCCGGCGTTCATCGTCAACAATTTTAGTGTTAACACTCTATAGAGGCTTGAATCTTTACCCAATCTTTCTCAAACTTGCTCAGATTGTATGTGACCATAAGAGTTTGTATGAGTTTGATCATGGTTGAAATTGGACCAATAGGTCAAGAGTTATCTTCCTTTGAATTGCTGAAAATGCCATATTTAACAATGTTTACTACACTCAAGAGGCTTGCTCAGATTGTATATAACCATAAGATTTTGGATGTCAGAGTTTGATTATAGTTGAAATCGGATTAATTGTTCAAGAGTTTGGATGAGTTCAATTTGCTCAGATTGTATAAGCAGGTCATGGATGAGTTTGAAAATGGTTGAAATCAGACTATTTGGTCAAGAATTATCTGCCCTTGATGTGTTGAAAATGCCTTATCTAACCGTGTTTATACTCCAGCACCTACAGTTTAAATGGATTTTGATTATACTTGCACAGAATGTGTGAGGGTCGAAACGTCGAATCAAATAAAAAACTATTAACACCAGATTGCCTGGGTTGTGTGTGTACTACTGTACTTACCTCTCCAACCAGTTGCACAGAATGTGTAAAAAGACATAAGAATTTTTGAAGGAGTGCAATTATTGTTGAAATTTGATGATTGTGGCAAGAGTTATCTGCCCTTAATATACTTTGAAATGCTAGAAAAGGCTTTATTTCAGTATTGTTTATGCTCTAGTTCTGCCCTTGATGTACTCTTCTATACTAGATTTGTTTGTATTTCAAACTATATATATTCTACAAATTTGAATGGATTTAGATTAATATGGGTGAAACTCAAAGGTAAAGCTATCAGGCTTCTTTACAACAGGTGAGTGATATCAGGGCCTTCAATGCCCTCTTGTCCAAGATTGAAAATAGGTTAACAGGTAAAGCTAAAGCAGGTTGTAAGTAAAGAAGAATGTGCATCACATTCTGCTTTACTTTCACAGCGTTTTTTTTCCTTCTTTGAACGGTACCGGGGAACGGACCCGTTCCCAATTGGAGGCGGACCCATACCAATTTGATGACCTGACCCTTCCCAATCAAAAGAAATCAATTATCGGACCTGTTCCCAATCAAAATAAACATATTTGCCAATTATCAATTACATTTTCCCTTTAAATCATAGCATTCCATCCATATTCCAACTTATCTTTTGCTACAATGAATGTAAACAAAGTTACGAAACTCCATTGACATTTTGGGGGGTATGTATAAAACAATACCAGTGATTACGGCCGAATTTCGGAAACGGTCCGGTCGAAGATTTATACATGACCCTTCATCGAGACTGGTTAATGTTGCGTGATCGCAAAATCCGCTGAAATTGATAAGAGTTTACAAACCCAGTCTGACTCTGTTTACCATCATTTATAAAATAGAAAACCTACAATTAAAACAATCATGAGCCATAATTCAAAGTATTACAGAATTGTTTTGAACAAGACGATAATGAAAAACTTGAATCTAGATCACTGCCTTTAACACTCGCGAGCGTGATTGGCAGTATCCTGAGATAGATAAGATAAGATTTTAGATTTTACCAAGTCATCAACTCTGTCTCGGCCGCAACCGCGTCTACTGTGAGTAACACACCCAGCGTAGATTTAGTTTCTACACCATGTTTACCATCATAAACAGTTCTAACGGTTTAGTAACTTAAATTTCCAATTTCTGCGTTGTCATCATTTAAAAACTCGTTTTTCCCAATTTGACTTGAAAAATTCCCAATCTGAGGGGTACCGGACCCGTTCCCAATTGGGTGAAAAAAAACGCTGCTTTCAGCTTGCTTTTAAGTACAATCTGCTAGGATATAGGAAATATATTTATGGAACATATTCATAACTGTATAAAGCGGAACTATTCTCTTCAGTGGAGGAATAAATTAGATGCATTAAAATGTGTATCTATGGAGTAATGGGTTAAAGGGTAAAATATTGATAATACAAAAAATGGCAAAGATGTGAGATTTGACTAGGTCTGCAGTGTTTGAACATTATGTGTGACCATGTTGAATAGGAACACATCAAACCATCCATGTGTCTGACATTTTACATAGATAAGCATAAACCCATATTTTCTTCTGACAGACCCATGAAATCAGGAAGGAATATCCATGCAGAGTAAGCGTCTTTTATCAACCCCTCCCTGCCATTATGACGTCATAATCCATCTAACACAGGGCTCCAGATAAAAGGGAGTAATCTGAACAAATCCAACATTTTCTCACTCATACAGCACTAAATCCTATGGTGTTACTACTCATTTGAATCGTCTCTTTGAGACGATTCTAATGAGTAGTGACACCATAGGATTTAAAGCAGAAATAAAGGTTTTAGTTTTTGAAAAACTTTCCTAATCTGGAGCCCTGTAATACATTAACTTTTATATTTTTGTCTGCTTGCAGAAATATCATTTGCTTTTATTTCTCTCTAAAATTTAGAATATTTGACAGTTTGTCTAAAACAGCAATTATATGGATTTCAAGCAGCTTGGATCCTGACCAGATGCTATGTTACATGACATTTGATCTTTGTCCAAACTGTAGGTTAGTATTGTCAAACGTGGCACTGAAGGGGTTGACTTACAAGAACCTTTTTTTTTTTTTATCTTTAGTCTCCTTAGTTCTATAGTCTATATACAGTAGAACGTCTCTATTACGACCACTAAAATGTGTCAAATATTAGTAGTTTAAGAAAGGTGACTGCTTAAAGCAATGTGCAAGTGAAACAGAAAGCTCCTACAGGAGCTTTCTGTTTCACTTTCACATTGCTTTTAGCTTTTACCTGTCCTTTATACGGACAATTAGCCTTCTTTTTAGTGGTCGTAATAGAGGGGTTCTACTGTACTTTTGTTCTGTTATACACTGGCCTTAGTTGGTAAAAAATGGTTGTAAATTATAGCACAGAGGAACTACAGATAAGATATTTTTTAAAAAAACCCAGTAAAACCTCTCTATTACAACTACTAAAACGAAGGCTAATTGACTGCATAAAAGACATGGGACAGCTGAAAGCAAGGGAAACATAAAACAGAAGGCTCCTGAAGGAGCCTTTTGTTTTACGTTTACCTTGCTTTAACCCTTTCCCTCATAGAAGGGACTTTTAGCGTATTTAATTTATTCCTCTGCTGAAGAAAATAGTTCCAATTTATACAGTCATGAAAACATACCATAAGAAATATTTTCTAAATCCTAGCAGATAATAGCTAAAAGCAGGCTTAAAGTAAAGCAGAATGGGCGCATTCTGCTTTACTTTCAACCTGCTTTAAGTAGTCACCTATTTTCAAAGCTAGAAACAGGCTATGGGTTAAGAAGTCACATGCCTCAAACACCTAATAATAAACACAATTTAGTGATTGTTTTAGAGGGGTTTTCTGTACTAACAATACATCCTAATTTCTCAACATAACTCTATGATATCAGTCCTCATTAGAATCGTCTCTACCGTAAAAATCCTAAACATTGGGACACCCTGTTTAACTGCTGCAATTGTCATAAAATTTGAGCAAACTGCTTTTAAGTTGTATCACACAGAAATTTGTCCAAAAGGTGCAAACTAAATGTCAAGCAGTTTGATCAAAGCCTATGCTGTTTGCTCAGGCCTATCTGTCCAAATTCTTAGGATCATTATGGTAATTCTAGTGAGTACTCACATCATAGGGTTTTTGGAAACAGAGAAGTGAAATGTTTGAAATTGCTTAGTTTATTTGCTCCAGGGGCTCCAGATAAGGGAAGTATTTCAAAAACTAAAATCTTTATTTCTGCAATAAATCCTATGGTGTCACTACTCATATGAATCTGCTTGAGGAGACGATTCTAATGAGTAGTAACACCATAGTATTTGGTGCAAAACTGAGTGAGCAAATGTTGGGATTTTTTCAGTTTACTCCCTCTTATCTGGAGCCCTGTGACAATGCTCACACTTATCTGTAGGCCCTATATGGCTTGGTTCAGTATTTGTCAACACCGTCAAACTTTTGTTAACCCTTTACTTCGTAGCCAATTTCTAGTTTTGAAGATTGTCAATTTGTGTCCACTTAAAGCAGGCTGGAAGTAAAGCAGATGCCCTTAAAGGCATATTCTGCTTTACCGGTACTTTATGCCTACTTTAAGTGACTAGATGCTAGGATATATGCACATTTATTACTGCTCAAAATTGGACTATTTTCTTCAGTGGAAGAATTAGCTAATGTATAAATATGTGTATCTATAAGTAAAGGGTTAAGTGAAAATTCGTTTCAAAGAAATATTTTGGTAAGTTTTGAAGAACGCAGTTTTTAAGATAGCTTTCTGCATCACTTTGTTCTACATGAAGCTATTGTTCATAAAGTTTGGACATGCACTTAATTTTAAATCATTTTTTATATTAGCTCGCCTGTTCGTAGAACAGCAGAGCTAATGTCATACCCCCGGCGTGAGCGTGGGCGTGAGCGTGGCCAAGGTAAAAGTTTTTTGGACAGGTTGTTTTAAAGCTTAATATTTGTGCTAGGGTTATAACATTTTGTATGGAGGTCCATTTGGGGTTAAACATTGATGTTATGAAGTTTGAATTTAAAAATGATTTTAATTTATGTCAATTTTTGACATGTTTTGGACTTAGGTTTTTCTACTACAAATCACCAGGTTAAAGTTTTTTGGACGGGTTGTTTTAAAGCGTAATATTTTTGCTAGGGTGCTGAAATTTTGTATGGAGGTTCATTTGGAGTTGAACATTGATGTTATGAAGTTTGAATTTAAAAATAATTTTAATTTATGTCAATTTTCGACATGTTTTGGACTTAGGTTTTTCGACTACAAACCACCAGGTTAAAGTTTTTTGGACGGGTTGTTTTAGAGTTTAATACTTGTGCTAGGGTGCTTAAATTTTGTATGGAGGTTCATTAGGGGTCAAACATTGATGTTATGAAGTTGAAATTTGAAAATAATTTTAATTTTTGTCAATATTTGACACGATTTGGACTTAGGTGTTTTTCCTACTAAACACCAGGTTAAAGTTTTATGGACGGGTTGTTTTATAGTTTAATACTTGCGCTAAGGTCCTGAAATTTTGTATGGAGGTTCATTAGGGGTCAAACATTGATGTTATGAAGTTGAAATTTAAAAATATTTTAATATTTGTCAATATTTGACACAATTTGGACTTAGTTGTGTTGACTACAAATCACCAGGTTAAAGGTTGCACGGGTTGTTTAAAGTTTAATATAACTAGACTAAGACTCAACATTAATTTAATAATAGTTCTAAACTGAAAATTGATTTTCTTTTTATACAAGATGTTTTTTAGACTTAAACTTTAAACAGGCGAGCATCAGGTGGCTTTGACACCCATTTCTGGTTCAACACAAGCATTGAGTTCAATAGAGCCTTTAATGTTGTAGTTTGTACTACTGTAAGTGGCACAATGTCTGTCTGTCTAAAGTTATAGATAATTGAGAAGGAGAATAGAGCTCTGGATAATTGGAGTATGTCAAAAACTAAAATCTTTATTTCTGCATTAAACCCTATGGTGTCACTACTCATTAGAATCGTCTCGTTGAGACTATTCTAATGAGTAGTGACACCATTGGTTTTGTAGCTGAAATTAAGTGAGAAAATTTTGAATTTGTTCACTTTACTCCCACTTATCTGGAGCCCTGCGAGAAGTTGTTATGCTGTTGACTTTTTATGCCCCCATGATGGTTAGCTTTGGGCATAATGGTTAATCCATGACATGATGTCCATCCGTAACTCCAAACTGTTGGTAGTAGCTATCACAAATTGAGGGGGAGGGTCGGATCTAATGTTGTTATAACTTGTGACCCAACCCCAATTCCATGTATATTTGAGGGAATAAAAATATGTTTAAACTATCACAAATTGAGCTATAGCATGCTACATATTAAATAAAAAATATAGTTCATGTTGATCGGCTGTTAACCTAATTAGGATAAGCTTAGTGCTTGCAGTCATGTGTGATTGACGATGAAACAAAATGATTCCTTGTACTTTTTATTTGTAATTTATTAGATTAAATGTGTTTTTGTGCCCCAGGTTGTCTTATGAAAGGTTGCACAACAAATATTGTCCTAAGTCAGATTATGAAATTCTCAATTATTATTTATTTCTCCACTAATCCTGTTTTGTGACATCTCTTGGGAATCATCTTTTCAAGACGACTCCATAGCAATGTCACAAGAAAGGATTAGATTTATTTAAAAAATCAGGGCTGCCATTTCTGCAGATTTTTCCGAAATCTTCAGATTTTTATCCTAGCAGATAGTAGCTTAAAGCAGGCTGAAAGTAAAGCAGAATGCACCCTAAGGTGCATTCTGCTTTACTTTCAACCTGCTTTAAGTAATTGCGCTTGAAAAATAGAAATTTCGGAAATCTTAAGAATTTTCAAGATCAACTTATGGCAGCCCTGCTGCATACTAGACTTTACTTATACAGTTGTTGTCTTGGTCCACTCCCAGTTCACCCAGTATATACCACCCAATCTTGATTTGGTCTTGACCGTTACCTGATTTGTGACTAACAACCTTATTCAAAGCATATCTAGTTAGCATACGTGTACATGTAGTTTTAAATCATGGTACTTGATCAGGGTCTACACTGTTTGCCATTCAGTTTTCATCTTCTTGACACATTACTGTGTGATAAAGCAATTTGTTCAAATTTTATGATAATCATAGCAGTAACACAGGATTTTCCAATGTTTAGCATTTTTACGGTAGTTTCACACTGATTTTAGTACATCACTGCCTTCATCGGTTTATGTATACCAATAAAAGAAGCAGGTGAATTGTACACAGATACATGTAGATCTTTTGGCTTGAACTTTTTTTGATTGAACGTTTAAGCATTGATATATAATTTATCTAGAACCTAATAATACAATCCGGGGGCCCGTTTCTTAAAACTTTGTACGACAAATGTTGTCGTAAGTCAGATTATAAAATTCTCAATTATTATTTATTTCTCTATCTAATCCTGTCTTGTGACATCTCCTTGGAATCGTCTTTTCAAGACGATTCCAAAGAGATGTCCTAAGACAGGATTAGACAGAGAAATTAGAAGTAAAATGTATTTTAATGTGTTGACTTCCGACCGTTTTTGTCTTACAAAGTTTTATGAAACGGGGCCCCAGAATCCTATAATACAATACTATCTTGATACCATTTACAGTAGCCTTTGACCCCATAGATACACCTTTCTACTCATCTGATAACATATATTTATATGCTAAGAAAAGTAGTCTCCCACTTGGAAGTACTACTGTTTAATGTAAAATATAAAAGGCATGTCAATTTCCTTTCCAGATGAGAGTTTAAAGCAGACGGAAAGTAAAGCTTTATTAAGCAAACCACCTGTCCTTTTAGGTGAAAGGGTGAAAAGTTTCCTGAAGATTAGTCGATAAATATTTATCTGTTTTGATAGTGACTCAAAGTAAGAATTGCTGATGATTTATCTTGACACCCAACTCCAATCAACCTTTTACTTTCTGTTACCCGCTGATAGTAAATAACATACATGTACAGCGCTCCCTCTCTACAACGGCCCTCCCAACAACAATTCCCTCTTCACAAAGACGCTTGCTGCTGATCCCGAAACAAGAAATTATGTCCAACCTTTTTACGTCTGCAATAATCTTCTGCTTAAAGTTGTCGTCTGCTGTATTTCTCAAAATTACATATTGGGCATTTTGACATAACAAACCTTAGTGACGAGTGACAAACAGCTTGAATCCAGATCAGACGCCGCGTTACGCGGCGTCTGATCTGGATTCAAGCTGTTTGCAAATGTAATCCTATTGCCCTCTCTATAACGACTCCCTCCGAACAACGCACACATTTGTTGTCTCCCATTGGATGTCGTTGTAGAGAGGGAGCGCTGTACATGGATTATAGATCCAATAATGTTAACTAAACTGATTAATAGATATTTTCTATATCTCAGCAGATAGAAGCTTAAAGCAGGTTTAAAGTAAAGCAGAATGTGTGGAGGGCCTCAAGACGCATTCTGCTTTACTTTCAACCTGCTTTAATTGGCCACCTGTCTTCAAAACTAGAAACAGACTATGGGGTAATGGGTTAATACACAATAAAAGGAGCCCTCTGATCAGGGTCTACACTGTTTGTCATTTTGAAATATGTTGCTAGAATCCACCCTAAATATTTAATAATGGACTAGACCTATTATGAAATTGGAACTGTCCATGAAATGTTTCAGGGGTGAATGAGTTAAACAAGATTTTCTGTGGAAATTGCATTACGCAGCCAGTTAAACTTTAAAACACATCTATCTTGATAAAAGTGCAAACAATTTCCATTCAGCATAAATTATTCATCTGATCACAGTGGAAATATTCTCAGAAAACCTAAAAGTGTTTGAGGTGGGGTATTTTTATTTTAACTCATTAACCCCTGGTGCTGTGTATATGCATCATTTGCAAACAGTGTAGCGAAGGAATCAAGGATGCAGTTGTCCTATGTAAGCAGTGTAGACCCTGATCAGAGCCCTGTAATGTGGGTCTGCACTGGTTGTCATTTTGTGATATATTAAAAGGAACCCTTAATTGTCAAAAAATAGACAAGACTTAATTCAAAACTGGACTTGTTCATTTGAAATTTCACTGGTGTTTACAAGTTAACCTCTCACCCCATAGTCTGTTTCTAGGTTTGAAGACGGGTTATGACTTAACCTATTACCCCATAGTCTGTATCTAGTATTGAAGATAGGTGACAATCTAATGCAGGTTGACAGCCAAGTAGAATGTGCTTTAAGCTACCATTTGCTTGGATATAGAAAACATTTGTGATGATGCAATATTCATTACTGTATAAACTTTAAATTTATTATTTTCTTCAGTGGAGGAATAAAGTGAAGGTGTGAAAGGCATATCAATGGGGTAATGGATGAGCAGGTTGATAGTATAGCAGATTGTGCAGTAGGGCACATTTTGCATTACTTTCACTCTGCATTAGCTAACATCTGCTAGGATAAAGAAAATATTTGTTCTGGTGCATACCCCCAATTTTATAGAATAAATCAAATGTTTAAAAATGTGTATATATGGAGTAAAGAGTTAACATAATAGTGCTTAGACATTGTGGAACCAGTTCAGCAGCCACAATGGAAACATGGAACTGATTAGTGTGAATCGTTAATATGATTATAAGAAATATTTTCTGTATCCTAGCCTATTAGTAGATTATGAGATAGTAGCTTAAAGCAGGTTGAAAATAAAGCAAAATGTGCCTTGAGGCACATTTTGCTTTACTTTCAACCTGCTTCAACTTTTCTTCCTGTTTTCATTTTTTTTATATAGAAACAGGCTATGCAGTAACTTGACGTTATTCTCTATGATTTATTCAATGCTATCATTTGATGTCACACTATTTTGATATTTACTTTTTTAGGAGACGAATGTCGAGGACTGGATCCAAGTCAAGATCACGGTCAAGGTCAATGACGCCAAACGGCAGCAAACAGAGGCGGCGATCTAAATCGGTGTCATCTTCAACGAGCAGCGAAGATGCGTCAAGTAGAAGTCATCGCAGCATATCCAGCACCCCAAAGAACAGTAGATGACAAAGTTACAACCGTAACACTATAGCCTGTTTATAATTTTAAAATTGGTGATCACTTAAAGCAGTTGAAAGTAATTTTAGAATGGGCCTTAAGGCCCATTCTGCTTTACGTTCAGCCTGCTTTAAGCTACCATCTGCAAGGATATAGAAAATATTGCTTATGGTACACATGTTTATGATTGTATAAATTGGAACTATTTTCTTCGGTGGAAGAATAAACTAAATGTGCTAAAAGGCACTTCAGTGGGGGAAAGGGTTAAGTCTGTCAATACTATTTCACTGGCATTTACAAACAATTTGGATCCAGATAGAATGCTGAGTAACTCAGTCTCTGATCAGGATCCCAACTGTTTGGCATTTGTATCAATGCCTTTGGAACAAATTCCAAAAAACTTAATTTGACAAAAAGGGTATTCTTTAAGCAGATGATAATATTACAGAGAACGCCTTAATGTATAAACTTCTAAGAGATATTACTGAAAGGCAAACATACTAAATTTCTGTTGTTTTGCTTTATATTTTGTTCTTTGAGGATGTTATATAAAATGACAGGGCTGCCATAAGTTGATTATAAAAATCCTAAGATTTCAATTTTTTTATTTTTTCAGATGCAATTTTACTAATCGTACCTTTACCCCATAGTCTGTTTCTTGTAATTACGACACATGTTTGCTTAAAACAGGTTGAAAGTAAAGCAGAATGCGCCCTAAGGTGCATTCTGCTTTACTTACAGCCTGTTTTAAGCTACGATCTACTAGGATAAAAATCCGAATACTTAGGAAAAATCCGGAGAAATGGCAGCCCTTAAATGAAAAACTATATTGCTGAAGTTATGGAGTCAATTACCTGTTAAAGAGATAGTGCTTATGCGAGTAATTTCATACAAAGTTCAGATGCATGTACAGAGCACCAGATAAGGGTAGTTTTTCAAAAACTAAAATCTTTATTTCAGAATTAAACCCTATGGTGTCACTACTCATTAGAATCGTCTCCAAGAGACGATTCTAATGAGTAGCAACACCATAGGTTTTGGTGCTGAATAAGTGAGAAAATGTTAGATTTGTTGAAATAACTACCTCTTATCTGGAGCCCTGCATATATATTGTTAAATGCGTGTTAACCCCATCACTGACATGACATCATCAAATATAAACAATTGTTGTCTGCTTTTATTCCTCAAAATCAATTTTAGGTATTTTGACTTGAGAAACGTTGAAATAAGTGTCAAACACTTTGGATCCTGATCAGACACTGCATTATGCGGTGTTTAACCCTTTCCCACATAGCATATCTCTAGTACTGAATATAGGTGTCCTCTTAAAGCAGGTTGAAAGTAAAGCAGAATGCGCTTTAAGCGCATTCTGCTTTACTTTCAGCCTGCTTTAAGCTATCATCTCCTAGAATATAGAAAATATTTTGTATTATACATATTTATATTTACAATCGCCCCATTCAATGAATGTATAAATTGGAACTATTTTCTTCAGGGCAAGAATAAACTGAAGGCGCTTCTATGGGGGAAAGGGTTAATCAGGATCAAAACTGTTTGCAAATAACCCTTGTACTTGAGGGTAAGGCAGTGGAGGGGTTAAACCCTTATAAGGATGTGTTATGTTATAAATAGGGATGTTAACGGTTACGGATATTGTAACCGGTTAATCGCAAGCAAAAACCGGTTAACCTGTCATTAAATTAAACCATTGAAAAAAAATATGTCTACCTACTGTTACTGGTCTGAATGTTAATGAAAGCCATCCATACTTTGAAGAATCCTACTGACAAATGTCGAATAGTCTGATTTCCGATCAGACGCCGAGTGAAACTGCGTCCGATCTGGATCCAGGCTGCTTTCAAAATCATAAAAAATTTACGACTTTACAAAGACATGTGACCACTTAAAGCAGGCTGAACATAAAGCAGAATTCTCCTGAAGGAGTATTCAGCTTTACTTTCAGCCTGTTTTAAGCAATGATCTGTCTTCAATACTGAAAGCAAGCTTTGAGGTAAAAGGTTAAATTCTGAATCAGTGTACGGTACTTGCAGATTTCATGGATCTGATGATATTTAAGATACGCATATTTTGATTTATTGTAGCAGTTTGTTTATCCAGAGGTACTGATTATTGGTGTTACTTGATATGCAAATGAATATGTATTAACGTGCTATTATTATAACCCCACTAGGTAGTGGGGGGCTATGTAGGAATCACTTTGTCCTTCGGTCGGTCTTGAATGATGTAGGTCAATTTTTTCATTTTCATTTCTGTAGGGGTCTGTCAAGCTCTCAATGCTCTTATCAAACTCTTTAACTCATATACATAATTAAATAGCTTTAGGGTATTAAAGATGTAATTAAGTTTTTACACTTTACTCCATAACCTGTTTCTAGTTTTGAAGACCGGTGACCACTTAAAGCATGTTGAAAGTAAAGCAGAATGTTCCTTTAGGGGCATTCTGCTTTAAGTTACCATCTGCTAGTATATAGAAATTATTTCTTATGATACATGTTCATGAGTGTATAAAATGAAAGTATAAATTTTCATCAGTGGAGAAATAGATGCATAAACATTTGTATCTATGGAGTAAAGGGTTAATAAAGCTCCAGGTAAGAGTGAGTAAAATGACTTACAAAATTTTCTCTGCTATACCAAACCTTGTGTTGTGACTACTCATTTGATTTGTCTCATGGAGAAGATTCTTATGAATGGCAAGAACATATTATGGTTTGGGGGAGAAATATGGAAATTTGTATTTGAAGTTCTTTTCCTTATCAGGAGCTCTGGTTTTATATATAAAAAGTGAGACAATTTTCATATTTATTTTCTTTCAGTCAGTGTTCTGTAAAGAGCAACCTGTTGGTGTTAGTAAAGGCCTGTCTTATTAACCCTCTCTTATATCTTACTAAATACTTGGAATATGTAGCAGGGCTGCCATTTCTCCGGATTTTTCCTAAGTCTTAGGATTTTTATCCTAGCAGATGGAAGCTTAAAACAGGCTGAAAGTAAAGCAGAATGCGCCTTAAGGCTCATTCTGCTTTACTTTCAACCTGTTTTAAGCAGTCATGTGTCTTCAAAACAAGAAACAGACTATGGGGTAAAGGTAAGATTAGTAAAATTGCATCTGAAAAAATGAAAATTTAAACTCTTAGGATTTTTATTATCAACTTTGGGCAGCCCTGATGTATGTAAATAGCTATACATAGCTAATGTTAAAATGTTATATATGAACCGACTAAATAAAATTTGAATTGAAAATATTTTTCAATGTTTGTGTTTGAAATTGTTTTGATGATAATTATGCAGTCATTGTGTTAAGCTGCCTGTCATTAACCCATTCCTCATATATATATGCAAATCATCTATATCTATCTGTGTTTAAGCCAGATGACTGCTTAACACTTTCAACCCTACAGCCCTCTGGAGATTACTGATAACATAGATATGCAAACAGTGTAGACCCTGCACTGTTTGATATTTTCATTCGTTTTCATTGTCATCTAAACAATGCAAAAGTAGACTGGTTCAAAATGCCTGTATTGGAATAGTCCGAAAGGATAATAAATATCCACAAGCAGACATGGGGTCCATTACTTAGCAAAGTAATTAATTAAATTACCAATTAGTTGGATAAAATGCAATTAAATTACCCTGTTTTTCCAAAAGTAATGATTAAATTACTTTACCCCTCAATAAAATTAAATTAACAATTACTTTTCACCGTTACACTACATGATACAAGTTTATTAGTTCTTTGCAAACAATATAGACCCAGATCGGAGGATTTTGAAGGTGCCCTCTGATAAGAGTCTGCTCTATGTACTATTTATTTAGCACAATCCTATGCATTGGAAAATGTCACTGCCAATCACAACCATGTAGAATTATTAAACCAGTGTGGAAACAGATCAGACTTATTTTGAAGCTGATCAGCAAGATATATTTAGGGTTGATAGGGTTAATGTAAGATGCCTGTTTCTAGTTTTGAGACAGGTGACCACTTGGGGCAGATTGAAATTAAAGCAGAATGCACCTTCAGCCTGCATTAAGCTACCATCTGCTTAAATACAGAAAATATTTTTATGATACATATTCATGACTATAAATTGGAATTATATTCTTCAGTGGAGGAATAAATTTAATATGCCGAAAGGCGCTTCCATGCGAGGAAAATGTTAGCACATGTTCCACTGTGTTATTTTTTAGACTTATTTTTTTTTCTGATTGCAGAATGATAATATATGAAGAAAAAAATCTTTTGTATGCAAGTTTTAAATTATTCAACCAATTGAGCCCTAGCTGCTACAGTGGAGAATCTGTTATTCTTTCCCGTTTAAACGCAAACGTACGCAAACGCAAAATGCTAAAACGTAGAAAAGTACAACTTTTGGACAATTCTGATAATTCATGTTTATCTTGGTGGCAAACAGTTTGCACTGCAAATAATAGTTTTAGCGTAAACGCGTTTATTGGGAAAGAATAACAGATTCTCCACTGTAGTATACTCATCCTTTACAAAATGTATACCTGTGAAGAGAATACTTGAATATTATATTATATTATTTAGAATACTAAAGGAGCAGATGATCAAGGTCTGCACTGTTTGTCATTTTGATATACAACGCTCCCTCTCTACAATGACACCCAATGGGAGACACAGATTGTGTGCGTTGTTCGGAGGGAGTCGTTATAGGGAGGGAAATTGGCTTACATTTGCAAACAGCTTGAATCCAGATCAGACACCGCGTAAAGCGGCGTCTGATCTGGATTCAAGCTGTTTGTCACTTGTTATTAAGTTTGTTAATTCAAAATGTCCATTATGTAACTTTGAGAAAAAACAGCAGATGACAATTTTAAACAGACGGTATCGCAATAGTAAAAGCGCTATACATAATTGTCCTCTTTAGGGAACTGCGGCAAGTGTCGTTGTAATGAGGGAGTCGTTGTTGGGAGGACTGTTGTAGAGAGGGAACACTGTAAATTGTAAATTTTCAATTGTAAAAAAATTGAATTAACCATTATTTCATGGAAATTGGAATTTTCTATTTGAAGTTTCAGGGATTAATGAGTCAAAATCTTGTAATGAGAAGTGAACACTTGCCTAATTTAACCCATTACCCCATAGCCTCCTTATTTTGAAGACAGGTGACCACTTAAAGCAGGTTAAATGTAAGGCAGCATATGCCTCAAAAGGCGTAAAATGGGGTAATTATGGGGTAATGGGTTACAGGAAATTTGACTGTACATGTGTTAAACATTTTTCCCTGCTTGCAAATAATATACAATAGTTGTTTACAAATTGTTCATACCATTTGTTAATATTGGTAAAGCTTCACAAATTCTGAGTACAATATCACTATACATGTATATTGTTTGTATAATTATATGTTTCTTTATAAATTTCTAGATACCGGATTGTTAATAATTGTTTAAACCAAAACATTCTCCGATCTGATGGGAGTTGGTTTGTTATGTTTGTTTTCAAAACAGTTGTAGTAATCTTCATTAGACAGGGCTCCAGATAAGAGGTAGTAAACTAAGCAAATCCAACATTTTCTCACTCATTTCTACAAATTCTATGGTGTTACTACTCATTAGAATCGTCTCTTTGAGACGGTTCTAATGAGTAGTGACACCATAGGGTTTAACACTGAAATAAAGATTTTAGGTTTTGAATTACTCCCCTTATCTGGAGCCATGATTAGAGCTTTAGATAAAAGCGAGAAAAATAAAACATGTCTCCATCATAACCTGTGATGTGAATATTATTATTTAGCATAACCTTGGAAGAGATAATTCTAATAAGTAGGGTTGGGTAAAGACATGAAGATGTTAGTATTTGAAGCTCTCGATAACCTTATACAATAAATCAAAATACAACATTGTTTATAGTTGAGTTACCCACTACTCCATAGATACATTTTTAAGCCTATAATTCAATCCTCCACTGAAGTAAATAGTTCCACTTTATACAGTAATAAGTATACAACATAGATATTTCCTATATCCAAGCAGATGGTAGCATAAAGCAAACTGAAAGTAAAGCAGAATGCTTCTGAAGGAGCATTCTGCTTTACATTCAGTCTGCATTAAGCAACCATCTGTCTTTAATATTGAAAACAAGCTATGGGAGAAAGGGTTATTAACAACATACAAAGGATGTTTTTTGTTGGTGGTTTTAAATTGAAACTTGTGTTAAGTTAGTATGCTAAAGTTAGTAGTGGGCAGTCTAAAAAACAAGTTGAGATTTTCCCCTTTTCCTCAATATTTGCCAGCTAAGACAGATTGTTGTTTAAAGCAGGAGTAAAGTAAAGCAGAAAGCCAAAGCTGTAAGATGAAACATGTCACAACTGTTTATGTTTAATGTAAATTGCTTTATTTGTTAAAGTTTTACTCTCATGCAATAACCAAGTATAAAACAGTACCTAGCCCCTACAAGGTGATAAACGATTTTAGCTGAGTCTGAGATTGTTTGCAATCATTTGATTGGTCAGATTTTAGCAGAAGCTCAAATCTGACCAATCAAATGTCTGAGAATGGTGTCAGACTCGGCTAACATGGTTTATAACCAAGGGGTCAGGATTTAAATTACCTTAGTAGTCACATCATAAGGTCTGGTTGAGACAAAATGAAGCAAGTATTTAAAGGAGTTTGATGGGGGCGTCAGAAAGTAAACTTAACTATTACTTGTACAGTAAAGCTTCTATTACGACCACTGAAACGAAGGCTGAGTGTTTGTATAAAAGACAGGTGACCGGTTAAAGCAAGGTGACAGTAAAACATAAAGCTCCTAAAGGAGCTTTCTGTTTTATTGCCACCTTGCTTTAAGCAGTCACTTGTCGTAAACACCTAATAATTAACACTAATTGAGTGGTCGTAATAGAGAGGTTTTACAGTACAATAAAACCTCGTTGTCTCCAATTGGCCTATATTAAAGTCAAACTTACCTATATTCCAAAGTGTCTAACATTTAGATATGTGTGTATGTTCGACTTGGCAACATCAAAGTATGTGTAATTGAGTGTAGCGATGCCTGTTTGGTTGAATTAAGTGAGTTCAAAATATTGCAGTTTGACTGTGTTTGAAAAGCCTTGCTTTCCTGGAGCTGAGAGCCTGTGAATGTCTATAAGTGTCTCTATGCAGTGATGATCTGTTATTTTCTGTCTTGTAGTGTTATGCAGCAATATCTTTTTACCAAGCAATACTGCCAGAGACATGAATTTTGTGTAACCTATGTTTTGTGAAAACTTTTGTGAATAATTCAATGAGAAAATTGTTTACTCTTAACCCATTTGCCCTTAAATACGGCTTTTTACGGCTTTAATTTATTCCTCTACTGACGGAAATAATTCCAATTTATACAGTCAGGAATATATAGCAAAAGAAATAAGTTTCTATATTCTATAAGATGATAGTTTAAAGCAGGCTGAAAGTAAAGCAGAATGCGCCCTAAGGCGCATTCTGCTTTTCTTTCAACCTGCTTTAAGTAGTCACCTGTATTCAAACTAGAAACATGCTATGGGGTAATGGGTTAACTCTTTGAACCCTAGTCACGCATATAGGCGTGATTTTCAAACAGTGTAGATGTGAATAGTACACAATCATGTCCTATGCAAACAGTGAATACCCAGATCAGAGGGCTCCTTACGGAGCCCTCTGGTCTGGGTCTTCACTGTTTGTCATAATGCAAAACATTGACAAAAACAACCCTTAAAAGTCAGAAATGGACTAGACTTAAATGGAAACTGGAATTGTCCATTTAAAGTTTCAGTGAGGAAAGAGTTAAAATGGTTAACCCTTCTACTGCCACGGCCGACAACACTGGCATTTGCAAACAGTTTCGATCTTGATCAGTTGCCAAGTAACCCGGCATCCGATCATGCTCTAAACTGTTTGCCACTCAGATTAAAATAATTTGGTAAGAATTTCAAAAACTTGTAATTTTCTACAATTTGTTGCTATGCGTTGACATTTAAACAGAAAAGAATAATAACTCCACTGTAACAGCAACAACAGACTTAAATACGACTTTTGACACCTTTGTTTTCACCACTGAAGATAGTAGTTCCACTTTATACATTTATGAATATGTACCATAAAAATATTTTCTATATCTTAGTAGATGGTAGCTTTAAGCAGGCTGAAAGTAAAGCAGAATGTGCCTTATGGCACATTCTGCTTTACTTTCAACCTGCTTTAAGTGGGCAGCTGTGTTCAAAACTAGAAACATCCTTTTTGGGGTAAAGGATTGAACTGCTGTCACAATGAGAAGCAAATAGAGAGTACAGTTGAGAAATAAAGGCATTAAGATTAAAAGATCAGCGACCCATTTCATAAAACTTCATAAAACTTCGTAGACAAATGTTTATAAAAGTCTCAATTATTATTTATTTTTCCATCTAATCCTGCCTTGTGACATCACTTTGGAATAGTCTCGAAAAGACTATTCCAAAGAGATGTCACAAGACAGGATTAGATAGAGAAATCAGAAATTAAATGTATTTTAAAGTTTTGACTTATGACTGTTTTTGTCGTACAAAGTTTTATGAAACGGGCCCCTGATGTGTATTTTTAAACAAGCTTGCAGCAAATTATCTTTTAACCCATAGTCTGTTATAGTTTTGAAGACAGGTGACCACATAAAATAGGTTGAACGTAATGCAGAGTGTGCCTTAAAGTGCATTCTGCTTTACTGTGGGCCTGCTTTAAGCTACCACCTGTTAGTACATGTATATGGAAATATTTCTTATGATACAGTCATTACTGTATAAAATGGAAAATTTGGAGGAATTTTAAGGTTAAATGCGCCAAAGTCATGGAGTAAATGGTTAATTTTGGCAGTTTATTGAAAATACATCAAGCAGAAAAGTTTACATTGGATCATTTTCATTTTTGTACGATTTTATGGTTTTGTGTTATTCATTTAATTCTGTAGTCTTATAGTTTTGCTAGGATTGCTTCTCTTTGGAAACTGTTTTTGTTTTGTTTTCAGTTATGTAATTTGTTTAAAGTTAACACATAAAAGCTTAACCATTCAGTTTGTTTGTGTGGGTTTCATACGCAAGATTTTACTTAGTTTTGACCAAAGATATTGGGTCTATCACAAGACATTTGTATTGGTAGGTTGGTAACCATTATTTGTGGCACCGACAAGCAATTGTTAACCCTCTGTTTCTAGTTTTGAAGACAGGTGACCGCTTAAAGCAGGTTGAAAGTAAGCCAGAATGCGCCTGAAGCTGCAGCAAAGAATCAGTGAAGCGTCTCATGTGAGGCCCTTTTGTTATATTTGATGATTTGGTTGGAAAAAAACCTTGGATATGAGTTTGTCAGGGCCTCTCTAGACAGGATAAGATGATTTGCCATATTTTGCATACAAGTCTCATGCTTTTACAGTTACTTTCACGCCTATTGAGAACAATGAGGGGGAAGTACATCAAAGGACTGAGGAAATGTCTATAAGCACATTCTACTTTCATTGTGCTTTACAGAGAAGTATTTCTTATGATGCATGTTAATTTCTGTGTAAAATGGTACTATTTTTGTAGTTTGAGAAATTAGTTAAATGCGTAAAAGGCCTATCTATAGAGAAAAGTGTTAATGAGTTCCAGGGTATCAGGATTCATCTGTATTTCAGGTATTTGATTATTTTTCTTCAGATGAATCTTTTCTCCCTTGGCCAAAGGTGCAAATCAGCTATATTCAACTTAGTTATCCCATTACCTCTTAACCTATTTCTAGCTTTGAAAACAGGTGACCACTTAAAGCAGGTTGAAAGTAAAGCAGAATGTGCCTTAAGGCACATTCTGCTTTACTTTCAGCCTGCTTTAAGCTACCATCTTCTAGGATATGGAAACTATTTCTTCTGGTACATATTCTTGGCTGTATAAACTGGAAGTTTTTTCTTCAGTGGAGGAATAAATAAGAGGCGTAAAAAGGCGTTTTTAAGGGGTAATGGGTTATACAGCATCTATAGTCCTGTGTGGGAGGTAGAAGCTGCTACAATGGAGTAAACGTTATTCTTTCCCAATAAACGCGTTAACCCTTAAACTATTATTTGCAGTGCAAACAGTTTGGAGTCAGATCAGACGCCGGGTAACCCGGCGTCTGATCTGGCTCCAAATTGTTTGCCACTCACTTTAAAATAAATGGTCTGGATTGTCAATAAGTTTTAGTGTAATGCGTTTGCGTTTAAACAGGAAAGAAATAGAGGATCTTGTATGAGTGCTCATTATTTATCATTTTTAATAAACGAGTTGACTAAAATAATATGACGCGAGCCTTGGCGAGCGTCATATTCATTTTAGTCAACGAGTTTATTAAGAATGATAAATAATGAGCACGAATGGGAGATTCTATTTATCAAATAACAAGTTTAAGCACCTACTAATTTGATTAAAGCCGCAGTTTGTAGACACTCCGCTTTATAGATTTTACGCCAAAACGTTACGTTGTTTACGTTAACGTCATAGTAAATGACATCATTTGGCGTCCCGCTACATGCAGCGCTTGTGGACGAACAAGTTGGGCCGGAGCCCAAAAAACGATATTCCACTAGTGGATTACGATATTTATACAATCGCTTTATGCAACTCCCAGACCGCAAATGATGTGATAATAACGTTTTCTCCACTGTAAGAGCAAGATTAACCCTTTACCCTATAGCCTATTTCTAGTTTTGAAGATAGTTAGCCACTTAAAGCAGGCTTAAAGTAAAGCAGAATGTGCCTTATGGCGCATTCTGCTTTACCTTTAGCCTGCTTTAAGCTTTCATCTGCTAGGATTTACAAAATATTTCTAATTCATTTCATGGATGTAAAAATTGCAACTATTTACTTCAGTGTATCAATAAATTCAATGCGTTAAAAGGCGCTTCCATGGGGAGAAGGGTTAAATGTATTAAGGTGATTTCTGCTTTCACATACTTTTATCCGGCTTTAAGCTGATACCATCAAAGAATCATTCATCTGAACTCATTAGCTCATAAAGCTAAGGTAGAGGGGCCTTAACTCTTTCCTCCCTATAACTTCAAATGGACAATCCAAGTTTCCATTTTAGTCTAGTCCATTTCTGACTTTTAAGGGTTGTTTTTGTCATTTTTTTGCATTTTGACAAAAAGTGAAGACCCAGATCAGAGAGCTCCTTACAGAGCCCTCTGATCTGGGTATGTACTGTTTGCATAGGACAAGTGCACTTTTCACATGTATACTGTTTGAAAAGGACGCCTATATGCGGGGCTAGGGTTCAAAGGGTTAAAAAAGGTGCTTCTGTAAAGAAAAATAGGTACACTAGAGAAAACATTATTCTTTTCCAATAAAGGTGTTTACGTAAACGCAATTATTTACATTGGAAACAGTTTGGAACCTTGCGTCTGATCAGGCTCCAAACTGTTTGCCACTCAGATTAAAATGAATACATGTACCAGCATTACCAGGGTAGTCAGAATTGTCAAAAAGTTGTCAATTTCTACATTTTACTGCAATATGTTTGTATTTTAAAGGGAATGAATAATTGTTGCTTTATATAACACTTTTGGAAGGAAACGTCAGAATTTGTTGATGAAATGGAAGAGGTATATTGGAACTATTTGTCTTGTTTTCTGTGTTTAAGCAAACCACCAGAATAAACACTATCACTAAAATTTCATGGCTTGTTTAATTTTATAGCTATGCCTGTCTTCAGATGTTATGGCGCTGTCTGTCCGTGCGGACGCTGTCAACATTCTTTAATTGACATCTCTTCTGAAACCAATGGCCTATATTCATTCAAATGTCATCAGAAGCAAAAGTTGGGAAAGAAAAGTTGTTAAAAATGTTCTGGTTGCTTAGGCAACCAAGCACCAAATTTGATAAAATCTGAAAATAATCAGATGGTCAAATTTCAAAAATATTTAACAGAAATATTCATCAGCTGATAGACAAATTATTAAAAAAAAATTGATTCCCTAAAAAAATTGGTTGCAGGGAAGGAGGGTTTACGTGATCATTTAAATGTGTGAGCATTATGTGGTTTTGAAACCAATTTCTGGTTAGTCTGACTGATGTGAAGATAGATCTATAAGAATGTGGCCAATTTTGAACTCGGCCCAGTCCAACTCAACTAAATCCAATAGACCAACTTGTCAAAAAAAAATGTGACGACTACAGTAGTAATTTGGTAGTACCTTTATAACTGACATATCCTTACAGCATATCAAATACTGTTGTTTGGTTAGAATGTTTAAAACATCCTTGTGATGATCACAATATTAAGTTATTAACACATAATTTATTTAACCCTTTCCCCAATAGAAGCGACTTTTAGCGCATTTAATTTATTCTTCCGCTGAAGAAAATAGTTCCAATTTATACAGTCATGAATATAATTCATAAGAATTATTTTTAGTTTCCTTGCAGATAAAAGCTTAAAGCAGGCTGAAAGTAAAGCAGAATGTGCCTTAAGGCACATTCTGCTTTTCTTTCAACCTGCTTTAAGTAGGCACCTATCTTCAAAACTAGAAACAGGCTATTGGGTAATGGGTTAATACTAGAATGTGGTTACTCTTTTAGTGCCAAATTAATCGAGAGGTTTTTACCCCTTCACTGCTGCATAATGTCGTCTGCTTCAATATTGTTGTCTGCAAAATCGTTTCTAAGTTATATTCAAGGTAGTATGACTTAAATATTGATACAAATGTCAAACAGTTTGTATCCTGATCAGATGCCACATTATGCAATGTTTGATCTAACATAAACCTGCCATTTGCAACAACTAAATTGATTCTTATTTTATATTATCTGTACATTTGAATTGAATTTTTATGTTAGTATAACAAAGTGGCCGAGTTTAACTTTGGCCGAGTTGGACTGGGGCCGAGTTGACCTGTTCCCAGATATACTTCTGCACGATTCAAAGTTACTTCCCTTGTACCCAATATTTCATTTCCGGTCAATGTTGCGACAACGTTTGCAATCTCGTAATCTGTAAACAAAGGTGGGAAATACTCATTATAAGATCGTTGTCACCTATAAAGTTGTCACAATTTGTTTCAAAGGTAACGGACAGTATGTAAATATCGTTTGTAAAAGTTGTTTTATCTATTAATCTTTAAGTTACACAGATCTACAGCCTACAGGTAGAGACATACAAACATGTTTGTATGTCTCTGCTACAGGTATTGAGCCGAAAAATCGATATCGATACAGTTAGACATCTGTCAACTAATGATTTAATAAATAAAACTTTTTCGTTTACAGAGCTCCATATAAAAGGAATATATCAGATGATGAAATCCTTTTTTCCCTCCACCAAACCTTATGTTCTCAGGGCTCCAGATAAGAGGTAGTTATTTCAACAAATCCAACATTTTCTCACTCTTTTTAGAACCAAATCCTATGGTGTTACTACTCAATAGAATCGTCTCTTTGAGACGATTCTAATGAGTAGTGACACCATAGGGTTTAATTCAGAAATAAAGATTTAAGTATTTGAAAAACTACCCTTAGCTGGTGCCGAGTCTGTGTTCTATGATGTCACTTGAAGAGACAATTAGAATGAGAAGTCACAACACATCTACATTGGTTGAGAAAGAACTATAAATGGAAACAAAACTCAAGATAAGGGGGGTATTTCAAGAACTAAAATCTTTATTTCTGATTTAAACCCTATGGTGTCACTACTCATTAGAATCGTCTCGAAGAGACGATTATAATGAGTAGTATTAACACCAAGGATTTGATGCTAAAATAAGTGAGAAAATACTGGATATGAGCAGTTTACTCCCTCTTATCTGGAGCCCTGTGGAAATATTCAATTTACTGACACTAATCTGGAATCTTGATTAATATTGTAAATTAAAGGATCTTGGTATTGCAGCCATAGGAATTACAGAATACTAGAAACTTTTTCACATTGTCAGTGCACACTGACAAATAAGATAAGATATTCAAAATCACTTTAGAGAAGACTGAAAGACGATTTGATATGCTTGTGGCAGCTTAACACATGTTGGAAGTGAAACAAGAAAGTTTCTCTACAAACTTACATCCTTTTCGTTTCAGATTTGCTTCATAATATTTTCATTTTAAAAAATATTTGCTGCCTTTCTAAATGTTAAAATCAATTTCACCGGTTATAAATAATAATCAAAGCAGCACTCATTTGTCTTTTAACTAGAATGTCATTGACAATATTTGCAGAAAATGGAACAAGGAAATGATATGTCAACCAACACAACATACTTTATGGCAAAGGTTGTAAATATTCCTGCCCTTAAAACGTGTTTAGAAACAGGAAAATGGGCTTGCAAGGACAGAGTAGCACCGCCACATCCTAAAGATATTCTCAAGGAAGCTTTGAAAACAGGACCAGTAGTTATAATATTCAGTGTGAATAATTGCCATGGATACCATGGCTATGCAGAATTGACAACTTTTCCTGGTGAACTGGCAGACAATGATAGATGTAGTATTGAAAGGGGTCTTATAAATAAAGATAGTGAAAACAAAGGCTGTGATATGAACTCTACTAATCCCAACAAAACAACCAGTGTAAGTGATGTTAATGAAGCACACAGTGAACATGTATCCATAAGCAGTAATACTCAAGATAAAAATACAAACCCGTGTACATGTATCTATGATGACAAAGGAAGTAAGAGTGCAGAGACATGGCACTATTTCAACATTGACTGGAAAGTCTGTTTTCTAAATGACTTCGGGGAACAGTGTTTGCCTTTCACTAAAACTGAAGATTTGTTTGTCAGTGAAGAAAATGTTGAAAATATTCCTCTTAATAAATGTAGAAATTGGCAAGCAATATCAGACTCGGTTGGACAAAAGGTCTGTGATCTGATAGAGAAGCATTACTCAGACTTGTGCTTAAAAAGAGCCATGCGGGTGCAAAGACAACTGGACAGACAGCCAAAGGCATTTTATGACAATACTCAGGAAGGGTCTACAGAGCAAACTTGGAAGCAGATAGTTAACCAGGTGGAAAAAGATCTGGGTAAAGTCATATTGGCCTGTCCATTTGGTAGTCAAAGGTATGAAATTCACTCACTCAACTCGGCCCACAAACTTCAAATAAAAAAAGTCCAATTTTCAATTAAGTATAATCCATTTTTGACAAAAAAGAATTAGGCTATTTTACCATATATATGGCTAAATGACCAACTGTGCTGACCCTAATATCTAATACACAAACTATGTACATGTACCTTGCAGTTGAAATCATATTAAATTTGTTTAAAATTTTAGGTACAATTTGAGTACTCCTGACAGTGATACTGATATGTTCATTGTGTACCAGGCAAGAACTGAAGAGGTGCTGGGATTCAATCCACCCAAACAAACTATCAAGGTTGGTTATTGAACAGAGCTCCAGGTAAGAGGAAGTGAACTGAACAAATCCAAATTCTTCTCACTTATTTCAGCACCAAATTCCATGGTGTTACTACTCATTAGACTCAGTGTCTTGAAGAGAATATTCTAATAAGTAGTGACACCATATGGTTTTATGCAGAAATAAAGATTTTAGTTTTTGAAATACTCCCCTTATCTGGAGTCCTGGATGAATATGAATATCACAAACTAACATATACTTTTAAAATTGTATAAACCAATTGAACCCTTATGCCAGATGATTCAGAATCTGGGGCCCGTTTCATAAAACTTCGTACGACAAAAACGATCGTAAGTCTAAACTTTAAAATACATGTAATTTCTCGCTCTAATCCTGTCTTGTTACATCTCTTTGGAAGCGTCTTGAAAAGACGCTTCCAAAGAGATGTCACAAGACAGGATTATATGGAGAAATAAATAATGATTGATACTTTTAAAATCTGACTTGCGACAACAATTGTCGTACAAAGTTTTATGAAACCTGTGTCATGTGAAAAGTACACTTATCTTATGCAAACAGTATGAATCTAGATCAGAGGGTTCATTCAGTAGCCCTCTGATCTTGGTCTTCACTACAACTTAAAAGGATGTTTCCATGCTCTGGATGACTCATTCTAGTTTGATTTCCATTGCTCCGAGCAGTAAAGTTTCCTGAGCTGTCACCCGTGTTAAACACTCTTAATTTGAGTGGATGGAAAAAAAAGAATTTACTGTAACACTTGGGCTGTGTCAGTTTGACATACTCAACTTTTCAACACTAAGTAACTATTGTGGGCTATTATGTTCCCTTGTGGATCTTTTTAGCTACCAAAATATGAACCAGTCTACTTGGAATTCTGGGTAGTAATACTGGTCTAAATTTGCAAACAGTGTAGACACAGATCAGAGGGCTCCCATAGGATTCCTCTGATCTGGGTCTACACTGTTTACAAATGTAATGATTATGAGTATATTTCAAACAGGTCCATGGTTTTGAAACAAAGAGTTAACATGCAGGGGTGGCTATGGACTAGATGAGTTTAACGCTTTACTCCATAGAATGTTTCTACATATTGAAGACTGCTGACCACTTCAAGCAGGTTGAAAGTAAAGCAGAATTCACCATAAGGCACATTCTGCTTTACTTCCAGTCTGTTTAGGACGATGATCTGCTAGGATATAGATAAAGTTTGTTTGAGTACATGTTTATGACTGTATAAATTGGACTTATTTTCTTCAGTCGAGGAATGAATTAAATGTACTAAAAGGCACCTTTATGAAGGTTTATGGGTTATAACATGCCAAAGCCTTGTTTAACCCTTTGAACCCTAGTCCCGCATATTGGCGTCTTTTGCAAACAGTGTACATGTGAATAGTACCTTTGTCCTATGCAAACAGTGAAGACCCAGATCAGAGGGCTCCGAAAGGAGCCCTCTGATCAGGGTCTTCACTGTTTGTCATGATGCCAAACATTGACAAAAACAACCCTTTAAAGTCAGAAATGGACTAAACAAAAATGGAAACTGGAATTGTCCATTTAAAGTTCAGGGAGGAAAGAGTTAAACTTTGAGATACCAGTAAGTCTGATGGGAGTTTGAGTTATCAAAATTTGACTGTAGCTCCAAGTCGTTAGGATGAGACTTTATAAACCGAGGTCCGATGTATCAGTACATGCTTTACACTGGGCATCTAAAAGAACCAGAGAACTCTTTGGATAATAAGAGAAGGGCATCGCACCCGGGTTCTCTGTATCCACTCCCCCTCTCTTGGGCGTTCAATTAGCCCATAAATGGCAGAAACGGACATTAACAAACAAAACAAACAAACTGTAGCTCCAATGTTAAGTGGATTATATAAGTGTTTCATTTTACCTGAAGTCAAATTTGTGCTTAACCCATTACTCCATAGATAGGCATTTTAATCCATTTAATGTATTCTTCCACTAAAGAAAATAGTTCCACCTTTTACAGTCATGAATATATACAACAAGAAATATGTTCTATATCTCAGCAGATGTTAGCTTATATAGACATTTCCTGATCTACTTGTGGTGATAACCCCTGTTCTGCAGTTCCCTCACAAAAAACATGCATCCTGTGCACATACCTATAGCAAAGAACCATTGAAGCGTGTCATGTTAGGCCCGACTTTTATATTGGATTGTTTTGTTAGAAATAACCATTGAAAACCCTCTAGAGTATGAGTTTGTCTGGGCCTCACCAGGTTAACTAAGATTTTTATAGCTTATGCTGCATGCTTTTACAGTACATTTGTACTTTCATGTTTATCGAGAACAATGGGAGGGGAGTTCATCAAAGGACTGAGGAAATGTCTTTAAAGCAGTCTGAAAATATAGCAGAATGCATTCTGCTTTACTTTCAACCTGCTTGAAATAGTCACCTGTCTTCAAAACTAGAAACAGGCAATGGGGTAATTGGTTAAGTGACTTGAGTTATGCTGTCAAACAATTTCCCATTGCAATACTTTAGTCACCATTTTGCTCGATGTCAAGGCCAAGACATAAATATTTTGTTGAAAACTCTTGTCTTCAGAATAGTGAGAGGGAGACATGTGACTACACTATACATGAGGTGTTGCGCTATTGTGAGCTGCTCTTGAGTGGAGATGGTAGATGTGTGGAGACTCTCTTCCTACATGACAGTACTGTGGTGGGCCAATCAGAAGAGTGGAAAAAACTGAAACAAGGGAGACAACTCATGCTAAACAAGTACAGTAAAAGACAACCTCTAATGACCACTTATAGTGTCCATTATCAGGCTCCGAGGTTATAAAGTGTTTTAGTTGAGTCTGAGTGTGTTCCCAAGCATCTGACAAATCTAATGCTTGGGAACGAGTTTAGACTCAAGTCAAAAGCTTTATAACCTCGGAGCCAGGTGTTTTAGGCAGGTGACTGCTTAAAGCAAGATCAAAGTAAATATAGGAACTTTTTTTTACATTCACCTTATTTTAAGTGGTCACCTGGCTTTAACATTTAATACAATGAAACCGTCAATTTTTGTTGGTCCTCTAGTCTCTATATTAATTTTCCCAACCCTAACCTTCTGAAAATCGCTTATTCTATTTGAAGACCAGCAAGCGAGATGCTGATTTATACATTTCTGTTGATTGTAGTTGTTTTAACGTCTGTGTCTGGATCATGTTTTAGTAACTAAAAAGATCCACAAGGGAAAGTAATAACCCACAAGAGATACTTAGAGTTGAAAGAGTTAAATAGACATTTCCGGTTTCCATATAGGTCCAGTCCTTCTTTGACTATTCAGGATTGATTATTGCGAAAATTACAAATACAGTAAAACCTCTCTATTACGACTACTAAATTGTGTTAATTATTAGGAGTTTACTGTTTACGACAGGTGACTGCTTAAAGCAAGGTAACAGAAAGCTCCTTTTGGAGCTTTCTGTTTCACTGCCATCTTGCTTTAAGCTGTCAACTCTCTTTTAAACACCAATTAGCCTTCGTTTTAGTGGTCATAATAGAGAGGTTATATCGTTAATAAATACTTAAAATTGTATATTGTGATTGTATATAAGGATAGTGATTTTTTGTCAGGGAATGCTTAAACAAGTATCTACGGGATGCTCAGGGATCAAAAGGAACAAAATACCTCAGGAAATGGTGCAATGACAACAAGGAGATGGACATTCTTCCACCGAGGATGTGCAAGATGCTGTATGTAATTGTTAGGCTGTTGCAGAATGCAAGGTGACTATATATTCTGTTAAAGCGACTCGCAACTGTATGGTGTTTTTTGCAAAAGTAAAAGAAAATGCTCAAATAAAACCAAATGTGTAGCATTATCGTGCATCTGGCATTAGAAAAATATGATCAGTCTAAAAACATCCTTAAGAAAAGGCTTCAAATCTTCATTTTTAGATATTTTCCATCGTTTTATCCATTGCGTCGACTGACGCAACAGAAATTGAACACGGGCTCAGACATAAACCCGTGTTGAATAATGTTCTCTACATTGCTACACACTGAAGTACATTAAATTGACACCATAGATATAAAGAGCCCGTAGTCGAGAGGTCTGAGGGGTTTCCCTGTTTTGCGTGTCTGTCCCCCCCATGGAGGGTCATGGGTTAGTATCCTATCAGAGGTTCTTCTTTTTTCTTTTTTTTTGAAATGCATTTGTAACAGAATTTCTTATCCTAAACTAATTCTTACCCATTTAGCATTTGACATATGTTTACAAATAACTATTTTTAATCCTAAATCCGGTTGCGAGCCTCTTTAAAGAGGTCCATGCACAGATAGAGGCCCATCCCCTTATTTTTGTCAAAATCATCATAAAAGTTTTTGTGTGGTGAAGTAAATTTGAATTCCCATGATTCTTTGAATCTTGTATCCTATTTCCAAAAAGAGTTTCAAATTTTTAACTCTTTACCCAATAACATGTTTTTAATTTTGAAGACAGGTTACCTCTTAACCCTTTCCCTTATAGAAGCGACTTTTAGCACATGCATTTTATTCATCCGCTGAAGAAAATAGTTCTAATATAAACCGTAATGAATATGTGTCATATTTAATACTTTCCTTATTCTAGCTGGTAAAAGCTTAAAGCAGGCTGAAAGTAAAGCAGAATGCGCCATATGGCACATTTTGCTTTACTTTCAACCTGCTTTAAGTAGTCACCTATTTTCAAAACTATAAACAGGCTATGGGGTAATGGGTTAAGGCAGGTTGAATGTAAATCAGAATGCACCTAACTGCAGTCAAACTTCTCAATTAATCATGAATTGCAAACTGATTCATGTATTTGCAGATCTATTTCTTTTGTTCATTTTGCATATATACCGATATTCTGGTTTTTTTCATTTCTTAATCCACTACCCTATAGCCTGTTTCCAGTTCTGAAGATCGGTGACCTGTTGTAGCATTTTCCTTTACTTTCAGCCTGCTTTAAGCTACCATCAGCAAGGATATAGAAAATATTTCTTATGGTATATATTTATGTCTGTATAAATTCTCATAATCATCAATCTTGATGGAGAGAAGTAACAATAAGAAGAAGAGAAGAACTATTTTCCCCAGTGGAGGAATAATTTAAAGGCATAAAATGGGGAATTTATGGGGGAGAGGAACAAAGGGTTAATTGAACTTTTTTATCTCTCAACAGGGGCCCGTTTCATAAAACTTTGTACCACAAAAACGATCTTAAGTCATAACGTTAAAGTACATTTGATTTCTGATTTCTCTATCTAATCCTGTCTTGTGATATCTCTTTGGAATCGTCTTTTCAAGACGATTCCAAAAAGATGTCACAAGACAGGATTAGATTGAGAAATAAATAATAATTGGGACTTTTATAATCTGACTTACGACAATATTTGTCGTACGAAGTTTTATGAAATGGACCCCTGATGTTTGATTGTTTTCAGGGACATTGTGAGTGGTGGGGACTTGCTGGTTTACAGAGAGAATGGAAGTGAGACTAGGGAACAGTTGATGTCAATACGCAAAGGTGGTGTGCCAGTTACAGAGGCCTGGAAAATCATAGACAAGTAATTATTTAACTATTTCAACACTAAGTAACTCTTGTGGGTTATTAAGTTCCCTTGTGGGTCTTTAAGTTACCAAAACATGAACCAGTCTACTTGGAATTCTGGGCAGTTTAATACATACAGCTGAAAATCAGCAAACAGTGTAGATCCAGATCAGAGGGCTCCTTTACACTGTTTGCAAATGTAATGAGCATATTCTAGACAGGTCCATGGTGTTGAAAAGTTATACATTCTTTCTTTGAAACAGTACCTCTCCATTTTGTACTTTTGTAAAGCCCAAACATCGGTGAAATAAAACATTCAACACAACACTGCCTGGTGCCAGATTATATGTTCAATGTATTTTGACCTTTCTATAGTTTTCTTTGAAACAGTCAAGCTGGCATTTAAGGCCTTGTTATGTTTGAAAATCATGTATTGTAGGTCCATGGACAGTAGTTCCACTTGAATGTTAACATATATTTAGAAACATGCAATTTGTTTATGCACAGACAAACATCTATGCTTTTATACGCCCATCAATGACTGGTTATATTATTATATACCCTGCATTGTCCATCTATCTGTCTGCTTGTCTATCCATCTGTTAACTTTTCCTTGTAAGGGCTCTCTAACCTTCATTTATTGACCAGGTTTAATGAAATTTACTACAAATATTTTATATCACACTCAATCGAACGAGGTCAAATTTCAGACGTTAGCGACTATTTTTAGCAGAGTTATGCCTCCTTTATTGTCGTTTTTAAAAAAGCAAGAACTTTTTTTTTCTGTGTTCAATTCCTTTCAAATTTGATATGATGAAGCAAGGAGTGAAGTGACTTAACATATATTATGGTATTTTGTGTATTTTCAGAGTGATGCCCCTTTACTTAAATTTAAAAAACAAAAAAAATCTTGATTTTTTTTTAGTTTCATTTGGCCTATTCTAACCAAATTTCATATTTAGCTTTCTCATCATATAGATTTTGGTCCCTGTCTGGTGATGTTTATCATTGACTTTGTCATGGCAGGTGTACAGTAGAACCAATCTATTACGATCACTAAATGGTGTCATATATTAGTCATTTAAGACAGGTGACTGCTTAAAGCAGTGTGGAAGTGAAACAGAAAGCTCCTATAGGAGCTTTCTGTTTCACTTCCACATTGCTTTAAGCTGCCACCTGTTTTTTATACAGACAATTAGCCTTCTTTTAGTGGTTGTAATAGAGAGATTCTACTGTATTTTGCTGCTTTGCAGTGCTCGTGTTCTTCATCAGTTTGCATATTGACCCGAAATCGCCACAGTTGTGTCTTTTACAATCAGTGTACATTTAAAAACTACACTTGTTCTATGAAAACTGTATACCCTGATCAAATGACTCCTGTAAGAGCACTCTGATCAGGATTTGCACTTTTGGTTGATACATAATGTAAAAAACAATCCAAAATATTCCTTAATGGACAAACTTGATTAGAAAATGGGATTGTCCATTAAAAATTAATTTCAGGGGTGAATGAGTTGATAGTAGGACATCACTATTCTGATAAAGTGACATACAATCCTTAGACATTTCCTTAATAGTGATGTCTTAAATCTTCCAAATCTTTTATAGGTTATTAGTGCCCCTCGTTGATCCAGTCTATTTGGAATTCTGGGCAGTTGAATAAATGCTCGTCTAAATAAGCAAACAGTGCAGACCCTGATCAGAGGGCTCCTATAGGAACCCTCTGATCTGGGTCTGCACTGTGTACAAATGTAATGATTATATTTTAATCAGGTGCTTTACTTTCAACCTGCTTTAAGTGATCACCTGTCTCCAAAACTAGACACAGACTATAGGGTAATGTGTTAAAGAAGGCTACAAGTAAAGCAAAAAGCTCATTAAGGGTTTTTAGCTCACCTGGCACGAAGTGCCAAGGTGAGCTTTTAGGATCGCTGAATGTCCGTCGTCCGTCCTTTCACATTTGTTCGTTAACACTCTAGCGCCTACAAATTTCATCCGATCTTCATGAAACTTAATGACAATGTTTGTCTTGATGAAATCTAGGTCAAGTTCGAATGTGGGTCATGTCCGGTCAAAAACTAGGTCACTAGGTCAAATCATAGAAAAACCTTGTTAACACTCTAGAGGCTACAAATCTCAATGGATCTTAATGAAACTTGGTCAGAATGTTTGCCTCATTGATATCTAGTTCAAGTTCGAATGTTGGTCATGTCCGGTCAAAAACTAGGTCACTAGGTCAAATCATAGAAAAACCTCGTTAACACTCTAGAGGCTATGGATCTTAATGAAATTTGATCAGAATGTTTGCCTCATTGATATCTAGGTCAAATTTGAATGTGGGTCATGTCCGGTCAAAAACTAGGTCACTAGGTCAAATCATAGAAAAACCTTGTTAACACTCTAGCGGCTACAAATCTCAATGGATCATAATGAAACTTGGTCAGAATGTTTGCCTCATTGATATCTAGGTCAAGTTCGAATGTGGGTCATGCCCGGTCAAAAACTAGGTCACTAGGTCAAATCATAGAAAAACCTTGTTAACACTCTAGAGGCTACAACTCTTAATGGATCTTTATGAAACTTGATCAAAATGTTTGTCTTGATGAAATCTAGGCCAAGTTCGAATGTGGGTCATGTCCAGTTAAAAACTAGGTCACTAGGTCAAATCTTAGAAAAACTTTGTTAACACTCTAGAGGCTACAAATCTCAATGGATTTTAATGTAACTTAGTTAGAATGTATGCCCAATTGATATCTAGGTCAATTTCGAATATGGGTCATGTTGGGTCAAAAACTAGGTCACAAATCAAAGAAAAACAGTGTTAACCCTCTAGAGGCTACAAATCTCGTTAGATCTGAATGAAATATTTTCAGAATGTTTGCCTACATCAAATCTAGGTCAAAATCAAATGTGGATTGTGTCTGGTCAAAAACTAGGTCACTAGGTCAAATTATAGAAAAATCTTGTTAACACTCTAAAGGTTGATTGTGGGTCATGTCCAGTCATAATCTAGGTCACTACTGGTTAATTTTACATGGTGAACCAGGTGAGCGATTTAGGGCCATGGTGGCCCTTGTTTGCTTTACTTCCAGCCTGCTTTAAGCAACCATCTTTCTTGCACACTGAAAAGAAAGCTACGGAGGAAATGGTTAAGCTAAGATATTGGACTTATGGAAGGCTACTTTATTTGCATTGTAGACTAGAGGCCGACATATCACAGAAGGCTGATCAAGTCCCTGAGAAGAGTGAAGATTTGACTAAGTTTCTAGAGCAATGGCTGTTGGAATTGAGACACAAAGACTTCAAAGAACCAAGGAAAAATGACCAGTAGAGAATAGCATTTGTTACAAAATGTTCTGAATTGTGTACATGAATTTGTGCAGCACTAGACGTGAACCTGTCGCTACAGTAAAACCTCTCTAATATGACTATTAAATTGCGTAAATTATTACTACTTTAACCCATTACCCCATAAATGCGCCTTTTTATGCCATTATTGTTTTCCTCTACTAAAGGAAAAAGTTCCAATTTATACTGTTACAAATAGGAATCATGAGAAATATTTTCTATATTCTAGCAGATAATAGCTTAAAGCAGGCTGAAAGTAAAGTAGAATGCGCATTAAGGCGCATTCTGCTTTACTTTCAACCTGCTTTAAGTGGTCACCTGTCTTCAAAACCAGAAACAGGCTATGGGGTAATGGGTTAAGCAAGGTAAAAGAGGAGCTTTCTGTTTAACTTTCACCTTGCTTTAAGCTGTCACCTGTCTCTAATACAATCAATTAGCCTTCTTTTTAGTGGTCTTGATAGAGAGATCTAATCTTGAGATGACATTAAGATTCATGTGGTAATATCTATGCATAAATCAAGTCATGGATATTTGTTAATGTGTGTTTGAATAAAATAATGAGTACTGTATCTGCTATGCCTTTTTACCTTACATTGAAACATGTGTTACAGTGGAGAAGACGTTATTCTTTCCCAGTAAACATGTAAACACTTAACTGTGGCTCGGCATCTGACCATACTACAAACTGTTTGCCACTCAGATTTAAATGAAGGTAGAGGAATTAATTAAATGTGTAAAGAGTAATTTATTTGGAGTAAAGGATTATGCAGTTTAACCCTTTCCCCCATAGAAGCGCCTTTTAGCGCACTCAGTTTATTCTTGCCCTGAAGAAAATAGTTCCAATTTATACATTCATAAATATGTATAATACAAAATATTTTCTATATTCTAGCAGACGATAGCTTAAAGCAGGCTGAAAGTAAAGCAGAATGCGCTTAAAGCGCATTCTGCTTTACTTTCAACCTGCTTTAAGTGGACACCTATATTCAATACTAGAGATATGCTATGTGGTGATGCAGCGAGCCTCAACAGAAATATAGATATGGAAAAAATATATATACAAGAAGTTCATGTTATTTCACTGCTTTTAATAACGCATAAAATATTTACAGAACTTTCATACTGTCTTAATACTTAATACATATTACAGTTGATTGTTTTCTACGTTATATTGATGAGTTATCTCTAGGTTAGAGATTGTAACATATATCACAGATTACACAATACATCACAAGTTAACAGACATGTATAAAACCTAACAAAAACCTGTCAATACTTTGTATGGTGTAAGAAAGAAGGAAATAGCACACACTTACTTGAAACATCTAAGCATAATCATACGCAAATATTTTGCGGACGAACAACAAATATATACTCGGCATTTAACCTGTGTTAAATGCCTCGCCAATCTTTTCAACTATACTCTAAATAATTGCACATGCTTCAAGAACAAAGCATCTAAATAGTTATCCAAAAGCTAAAACTTCTAAAAAAAGAAATACATTTACTTATGATGTAGATGTATGAAATACAGAATACAAAAATGTATTTACTTCGCAAAAACTATAAAGTTTAATTTGTAAAAAAATTATTTTCCATAAAATACTGTGCTTTACGTTAATACTAATCTGTGATTTTAATTAATACAATTGAGGATTTGTTTTGATTTTTTTGGGTGATTTCTCAAAAAGAGAGACATGATCAGTCATGTGAAAACGAAATGTCCTTGTTTAGTCCTGTTTTCAAATCATACAGTAAGCTCACACCATAATTGGTTTTTCACTTCCTATATGTTGGTATTCTGTGTTGTACATTTTGGGGGCAGTCATTATAGATTTGGTTCCTGGATCTGAAACGATAAAAAACAGATGATTTAATTAGAATCATGAAATAAATTACACATTTCTAATTGCAATCTTTTTGCTTTTCATGAATTTAGTTTATTGTGGTAAACTTAGGATCTCAAATTTAAACACATTCAACCCAAGCAACAAGTAAATCATTACTTACAAAGTTGAAACCCTGAACCTGTAAAGAGTATGCTTGTCCTATTCAAACAGAGTAAACCCTGATTAGAGGACTCCTCTGATCAGGGTCTGCACTGTTTGTCATTTTGAAATATTTTTTAAAACATAACCCTAAATAGTCAACTGTACTTTATTGGAAACTGGACTTTTTCATTTAAGTCTCATGGGTTCGGACGATCATATTATTTTAATGAAGTAATGTCGAACTTCGATATCTTGAACTCGGTTAAATCGAAAATACCAGTATTTCAAAGTTAAAACATGGCTTAGCCACATTTTAACTTTGAAATATGGGTATGTTCGACCTAACCGAGCATTAAAACAATGCAGTTCATGTGTCGAACTATTGGATAGTTTGAGTTATGCAAGTTCGAGATATCGAAGTTTGACTGTAATTGACTGGTCTATCTTGTATTTGGCAACACTCCAAAAGAAGACTCATTATGTGTGTTTATACAGATGGTTGCTTAATGCATTGAGAAAATAAAGAACTGGGGCCCGTTTCATAAAACTTCTTACGACAAATGTTGTCGTAAGTCAGATTATAAAACTCTCAATAAGTATTTATTTCTCCATCTAATCCTGTCTTGTGACATCTTTTTGGAATCGTCTTGAAAAGACGATTCCAAAAAGGTGTCACAAGACAGGATTCGATAGAGAAATCAGAAATTAAATGTATTTAAAAGTTTTGACTAACGAACGTTTTTGTCTGACGAAGTTTTATGAAACGGGCCCCAGGTGCTCCTGTCTTTATAGAGCTTAACCCTAACAATACTGAATTCTGAAATTGACTTGTCCCTTTTCTTATACAGTGGAGAAAACGTTATACTTTCCCGTTTAAACGCAAACGAACTCAAAGCACTAAAAACGTAGAAAAGTGCAACTTTTGGACAATTCTGATTATTCATGTTTATCTTGGTGGCAAACTGTTTGGAGCCTGATCAGACGCCGGGTTACCCGGCGTCTGATCTGGCTCCAAACTGTTTGCACTGCAAATAATAGTTTTAGCGTAAACGCATTTATTGGGAAAGAATAACGTTTTCTCCACTGTAAAAACATTTCAAAATGTGATACACAGTGAAGACCCTAATCATAAGGCTCCTTAAGGAACCCTCTGATTAGGTTCAGTGCACTATTTGAAAGTCATGCATTTATCTTGTTCCATCACTACAGGGTTAATGCTTTTTTCTAGGGTTGGTAGTGTAACATTATAACTGTATTATATAACCTTAATGGCTCAGGATACGACCCCACCCCCTTAAACATAGACTTATCTTTTCATTCCTCATAGAAATGGTGTACAGGATTTTTGGGGTTAAACTCAGGTCTCAACCTTTAATTGTTTAACTCTTTCAACACTAAGTAACTCTTGTAGGATATTAGGTTCCCTTGTGGATATTTTTAGTTACCAAAACATGAACCAGTCTACTTGGAATTCTTGGTAGTTTAATAAATATTGGTCTAAATTAGCAAACAGTGTAGACCCTGATCAGAGGCCTCCTATAAAAGTGCTCTGCTCTGGGTCTACACTGTTGGCAAGTATGATGAGTACATTTTAAACAGGTTAACTATATTAACCCTTAGCCTGCCACTCACGACTATAGCTCCATATGCAAACAGCTTGGATCCGGATGAGACGCCGAGTAACTCGGCGTCTCATCCGGATCCAAGCTGTTTGACACTCGGACAACATTTTCAGCAATTTTGAGCAACTTTGAAACTTGAAGCAGACGAGAAATATAGCAGACGACAATTTATTTGGCGGGCTAAGGGTTAAACACTGAAAACAAAGGTACATGTATAGGGAAAGGGTATAAACTTACCAGGTAAGGAGAATGGTGTATCAACTGGGCAGTACGTGGCTTCCTTCATTTTTACATCGGAGGGTCGAGTATATCTGTCTGTTTTTTCTGATCTGAGACCAGAGTGGGGTACAGGCACCATGGCTTTTGGTTGTCGTGGAACCTTTGTAGCTGTTGGGAATACCATGGTGTCTCTCATTGGAAGTTGGTCACGTTTCACAGAGGTTTTGGGGAACGGACTGAAACACAAGTTTACCCATTACACCATAAATACACCTTTTTACGCCTCTAATTTATTCCTCAACTGAAGAAAATAGTATCAATTTATACACTTATAAATATGTACCTTAAGAAACAGTTTCTATATCAAAATAGAAAGTAGCTTAAAGCAGGTTGAAAGTAAAGCAGAATGCGCCTTCAGGCGCATTCTGCTTTACTTTCAACCTTCTTTAAGTGGTCACCTGTCTTCAAAAATAGAAACAGGATATGGGGTAATGTATTAATATATATTTACTTGTAGCCAACCCCCTGAAAGTTTGAATTAATAACATCAGTTCAAAATTAAATTTTGTCCTTATTTGCTTATTTAGTGTTGATTATAGTGATTCTTACAATATATCTCCAAATGACAAGCAGTATAGACCCTTCTGATCTGGGCCTACTCTGTTTGCCTAGAATAAGTGTACTCTTTACAGGTACACTGTTTGTTTTAAGGACGAGTATACTCTAGATGATTCTAATTAGTAGTAACAATATAGTGTTTGATGGAAACATAAGGATTATAGTTTTTGCAATACTCTGCTTGTATAGAACTTCCTGGTGTTATATGTATCACTTCTTTCAACACCATTGACCTGTCTAAAATACACTCATTATTACTTATGCAAACAGTGTATATCCTGATAAAGCCCTCTGATCAGGGTCTGCACTGTTTACAAACTTAGACCAGTATTTATTAAACTACCCATAATTCCACGTAGACTGGTTCATATTTTGGTAATTAAAAAGATCCACAAGGGAACATAATAACCTAAAAGAGTTGCTTTGAGTGTTGAAAGAGTTTAGCATTAAACTTAAACTCATTCAACCCTGAAACTCTAATTACACAATTATTCCAGTTCGCAAATAAGTAGTCCATTTTTGACTACATGCATTTTAAGGTTTATTTCTAACAATCCAAATTGCAAATGACAAAACGTTGCAGACCCAAATCAGGAGACATCTGTAGGAGCTCTCTGATCTGGGTCTACGCTCTTTACATAGAACAAATGAATGAACCCTTGACAGCTACACTTTAAATGACAAGTATACAAATCACTAGGGTTCAATGGGTTAATTAGAGAAGTTGAAAATCATGGGTCCGTTTCATAAACTTACTACGATAAATGTTGTTGTAAGTCAAAATATAAACGTCTCTATTCTTATTTATTTCTCCATCAAATCCTGCCTTGTGACATCCCTTTGGAATCGTCTTTTCAAGACGATTCCAAAGAGATGTCACAAGACATGATTAGATTGAGATATCAGAAATCAAATGTTTTTTTAAGTTTTGACTTACGACCGTTTTTGTCTTACAAAGTTTTATGAAACCGGCCCCAGTTTCATATTTCAGCAATGTTTGATTTGTTATCTGTTTGCACATACTTCTCTTTCAATCCATGGCCCCAGGCTTTTGGATAGTCCTCACACTGCCAATATGTGGCTACATCTTTCTTTGGGTACTTCTTGAGCTCAGCTGGCTGGAAAGCTCTGTGGTCTTTTTGTGTGGTGGACAGATATGGATCAAGTAACCGTAGAAGGCCCTTGTCCCTGACATAGAATGGTTTTCCTTGTAGTTTTGGGTTTTGTGTTGTTGCTTGACCAACCTGTGAAAGGTAAATAAGTTTGATGTACATGTAATGTACATGTATTAACTTTTAAAAGTAGAAGCACTCGAGATCACTCAACTGGCATTTTGTGTTACCCCATAGCCTATTTCTAGTTTTGAAAACAGGTGACTACTTAAAGCAGGTTGAAAGTAAAGCAGAATGTGCCTAAAGGCACATTCTGCTTTACTTTCAGCCTGCTGTAAGCCACAATCTTCTAGGATATAAAAGATATTTCTTATGGTACATATTCATGACTGTATAAATTGGAACTACATGTATTTTCTTCAGTGGAGTAATAAAGTAGAGGTGTCAAAAGGCGTATTTATGGGGTAAGGGTTAAGTTAATCAATCACATTATGAAACACTGAAAATATGCTTTAGAAGGGGAAAGTGGTAAGCGAATATTGAGATTAAGGGGCTTAAAGGGTATAAATGAGATTAAACAAATATGAGCTGTGTCATGAGAAAACTCATTTCAGACACTGTGAGTGTCATAGAAACAGCAGCTGGTTAGGATCTACACTGTTTACACTTGCAAAATTCATGGATTAGACAACTGCCAAAGCAATGCAGAATCTGAGATGACAACAGTGCTTTGTAAAAACAGTTTGAAAATAAGTTTTCTTATGACACTGCTAATATGCATTCAATCAATAGACGGTATTACCTTTGAAGGTCCTTCCACATGATGGTCATGAAGCAGATAGTCTTGAGGTAGCCCCAATCCAGCAACATCGTCAAAATGGTATTTTTGTCGAACACCAGGAGCACTGTTGAACCTGTCGTGTGTTTCTGATCTTTGATTGGCCATTGTTAGTGGTTTTCGCCATCCTCCCTGTGACAGCTGCAAATTAGATTTCAGACACTTGTAAGCTTTATACTAGCAAACTTTCAGAGAGCACAGGGTATTTCTGAAGTGTATTCAATAACTACAGTCAATCTTGTATTAAGCAAACACTCAATACCCTAGTTTAGGATAGCGTAACCAGGGCTCCAGATAAGAGGTAGTTATTTCAACAAATACAACATTTTCTCACTCTTTTTAGCACCAAATCCTATGGTGTTACTACTCATTAGAATCGTCTCTTCGAGACGATTCTAATGAGTAGTGACACCATATGGTTTAATTCAGAAATAAAGATTTTAGTTTTTGAAAAACTACCCTTATCTGGAGCTCTGGCGTAACTCTAGACCAAGGTCTAATATCTATGTATCTATGTACATGTATTCAGCATCAATACAGTTACGATATTGCAACTATCAATACCCATGTGTAGTATTTAATATAATGTGGTTGATTTATGTAGAAAACCAATAATGCAGAAAGCTTGCCTTGTATAGGAGCTTTCTGCATTATTTCCATCCTGCATTAATGCTTTTCTTGCTATTAGTGTATATTGATGTTATTTTTAAAACAGTGTAGATCCAAATGATATAGCTCCTGAATGAACTGTCTGATCGGTTTTATCAGTTTTGAAAGACATAACTGAATTTTAAGCAGACACCAACATTAAAGCAAATCATGTTATGGCAGGACAACAGCTAGTTGACAACATTGAGTGTTCATTCTACTTATTCCTTTCCTTCGCAGCTGTCATTGATAAGTGTAAAGATTATCTTCAACTTTGAATGGTTGCTTACAAATTTTCTTGCTAAGTTGTAAATGACCTACTAAACTATGAAGAACTACAAGGTTAAAAGATTTAACCATGAATTTACTATTGGAAATGAAAGTAAACAGAAGGTTAAAATTCCTCTTCAAATCAATTTGACTGTATTCTTGATGTATTCATGCAGATAAGAAATTCGTGACTTGCACTTATTCATAGAAAAACTGATTCTTAATGATTAATTTCAGTAATTCTTTACCTTTTCAGCTAAATCTTTTACGTAATCAACTTTCCAGTGACCAGGGGCCTTCTGGTGGACAGGATTAGAATAGGTTGTGCCGGGATACTTTCTGTCATGAAATTTGCCTGTGGTTGTTTCAAAATGCTGGTCCCTTGTAATCTGATCCTGGTGAGCAAGCGGAGGAGGAACTGGTTCCCCAATGGATGGCTGTAAATATATCAAATGAAAAGCTGATTTTAGTGAAGAAAAAACAGTTTATTCCAGACACACAAATTTGAATTGGGTTTCTCCTTTATTGCTCTTTTAAACCCAATTTTGTTTCATTGTCATCTGAACAGTTTCTTCAAGAGAATTCTAACAAAAAGGTTAGTTAGCTGGACTTTGTGTCCTGGTAGCACTACACCAGCCATCGATGGGGTATTGTAGTGTAACAGGACTGAGTGAAAAAATCGTGGCCCGGCCGGAACTCAACCCCAGGGTCTCTGGCTTTTCCTGCGAGCACTCTAACCACTGAGCTACTGAGCCACCCGGTTTAGGACTTATTGATTATCCACCAGTTACCTGTACACACCCAAGTAACTCCCGCTACAGTAGTATGATATCTCTTTAAAAATTCTACCTTACTTTGTCTTTTTTCTTGACTTCACTTCTGCTACCTTGCACTTTCGCTTTTTTTTCTCTCTATTAGCACTGTCAGAATATATTCAAGGTTGAATGACTGACGTAGAACATAGATGTAGATGAATCTCAGCATTGTCAAAACTTAAAAAGTTATTTATGAGAGAAGTATTTTTAGTAGTGTTTGGAATCACTCTATATTTTGTGATTGATCATTACATTTGAGTGAACGATTGCGTGATGATGGTCTAATGATCGACTAAAATTGAACAGAATTACTTAAATTTAATAACCACTGAAAAGTGAAAACAAAACAATGTCTGAGCTTTCAGAAATTCATGTTATTAAGTTTTACTTTTTACTTTTGGTAAACGTTATTAAATCTAAGTCACAGTGTATGTGTGTGAGAGAAAGTAATTGCTTATCCCTGTTACAGTCTTAGCAAGCACACAATCGGCAATCAATCACCTGAAAATCATGCCATTATAACCACTTAAAAACCGTGGCACTGTGAATTTATGTTAACAAACATATACAAGTGATACATGTGTTTCAACATTACTTCTAGATATATTTGCATATTAAAGATTTTGGAAATTATGCTTGAAACCAACGCCTGTATAGCTCAATGGTAGAGCGTCCGCTTGCAGTGCGGGAGGTTGCGGGTTCAATCCCCAGCCAGGTCAAACCAAAGACTTGAAAATTGGTAGTAATGGCTTCCCTCCTTGGCGCTCAGGATTTCGGGTTAGCATTACGACTGGTTAGTCGGTGTCAGGATAAAGTGACCGGCCGGGTACAGTCCCAATGGTGCACCTAAAAAGTGCCCCTTCTCATAATCATCAGAATTGATGGCGTAGAAGTAATAAATAGGCATATTCCACAAAATCGGCCATGTTTACTATCTAAGATGCATTCAATTGGAGCTAGCCGCTGCTAGTTACTAGAGTCATAATGATTATGCAAATAGTGCATACTAGGGAATAGCCTATAGCAAACGATAGAACTGAGCTACTTTGACAAAAAGTTCAAACAGCTACAAAGTATTAGTCACTTTAGAGTCGATTATGGATTTTATTTGTCAATTAATCGATTTCTACATGTAAATCATTCTACATCTGACATCTGAAGTAGAGGCCGTAACAACTTGAAATTGTTGGTAAACCGTAGTTTCTTTAAAACGTCGATTAATCGGAACAATACTTATTTTCGGACCCCTAATGTTGAGGGTTTTTTTTTCTTTTCTTATACCAATTTGGGTTCATTATTTTACATATTCCTCCTTTTTAGAATTTTTTGCAAGTGGTTTTTTAAATATCATCTTATTTTTCATACCTATTCGTTGGTTGATCTATTACAATCAACTTTTTCTATGAGAAAAATATAACCCCTTTACCCGAGGGCCTGTTTCAGAAAAAAAACCACAAAAAAAACATGCAGAAAACAGACAGCTATCACACACACACTTGCAATTTTAATTCTTCGATCTCTACCATGTCCAGCTCTCAATCCTCAGTACGCAGAGAAACATTTTACGGTGTATAAACAATAAGAAAAGTCAACAAAAGTTAAAACCTACATGGAAGTAAGCACTGGGGAAATGATATCCTGAACGATATTGGTGGCCAACTCCAGTCGATGTCTGATTCCAATCCTGTCGAGGATGATATTTTAATTCCTTAAAATCCGACATATTTGTGTTTCACTCTTACCTATTTACTTTTTTGGTTTACTTTTTAAAGGCGACTATTTTGACGATTATTGCTATGAATGCCCTACATATTGTGTACGTAACCATGTAAACACGCAGAGGATTGTGGGTAATAATGCATTATCAAGCGTCTAAGAGAAAGCGCTTGATGATATTGAGCGCGGGATTTGTCTAAAATACGGACATTGTATAATCGGACCGCGCGGTGCTGATTAATTTCGATTCCGACAGAAGTGCATCAATACTTATTTATAGTTACGAATGATAAGATACACAAAACTGACTTCAGAGAAACTGCCTTGATTTCCAACAGAATTTACCCCCTCCCATATTCCATAGTGGTATAGCTCAGTGGTAGAGCGTCCGCTTGCAGTGCGGGAGGTTGTGGGTTCAATCCCCGGCCGGGTCAAACCAAAGACTTGAAAATTGGTAGTATGGCTTCCCTCCTTGGCGCTCAGGATTTCGGGTTAGCATTACGACTGGTTCGTCGGTGTCAGGATAAAGTGACCGGCCGGGTACAGTCCCAATGGTGCACCTAAAAAGTGCCCCTTCTCATAATCATCAGAATTGATGGCGTAGAAGTAATAAATAGAAGAAAAAAAAATCTTCCTAACTATTTCTACATTTCACCTTGATTGAATAGACGACCACCGCAATTTCAGCTAACCGGGTAATCTAACCTTGTTTTACTCCCTACCAACATCAAAATGGCGTTATCAAGAAGTAAGTTAACCGGGTGTAAAATTTAACAATTATTTATTAAGAAGAATTGACATTTTCAACGCATGATTTAATTAATACGGTTTGAATGAAAAATAACTGAATACATATTGCAAACATACGCATGACAAGTCACGAGGGCGAAGAAATACAGTAGCTAACAAAACAACCGAAGTTGTCAGGGTCATAAACTGTAACGTTGGAAGGAGAGGCTCAACGTTGGTCTCGCTCTAGGCTTGATTCGTCTTTAGTCCCAAATAAGGCTGAATACTAGACATTATGTAAACATCAAACAGAATTTCTTGAGTACTCTGTCATTAGTCATAATGATAACGGTCACTCTCGAATAACATTTAATAGCAGCATAAATGTACTATAGTGACCGGGCCCTGGAATCGAACATGGGACCTCCCGCTTGCAAGCCGAGCGTTATAACCATTGAGCCAAAAGTCCGGACGTTAGGCTCGAGGGCCTTAGACACTGCCTATATTCACTACACTCCTCCCCATCTTAATTTTGAGGTCCTTTTTATCCCTGTCGAGTCGACTTACAGTAGCTACCACGCATCATTTCTGACGGTGATCCATGCATCGGGCAAGGACAGTCATCACCAGATGGGGCGGAAAAATTTGTTTGCCGACAACGCCATTATAGTGACCTGGCCCTGGAATCTAACCCGGGACCTCCCGCTTGCAAGGCAAGCGTTATAACCATTGAGCCAAAAGTCCGGACGTTAGGCTCGAGGGCCTAACACTGCCTATATTCACTACACTACAAACAGTTGTGACGACCAAGCGCAATTTTCGACCAAATTGGGAAAAGTAGACTGACTTCCAAAATACATAAAAACTGAATGGAAATCTACTTACTTACAGGAAATAGAAAGTTTCATTAATTTAAAACCAGAAAATAAAACTATCTAACACTAAAGAGGGACTGGTAATTGAATAGAAAAAAATTGTATTTTTTTAATTATTATTATTTTTATTTTTTTTTATCTTTTTTGGGAAATTCTCCACCAAAATTGGGAAAAAAAAGAGGCTTTCTGCAATTGGGAAGTCACTGAAAGTGGGCCTCTATTATAGAAGGTGAAAAAGCCCTGAAATCATGTTTATAAATGCGAAACGTACAGGTACAAATGTATTCAGTAAGCAGTAACAGATTCGAGATTAAAATGAGTGCAAGAGTGCGGTTCTCCTACGAAGGAGGGAAAAGATACAACAACAACAACAATGGCGGATGAGAAAGTCGCTCTTAGTGAATGTAAATTAATTCCTTTATGTGTGATTTGTTTCTGTTCTCATTGATTTTTTGAAGTTTAAATGCATTTATTATTGTTTTCCATAAATATATAGGCATTAACCCACGTAAATTAAGTAAAGTAGTATATATCGCTGAAGAAAATCTATTCCAGATGACTAGCCTACCCTCACAGGGCAAGCTAGCTGTCCGGAACCTGATGGCTAGCCACTTCCTTTTAAAAAGTTTAAATTCAGATACATTATAACAGTAAAAGAGAGCCTGCTATTTTCCAACAAACACAAGTATAATAATTTAATATAAACAAGCAAACAGCTGTAAGAGAAAGGGTTGTCTAACAGGCATTAAACAATTATCTCATAGCCTTTTCCTAGTTTTGAAAGACAGGTGATAACTTAAAGCAGGTTGAAAGTAAAGCAGAATGTACCCTAAGGTGCATTCTGCTTTACTTTCAGCATTCTTTAAGCTACCATCTAGAAGCATATAGAAAAAAGTTTGTGTGGCCCATATTCATAACTACAGAGACTAGAACTATTTTCTTCTGAGGAAAAATAAATTCAAGGTGTAATTAGACATATTTATGGGGTAATTGGTTAAAAGGCATGGTAATGGATAACCCCCATGTTAAGGTGCCTTTCAGCACATAAGATTTATTCCTCCACTAGAAAAAAATGTTCAAAATTATAAAATCATAAACATACCATAAGAAATATCTTTAATATCCTAGTAGCAGATGGCAGCTTACAGCAGGTTGAAAGTAAAGCAGGATGCCCCTTAAGGCACATTCTGCTTTACTTTCAACCTGCTTTAAGTGCTCACCTGTCTTCTGAACTAGAAAAGAGCTATTGGGTAAAGGTATAAGTAAGATTTAACATTTTGTCATGCTTCAAATTGCTACTGTCTACTGATATTTATTGAAGATAGTGAGAATCTGTACATATATGTGTGCCAGTGGGTTTAGTTATCATCTGATCTTTAACATCATATCAGTTATCTAACTTATCTATCTGATAACTGAGCAATTAAGTTATTTACAACAGCTTTTTACTTAAAGTCTTTAACTCTTTACGCCATAGCCTGTTTCTAGTAATGAAGAAAGGTGACCACTTAAAGCAGGTTGAAAGTAAACTTAAGCAGAATGCACCTAAAGGCACATTCTGCTTTACTTTCAGGCTTTCAGCCTGCTTTAAGCTACCATCTGCTACAGCCTAGGATTTAGAACATATCTCTTATATCTGTATAAAGTAGAACTTTTTTCTTCATTCACTGCCTGGAAAGAGATCAATGAGTGAAAGTGTCTTGCACAAGGTTCTTAACTCTTGCATCAATACTGTTGTAAGAGTTACTCCCCTTTCCCACATTTTCTTAGCCCTATAACTCCTGTTCTACAGTGGAGAATCTGTTATTCTTTCTCAATAAACGCGTTAACACTAAAACTATTATTTGCAGTGCAAACAGTTTGCAGCCAGATCAGACGCCGGGTAACCCGGCGTCTGATCAGGCTCCAAACTGTTTGCCACCAAGATAAACATGAAATATCAGAATTGTCCAAAAGTTGTTCTTTTCTACGTTTTAGCGCTTTGCGTTTGCGTAAGTTTGCGTTTAAACGGGAAAGAATAACAGATTCTCCACTGTACCAATGCTTTTCAGATGAAATTTCATTTATGGAAAGAGCTTGACAAGTGGAAGTGTCTTGCACAATGTTCATAACTCTTGTATCAATACTGTGAGAGTTATTTCCATTTTAAACATTTTCTTTTCCTGCAGGTATACTTCTGTTATACAGAAGCTTTTAAAATGAAATTTATTTTAATAATAGAAATAAATTGGTGAGTGAAAGTGTATTACACAAGGTTTATAACTCTTGCCTCGATACTGTGAGAGTTATTCCCCTTTCCCACATTTTTTAATTTTCTCCCTGTAACTTCAGTTCTACCGATGTTTTTCAGATGAAATTTGCATTTTTGAAAAGAGTTTGATGAATGGAAGTGTCTTGCACATGGTTCATAACTTTCGCATTATCTATCTATCTGTCTACATCTCTGTTTGTCTGTCTTTCTTTCTTTCTTTCTTTACCAGGTTTGCATAACTTTCCAATTATCTTTTTTGATACCAGATGTCTCCAATGTCTTTATTGTTGCTGCAAAGAGGACAGCTTTTGGCACGTATGGAGGCAAATTCAAAGACATAACTGCCAACAAACTGCAGGAGATAGCTGCCAAAGCTGCACTGGAATCTGGCAAAGTTAACCCTGAGATAGTGAACTCGGTTACCATTGGAAATGTAATGCAGGTGAGCAGAAATATTGAATCCACTGAATACTTTTATAATACAGTACATGTACAGGGCTCCAGATAAGAGGGAGTAAACCGAACAAATCAAGCATTTTCCCTCTTATTTCAGCACCAAATCCTATGGTGTTACTACTCATTAGAATCGTCTCTTCGAGACGATTCTAATGAGTAGTGCCACCATAGGGTTAAATGCACAAATAAAGATTTTATTTTTTGGAATACCCCCCTTATCTGGAGCCCTGCATGTAGTTATCTTTGAGTTCAGATGATGGCCCTTGGCAACTTAAAATGTGGTATCCTAAGAGTTGCCGTTTAGGGGCCAATATTGTGAATACATTTTTGCATACAGCAAGAAAATGAGAGATGGCTGTTCAATCATATAGATCATCTAAATTAATCATGAAAGCTTAAGTTAATGAATTTTCTGTATTGCTTTTGTCCTGTAATTTTATACCTTTACTCAGTAGCCTGGTTCTAGATTTGAAGACAGGTGACTACTTAAAACAGTTTGAAAGTAAAGCTTAAGACACCTTCTGCTTTACTTTCAACCTGCGTTAAGTTACCGTCTTCTTGGATATTGTAAATACTTCTTACGTTGTATATTTATTACTGTAATATAAAATAGAACTATTTTCTTCAGTGGAGGAAAGAATTAAATGTGTTAGAAGGCGTCTCTATGGGATAAAGGGTTGTGCCGTCATATCTGGTAAACAGTTACTCATGCATTTTCAGTGACATGTTTGGTTGTACAGTAGAACCTCTCTATTACGACCACTAAAAAGAAGGCTAATTGGCTGAATAAAAGACAGGTGACAGCTTAGGAGCTTTCTGTTTCACTTTCACTTTGATTTAAGTAGTCACCTGTCTTAAACGACTAATATTTGACCCAATTTAGTTGTCGTAATAGAGAGGTTCTACTGTAATTGCCATACCAGGTAAACATACACATTTACATGTTGTATAAATACTGATTCAACTGTGCTTGTCTGTTATCAGGTGCACAGCCTGTGTTTTCCATATAAAAGAAGTCTTATATAGACTGATATGAATTTAATCTCTTTGCAATTACATGTTTGCAGGGGACCTCCGTGGTCTAGTGGTTAAGTCACTGTGACTTACATCAAAGCTCCTCACCGCTGTGAGTTTGAATCCCAGTCTGGTCATTTAGATTATTCATGTGCGGAAGCCTTCAACTGGCTTGCGGGAGGTCGGTGGTTCTACCCAGTTGCCCATTTGTGCCTAAAACAGTGCATAAAGGGCTTCAGGGAGTCTTCCTCCACCTGTTAGTAGCTGGATGTCGCGATATGACTGAAATACTGTTGAAAGCAACGTAAAATCATAACAAATCAAATTAATTACATGTTTCCAGTGATGAGAGGATAAAACTAAAAGGTTGAGGGAATAGGATTACTTCTACTTTTATAAAATGATTCGTACATGAATTGGAATGCTCTTAACTCTTGTCTTCGAGCTGGCTTGCAGAAGAATTTTTGTTTAACAAGCTTAACCCTTTACCTGATAGCATTGTTTCTAGTATTGAAGATTAGATATGTGACTACTTAAAGCAGGTTGAAAGTAAAGCAGAATGCGCCCTAAGGCGCATTCTGCTTTACTTTCAGCCTGCTTTAAGCTATTAACTGCTAGAATAAGGGAAATATTAAATATGACACATATTCATTACGGTATAATTTGGAACTATTTTCTTCAGCGGATGAATAAAATGAATGTGCTAAAAGTCGCTTCTATAAGGGAAAGGGTTAAAGCAAGATTGAAACCCTGCCCCCTCCCTGAATGTTCCTATTGGAGCTTTCTACTTTGTTTTAACCCTGCTTTAAGTTGAAACCTGTCCTTACATGATCAATCCTCCAATGAGTCTTTTCTGAGTGAAGTTATATATTTCTTTTTTCTACAGTCTTCCAAAGATGCCATCTACATGGCCCGGCATGTTGGTCTTCGTTGTGGTGTTCCGGTGGGTGTTCCAGCTCTACTAGTGAACAGACTGTGTGGCTCTGGCTTCCAGGCTATCATTAATGGTGCTCAGGTAAGATACATGGTTGTAAAATGTCAAGTGATACAGGGCTTCAGATAAGGGGAGTATTTCAAAAACTAAAATCTTTATTTCTGCTTTAAACCCTATGGTGTCACTACTCATTAGAATCGTCTCAAAGAGACAATTCTAATGAGTTGTAACACCATAGGATTTGGTGCTGTATGAGCAAGAAAATGTTAGATTTGTTCAGATTACCCCCTCTTATCTGAAGCCCTGGTGATAAATGCTCATGTAACACTATCTGTGTGGAACAATCCTTTAAAAGATGCGTGGATGAATGAGTTGGGTTTTACAGCACTGTGACACAAAATAAGTCATAATAGCCCCAATGGATGATGAGGGATGATGAGATGATATGATGAATATTGTCTTAACCCTTAGCCCGCCAAATAAATTGTCGTCTGCTATATTTCTCGTCTGCTTCAAGTTTCAAAGTGCTTCAAAGTTGCTCAAAATTGCTGAAAATGTTGTCCGAGTGTCAAACAGCTTGGATCCGGATGAGACGCCGAGTACTCGGCGTCTCATCCGGATCCAAGCTGTTTGCATATGGAGCTATAGTCGTGACTGGCAGGCTAAGGGTTAAGATGATTTCAGCTATGCACATTTCTTACGAAGGGGTGCATAGGATCAAAACCACCTATCTGCCTTCCTTTTAGTTCTTGGCAGAGGAGATGATCTCGGTGAAATAAACAGAAACATTCCCTATGACAATTAAGCCCATGAACCACGACAAGGTAAGAAGGTCTCTGGGGAGAGATGTGTGTATAGTCCATACATATTGTGCAAATATTACTTTTTGTCTAATATATAGCAGCCACCTATCTTTGTTTATGGTGTTTAAGGCAGGTGGCAGCTTAAAGAAGGGTTAAAGTAAAGTTTAAAGGAGTTTCTGTCATGCTTTAAGTGATATTTAATATTCGACTCTAAATGACCATCTTGTGTCGATGGGCCGTAAAACACCATTCATTCATTCATTCATTCATTCATACTTAACATGTTTAGTATTTTTACAGTGGTTGCTATGATTGAAAAGCGTTGCTCACAGCTCTGTGAAAAGCAGCTGGTTAACCTATTTTATGTGGGATACACTTTTAGGTGTACCTGTAGGCAAACAGTTTTGATCTCAGATCAGGCCCCACATTGTGGGGCCTGATCTGAGATCAAAACTGTTTGCAGCTAAGTCAATATTCTATCAGAAAATGCTAATATCTTTTGCAAGTATTTGAGTTATACCCGCTGCAGACGACATTTTAAAATGGCCGCCAAATATTACCCAGCATGCAATGGGTTAACACAAATGTTTTGTTTGTACTCTTCAGGAGATTATGTTGGGAGAATCAGAAGTATCTTTAGTGGGAGGATCAGAAAACATGAGCCAGGCACCATATGCAGTACGAAATATCAGATACGGGACCAAATTTGGAATGGACTTGCAGGTACAGTGGAGAATCTGTTATTCTTTCCCAACAAACGCGTTTACGCTAAAACTATTATTTGCAGTGCAAACAGTTTGGAGCCAGATCAGACGCCGGGTAACCCGGCGTCTGATCAGGCTCCAAACTGTTTGCCACCAAGATAAACATGAAATATCAGATTTGTCCAAATGTTGTTCTTTTCTACGTTTTAGTGCTTTGCGTTTGCGTTTAAACGGGAAAGAATAACAGATTCTCCACTGTATGTAGTATGAAAATTATACCTTAATCCATTACACCATAGATACACCTTTAGTTTATTCCACCATTGAAGAAAATATTTCCACTTAAACAGTAAATCTATAGCTAATACACTATGTAAATTTATTTCTATTTAAATGAAGATCATTGAATCTTTCTTTATGTTAATTGCTTCATAATAGTTTATTCTAGTCATGTTCTAACGCTTTTTTACGCCTTTAATTTGTTACTCCTCTGTAGGAAATATGTCCACTTTATACAGTCATGTATATGGACTATAGGAAATAGTTTCTATATTCTAGCAGATAATGGCTTAAAGCAGGCTGAAAATGAAGCAGAATGTGCCATAAGGTACATTCTGCTTTACTTTCAACCTGCTTTAAGTGTCACAATGTCTTCAAAACTAGAAACTGGCTTTGGGGTAATGGGTTTATGCAGTGTTGTGCCTAGGTCCAAAATGTTGGGGGACACCGAGCACACGTCCGTGTCCCCCTGCCAAAATTTCAGGGGCACATTTGATATTTTTGGGAGACACACTAAAAAAAACTTTAAAACACGATAGGCATACCTTTAAATTAGAATATAGTTTACGATCTTAAGCTGTCTCTGTTACGACGGGAAATCTGATTTTTGTGTTTTTAGCTCACCTGAGCCAAAGGCTCAGGATGAGCTATTGTGATACCATTCCGTCCGGTGTCTGGTGTCCGTCGTCCATTCACATTTTCAAACAACATCTCAGAAACCACTGACCTGATTTCAACCAAACTTTGTCAGAAGCATCAGTGACAAGGGGGAACGAAATATTGTTCAAAGTTTTTGGCTAGAGTTATTCCCCTTGATGTGGGACCAGTTCTTCTAACATGACCATATAGACAACTTTTAATGCATAAGAAAATCTTAAAAAATCTTCTTCTCAAAAATCGAAATGCCCAGACCTTTGATATTTGATATGTATCATTACCTAATGATCTTCTAGCAAGATTGCTCAAATTTTGACCCTGGGGCCAAAAATGGCCCCGCCCATGGGGCTTATCAGTTTTTCTTAGGAAAACCTTTAAAAATCTTCTTCTCTGAAACTGTATGGCCTAGATCATTAATATTTGACCTGTAGCTTTGCCTCATGGTTCTCTACCAAGATTGTTCAAATTATGACCCCCGGGTCAAAATTGGTCCCGCCCCGGGGCTTATCAGTTTTACAAAGACTTATATAGGAAAACCTTTAAAAATCTTCTACTCTGAAACTGTATGGGCTAGATCTTTAATATTTGGCACATAGCTTTGCCTTGTGGTCCTCTACCAAGATTGTTCAAATTAGGACCCCCGGACCAAAAATGGCCAGCAGGGGCTTATCAGTTTTACATAGACTTATATAGGAAAACCTTTAAAAATCTTCTTCTCTGAAACTGTAAGGCCTAGATCTTTAATATTTGACATATAGCTTTGCCTTGTGGTCTTCTACCAAGATTGTTCAAATTATGACCCCCATGGGCCAAAAATGGCCCCGCCCTGGGGCTTATCAGTTTTACATAGACTTATATAGGAAAACCTTTAAAATCTTCTTCATTAAAACTGTAAGGCCCAGATCATTAATATTTGACATGTAGCTTTGCCTTGTTGTCCTCTACCAAGATTGTTCAAATTATGACCCCTGGATCAAATTTGGCCCGCCCTGGGGCTTATCAGTATTACATAGACTTATATAGGAAAACCTTTAAAATCTTCTCTAAAACTATAAGGCCCAGATCATTAATATTTGACATATACGTAGCTTTGCTATGTGGTTCTCTACCAAGTGTGTTCAAATTATGACCCCCGGACAAAAAAGTTATCTTGCCCAGTCAGCTTCTAATGTTCTCAGGTGAGCGAAATGTGGCCCTCTGGGCCTTTTGTTCTTAATATGTGGTAGCTATTGTCTTGGTTCAGACGATGTTAGAGGAGTTTCCTCAACACTTTGTTTAGGCGAAGCATCGTCTGCTAGTTATCTATTTTAATCAGATAGAAAATCTGTCAAGCGCATCCACTTCGACGCCATTATCAGAAAGCGGAACAGACTGGTTTACATAACGATTCTATATACCGATATTCTTCACGTATATTATACGTGCAGTCTGTTTTCAATACTTAGCTTAATCTCCCTTTGTGATCTTTCTTTTCTCCGGAATGGTGTTGGAATGGAGCAGAACCTAGTGGAAATTGCCGAAATGCGATTTTTTTTCTCTCGGCGCGCCCATCTGCCCGCGCGAGGCTAATTTCTAAGGGACATTCGTGAAAAAAAAGCGGGATTCCAGCAATGCTGCGGCCTAGGCACAACTCTGGTTTATGTATAATTTAATTTTCGAGCATGATGGAGAAACTTCGTGATAATTATTCTTATATATTTTATGTTTACATGCTATGATTGTTTTTGTTATATCGGTCAAAAGCTATGCGTAGCTTATGTTTGAAATGTTATGTGTGTGTAATGACATACTGACTCTAGATAGAATTTGTTTCTTGTCATGAATATGTACCATAAGAAATATATTGAATAAATTCTAGAAGATGGTAGCTTAAAGCAACCTGAAAGTAAGGCAAAATGCACCTTAACCCATTACCCATTAAATACGCCTTTTTACGCATTTAATTTCTTCCTACACTAAGTAAAATAGCTCTACTTTATACAGTCATAAATATGTATAAAAAAAATATTGTCTATATTCCAGCAGATGGTAGCTTAAAGCAGGCTGAAAGTAAAGCCGAATGTGCCTTAACCCTTAGCCCGCCAAATAAATTGTTGTCTACTATATTTCTCATCTGCTTCAAGTTTCAAAGTGCTTCAAAGTTGCTCAAAATTGCTGAAAATGTTGTCCGAGTGTCAAACAGCTTGGATCCGGATGAGACGCCGAGTTACTCGGCGTCTCATCCGGATCCAAGCTGTTTGCATATGGAGCTGTAGTCGTGACTGGCAGGCTAAGGCACATTCTACATTCTGCTTCACTTTCAACCTGCTATAAGTGGTAACCTATCTTCAATAATAGAAACAGGCTATGGGGTAATGGATTAAATGCTTAAAACCGTGTATCTATGGAGATTGAAGGACATGAGCCCCCCCCCCCCCCCCCGGCCGATTTTGCGCGGGCGGACACGAGCCCCCCGCCTGTTTCGCGCGGGCGGACATAAGCCCCCCTGGTCGGACAGTTTTGTTAATATTTTTAGCAAAAAATGAAGTTTTTCTTCGGCAATAAATATTGCCTTGTTTGTTAGTTATAATTCGCCAATTATGAATTGTTTCATTTTAATCATGATACCGCGTAGGAAAAATATAAAGATGATAGAGCTAATCATTTATATTGTCAACTTGATTACACAATAGTGACAAAATAAGATAATTGTTGCCTATTAGCGATTCAAACTGTCGGTAACACTTTGATGATACATGGAATTAATTGTTTAATTGACTCTTGTTTACTGAAGAAACACCGCCAGTGAAACGTGTAAGTTTGATAGATTGATTGAACATATTGTCCTTATAATCGTAAGTTAAAGGTGTTGTTTGTGTCTCATAATTCTCAAACAGTTACATATTAAAGTTCTCAAACATTTTGGCTTAAAAGCATAATATATAAAGTGCATTATGGACAAAATAACACTTAAAAACACGTTTTGAAGTTTTAAATCTACAAATTTACACAATAAAACATGTTTCTTATCATAGGGTGGGTCAGGGGGCTCATGTCCGCACGCGCAAAACAGGCGGGGGGCTCGTGTCCGCCCGCGCAAAATCGAGCGGGGGGCTCATGTCCGCTTCCCATCTATGGAGTAAAGGGTAAAGGTTTACATTGTTTGTGTTTCAGTTGGAGTGTGTTCTATGGGCTGCCCTCACAGATTCCTTCACCAAGATGCCTATGGCCATCACTGCTGAGAATCTGGCTGAGCAGTACGGACTGTCCAGACAGGACTGTGATAACTATGCCATGAAGACCCAGCAAAGATGGGCAAAAGGTAGGAAGTTAACCATTTACCCCATAGAATCACCCTTTAGTGCATTTGATTAAATCCTAAGAGAAATAACTACCAAGAGAAATAATTTCTATATCCTAGCAGATGGTAGCTTAACCCATTACCTTTTTATACGCTTTTTAGCTCACCTGAGCACAAAGTGCTCAAGGTGAGCTATTGTGATCGGTCGTACATCTGTGTTGGTGTTGGTGTCCGTGTTGGTGTCGGTGTCGTCTGTTCACAATTTGTTTCAAATAACTTCTTCTCTGAAACCAATGGCCCAATTGTGTCCAAACTTGGTCAGATACATACAGTAGTTGTGAGCTTCAAAAGTTGTTAAAAAAAGTGGGTGGGGCTATCGGGCTTGTTGCAATGGCAACCATGTGCAATATCTTAAAAAATCTTCTTCTCAAGAACGACTAGTCTGATTTCAATTTGGTTTTCACCAATATGTTTCTCAACTTATATACTTTCAAAGTTGTTCAACGATTTTTGATCCGTCAAAAAACATGGCCGCCAGAGGGCGTGGTCATTTTCGGCATTTACATTATATTGACAACCAAAGTCAAAACTTTTAAAATCTTCTTGTCAATAACCGTAAGTGCTAGGACAATCAAATTTGATATGAAGCATCATGTCATGAACCTTTACTAAGATTGTTCAAATTATGACCCCCGGGTAAAAAATGGCCGCGCCCCGGGGCTTATCAGTTTTACATAGGAAAAGCTTTTAAACTCTACTTCTCTGAAACTGTAAGACCTAGATCTGTTATATTTTATATGTAGCTTTGCCTTATAGTCCTCTGACAAAATTGAACAAATCTTGACCCTGGGGTCAAAAATGGCCCCACCCCTGGGCTTATCAGTTTGACATAGACTTATATAGGAAAACCTTTAAAAATCTTCTTCTCTGCAACCGTAAGGCTCAGACCTTTTACATTTGACATGTAGCTTTGCGCTATTGTCCTCTACCATGATTGTTCAAATCATGACCCCGTGTCAAAAATGGCCCAGCCCCAGGGCTTATCAGTTTACATAGACTTGTATATGGGAAAAACCTTAAAAAATCTTCTTCTCTGAAACGGTAAGGTCCAGGCCTTTGATAGTTTAGATGTAACTGTGCCTTATGGTCCTCTTCCAAGATTGTTCAAATCATGACCCTAGGGTCAAAAATGGCCCCGCCCAGGGGCTTATCAGTTTTACAGACTTATATAGGAAAACCTTATAAAATCTTCTTCTCTTAAATCGTAAAGACCAGACCTTTTACATTTGACATGTAGCTTTGAGCTATTGTCCTCTACCATGATTGTTCAAATCATGACCCCCAGGTCAAAAATGGCCCGACCGGGGACTTATCAGTTTTACATAGACTTCTATACATGTAGGTAAACCTTTAAAAATCCTCGTCTCTGAAACGGTAAGGCCCAGAGCTTTGATATTTGTCACCTAGCTTTGCTGTATGATCCTCTATCAAGAGTGTTCAAATCATGACCCCTGTGTCAAAAATGGACTCGTCCGGGGCTTATCAGTTTTACATAGATTTCTACCAGAAATCCTTTAAAAAACAATTTCTCTTAAACCATTTGACAGAATTCAATAATATTTTGAATGAATATTATTTAGGTGACCCTTTATTAGGACTTTTTATATAATTTCTGTATATTTTACCTTTTTGCTCAAATAGTAATAGTGACAAACAGATTCTGAGTTATTTCTTCATGCAACAGTCCACATACATGCAATGACAAACTTCAGTTTTGCATTGAGTATAACACAAGAGTTCCTCAGGTGAGCGATTTAGGGCCGCATGCGGCTCTTGTTTAGGCCTTCACTTTATCCCCTACTAAAGAAAACAACAGATCCAATTTAAACAGCCATGCATATACACAATAAGAAATATATTATATATTCTAAAAGATGGTTCCTTAAAACAGGCTGAAAGAAAAGCAGAATGCGCCATAAGGCCCATTCTGCTTTACTTTTAACCTGTTTTTTAAGGTCACAACTTTTCAAAACTATAAACAAGCTATGGATTAAAGCAGGCTGAAAGTAAAGCAGAATGTGCCTATAAGTGTAATTTTGTGTTCGACTATTTTGTGGCATCACCAGTAATGAAGAAAATGTGTGGGAAAAAATGCCAAAATTTCGCAGGTAGGAGCATAATTATGTCAAATGACTGTACTTGTATGTGAAATTATAAATGTTGTTGGAAATTTTGGCTGTAACTATTTAATGTTGGGGATAAAGACATAGGGTTTTCTAGTTGTTGATAACTTGTGTAAACAGTCAGGATCCAGATTAGGCTCCACAACTATGTATGATACTCAGGTTCAGTTTATGCAAAAACTGAGGTCTAAAACAACATATACTTAGGCATTGAAGATAATTAGATAACACAGCAATGGTATTTTGTATTTAAAGTTAACTTGATATATAGGATATTACATGAGTGTTCATAATTTATTGGATTTATTAAACGAGTCTTTTAGAAAACGATAAAAACGAGGCTTTGCTGAGTTTTTATCGTTTTCTAAAACGACGAGTTTGATAAATCCAATAAATTATTAACACGAATGTTATATTCTTTTTATAACATAACATAGAAATGTTATTTATCGCAGCCTTGGAGGTCAAGAGAATGCTAAGCGCGATATAAGTATATCTATACAGGAAAAAAGTTGTTCAAAAATTAACCCAGTTCACTTGCATAATGTTTATGTTGTTATCTGTATTAATAGACACTTTCATGTAGATCTAATATTGATTAATTACACCAAAAATCTATAAATTGAATCTACATGATGGAATGAAGACGTTGGAAATCAAACGCATAGAACGCATTTTAATGACGTCACAAGTAAACGATGTCGTGGCGTACCTCATTTGCATAGTTATATAACTAGTTATATATGACATTTAAACAACGGGTGTTATTCAACGCTCACGCCGTCTGTTATGTTATAAATTTGTTTCTTTTCAGCACAAGAAACAGGGGTGTACAAATGTTATCAATTTGTTTCTTTTCAGCACAAGAAACAGGGGTGTACAAATGTTATCAATTTGTTTCTTTTCAGCACAAGAAACAGAGGTGTACAAATGTTATCAATTTGTTTCTTTTCAGCACAAGAAACAGGGGTGTACAAATGTTATCAATTTGTTTCTTTTCAGCACAAGAAACAGGGGTGTACAAATGTTATAAATTTGTTTCTTTTCAGCACAAGAAACAGGGGTGTACAAATGTTATCAATTTGTTTCTTTTCAGCACAAGAAACAGGGGTGTACAAATGTTATCAATTTGTTTCTTTTCAGCACAAGAAACAGGGGTGTACAAATGTTATAAATTTGTTTCTTTTCAGCACAAGAAACAGGGGTGTACAAATGTTATCAATTTGTTTCTTTTCAGCACAAGAAACAGGGGTGTACAAATGTTATAAATTTGTTTCTTTTCAGCACAAGAAACAGGGGTGTACAAATGTTATAAATTTGTTTCTTTTCAGCACAAGAAACAGGGGTGTACAAATGTTATCAATTTGTTTCTTTTCAGCACAAGAAACAGGGGTGTACAAATGTTATAAATTTGTTTCTTTTCAGCACAAGAAACAGGGGTGTACAAATGTTATCAATTTGTTTCTTTTCAGCACAAGAAACAGGGGTGTACAAATGTTATCAATTTGTTTCTTTTCAGCACAAGAAACAGGGGTGTACAAATGTTATCAATTTGTTTCTTTTCAGCACAAGAAACAGGGGTGTACAAGTCTGAGATTGTGCCTGTAGAGGTGAAAGGAAAGAAAGGTAAACACAGTAACACCTCTCTATTACGATCACTAATTGTGTCAATTACAAGACGTTTACGACAAATTGCTGCTTAACCCATTCCCCATATATACACCTTTTTACGCCATTAATTTATTCCTCTTCTGAAGGAAAAAGTTGCAATTTATACAGTCATAAATATGTTTGATAAAAAATATTTTCTATATTTAGCAGATATTAGTTTAAAGAAGGCTTAAAGTAAAGTAGAATGAGCCTGAAGGCACATTCTGCTTTACTTTCAACCTGCTTTAAGTGGTCACATATCTTCAATAATAGAAACAGGCTATGGGGTAATGGGATTAAAGCAATGTGACAGTAAAACAGAAGGCTCCTTCAGGAGCTTTCTGTTTTACTGTCACCTTGCTTTAAACTGCCACCTGTCTTGAATACAATCAATAAGCATTAGTTTTAATGGTTGTAATCGAAAGATTTTACTTAATCTTTAAATTCAGAAAAGAATTGACAGGAATTTTAGGAGAAAATGAAGTTCACCATCTATTTATTGTTGATTTTACATTAACATGTTCCTCATCTAAATAGTATCACTGCCTACTCAGAGGCAGACCTGTTCCAGTCATTACACACTCAACTAGGATACCAGGGGTCGTGAGTACGATCCTAAATCTAGTTTTGATGTGTCAGTGCTTTACACTGGGCATCCGAAAGAACCCGAGAACTCTGTTGATAATAAAAAGAAGGACATCTGTATCCTCTCTCCTCCCTCTTGGTGGTCCAATTTGCCCATAGATGGCAGACATGGACTTTAACACATTGAACCCTAGCGACGAGTTAACTTGTTGTTAACAAATCATATACCTGTCAAGAGTACACTTTTCCTATGCAAACAGTATATACCCTGATCAGAGGGCTCTTTAAGGAGCTCTCTGATCACGGTCTACACTGTTTGTCATTTTGTAGAATATTGTTAAAATCCACCCTAAATAGTAAAAAATGGACTAGACTTATATTGAAATTGGAATTGTCCATTACAAGTTTCAGGGGTGAATGAGTTAACAAACAATATTAAAATGCATTTACATTACACCTTTTATTTATTCTTTCAGTTTGAAAAAAAAATAATTCCAATTTATTCAGTGATGAAAATGTAAAATACAGTCGAACTTCGATATCTCGAACTCGGTTAAGTCGAACATACCCGTGTCTCAAAATTAAAATGCGGCTAAGCCGCGTTTTAACTTTGAGACACGGGTATGTTTGCCTAAACCGAACTTGAAATAAGGCAATTAATGTTTTGAAATATCGGATAGTTCAAGTTATGTGAGTTCGAGATATCGAAGTTCGACTGTAAGAAAAAATCACTGACTTTCTTTCAAGGTCCTGAAATGTTTGAGGTAGACGAGCACCCAAGACCAAAGACTACATTAGAAAGCTTAGCTAAGCTTGCACCAGTCTTCAAGAAGGACGGCGTTGTCACAGCTGGAAATGCCTCGGTAAAAGATAAAGTCAATTATTTAATCCTATCCCCTATAGAAACGTCTAAGAACTTATGACATAAGGAGCACCAATGAATATTTATTGATACAGCGTTCCCTCTCTACAATGGCCCTCCTTACAACGGCTCCCTCCTTACAACGATATTCATCGCTGTTCCCACGACAATTATGTTTTATGCTTGCACTGATGCATTATCGTCTGCCTAAAACTGTTGTCTGCTATTTTTCTTACATAACTGACATTTTGACAGGAAAAAACATAATGACAAATGACAAACAGCTTGAATCCAGATCAGACGCCGCGAAACATGACAAATGACAAACAGCTTGAATCCAGATCATACGCCGTGAAACGCGGCGTCTGATCTGGATTCGAGCTGTTTACAAATGTTAACCAAGTTCCCTCCCTATAACGACACCCTCCGAACAACGCACATATTTGTTGTCTCCCATTGGGTGTCGTTGTAGAGAGGGAGCGCTGTAGTGTTGAACCCATTACCCCATAGCCTATTTCTTAAATAATGAAGATACAGTGTGTGACCGCTTGCAGCAAGTTACAAGAAAAGCAGATTGCACCTTAACTCTTTCCTCCCTGAAACTTTAAATTGACAATTCCAGTTTCCTTTTTAGTCTAGTCAATTTCTGACTTTTAAGAGTTGTTTTTGTCAATGTTTGGCATTATGACAAACAGTGAAGACCCTGATCCATAAGGAGCCCTCTGATCTGGGTATTCACTGTTTCATAGGACAAGTGCACTTTTTACATGTATACTGTTTGAAATGGATGCCTATATGTGGGACTAGGGTTCAAAGGGTTAAGGCACATTCTGCTTTACTTTTAAGCTGCATTAAGTTAGCATCTGCTGATATAAGCAATATATCTTGTGGTACATATTTATGACTGTATAAACAGTAACTATTTTCTTCACTGGAGGAATAAATTTAAGTCATAAAATTGCATATTTATGGGGAAGTGGGTTAATACAGGACACAGCTTAAAGTGATATGAAAGTAAAGCAAACAGAAAGTAAAACAGAATGATCCCATCTATAGGAAATTTCTGATTTACTTTCGACCAATTTTAAGCAGTCACCAGCCTTAAGCATAGTAGTGTTATAAAACAAAGTGAGGCACAACAAAAGCCACCACCCAGAACACTTAACCCATTACCCCATAGCCTGTTTCTAATTTTGAAGACAGGTACCCACTTAAAGCAGGTTGAAAGTAAAGCAGAATGTGCCTTAAGGCGCATTCTGCTTTATTTTCAGCCTGCTTTCAGCTTAAATCTGCCCAACTATATAAAATATTTGTAAAAGTAATTGTTCATGAGGGTATAAACTAGGAACTATTTTCTTTAGCGGAGGAATAAATTAAATACGCTAAAAGTAGTTTCTATTGGGGAAAGGGTTAATGCTTCAATCTGTAACCCTTTGACTTTGGAAAAAAAAAGTTGACTACATCTCTGCAAACAGTTTTGAACCTTGATCAGGCACGGCCTAATTCAGCTTGTGATCAATATCTGCACTAAATTATGTTGTCCTTTTCATTGTGTATTGGCATATCGAGATTTTTATAAGGAATATGTTAGGAGTGAAATAGTTTATTGATCAGGGAAAAGTTAACGATACATGACAGTCTTGCAAAAGGTCAATGGTTCTACCCAGTTTCTGATTTGTGCCTACAGCGTTTTTTTCCACCCAATTGGGAACGGGTCCGGTACCCCTCAGATTGGGAATTTTTCAAGTCAAATTGGGAAAAACGAGTTTTGAAATGATGACAACGCAGAAATTGGGAATTTAAGTTACTAAACCGTTAGAACTGTTTATGATGGTAAACAACTAAACATGGTGTAAAAACTAAATCTACGCTGGGTGTGTTACTCACAGTCCCTTGCGGGAAAAAAACGCCGCTATTTAAAAACGCAGCTTTTATGCCACTTATGTGAAGCTTTTACGCCACTTGGGCCAGTAGCAAAAACGAGCCTTGCATTGAAGCGGCGTATTTAATAATAAGTATGGAAAAGGGGCAGATAAGTGACGTGTGAGCGACGTTTTTGTCATGTTGAAAAGACGCCACTCTAAAAAGTGGAAGAAAAGCCTCGTATTTGTTTTCTTAATGTGATAATTAAATATGCCACTCCAATAAAGTGAGGTTTAAGCGACGTATTTGTTATTATGAAAAGACGCCGCTCTACATAAGTGAAAGAAAAGCCTCGTATTTGTTTTCTTATTGAGATAATTAAATATGCCACTCCAATAAAGTGGCGTTTAGCGACATATTTGTTGTTATAAAAAGATGCCACTTTTCAAAAGTGAAATATTTGAGACATGGAGTGGCGTATTTAAGAATTTTGTTTAAAATGTTTTTCAAATCTTAAATACGCCACTTTTACACACCTTTGCTGTAGTCACGTATTGACTTTAACCTCATCACTAAGACTTCATCACTTTTAAATGCAGACCAAGCAGACCAAGATAAGGTAGCTTCTGTAGGAGCTGTCAGTTCAGGGTCTTTTCTGTATATTAATCATATAGACACTTTTTCTGATTCTTGTTTGTTCTATGCACCCAAATAAACCTGTTTTCTGAGGTTCAGTATTTATCATTTTAAATACTCCTATATCATCATCAGTATATGAAAAAATAAAGAGAAACAGAATTGACATAAATAGTTCTTTTATTTAACCCTTTACTCCATAGCCTGTTTTGAATTTTGAATACATGTGCAGACAACCACTTAAAGCAGATTGAAAGTCAAGCAGAATGCACTTGAAAGCACATTCTGAATTTCTTTCAGCCTGCTTTAAGCTGCTAACTTGTATAACATAGAAATTATTTCCTATGGTTTGTATTCATGACTGTTTAAAGTTCTATTTTCTTCAGTGGAGGGATATGAAGAGGCATAAAAAGGCATATAAAAACCCTTTCCCTTGTGCAATATAAAAGACATTCCCAAGTGCTATGAATACAGTATTCATTAGGGATGGAGATCGAATCGGACAAAAAACAAAATTGATTATTGAATTGAATGTTATCGATTAAAAATCCGTAAATAATCAAACTTTTCTATCAAATACTAAATGAATGTGAATGTTAAGTTGGTTGTACAGTACTAGGAAAAAATAAAGAAGATTTTTTTTATAATGAATCATTACGAGTTGACACATAAAATAAAAACATTTTCTTTTCATGACAACCTATAAAGCAGAAACTCTTTCACTTGGGACAGACAATGACAGGACAGCAAAGTATCTTCATGATTAGCAAAAAGCAGAAAAGTTAACATCATCAGATTTTTTAGTTGATAGCAAAGAACAATTCAACCACCCTTATTAATCAGAATATCTGTGTTTTTAGGGCTGACAAGGTTCAGAACTAGCAGGATCACATTTTTCGTCACCTGTCAAATACCGTCACGGCGCCAGCGTCAGTAAATTAATGATAGATAAATTTATTTAATTTGTTTGAAATTAAATTGAAAACTCTAACTGAAATAATAAGGTAGTCAAGTGTGACGGAATCGCGAACCATGAAGATATATGTAGACCTAGTGTATAAAAAATGTTGGAACGAAGTAAGTCGGTACGTAATTAGTTTGACCCAAGATGCAGAAAAGCTGTCAGTCGCGACGGTCGATTGGCTGTGATTTAGGGCAAAATTTGCAAATGACATCGGGAATATCAAGATTTGTTATTCATCGCTGACCAGTCTTGCGGTTATTTTTAATGAACAACCAAAAAACAGCTCACCAGACTGACAATCTTGTCTTCGATCATTAAATACTTCGCCTAAATCAAATCGTCCGCCATGGGTTTGCAAGAGTAGCGTCCCTTGTCGTTACATTTTAGGAACGTTGAAAAGACGTTTCGCCCCATACCCGTTTAACTCCCTGGTCGTTTCGCTCCCAAATTTGACCAGGGTTGTTTCGCCCACTAATATCCAAGGGATTTCCGTTGATCGGAATATTATTATGTAAAGAAACTAGTGATTTGGCTACTTTACAAATGTATCGTAGCTCCAAACGTGAATTTGACGATATTTTAAGCTCTGATCGAAAGTGCTATGACCTCGTCTTCAAAAAGAAGAATAGATCTGAGTTCACTTTTAAATTAACTTTTAAACCTATTCTGTATTATATTCAGATTCTATCACGAGTTTAAATCAATTTTACGTAGATCTTAATAATGTTTTATATAACCACGGACTTAGTAGGATTATACGATAGTCCGCGCGAATCATAATTCATAAATTCATTTCAACCAATCAGAAGACAGCTCTTCACGCCGGAAGTCCCGCTTTGTTGACATTTCACAGAAGAATCCAGTGGCCATATATGCGTCGATTTTCGCTAAAAACCTTGGGTATGTATCAAAAACAAATATACAATCATTATTTATAGACTTTTCTTTTTCTATTTGCGTTAATAGTTATGTTTAATTATCCGTTTGAAGGCCGGGCTCTTGTGTTTAAGTTTGAGAATTTATCGACGCCCGGTCCGTCGTCGCCATATTGAATCCTCAAGTATAATATTGATAAAACATCCCCGTGAACAATACGAAAAAGGTTATTTTACCACGATAAATGCTGTAAGAAATCTCCCACGTTTCAATGTACATTTCATTCACAAAATATTACGATATTGTGAAAAAAAGACGTATAATTCGTTCGAAATTTGAACGGCGGGCACCTGTTTTTTCCCGAACTGAATTTTTAAACCCACCCTTAAAACTGACGACTAGGTCTTTGTTTTGTTGCTAGATATATTAGAGTGTATGAAACAGGCTTCGACCAGATGTAAAAAAGTGTTTTCAATGTTGAAACTAACTTACTAGGCTTTGAAGAGTAGTCACTCATGTTTTTTTCAGAACACCTAAAGAAATAAGAGAAATAAATCGGTAATGATATATACATTTATTTAACTTAATTTTTAGGATCAATCATTCAATGGTTTTAATAAACTCTGGTGTTGGATATTCAAGATAAATTACCAAAATCGGAAATGGGACCCCACTTATTTATTCATTATAATCATATTTTTAATTTCTTTAAATTTCTTTTCAGGTTTCATCCAACCTCTCAACATGAACTCAGGAAATGGGGTGGAGGCATTTACTGTCCTGTGCTGCCAAAACAAGATCTATTAAAAATAAATCCACACTTATACAATGAAGAAGAAGAAGAAGAATGCACCTTCATCCCAGTGTGAAAATTGAAATGGAGAATGGTTCGATATTTGAACTTAAAAGCTACTTTAAAGAACACTAACCAAGAAGTTAGCGCATTTACAGAACTTTCAGTATTTCGCCAATACATTAACTGTCAAGAGTGAAGAGTGTTGATCAGTGACATTGTCAGTCCATTCAGTAAGTTATGTTGCAAGAAGAATGTCAGGTACACTGGTGTGGAACAAAAATTCATTCCAGGGTTCGCAGCTGTTGAAGATTTGAAGACCACACTATTTTGCTGACAGTGGCCAGCCAAGACAACAATCTGTGAATAACACCATGAAGACACGGTTGAGGTTGAAAATGCCGCAAGCTTTTCAAAAGGCCGACAACAAAGCCAGTTGAATGCGAAACATTAGATAGCAGTGAGCTTAACGAGCTTTAAGACAGTGCAATTATGACTTCTATTCAAAGAAAGAAAAGAAAAAATGTGAACCTTTTTAGCTCGCCTGTTCGTAGAACAGCAGAGCTAATGTCATACCCCCGGCGTGAGTGAGCGTGGCCAAGGTTAAAGTTTTTTGGACGGGTTGTTTTAAACACAGAATTATACACTGACGGAATCGAAACCTCGCGCTATATCGTAAATCTCGTGCGGCGGATACGAGACTCGCGAGACTTGATAAGAGACTATCTATCGGTAGTCAATATGATAAATGTGTGTTTTCGAAGCATTGTTAACAGGGTTTTATTCCCGTGAATTGATAGGAATGTCCACATAGTCGTTTAAATCCTATTAAATTGCAATAAAAACACTCGAGTTGGTAAATTTCACGCCAGAAATCGCGGACAACGAGGCAAAAAAGTGAAGATGTTGTCACGTGACACATAATCTCGCAAAATTCAACCACCGCGAGAGTTCAGGTTCTCGCCTATTCAATTTCGCTTAGTTGCTATTCCGTTTTGTATAATTCCGTGTTTATTTTAAAGCTTAATACTTGTGCTAGGGTGCTGAAATTTTGTATGGAGATTCATGTAGCTAAAAAACTCAGGTTAAAGTTTTTTGGAAGGGTTGTTTTAAGGCTAAGTATTTGTGCTAGGGTGCTGAAATTTTGTATGGAGATTCATTTGGGGTTAAACATTGATGTTATTAAGTTTAAATTTAGAAATGATTTTAATTTATTTCAATTTTGAACATGTTTTAATCTTAAGTTTTTGCTACAAAACCCCAGGTTAAAGTTCTTTGGACGGGTTGTTTTAAAGCTTAATACTTGTGCTAGGGTGCTGAAATTTTGTATGGAGATTCATGTAGCTAAAAAACTCAGGTTAAAGTTTTTTGGAAGGGTTGTTTTAAGGCTAAGTATTTGTGCTAGGGTGCTGAAATTTTGTATGGAGATTCATTTGGGGTTAAACATTGATGTTATTAAGTTTAAATTTAGAAATGATTTTAATTTATTTCAATTTTGAACATGTTTTATACTTAAATTTTTTGCTACAAAACCCCAGGTTAAAGTTCTTTGGACGGGTTGTTTTAAAGTTTAATACTGGTGCTAGAGTGCTGAAATTGTGTATGGAGTTTCATTTGGTGTCAAACATTGATGTTATGATGTAAGAATTTAAAAATAATGTAATTTTTTTTCAATTATTGACGTTTTGGAATTTATTTAAATTTTGAACATGTTTTGGACTTGGGTTTTTTGCTACAAAACCCCAGGTTAAAGTTTTTTGGACGGGTTCAATATTTGTAATAGGGTGCTGAAATTTTGTATCAAACTTCATTTAGAGTTAAACATTGATGTTATGAAGTTATATTTTTAAAAATGATTTTTATTTATTTAATTTTGAACATGTTTTGGACTTAGGTTTTTTGCTACAAAACCTCAGGTTAAAGTTTTTTGGACGGGTTGTTTGAAAGTTTAATACTTGTGCTAGGGTGCTGAAATATTGTATGGAGTTTCATTAGGGGTCAAACATTGATGTTATGAAATTAGAATTAAACAATTATGTCAACTTTTGTCAATATTTGACATGTTTTTGACTTAGGTTTGTTACGACAAAAGACCAGGTTAAAGTTTTTTGGACAGGTAGTTTTAAAGTTTAATACTTGTGCTAGGGTGCTGAAATTTTGTATGGAGGTTCATTGGGGGTCAAACATTGATGTTATGGAGTTTAAAGTTAAAAATGATTTTAATATTTGTCAATATTTGACATGTTTTGGACTTTTTTTCTCTCCAAAAGACCAGGTTAAAGTTTTTTGGACGGGTTGTTTTAAAGTTTAATACCTATGCTATAGGGTGCTGAAATTTTGTATGGAGGTTCATTAGGGGTCAAACATTGATGTTATGAGGTTAGAATTAAAAAATAATTTCAACTTTTGTCATTATTTGAAATGTTTTGGTCTTAGGTTTTTATGACAAAAGACCAGGTTAAAGATTTTAGGACGGGTGGTTTCAAAGTTTAATACTTCATTTTACTTGTGATAGGGTGCTGAAATTTTGTGTGAAGCTTCATTCTGGGTCAAACAATGATGTTATGAAGTTGGAATTAAAAAACAATTTTAATATTTGTCAATTTTTAACATATTTTAGACTTATATTTTTTTACTGCAATCACCAGGTTAAAGGTTTTTTGGACGTGTTGTTTTAAAGTTTAATACTTGTGCTAGGGTGCTGAAATTTTGTATGGAGATTCATTTGGGAACAAACATTGAGGCTATGAAGTTGGCATTAAAAATGATTTTAATTTATTTCAATTCTTGACATGTTTTGGACTTAGTTGTTTTCACCTCAAATCACCAGGCTAAAGTTTTTTGGACGGGTTGTTTTTAAGTTTTATATAACTTGATTAAGACTCATTATTCATTTAATAATCTTTCTCAACTGAAAATTGATTTGTTTCGGATACAAAATGTTTTTATACTTAAATTTCAAGCAGGCGAGCATCAGGTGGCTTTGACACCCATTTCTGGTTTCTTTAATATCTTTACCAGATCTTCATTGAAACATACTTTTAGTCTTTATAGTTATACAGGTGCTTTTATCTTATATAAATGCATGTAGCAGGTCACATTAGGTTTATATGCTGGCTGGTTGTATGTAGCAAACTGTCTATAAATTTAGCCTTTTATTGAGGTTGTCATTTGGACAACTACATGTAGTTTGTTTTAAACAACTTGTCTGAATTACGAGTGGTGTTTCATAATTAATGCAACTCGATAAATAACTTTGATATAAGAAGTGTAATCTGCATATGCGGTAATTCCCCACCTATACGAATGCTATGAAAATCGTCTGGATCCCTATATCTATGTTTTGGTTTTAAACTCGGATAGCTACAGATATACTTCATTAACCTCACATATAGCCTTATTTGATGAAAGAGCATATGTTTTAGCTTTCAACACTCTTGTTAGTATTTTTCATGATATTTTCAGTATGTTTTAAGTATTAGCTTTTTTTTGGGTCAATTTATGAAATAATAATACATGTTTTTTAAATAAAGTAGTATGTTCAGAACTGTCAAATTTTATATGACCGAAAGATTCATTAAGTATTCCAAATAATAAAGCCACTTTGATAATTTGAATATAAACTTTGTTCGAAAAATTACCTCAAAAATACACAAAAGGTCCAGTGCCCTGAACTGGGGGTCATTTAGGTTCGTGCTGTGACTTTTCAAGTCAAGTGATCTTATCATGCATTATACTAATTGTGTAGGCGAATAATTGCTCTTTCAAATGATATATCACACATGCATTTGGCACTCACTGTATGGAAGTAATTAAGTTGCATTTATTATGAAACACCCCTTGTATTAGTCATTCTGTTATATTTTTTATTTTGTACTGTATTTAACGCTTTAGCTTTGCATGCTAAGTAATTTTCAAGTGTTTTTTGTCTGCTTCAGTTGCTAAAAAGTGGGAGCTCAATATACATACAAAAGCCTAGTGCCAGATCAGGTCCAGCATTTGTGATAGCTGATCTGGATCAAGACTATTTACAAAAAGGTTTTTACATGTGAATTAATTATTTCAAACATTACCACCAGCATGTATAGTTAAAGGGATTCATGTTAGTAATACAATGATCACTAAACCCTTTCCTCCCTAAAACCTCAAATGGACAATTCTAGTTTTCAATTTAGTTTAGTCCATTTTTGACTTTTTAGGGTTGATTTTTACAATATATGTCAAAATGACAAACAGTGTAGACCCTGATCAGATGGCTCACTAAGGAGCCCTTTGATCAGGGTTTACACTGTTTGCATAGGACAAGTGTACTTCTCACAGGTATGCTGTTTGCAAATGACGGTCACGCATATATGGGTGACTAGGGTTCAAAGAATTAAGTAAGATAAGAGTAAGACAGAAAGCTCCTTTAGAATATTTCAGCTTTACTTTCATCTTGCTTTAAGATGCTTTCTGTATTCAAGACCATTAAAACCTTTTCAGTTGTGGCACTTTTGTGGAGGAGCAGGTCGAGGCAATTCTGTGAAGGAAAGGGTTTAAATGTCTAAGGGTTTAATTGTCTAAGTGTTGTAATAACTACACACACCAATTTATATATTTGAGTATCATTATAAAAGCCAGACAGTAACAACCCATGCTTGTATCTGAAAAGTCAATAGTAACTGTCAAGAATAAGAGCAGTTTATTTTCATGTTCATATTTCTTGTGTTTAAGCAAGTCTCCCCCCCCCCCCCCCCATCCCCTCCCTCTTTAGGGACAAACAGTTTGCCCCCTGACCTTTTTAGAGATTTGGCTCAAGTCTATGATTTACTTGATCAAGTTTGTTTCAATGAAGTTTGAAATAAATATACAAAGAATTTCTATATTTATGTGATATTTTGTACCTCTATAGTAGCATTTTCTGTTTGATTTCCCCTATTGTTTTGGTAGAATCTTGCTTTTATGAGATTTTTTTTCAGCAATCATGGTATCGAAGCTTCATTCTTTTTCAACTTGCTTTTTGACCGACAGAAAAGTGGCATAAAAGCCATACTTTAAGTGGCGTAAAAGCTTGCTTTTCTGCCACTTAAAAAACGTCACTGTACTTAGGCACGTTTCTGAGTAGCGTTTAAGTGGCGTAAAAGCAAGCTTTTACGTCGCTTTTCTGCCACTTCAGAAAACGTCACTTTACTACTAGGCACGTTTTTGAGTGGCGTTTAAGTGGCGTAAAAGCGTAGCTTATACGCCGCGGTATTGGCACCGGCGTAAAAGCTATGCTTTTACGCCGCTTTTCTGCCACTTGAGAAAAACGCCGCTTTGTGACTAAGGCACGTTTCTGAGTGGCGTTTAAGTGGCGTAAAAGCGTAGCTTATACGCCGCGGTATTGGCACCGGCGTAAAAGCTATGCTTTTACGCCGCTTAAACGCCACTTGAGAAAAACGCCGCTATACTATTTAGGCACGTTTCTGGAGTGGCGTTTAAGTGGCGTTTCTGCCACTTTTTTCAGGTCCTAATAAAACGCCGCTAATACGAGGGTGCCAATACCGCGGCGTAAAAGCTTGCTTTTACGCCGCTTTTACGTCACTAAAAGCGTAGCTTTTAGCGACGTAAAAGCATAGCTTTTTTCCGCAAGGGGTAGACGCTGTTGCGGCCGAGACAGAGTTGGTGACTTGGTAAAATCCAAAATCTTATCTTATCTATCTCTGTATACTGCCAATCAAGCTCGCGAGTGTTAAGGCAGTGATCTAGATTCAAGTTCTTCATTATCGTCTTTCTCAAAACAATTCTGTAATACTTTGAATTATGGCTCATGATTGTTTTAATTGTAGGTTTTCTATTTTATAAATGATGATTAACAGAGTCAGACTGGGTTTGTAAACTCTTATCAATTTCAGCGGATTTTGCGATGACGCAACATTAACCAGTCTCGATTAAGGGGCATGTATAAATCTTCGCCCGGACCGTTTCCGATATTCGGCCGTAATCACTGGTATTGTTTTATACATACTCCCAAAAATGTCAATGGAGTTGCGTAACTTTGTTTACATATCACGAGACCACGGAATTATAAACTTCTGTATACAGTCGAATACCGTTACCTCGACATTCGATACGTCGATACTCCGCTTACGTCGATATTTTTCACCGGTCCCGGCAAATTCCTTCTTTATCTATATAGTAAATCCCTCATTTGCTCGATATTGTTTCCTCGATATTATCGGTTACGTCGATGTAATTTTTCAGAACCAGAGAATTTTTCTCACCCTTACGTCGATATCTGCTTCACCGTGACCGCATATCGCACATTCGACAAACATTGGATGGAGGTGCGAAAAATGGCTCTCGGCCACCGTGACTGATTGTAGCACCAAATGAGTGAATATGTCCGAAATTGCACTAATCAGCACGAAAGATAATCCCATCTTAATTGCACTGGATCAATATTATTAACTTTGGTTACGAGGTTTGCGTAAATATTTTCGATGACGATTCTGTCAAACCTGGGACAATTATAGCCGCGCTGTTTAAATCAGACTACAGAATTCTTTGTAGTGCAGACTGAAGGTGCCGTACGGCGAATAAGTGTAGTGAGATCAAACAAAAGTTACATTTCATTTCTAATTTATTTTTTATCTAAGTCAGTTCAAACACGCCGCTTCTGTTTGAAACGCCAAAATAATTTGCCGGCGTTTCGAAGTCGGACACACCCTTTTGAAAATGTAAACAACTTACGCTTCCAGAGCGTCACCGGAAGTGTAAACTGTTCACTGTGTTGGTGTGATGAAATGTGTAAACCTAATTTTATGTTATAAAAATTGTGTTAGCACCCATGCGCTGGATGTTTATGCTGATGAAATCAGGTAGATCTACCAAATGTATTAAAATACGAAAATTGTTTATTCGCTCCCGCATATCATATCTAATAGACGCGTAGATTCTCTACTTTTAAAAATACTGACCACCTTCATCAATTTGAAAATTATGAGTTGAAGATTTTGTCAGATTCTACTTTCCTACGCATTTATTTTCAATTACCAATCAACTGTCAATAAACACTAGGATCAAGAATAACGTTAAAACTTCGATATGACGATACAGATCTCAAATGAGAAACTCCCATTAGCTCGAACTTCGGCTACGTCGATATTTTTTCACGGTCCGTTCAACTTCGAGGTAACGGTATTCGACTGTATTTCCTTGACGAGACATTCATTGTAGCAAAAGATAAGTTGAAATATGGATGGTTTGCTATGATTTAAAGGGAAAAAGTAATTTGACAATTGGGAAATATGTTTATTTTGATTGGGAACGGGTCCGATATTTGATTTCTTTTGATTGGGACGGGTCCGGTCGTCAAATTGGGACGGGTCCGTCTCCAATTGGGAACGGGTCCGTTCCCCGGACCCGTTCAAAGAAGGAAAAAAAACGCTGGGCCCTATAACAACTTTTATTATATGCCTTCGAGTGATATCGAGCGTTTCCGCGTGTATTTGCAGAGTAAAATACAAGAGTCTGTATCAGCCACCTTGTATCAGCCACTTTGTATTTTACTCTGACGTCGCTTTCGATTTGACGTGACGTCATTTACGTACATGTACGAGTGCCGCGTTATTCTTTGTGGCATACAAAAAATCTTGTTCTGCTTCAAATAACTAATAAATTTTTTATATAGAATGATTTTAACGACTATTTAGTCAAGGCGCTCGTCAGATCGGCTATTTCCCCCAAAAACGTCTCGAGCTAAATACATCACTCTGTATCGCACTGTCAACTGGTAATGTGTATGTATAAAGCCATTGAGGCTTAAGTGGTTGTCTGTCCTTTAACCCAATACCCCATAGCCTGTTTCTAATTTTGTCCTTTAACCCAATACCCCATAGCCTGTTTCTAATTTTGGGGTAATAATGGGTTAATACTAGAAACAGGCTATGCGGTAACGGGTTAACACAAATTTGTATGTACATGTATTGTTTATTTACTTTGTACAGGGTGTGTGTGATGGAGCTGCTGCCCTTGTTTTAGCCAGTGAAGAGGCCTGTAAAAAACACAACCTCAGTCCACTGGCCAGACTGGTGTCTTATGGAATTTCAGGTATGCGGTATACTGTACTCACATAGCAGTGAAATGCTCCTGCTGGTCAAAACTGTACTTTGCGACCACTATACATTGAGTATAGTTTCAGCCTATATGACTGGTCGCAGCGTAATTCAGGACAAAATGAATTCTGAAAGCTCCTACAGGAGTTCTACTTCAATGAATCTTGAACCATACATGCACCTTGGGTAACATGCATTTGAATCCATGCATTGGTTTCTAAATACAGCCTATCATTTGCGGTCAAGTGACTTTGACAGCATTCTCATCCACATTAATGTTTTGAATTTAACTCTGGTTAAAATGCTGTATCTCAGAAAGTTTAAGCACTATATTAACCCTTTCCCCCATAGAAGCGCCTTTTAGCGCATTCAGTTTATTCTTGCCTTGAAGAAAATAGTTCCAATAGAACATTCATAAATATGTATAATACAAAATATTTTCTATATTCTAGCAGATGATAGCTTAAAGCAGGCTGAAAGTAAAGCAGAATGCGCTTAAAGCGCATTCTGCTTTACTTTCAACCTGCTTTAACTGGACACCTATATTCAATACAAGAGATATGCTATGTGGGAAAGGGTTAATAAAACTTAAGCCATGCAATACATCCTGCATACTGCAACTTAATTCATTCACCCTGAAACTTTTAATGGACAAAGCCTTGTCCATTTTTTAGCTCGCCTGTTCGTAGAACAGCAGAGCTAATGTCATACCCCCGGCATGAGTGAGCGTGAGCGTGAGCGTGGTCAGGTTAAAGTTTTTTAGACGGGTTGTTTTAAAGTTTAATACTTGTGCTAGGGTTATGAAATTTTGTATGGAGGTTCATTTGGGGTTAAACATTGATGTTATGATGTTGGAATTTAAAAATAATTTTAATTTATGTCAATTTTCAACATGTTTTGGACTTAGGTTTTTTGACTACAAATTACCAGGTTAAAGTTTTTTGGACGGGTTGTTTTAAAGTTTAATACTTGTGCTAGGGTTATGAAATTTTGTATGGAGGTTCATTTGGGGTTAAACATTGATCTTATGATGTTGGAATTTAAAAATAATTTTAAAATATGTCAATTTTCGACATGTTTTGGACTTAGTTTTTTCGACTACAAATCACCAGGTTAAAGTTTTTTGGACGGGTTGTTTTAAATTTTAATACTTGTGCAAGGGTGCTGAAATTTTGTATGGAGGTTCACTAGGGGTCAAATATTGATGTTATGAAGTTGGAATTTAAAAATGATTTTAATTTATGTCAATATTTGACATGTTTTGGACTTATGTTTTTCGACTACAAATCACAAGGTTAAAGTTTTTTGGACGGGTTGTTTTAAAGCTTAATATTTGTGCTAGGGTGCTGAAAATATGTATGGAGGTTCATTAGGGGTCAAACATTGATGTTATGAAGTTGAAATTTAAAAATAATTTTAATTTTTGTCAATATTTGACATGTTTTGGACTTAGATGTTTTGCTACTAAACACCAGGTTAAAGTTTTTTGGACGGGTTGTTTTAAAGTTTAATACTTGTGCTAAGGTGCTGAAATTTTGTATGGAGGTTCATTTGGGGTTAAATATTGATGTTATTAAGTTGGAATTTAAAGATGGTTTTAATATTTGTCAATTTTCAACATGTTTTGGACTTAGGTTTTTTCGACTACAAATCACAAGGTTAAAGTTTTTTGGACGGGTTGTTTTAAAGCTTAATATTTGTGCCAGGGTGCTGAAATTTTGTATGGAGGTTCATTAGGGGTCAAACATTGATGTTATGAAGTTGAAATTTAAATATGATTTTAATATTTGTCAATTTTTGACATGTTTTGGACTTAGTTGTTTTGACTACAAATCACCAGGTTAAATGTTACATGAGTTGTTTTAAAGTTTAATATAACTAGATTTAGACTCAACATTAATTTAATAATTTTTCTATACTGAAAATTGATTTGCTTTCGATACAAAATGTTTTTTTAGACTTTAACTTTAAACAGGCGAGCATCAGGTGGCTTTGACACCCATTTCTGGTTACTATTTAGGGTTGAATTTAACAATATATTTCAAAATGACAAACAGAGGTGACTCTGGTTCTACACTGTTTGCATATAACAAGTGTAATCCTCACAGGTACACTGTTTGTAAATGACGAGTATACTTACGAGTTAATCCAATCTGCGTTTTCTAAATGCAGACTTATATACTACGTCTAGCCACTTTGGAAGCATCCTCATAACTGTTATTTCTTTGTGTTTAGCTATATAAATCAAAACATTTAAGTTTTAAATCAACGGAACTTTGACAATAGATCTTAATCTTTTACTCCATAGTTACCTATTTTACGCTTTTGATTTTTACATCCAAGTCAGATGAAAATGGTTCCACTTTATACGGTCATGAATATATATCATAAGAAATATTTTCTATATTCATGCAGAAGGTAGCTTAAAGCAGGCTGAAAGTAAAGCAGAATGTGCCTTTACTTTCTACCTGCTTTAATGGCCACCTATTTGGTATTTACTATCTACCTGCTTTAATGGTCACCTATTTTCAATACCAAAATCAGGATACGGAGTAGATCACTGTCCATGCATTATTTGCAAAACATAGTCTTTATTTTGGCCACTTTGGCAGCATCTTCACCCTACTTAAAGTTTTTGTGTGTAGCTCTGTATCTTTACCCACCACCCCATAGCCTGTTTCAAGTTTTAAAGAAAGATTATCACTTAAAGCAGGTTGAAAGTAAAGCAGAATGTGCCTTAAGGCACATTCTTCTTTACTTTTATTATCTGCTAGGATATAGAAAATAAATTTTGCTTATGATACATATTCATGACTATAAAAGAGAACTATTTTCTTCAGTTGAGGAATAAATTAAAGGCGTAAGAAGGCATATTTATGGGGTAATGGGTTAAAAAATTGATGTATGAGATGAGCTGTGTAATGTTTGATTTACCCTGTCATGTTTATACTGGGTACTGTTTACCAGGCTGTGATCCAAAGATAATGGGTATTGGACCAGCTCCGGCAGGAAGGGCAGCACTGAAAGCTGCTGGCAAAGAAGTGAAGGACATGGACATTTGCGAAGTGAGTAATATAACTTGTTTTGTGGCCCTGTGACAAAGTAGCAATAGGGAGACTTAGTCACCTACAGCCCTCTGTAGGGATTACTGATTACATATGCAAACAGTGTAGATCCTGATCAGAGGGCTCCTATAGGAGCCCTCTGATCAGGGTCTGCACTGTTTGTTATTTTCATTGTTTTTTGTTGTCATACCAAAAATGCAACCGTAGACTAGTTCAAAATTTGTGTACTAGAAGAATCGAAAAGGATAACAAATACCCACAAGAGATATCTAGGGTTGAAATGGCTAAGGTATTGGCTTCCTGTTGACAACAGCATTATACATTTGGATTCAGCAACAAACATTGCCTTCAAATATAACGTCATCAATATTAAAGAAGAAAGCATGCTTTAAAGAAGAAAATCTGACCGAACCCTGAAAATAGGTTACCACTAATAGCAGTAAGGCAGAATGCACCTTAAGGCGCATTTTGACTATCTTTCAGCCTGCTTTAAGCTAACATCTATTAGAATAAAGAAATCATTCTTATGATTCATATCTATCACTGCATAAATTGAACTATTTTCCTTAGTGGAGGCATAAATAAAAGGCATAAAAAGGTGTATTAATGGGGTAATGGTTAAGTGAACTATGTTATACATGTAACGCTTTTGCTTCTGTACAGTGGAGAATGTATTATTCTTTCCCAATAAACGCGTTTACGCTAAAACTATTATTTGCAGTGCAAACAGTTTGGAGCCAGATCAGACGCTGGGTAACCCGGCGTCTGATCAGGCTCCAAACTGTTTTCCACCAAGATAAACATGAAATATCAGAATTGTCCAAAAGTTGTTCTTTTCTACGTTTTAGCGCTTTGCGTTTGCGTACGTTTGCGTTTAAACGGGAAAGAATAACAGATTCTCCACTGTAATATCATCTGCTTCTAAATTGTCTTCTGCTATTATTACTGGAGAAGATTTTATTATTTTCTAATAAATTTCTCAGTTAGATTTTAGTCATTTTGACCTTAAATATATCATCTATCAACTCAAGTAGCAAATAGTTAGGATCTTGATACTTTTTGATAGAATGCAGTGTTATGAGGCATCTGATCAGGATCAAAACTGTTTGCAAAACTTAGTCACGTCAGGATCAGCAATCCCAGGGTTTAACCCATTACCCCATAACCTGTTTCTAATTTTGTAAATAGGTTACCATTTAAAGCAGGTTGAAAATAAAGCAGAATGCACCTTAAGTGCATCCTGCTTTTCTTTCAGCCTGCTTTAAGCTACCATCTGCATGAATATTGAAAATATTTCTCATCATACATATGTATAAAAATATAAATTGGAAGTATTTTCTTCAGTGTAGAAATAAATTAAAGGTGTAAAAAGGAGTATTTATGGGGTGATAGGTTAAGAAGACAATTAATTCAGTAGAACAGATTTATGCCATTGTCTCTACCTAACCAGCTGTCTGTTTCTTCCAGGTGAATGAAGCATTTGCTCCACAGTACTTGGCAGTTGAGAAAGAACTAGGATTGAACCCAGAGATAACTAACATGAATGGTGGCGCCATAGCTTTGGGACATCCTCTCGGAGCATCAGGGGCCAGAATTACAGGACACCTTGTACATGAGTTACAGTAAGTACACAAATATTTTGATTGATGATGGTTCATGTGCTGTATATAACATGACTATGTCCAGACCTCTCTATACCAGCCACTAAACTTAGTTGATTATTTTGTGTTTAAGACAGGTGACTCCTAAAGGAGCTTTCTGTTTTTACTTTCAACTTGTTTTAAGCTGTCACCTGTCTTTTATACAATCAGTTAGCCTTCTTATTAGTGAGGGTTTACTGTATTTTAACCCATTACCCCATAGCCCATTTCAAGTTTTGAAGATAGATGGTCACTTAAAGCAGGTTGAAAGTAAAGCAGAACGCGCCTTAAGGCACATTCTGCTTTACTTTCAGCTGCTAGAAAATAGAAATTATTTCTAAAGTAAAATATTCACAACTGTATAAATTAGAACTATTTTCTTCAATGGAGGGATAAATCAGAGGCGTAAAAATGTGTATTAATGGGGTAATGGGTTAAATGCCAACATGTTTATGTCACAACCAAACCCTATGATGTTAACAGTAAAATGTTGTTTCTGTAATATTGGGTGTCAAACTTTTGGATTTAGCTCCAATGTTAAGTTGTCTGTATAGCTCTGTCGCTCAAAGAGTATTTAGGGCTATACCAACCAGACTTAGAATACAGATGTATCAACTCTTAATGGTCTGATAGGCAAGACATCCAATTCCATGCTTGAAAATTGGTCTTAAATTGAATACACTTATAAGTGTAAACTCTTTCCTCCTCAGAATCGCGTTAGAGTTCCTACCCCTCCACATAAGAGCTGAAAATGAACATTCAGTTATAGTTTTGAATACAGGTGTCAGCCGGATGTTAAGCAGAAAAGTCAGATGAATGTAAAGCAGAAAGCTCCTGAAGAAGCTTTCTATTTTACTTTCATCTTGCTTTAAGCTGTACCCTGCACTAAACACAGTTGGATATACAGTGGAGAAAACGTTATTCTTTCCCAATAAACGCGTTCACGCTAAAACTATTATTTGCAGTGCAAACAGTTTGGAGCCAGATCAGACGCCGGGTAACCCGGCGTCTGATCAGGCTCCAAACTGTTTGCCACCAAGATAAACATGAATTATCAGACTCGTCCAAAAGTTGTACTTTTGTACGTTTTAGTGCTTTGCGTTTGCGTACGTTTGCGTTTAACCCTTTCCCTGATAGAAGCGACTTTTAGCACATGTATTTTATTCATCCGCTGAAGAAAATAGTTCCAATATAAACCGTACTGAATATGTGTCATATTTAATACTTTCCTTATTCTAGCTGGTAATAGCTTAAAGCAGGCTGAAAGTAAAGCAGAATGCGCCTTAGGGCGCATTCTGCTTTACTTTCAATCTGCTTTAAGTAGTCACCTATCTTCAATATTATAACTAGGCTATCAGGTAAAGGGTTAAACGGGAAAGAATAACAGATTCTCCACTGTACATGTACATGACTACATGTAGTTGATTTAGTTAGTTGCCTATGGTGGAAAGGGTTAAATAGTTTGAATCCTGATTAGACGATGAGTTACTTGGAATATGATCTTGCTTTAACACTTTACTCCATAGATACACAATCCTCCGCTGAAGAAAATAGTTCCTATTTATACATTCATGAATATGTATCATAAGAACTATTTTCTACATTGTAGCAGATGGTAGCTTAAAGCGGGTGAAAGTAAAGCAGAATGTGTTAAAATGTGGCTTTAAAGGGCCACCTTTCTTCAATACTAGAAACCAGCTATGGAGTACAAGGTTGAACTGTTTGTAAATGCAAATGGATTTCAGCTTAGATATGGGTCAATGCCAAAGATAAATATGTTATCAACTTGAGTTGAATCAATGTAAATAATACTTTGTTACTACATGTATATTAAACCTTTTACCCAATAGCCTGTTTCTAGTTTTGAAAATAGGTGACCACTTAAAGCAGGTTGAAAGTAAAGCAAAATGCGCCTTAAGGCGCATTCTGCTTTACTTTCAGCCTGCTTTAAGTTAATATATTAAAATATTTTTTATCATAGATATTAATGACTGTATAATTTAATATTGTTTGTTTTCATTACATTTGGTTAGCTGTGATTGGCTGTAATGAAAAAAATAAAATTCAGGCCACCCCTTGTCAGGACTACTTTCCCTTAGTCCAACTGCTCTTCACAAGCGCTGCATGAAGCAGGATGCCAAAATGACGTCATTGACGTCGACGTTACTACATAACAACGTTGCGTTTTGGCGGAATATATATATGGCGGAGGGACTACAACCTACGTTTTAAAAGCGTTAAAAAAGAACATTCGCGTCAGATTCTCTATTTAACTACTTTCTTAAATTCAGAAGTGATATTAAATTATAAGGAATAATTCGAATATTTATTGTATTCATGGAGGTATGAAAACAAAACCTGGTCACACTTTTGTATGAAACTGCTTTGCGGTTTCATACAGTGTGACCAGGTTTTTTTTCCATACCTCCATGAATACAATAAATATTCGAATTATTCCTTAAATGAACTGCAAATATTTTCATCAGTGGAGGAATAAATTAATGGCGTAAAAAAGCGTATTTATTAGGTAATGGGTTAAAGATAATTACTATAGACAACATGAGGAATAGAACTGAATTTTTTCGGCGTTCAAGTGAAATAAAAGACAGAAAATTATCGGCAAATACCATGAATCGCACTAGCGATTCATGGTAAATTTGCCCCTCATTTTCTGTCGTTTATTTCGCTTGATCGCCGAAAAAAAAATCAGTTCATTTTTTATATTGACAATATATTTGCTGTAATTTCTAATATTAATTGAACATTTTGTTAATACATATGTTGTTGAATCCATATTAGAGGATGATAACACAAATAATGTGTACCCTATAAGGAACAGCCATGACCGAATTACAGAAGCTGTGTACATTCGAAAGCAAAAAAATAAGTTCCATTGTTTACATTCTAAGATAAACAACTTGACAAGTTGGCGCGGAAATGCCGATTCGATTTCATTTGAAAGTGAATTCATTTCTAAAGTATGATAAAAATATATCAGTTTTTATTGTCATAAAGAAATGCAGACAGCTGTTGTTTATAAGGTTTAAATATCAATTTTCTTGCAGTTTATCTCATTAATAAAGAATAAATTTAGGTGGGAATCATGGTTTCCGTTAAAAGGAAGGCTTAGATCGGTTAAGATTTTTTTCTGTTTGCTGTTTAAGTTCCAAAGATTAATTCGCGAATGAGCAATGCAGATGCCCCGCCTCCTATTCGAAACTTATCCAAAAGTCCCGCCCTCTCGAAAAATTGGGTTTACACGAATTGAACGGCATTTTTTTCAATGGTTTTGAATGGGGCTAATGTAAATCTAGAACGAAAAAAGTCAGAAGGGAATATTATCAATAAAACAGATTTCAGATAGATGTATGAACTAGCTGCAAATGCATGATTCAATATTAACCCTTAGCCTGCCACTCACGACTATAGCTCCATATGCAAACAGCTTGGATCCGGATGAGACTCGGCGTCTCATCCGGATCCAAGCTGTTTGACACTCGGACAACATTTTCAGCAATTTTGAGCAACTTTGAAGCACTTTGAAACTTGAAGCAGACGAGAAATATAGCAGACGACAATTTATTTGGCGGGCTAAGGGTTAATGTCTGTGGTGAATGTTGTCAATTGTTCTTGTTTCTTTACTCTCCACAGCCGCCAGAACAAGAAACTTGCCTTTGGATCAGCTTGTATCGGTGGAGGCCAGGGTATTGCAGTTATCCTTGAAAAGTGCTGAGAAGTGAACCAAGTGCTCTATTAACCCATTGCCCCATAGCCTTTTTCTAGTCTTGAAAATAGGTGAACACTTAAAGCAGGTTGAAAGTAAAGCAGAATGTGCCTTAAGGCGTATTCTACTTTACTTTCAACCTGCTTTAAGCTAACATCTGCTCATTATAGAAAATATTTTTTATCAAACATATTTATGACTGTATAAATTGCAACTATTTTCTTCAATGGAGGAATAAATTAAAGGTGTATTTATGGGGTAATGGGTTAAACAATGACATTATGTGCTGAGTGACCATTCAAAGGAAGATCTATAAGCATGTCTGTTCAACTGTCTTTTACCTCAGCCTTAAATAGGGGAAAAACATTTTGTTCAACTGTAGATTATTTTTTTTCCCTATTAACCCTTAGCCTGCCACTCACGACTATAGCTGAGCTCCATATGCAAACAGCTTGGATCCAGATGAGACGCCGAGTAACTCGGCGTCTAAGTAACTCGGCGTCTCATTCGGATCCAAGCTGTTTGACATTCGGACAACATTTTCAGCAATTTTGAGCAACTTAGAAGCACTTTGAAACTTGAAGCAGACGAGAAATATAGCAGACGACAATTTATTTGGCGGGCTAAGGGTTAAAGCATGACATATTAAGTCAATCTTGTATTGAGTGACCACTCATTGAAGTAGTGTGAATAACTCTTGAGACAAGCGACTGATTAATACAGGATAGAAATAATGCACAAAGCTTCAACATTATACTTACCCTTCATGAACTCATTCACCCCTGAAACTTTTAATGTAAAGTTCTATTTTCCAATTAAGTTTAGTCCATTTATGACAATTTAGGGGCGTTTTCTGCAATATAGTGCAAATTGACAAACAGTGCAGACCCTGATCATAGGGCTCCTGCAGGAGCCCTCTGATCTGGGTCCAAACTGTTTGTATTGGACAAGTGTACTTTTTAGCTCGACTTTTTCAAAAAGTCGAGCTATTGTCGTCACCCTGTCGTCTGCGTCTGCGTCTGCGTCTGCGTCAGCGTCTGCGTCTGCGTCTGCGTCTGCGTCAGCGTCTGCGTCGGTTAAGTTTTTTGCTTAAGGTTTTTGTAAGAGTCCATTTCTCAATAACTATCAAAGGTATCCATTTGAAACTTGGAATAGTTGTTCAGCATTAAAAGGGCAACTCATTACAACAAGACAGGTAACCCTGGGATTTGTCATTTCAGAGTTATTGCCCTTGTTTTATTTACTTAAAAATTATAAATTAACATATCTCAATAACTATCAAAGGTATCCATTTGAAACTTTGAATAGTTGTTCAGTATAAAAAGGGCAACTTATTACAACAAGGCAGGTAACCCTGTGATTTGTCATTTCAGAGTTATTGCCCCTATTTTATTTACTTAAAAATTATAAATTAACATATCTCAATAACTATCAAAGGTATCCATTTGAAACTTGGAATACTTGTTAAGTATCAAAAGGGCAACTCATTACAACAAGGCAGGTAACCCTGTGATTTGTCATTTCGGAGTTATTGCCCTTGTTTTATTTACTTAAATATTATAAATTAACATATCTCAATAACTATCAGGGGTATTTATTTGAAACTTTGAATAGTTATTAAGTATCAAAAGAGCAACTCATTACAACAAGGCAGGTAACCCTAGGATTTGCCATTCCAGAGTTATTGCCCCTGTTTTATTTACTTAAAAATTATAAATTAACATATCTCAATAACTATCAAAGGTATCCATTTGAAACTTTGAATACTTGTTAAGTATCAAAAGGGCAACTCATTACAACAAGGCAGGTAATCCAGGGATTTGTCATTTCAGAGTTATTGCCCATGTTTTATTTACTTAAAAATTGTAAATTAACATATCTAAATAACTATGAAAGATATTAACTTGAAACTTCAAATACCTGTTAAGTATCAAAAGGACAACTCATTACAACAAGGAAGGATACTCTGTGATTTATGATTCCAGAGTAATTGCCCTTGATTTATTTACCTAAAACGTGTAAATTGAAATATCTTAATAACTGTCAAAGGTTTTAACTTGAAACTTTAAATACTTGTGTTATAACAAAAGGGCAACTCATTTAAACAAGAAAGGTGACCGGGGATTTGCCATTCCAGAGTTATTGCCCTTGTTTTTATTTACATAAAACTTGTAAATTGAAATTTCTCAATAATTACCATAGGTATTAACTTGAAACTTTTAATGCTTGTTCAGTTTCAAAAGGGCATCACCTTTCAACACAGCAGATAACCATGGGATTTGTCATTGCAGAGTTATTGCCCTTGTTTGACTAAGAATTTGTATATGAAATTATTCAGTAACCGTAGAAAGATATTAATTTCAAACTTCCAATATATTTGAATACTTGTTTAGTTTCAAAAGGGCAACGCATTACAACAAGGCAGGTAAAGCAGGCAAAGATATTGTCCTTCTTTTGACTTATAGTTTACTTAAAGTGGAATGTAGACTGTCCAAGTATGTTTAAGTTGTTGTTGCTTACAAACTTCTATGATCAATAGGGCATTAAACACCCATACACATTCTTTAAGTTTGAAAAATATAGCCGTCTCAAGTATATGAAAGTCGAGCGTCCAGCACCCGATTGCGGTGCTCTCGTACTGAACCAAATTAAATTGATAATCGCAAGCGAATTGCCATCGAATCACGCGCTTCAAAAAACAAATCCTACATTTGACTATTTTTACGCGAATTTTCCGAAGCGGTTGTGACAGACAAAAATAGAATCGAAAAAAATAACGAAGGCATATTTGCGAACATTTGTGAGATACACCATTCAAGAAAACTTACCCGACCGTAAAGTTAGTACTTTGAATCGCAAGCGAATTGCCATCGAATCGCAAAAATTGTTACTTTAATAAGATTCAGTACTGTAAGCTACAACATGTACATGTTAACCCTTTGAACCCTAGTCCCGCATATATGCGTTATTTTCAAACAGTGAACATGTGAATAGTACACTTGTCCTATGCAAACAGTGAAGACCCAGATCAGAGGGCTCCGAAAGGAGCCCTCTGATCAGGGTCTTCACTGTTTGTCATAATGCCAAATATTGACAAAAACAACCCTTAAAAGTTAGAAATGGACTAGACTAAAATGGAAACTGGAATTGTCCATTTAAAGTTTCAGGGAGGAAAGAGTTAAGCTACCCTGTACATGGGTATTCTGTTGAGTGGTTGTTTAATACAGAATAGACTGAACATTCATTGATATATCTGTGATACATTTTCTCTATCAATATTTACATAAGGCAGAGGGTCCTTACAACTGTTCAGCAACACTTAACCCATTACCAGATAGCCTGTTTCTAGTTTTGAAAATAGGTGACTACTCAAAGCAGGTTGAATGTTTACTTTCAGCCTGCTTTAAGCTATTACCTGCTAGAGTGAGGAAAATATTAAATATGACACATATTCATTACGGTATAATTTGGAACTATTTCTTCAGTGGATGAATAAAATGCATGTGCTAAAAGTCGCTTCTATAAGGGAAAGGGTTAATATCTGAAAGTTTGGGGAAATACATATTATTTACCTGTATATTGCTTAGCATAATTGAAAGTATTTGCAAACAGTTTGGATCTAGACTAGAGCTGAGTGACTATTTGCTGATCAGAATCCAAATTGTTTGACAATCATATTGACACGGCTCCAGATAAGAGGGGGTAATCTGAACAAATCCAACGTTTTCTCACTAATATCAACACCAAATCCTATGTTGTTACTACTCATTAGAATCGTCTCTTCGAGACGATTCTAATGAGTAGTTACACCATAGGGTTTAATACAGAAATAAAGATTTTAGTTTTTGAAATACTCCCCTTATCTGGAGCTCTGTATTGATGTTTACAAAAAAAAACAAAATTAAAATATGAAATTTGAATATGAACAAACAATGGTATAAAGGTTTATTATTGTTATTGTAGTACAAGCTGGAGGCAAAATGTTCTCAAAGAACTTAGTTACATACAAAACAAATAGCTTCCATTATGATTAACAAATCAGCCATGCCATGAGACCTGTTACATTGTATAAATAACCCTTTACTCCATTATAGTCTGTTTCTAGTATTGAAGACATGTATCCACTAAAAGCAGATTGGAAGTAAACTTGCAGCCTGCTTTGAGCTATATTCAGCTATGGAAATAGTTCTTATGGTATATGTTTATAAAAGTATAACTTGAAACTATTTACCTTATTGGAGGAATAGAAAAAATGTGTATCTATGGAGTAAAGTGACAAGACATATATCTAGTAAAATCTCAATTGCTGGTCTTAGTCTACACTGTATGCAAGTATTGTTTTCTCATGGCTAGGCTCATATGTATCGTTTCATCCTAACAAGACTGTTGCAGAGCTAAGGCTCTTAGACCTTAGATTTGTGAATAAATGTACAAGTTTGTGTTCATATTCAGGGGATTGCTACACATTAAAATATATATACCTGTATATTCAGTAGGCATAATAAAACTGGTGCCATACTTTTGTATTTTCTTATTTTTTTATTCCTCAAGTAATTTTAGTTTGTGTTGACTACTTTGTAGTGAAATAGAAAAGCCTCTCTATTACGACCACTAAAACAAAGGCTAGTTTATGTAAACAAGTGGGCTCGACAACAACAGATGACCGCTTAAAAACAAGGTGACAGTTAACACAGAAAGCTCCTTAAGGAGCTTTCTTCTTTACTATTGCCTTGCTTTAACCCTTTACCTCATGGCCCCTCTCTAGTTTTGAAAACAGGTGACTACTTAAAGCAGGTTGAAAGTAAAGCAGAATGTACCTTAAGGCTCATTCTGCTCTACTTTCAGCCTGCTCTAAGCTACTACCTGCTATCTAGAATAAAGAAAATATTCTTTATTATACATATTCATGACTGTATAAATCGGAAATATTTTCTCCAGCGGAGGAATAAAATGAATCTGCTAAAAGGCGCTTCTATGGAGGAAAGGGTCAAGTAGTCGCCTGTCGTAAACACCTAATAATTACTATAAATTAAGATAAACAGGTTTGGTATTGCTGAATCAATACATATTCAGTGCCCGCAAATGGTGATCCATTACAAACAGTACCCAAAGGTACTGGATTGAGAGACTGGCAGATAGAGACAAACATAGTCCGCCCACGGGACCAAGTCTTTCGGATGAGACTTTATAAACCGAGGTCCGAGTGCTTTACACTTAGCATCTAAAAGAACCAGAGAACTCTTTTGATAATAAGAGTAGGGCATCGCGTCCGGGTTCTCTGTATCCGCCCCCTCTCTCTGGGGCAGCCAATTAGCCCATAGATGGCAGAAACGGACGTTAACAAAAAAAAGAACGGAAAAAGTGCAGATCCTGATCAGACAGCTTCTGATCTATACTATTGTCAAAAAGTGTCAATATATAGGCTGTTAGTAGGGGAAGGGTAAACTTAGCAACAAAGCCAACTTTAATAGTGCAAATATTACTGGAGAAGACTTTTTTTTCTTTCCTAATAAACACGTTTGTGACAAAAACAATTACTTCCAATACAGACAGGTTGGAGTCAGATTAGACACTGTGTAATCCAGGGTCTTATCAGTCTCCAAACTGTTTGCCACTTAACCCTTATCCTGCGGTGATGTCGTCTGCTTCGAAATTTTCGTCTGCAAAATCTGTTAAATTTAGATTTATACATTTTAAGTAAAGATACCTAAAGACGAGTGGTAAACAGTTTGGATCCAGATCAGACGCCGCGTAACCTGTTTGCAAAATTTACAAATATTTGAGCAACTATTGGGAAAGAAAAGAAAGAGTAACAAGTCATTGTGTTAAAAATCTTTTATTTTGTTAAATTGAATAGCACTGGTGAGTTGATAAAAATCCTATTAAATAGTAATATCTAAACACACATACACAAAAATTGTGAACAATATTTTGAGCTTATTCTAGCCCATTGCCTGAAAGCCTACTTCTAGTTGTGAAAACAGGTGACAACTTAAAAGCAGATTGAAAGTAAAGCAGAGTGCACCTTAAGACTAATTTTTCTTTATTTTCAGCCTGCTTTAAGCTACAATCTGCTATACTTTCTACCAGCTTTAAACATAGGAAGGGAAACCACTATCATATCCCACAAAATGCAAACAGATAGGTCTTGTTAATGAGAATGACAGCAAAGACAGGAGTTTTACTGGAAGCAAGCAAATGGATTATTTATACAAGGCATGCATAATGAATTGTTGAATATTTGTTTATAGTATACAGTAAACCCCATCTATTATGACCACAAAATTATGCCAAGTTGTCGGTGTTTAATGAACGTTGTTACTTAAAGGAAGATAAAACAAGACGTGTGTGTGAAACACTATGTCCCCTAATGTGACCTTGACCTATTAGTGACCTAAATCTTTGTCTGAATTGACCCAATTTCTACTGAGTTCAAAAGCTTCTTGAGTTGAATACACAGGCCAAACAATTTGCTTTAAGGTTCCAGCTGTCTGTAAATACCATAAATTTAAGTGGTCATAATAGAGGGGTTTAACTGTATAATATACAATATTATCTTAGAAATGTGTACATGTACATCTAGTAATCTACTAACACATTCAACCCTAGTGACAAGTATACTCATCATTAAACCTTTCCCACATAGCATGTTGCTAGTATTGAATATAGATGTCCACTTAAAAGCAGGTTGAAAGTAAAGAAGAATGCGCCTTAAGCGCATTCTGCTTTACTTTCAGCCTGCTTTAAGCTATCATCTACTAGAATATAGATAATATTTCATATGATACAGATTTATGACTGTATAAATTGGAACTATTTTCTTCAGTGAATGAATAAATTTAATGAGCTTAAAGGGGCTTCTATTGGGGAAAGGGTTAATAATAGTGTACATTTGAACCATAAACTTGTCCTAGATTCAAACAGTGTAGACCTGAACAGCACTTAAAATCAACTTTACCAGGTAAATTAGACTGAAATGGAATTGTCTGTATAAAGTTTCAGGGGTAACTGAGTTACACATATTATGCACAATACTTGGCTTAACTTTAAATTGCTACAGTGAGGAAGACTATACTCTACTTTCCCAAATAAATGCATAAAATGTACTAGAACAGTTATTTCCATTAGAAAATGGTTGGAGCGGTATCAAAAGTAAAGTAATTTGGCGTCTGATCAGGCTCCAAACCATTTGCCATTCTGATTTTACTAAATCGTTAACAATTTCAATAAATTGTCTTCCCCCCCCCCCCCCCCCCCCCCCATCCCCATTTTACTGCATTGAGTTTAGTTTCCTTTACCCCATAGCCTATTTCTAGTTTGAAGACAGATGTCCATTTAAGCAGGTTGAAAGAAAAGCATTCTGCTTTACTTTCAGCCTGCTTTAAGCTACCATCTGCTAGAATATAGAAAATATTTTTTTATGGTTAATATTCATGACTGTATAACACGAAACTATTTTCTTCCGTGGAGCAATAAATTGAAGGCGTAAAAAAACGTGTTTATGCTTCGGAATAATATTAAAACTGTATAAAACATACTTGGATTGTACTTCCAGAAGAGTACAAAAGAAAATATACATTTTAGAAATTTTGCAGAGAACAATATTGATGCAGACTAACACTTAATGAGCATATGAAGTGTTAATCTCTTCACTGCCAAGTCCGGCTACAATTGGATTTGCAGGGTGGATACAGATCCAAAATGACTGTTTGATATTTAGTATGATTACCAGTAACCCTTTACCCCATAGCCTGTTTATAGTTTTGAAGATTGGTGACCACTTAAAGCAGGTTGAAAGTAAAGCAGAATGTGCCTTAATGCGCATTCTGCTTTTCTTTCAGCCTGCTTTAAGCTATAATCTGCTAGAATATAGGAAATATTTCTTATGTCTATATGATACATATATTCATAACTGTATCGGTGATTAATTTAGAAATCAGAATGGTCAGTGTCCTGGGGATGCACATTTTGTAAAACAACAAGTCTCTGGGATAAAACATTGGGATTTTTTTCGATAAAAATATGAATAAAGGCCAAAATATTACGAGTTCTTTCAACTCGTGGTTTCTTGACAAATGAGTCCTAGGAAATTTTAATGAGTATAGGACTTGGGACTTACAGTGAAATTAATCACTGCTTTATAATAGTGGACCTATTTTCTTCAATGAAGTAATAAATTGAAGGCCTAAAAAGGCATATTTATGGGGTGATGGGTTAAGGCATTTTGATAAAAGAAACATCCATGAGTGCAAACAGGTCATATACTGATTGTGCACCTAGTAACACAATGAGTATCCAAATGGTCTGCACTCCTATGGATGTTTTCGGTTGCTCAATCAAATTCCTTGCCAAAAACCTAACAACCATTAAGTAGGCAATAATACTGTATAGTGCCAGTGAAGGGGATAACATGCATTATTTACACTTAAGGTACTGCACCCCTAATTAGTCTAATGTTGGTCAACAACTGTACACTACATAGAGCAAACGCACATTCCCGTGAAATTATGGTTTCGTAGTGGACCATGTACAGTGGAGAAAATGTTATTCTTTCCTGTTTAAACGCATTACACTTAAAAGTAGACAAAAGACAACTTATTGACAATCCTGATCATTTATTTTAATCTAAGTGGCAAACAGTCTGGAGCCTGATCAGACGCCGGGTTACCCGGCGTCTGATCTGTCTCCAAACTGTTTGCACTGCAAATAATAGTTTTAGCCTTAACGCGTTTATTGGGAAAGAATAACGTTTTCTCCACTGTACCAACGATCAGTTGACAAAAGTTGCTCCTTGTAGAGTAGAGATATTGCCAGTTACACTACCTAGAGTACCGATATAGACTCATCTATTTAGGGATGTTCTACCTCAATAAACATTGAAATAAAACTCAAAGGAAAGATTAGCCGACATCTGCTAACACATAATGTCACTTTTGAAATTAGAAACTTGATTTTAGTATACATGTATGTTGCTAAATATCAATGATTTTAGCATTTATTAGTAAAGATACAACAATTTAGTTCTTTCAGTCATTTTGGAAAAAAATTATTTATTTTAATCTCAAGGTCATGACTCACTTTAAATTAAAAGCAATTCTATCACAGTTAAAGAAATAGAACAAGAGGGCTTGAAGGCCCTGATATCGCTCACCATTTGTAATGAAGCCTGATAGCTTTACCTTTGAATTTCACCCCGTTTTATTCTAAATCCACTCAAGTTTGTCGACCTACTGTAGTATAGTAGAGTACATCAAAGGCAGATAACTAGAGCCTAAACAATACTGAAATTAAGCCTTTTTCTAGCATTTCAAAGTATATCAAGGGCAGGTAACTATTGCCACAATGATTACATTTCAACAATAATTTCACTCCTTCGAGAATGTATAGCTACATCCTTTGTGTACAAGTACATGTATAATCAAAATCCATTGAAAACTGTAGTTGCAAGAGTGTAAACGCTGTAAAATATGGCATTTTCAGCAATTCAAAGGGAGATATCTCTTGATCTATTTGTCTGATTCCAACCATAATCACCCTTTTTCCAACTCTTATGGTCATATACAATATGGGCAAGTTTGAGAGAGCTTGGATAAATATTGTGGCCTCTAGAGCGTAAACACTGTTAAATATATCATTTTCAGCCATTCAAAGGTAGATAACTCTTGACCTATCGATCAGATTACAACCAAAATTGAACTCATCCGAAGTCTTATGATAATATACAATCTGAGTAAGTTTATGAAAGATTGGATAAAATTTGTGGCCTCTAGAGTGTAAACATCATTAAATATGGCATTTTCAGCAATTCAAAGGTAGATAACTCTCGACCTATAAGTCTGCTTTCAACCATAATCAAACTCATCTGAACTCTTATAGTAATATACAATCTGAGCAAGTTTAAGAAAGATTTGATACAAATTGTGAACTCTAGAGTGTAAACACTGTTAAAAATGGCATTTTCAGCAATTCAAAGGTAGATTACTCTTGATCTATTTGTCCTATTTCAACCAAAATCGAACTCATCCGAACTCTTATGGTCTGTCATATACCATCTGGCCAGGTTTTAGAAAGATTGGATAAATACTGTGGCCTCTAGAGTGTAAACACCGTAAATATGGCATTTTCAGCAATTCAAAGGTAGATAACTCATGACCTATTTGTCCGATTTCAACTAAAATCGAGCTCTTCCGAACTCTTATGGTCATATACAATCTGGGCAGGTTTTAGAAAGATTGGATAAATACTGTGGCCTCTAGAGTGTAAACACTGTTAAATATGGCATTTTCAGCAGTTCAAAGGTAGATAACTCATGACCTATTTGTCCGATTTCAACCATAATCGAACTCATCCGAACTCTTCTGGTCTCTAGAGTGTAAACACTAAAATTGTTGACGCCGCACGACGGACGCCGGACATTCAAGGATTGCAATAGCTCACCCTGAGCTAGCTCAGGTGAGCTAAAAACTTGTCAAGTGAAATTTCATACATGAATAAGAAAAAAATTGAATATGAAAAACTTGTCACAAATAATGCACACAAGTTAAAGGTTGCATTGCAGCAACCAATTTTTGCACATTTGCCAGAATAAAGTCTGCCTTTCTTGTATAAATGTAGTGTAAGAAAACAACTGGCATGGCACTAGTAAAATCTTCCCTGCAAAATAGTTTATGTGAGAAGAAAACAGCATTTTTCGCAATTTTGGATGAAAACTGATTTACATGTAGTTGAGAGAGCAAATTAAAGGCTAAAACAACAGATTAAGAATAATTCAAGGGCCATAATTCTGAATGACAAATAGGTTACAAAGACTTCCAACAGAAATTGCTGACCAAAATTCCATAACTTTTCCCTGACCATTTTCACTTTTCCCTAACCTAACAAAACGCAAATAAATTACATTTCACACTGTCAACATGCAATTTCTCAGCACACATCACACTATCTGCGACTTACATTTTCACAACCAGCAGCAATATTTCTGTCATTTTTTACAAACAATCTTTCAATACATGTATCCAGTTACAAGTTCCCTGACTTTCACAGACACACTAATTTTCCCTGACCAACTTTACATTCCCCTGACTTTTTCCTGACCCTGAAAAAATACAGCCTGATGAGTATATATTCAAACTACAGTGGAGAATCTGTTATTCTTTCCCGTTTAAACGCAAACGTACGCAAACGCATTGCACTAAAACATAGAAAAGTGCAACTTTTCGACAATTTTGACTATTCATGTTGATCTGAGTGGCAAACAGTTTGGAGCCTGATCAGACGCCGGGTTACCCGGCGTCTGATCTGGCTCCAAACTGTTTGCAATGGAAAAAGTTTTAGCTTAAACGCGTTTATTGGGAAAGAATAACGTTTTCTCCAGTGTATGTGCAAAGGTCTAGACCACACTATGTCTCCAATTAATGGTTTAACTATTTCAACAGCATGGATCTGTTTAAAATCATTATTCATTATCTAACTCATTACATTTGCAAACAGTGTAGACCCAGATCAGAAGGCTCCTTTAGGAGCCCTCTGATCAGGGTCTAAACTGTTTTCTTATTTAGAGCAGTAGTTACTAAACTACCCAGAATTTAAGTTAGACTGGTTCATGTTTTGGTTTAACCGTTACTTAAAACAACCACAAAGGAACATAATAACCCACAAGAGTTACTAAGTGTTGAAAGCGTTAAAGATGGCACTTCCTATTCACTCATAATTCACCTGCTCAGGAGAGTCCAACTCTGGTTTGGTAAACTCAGCAATAATTTCAACATCGCTGTCAGCTGAGTCACTGTTGTAATAATTGTATAAATCTTTTATATTGTCATACAGTTCATAATCTAAAGAAAGATCCTTTGAAGGTGAGTAACAATCGGTCTCTGTGTCTGCAGCTAAACAGTCCTCTGATACACCCGAGTTAAAACATCGAAGGCTTGTTGAATTCTGTGGAGACAGTATGTATGCACCATATTCTTCCCAGTTAGGAGTCCAGCTGACAAGAGGAGAAAAGGGGCACACCTTCTGCTTTTGGCCATTAATATTAGACGATTTTAGTATCGAACTGTCTGGAGTAACCGGTATATTTGTTTGTGTCTTTTTGCTCTCATGCTTGCTGTTCAGACTTTGAAGTGGATTGCCAAATATGGAGGCAGCAAGATCGTCATCTGGTGAGGGCAGGAAAGATGGATTTTCTAGCTGGCTGTCGGTGGAAGAGCCAAATGAACTAAAACCTAAATCATCACTGGAGGGACAAACATCTGTAAAGGAAATAAATAACTGTCAACAATCTTGGAAACAGGAAAAAAACAATGAACAACAATAGCCTATATATGTACCATTAGTGAATTTCACGCTTGAAGGTTTCATAATGGCATGCTCTTGAAAAGTTCTAAATATGGAAACAATCATTTGATAAAAATAGACGGGACTGTTCCTCGGAACACATGTGTCACCTGCCAGCAACCATCAGTAAACGGGTATAACTCTGATAGTATTGATGCAAGAGTTACTGACCATGTGCAAGACACTTACACTCGTCAAACTCTTTCAACAAATAAATTTCATCTGAAAAGCATCAGTAGAGCAGAAGTTATTTGCACAGGGCTGCCATGAAAAAATCCTAAGATTTCCAAATTTGCATTTTTCAAGTGCGATTTTACGAATCGTACCTTTACCCCATAGCCTTTTTCTTGTTTTGTTGACATGCGACTACTTAAAGCAGGCTGTAAGTAAAGCAGAATGCGCCTTAGGGCGCATTCTGCTTTACTTTCAGCCTGCTTTAAGCTACCATGAACGGGGAAAAATTCGGAGATTTAGGAAAAATCCGGAGAAATGGCAGCCCTGTTTGCAGAAAATAGAAAATACGGCAAAGGGATATACATGTAACTCCCACAGTTTTGCTGCAAGAGTTAACAGCCTAGTGCTAGACACTTTCACTCATCAATCTCTTTCCATAAATGAAACTTCAAATCAAAATCTTCAGTATGACAGATAAATAAGGGGGATAACTATCCCAAATTTGAAGCAAGAGTTATGACCCTTGTGCAAAACTCTTTCACTTGTGAAGCTCTTTCCATAAATTGAGTTTCAACTTAAAAGCTTCAGTAGAACAGGAGTTATGAGGCGTGACACAAAAAGAGGACTGTCACAGACGCCGGAAAAGTGACCCCTAAGTGTCACCTCTGCCTACAGCAGGTGACACAAAAACATACTACAAAACCCAAACGTCATGTATATAACATAGATCCAAAATGACCTTAATGTAGATCTCGAGGCTGTGGTTAATATGTGTTTGAAATAGTACAGATAATGCTACAGATCAAATATTGAAGAAAATCCAGTATAATAAATAAAATATGCAAATAGTGTAATTATTACTTTATATCAGTTGGTGAACACTGGACACAGTGGATGTTATTATTGTAACATGTTAAGTTGTTAACCCATCCCCCTGTAGTTAATATTTTCAAGGTTTAAAACTGGTGATTGCTTAAAGCAGGTTGAAAGTAAAGCAAACATTTAAGCTCCTTCAAGACCTTTCTGCTTATTGTTAGCCTGCTTTAAGCATCCGCCCATCAGGATGCATCAAAACTTTTTTTTGTGTGTGTGTCCTGATGATGCATCAAAACTCAACATATGACTAGGCTTATGATTTTGATTAGAAAATATTCAAAATACATACATAGTAAATCTTTCTTTCAAAACGGCTTATAACTTAATTGACCAAATTTTAATTTTATAATGTGTAAAACATACAAATTTTATGTACATGTAAAACCTCTCTATAACAACCAATAAATCGAAGGCTAATTGTTTGTATAAAAGACAGGTGACAGCTTAAATCAAGGTAACAGTAAAAGGAGCTTTCTGTTATACTGTCACCTTGCTTTAAAGATTCACCTGTCGTAAACACCTAATAATTAACATAACTAAGTGGCCTTTATAGAGAGGTTTTACATGTACTATAACTATTTTATAAGGATTATTTAGGACAAGTACAGCAAACTCATTTACCCCCTGAGACTTCAAATAGACAAATCCAGTTAACAATTAAGTGAAGTCAATTTTTATATACCTGTACAGTGGAGAATCTGTTATTCTTTCCCAATAAACGCGTTTACGCTAAAACTATTATTTGCAGTGCAAACAGTTTGGAGCCAGATCAGACGCCGGGGTCTGATCAGGCTCCAAACTGTTTGCCACCAAGATAAACAAGAATTATCAGAATTGTCCAAAAGTTGTTCTTTTCTACGTTTTAGTGCTTTGCGTTTGCGTACGTTTGCGTTTAAACGGGAAAGAATAACAGATTCTCCACTGTACTAAAGGTTGATTTTAACAACGTATCAATTGCAAAATGACAAACAATGCAGACCCTGATCAGAGGGGAACCTTCTCATTAGGTTCTACATTGTTCGCATAGGACAACTGTACTCTTTACAAGTTCACTATTTGTAAATGACCAGTAACACTAATCGCTAGGGTTGAACTTTCAGATTCAACTAGAACTATCACTAAAGGTGATTTTAACCCTTAGCCTGCCACTCACGACTATAGCTCCATATGCAAACAGCTTGGATCCGGATGAGACGCCGAGTAACTCGGTGTCTCATCCGGATCCAAGCTGTTTGACACTCGGACAACATTTTCAGCAATTTTGAGCAACTTTGAAGCACTTTGAAACTTGAAGCAGACAAGAAGTATAGCAGACGACAATTTATTTGGCGGGCTAAGGGTTAATACCCCTCACGGCACATTTGATACAGATATGGAGTTATTGCGTTGAAAAAGAAATTACCCAAAGTAACCGAATTAACAAATGAAGGACAAATTGTTTCATTTATAAAAGGGGAGATAATTCAAGAATGAAGCAATATAAATGTGTTTACCTCCTCCATCAGATGACCAGTCTAATCCACAGGTTGCCAGTATAGGGTCTGGTTCTCGTACAGGCTGAGGTACATGATGGTCAATAATATCAATTACATCTATCATAGAATCACCCAGTTCATCGTCCGAGTGTAAAGATACTCCAAAGTCTTTGACAATGGCCATCACATCCTAATGGTAATTGACAAAGCAATGTTAAGCAATGTTTGCAAATAACAATGGTACTCAGGGTAAGGTACAGTGGAGAAAGGTTATTCTTTCCCGTTTAAACGCAAACGTACGCAAACGCAAAACACTAAAACGTAGAAAAGTACAACTTTTTGACAATTCTGATTCATGTTTATCTTGATGGCAAACAGTTTGGAGCCTGATCAGACGCCGGGTTACCCGGCGTCTGATCTGGCTCCAAACTGTTTGCACTGCATATAATAGGTTTAGCGTAAACACGTTTATTGGGAAAGAATAACGTTTTCTCCACTGTAGTGAATGGGGTTAATTTCTGACAGACACAGTGTGGCTGCTGTCTAAGAGACTAACAGCCAGTCAAACCATTACCACAACTAAATTGACTTAATTATTAGATGTTTAAGACAGGTGACTGCTTAAAGCAAGGTGAAAGTAAAACAGAAAGCTCAGAAAGCACCTGTTTTATTTTCACTTTGCTTTAAGCTGTCACCTGTTTTTCTTACAACCATTTGGCCTTCCTTATATCTGTCATAATAGACAACATTACTGTACAAAAGCAAATAGACAAAAATGAACCTTGCATGAGTATGGACAAACCTAAATATAACATATGCAGTGTTGTGCCTAGGCCGCCGCATTGCGGGAATCCCGCAATTTTTTCACGATTGTCCCTTAAAAATTCGCCTTGCGCGGGCATATGGGCGCGCCGTAAAAAAATCGCATTTTCGGCAATTTCTACTAGTTTCTGCCCCATTCCGACTCAATTCCAGAGAATAGAGAGAACACAAAGGGAGATTAATCTTAGTATTGAAAATAGACTGTGCGCGTATAATATACGTGAAGAATATAGGCATATAGAATCGGTATGTAAACCAGTCTGGTTCCGCTTTGTGATAATGGCGTCGGAACGATGCGCTTGACGGATTTTCTTTCCGATTAAAATAGACAACTAGCAGACGATGCTTCGTTTAAACAAAGTGTTGAGGATACTCCTTCAACATCATCTGAACCAAGACAATCGCTTCAACATATTTAAAAAAGACAAAAATCAAATTGCCAGTCGTGTAAATAGCGACTCTACGATACAAGATACAGAGACAGTTACAGACCGTAAGCTGTATTCTAATTAAAGGTAGGTATATCGTGTTTTAAAGGTTTTTTTAGTGTGTCCCCCAAAAATTTCAAATGTCCCCCAAAAATTTTGACAGCGCGCCACCGTGTCCCCCAAAATTTTGGACCTAGGCACAACACTGCATATGTAATATGTTAACATTTTTCAAAAGATACAACAGTGAAATGCAATAAAATGTCTAACATTACATTATTTTAGTCTAATATGTCAAATACATTCGAGCCTGCACGGTGAAGCTCAAATATGGACAAGGTCTAATGGATTTCAATGCCTTTGATTGGAAAGTATAACATTTCACTACTGTACTAAAATCAATTGTTAATATAATTAATGAATTTAGACTTATTATAAATCTTTCCAATTTTAGCAGTCCTAATTGAATTTTTGACAAGAGCACCACATGCGGGTGCCAACGCTCGTCAGTTTTATCCTAATAGATAAGTAGTCTCTATCACATGTTGTTTCAGAGTTATGGTCAATGTAAAATTAACCATATTGGACTTCTAAATGACCTTGACCTTTGTCAGACATGATCAAAGTTGAACTGAACTGAAGTGCTTCTTAATTCAAGTACACATGCGAAATATAAAGTTTCTATAACATGCAGTTCAAAAGTTATTGCCAAAGTTAAATCAACCCTATTTTGACCTTAAAATGACCTTGACCTTTATCGGAATGACGCAACTCATACTAAGCTCAAGAGCTTCTTGCATTGAGTACACACAGCAAATATGAAGTCTGTATCACATGTTGTTTCAGAGTTATGGGCTAATGTTAAAATAACCCTATGTGACCTCTGCTTGACCTTGACCTTTGTCAGTCATGAACCAAATTGTTATGAGCTCAAGAGCTTCTTCAGTCAAGTACACATGTGAAATATAAAGTTTCTATCACATGCAGGTAAAAAGTTATGGCCCATGTTAAGTTAAACCTAAATTACCTCTAAATTACCTTGACCTTTGTCGGAAATGACCCAAAATGTACTGAGCTGAAGAACTCCTTAAGGCAAGTAAACATACCAAATATAGATTTTTTCTTTATTCAGTAATGTAAACACATAGTGTTTCTTATTACATCAATACAATCATAATAATATAAACATAGTCTGTATCGCATTTTGTTTTAAGTTATGTCTCGGACGACGACAAACGACAACAATGACGACAAAGCAGTGATAACAATAGCTCATTGTTTTCTTCAAAACAGACAAGCTAATAAAACACATGGTTTATTTGGTTGTATATGAATATTAAAGTCAAAGGATCACTCACAGGTTGACTATGAGGATCACATCGCTTTTCCTCTTCCAATAAAGAACACACACTTGTATGTAATTCTTGGTCCATGGCTAGATCTTCCAAGCTGACATCATCTGGACAATATAAGTAACAAAATAAATATCTGATCATTGTGACATGTGCAATATACATAAATGTACACAATTACAATTAATGCATGCACTCTCACATTTGATTAATTATGCTATTTCTTTCACTATGTTGTAACTATACTCATTAGAATGAGAAATAGATCATAAATAATCTCTTATTGCTTGATATTTAAGTCTTAACCCATTACCCCATAGCCTGATTTTAGTTTTGAAGATAGGTGACCACTTAAAGCAGGTTGAAAGTAAAGCAGAATGCACCTTAAGGCGCATTCTGCTTTACTTTCAGCCTGCTTTAAGCTCAGTAACCATCTTCTAGAATATAGAAAATATTTCTAATGATACATTTTCATTACTGTACAAAATGGAACTATATTCTTCAATGGAGGAATGATTTGAAGGGGTAAAAAGGCATATTTATGGGGTAATGGGTTAAAGACAGGTTGCTGCAGTGGCTGAAAATGTATTTATCATATTATGTTGGATTTGCATCATTTAACCATAACTCTTCCACAGAAGTGCCTCAAAATGTCTTAGTACTTTCTTCTCCTTTTAACCCATTACCCCATAGCTCATTTGCAGTTTTGAAGACAGGTACCTGTTAAAGCAGGTTGAAAGTAAAGCAGAATGCACCTTATGAGCATTCTGCTTTACTTTCAGCCTGCTTTAAGCTACCATCTGATAGGGTATAGAAACTATTGCTTATGGTACATATTCATGACTGAATAAAAAAGTAAAAAATACACTTGTCTTATGCAAACAGTGTATACCCAGATCAGTCTACAGCTAGAGGGCTCCTGAAAAAAGCAGCCCTCTGATCAGGGTGTGCACTTTCATCTATTATTGACGGCTGGATAGCAGCTGTCAATGAAAGATCTTATGTAACGGAACAGTGTTTTTAGACTTCTCAAAAGCTTTTGACTTGGTTAATCATTCAATTTTGATTCAAAAACTCAAACTTATATCATTTTAGCAAGCCATGTGTTGAATGGTTTGAATCATACTTAACAGGTCGCACTCAGATAGTCTGTGTTTCAGGAAACACCTCAAGCTCAAAAAAGCATTGAAGCTGGAGTCCCACAAGGCTCTATTCTTGGCCCACTTCTTTCATACTCTATATCAATGATCTCCCTCTACATACAATTAACACCTCAGTCGACATGTTTGCAGATGACACTACAATTTCAGGTTTTGGTAAAACAGTCAGTGATGTGCACACTAACTTACAGACAGATGTGACAGCTGTAGAAAAGTGGTGCCATCAAAATGACATGATTTTAAATGTATCTAAAACCAAAGCTATGTACATATCAGCATCATATAACACCAAAGCAATCACTGACCATCTACTATCAAATCCAAGTACTAAATCAAACAGTTTCATACTCAGAGAATGAAAAGCTTCTAGGTGTACATGTTGATCAAAACTTGAGTTGGAGACATCATGTAGAACAAACGATAAAAAATGTAATTCATATCTCTACCTTCTTCTCCGACTTAAATCTTATCTGGACTTGCATTCTAGAAAGCTTTTTTCAATGCATATATTTTGCCGCACCTTGACTATTGCTGTACAATATGGGGTAATTGTAGCAGTGAGCTCCTGAACTCTGTACTGAAATTTCAGAAGCGTGCTGCTAGAATTATTTTAGACAAGGAGTTTGATGCACCATCAGAAGAACTATTTCAAGAACTGAAGTGGATGAAAATAAAAGATAGAATAAATTACAAAAAAGCTCTACAAGTATACAAGTCACTAAATAATCTAAACCCAGAGTACTTGAACACAAAATTTAATCTTAAAACAGGACGATTCCTCAGATCTATAGATAATATGGAACTTATGATTCCAAAACCAAGATTGGAGTTCTTTCGTAAATCTCTTCTCTATTCGGGTCCGAAAATATGGAACGATATACCTAAACACATTAGACTTTCTGATACAGTTGATCAGTTCAAGAAATCCTATATGAAATGGATCTTCTCAGTTTGAAAAGTAAAGTCCTCTCTAAGTGTCTCCTTCAATTTTGACTTCGAATTATGTGTATATTTGAATGTAAATATGTATAGATGAAAAGTATAAAATCTTTTGTTACTATCTGCATAGAACTTTTGAACTTTCAATGTAAAGCATTACATTGAGAGTTAAAAAGTTTTATGGAACAATCTTGTTGACTGATTATTTATTGTGTACTTATTTTCAACTGTATAATACCTTTCAATGCCAGTTACATCAATTAACTTCTAAAAAGTTAATAATGTAAGTGTAACTGATGTTTCCTTAATAGTATAAATATGAATTATAACTATTTATTAAAACTTAGTGAAACATATATATGATTACACCGTTATCTTTGGAGTATGGCAATGACTGGTATATATTCTTAATTTCTCTTGTTCTTATGTGCTAATTTTCTGTATATAACTATGTACATGCCATGCTTGTGGACCATATTGAAAATTGGTTACACGCCAAATATGTTATCCACGTAAAATAAAGTCGTTATTACTATTATTATTATTATACTATTTTGCAATGTATGTACATGTATTGCTAAAATCAACCCTAAATAGTCAAAAATGGACTAGACTTAATTAGAAGCTGAAATTGTCAATTAAAAGTTTCTGAGGGGTGTACCAGTTAACAGGAGACTTTCAATAGCCCCAGTTTTCCCAAGCATAATGATGATTTGCAGAGCTCCAGATATATACTAAAAGAAATTAGAAACGCAACTTTTTTAAACGCAAGATATTCATGAACAAATATTTTCTCAATATTTTGCACGACTTTTCCGTGACTGCAACGAGACACACTTTCCCAGTGATGGAAAAACGTCGTCGAACGCCCACTGATATCACCAATAGCACGGGCTTAGCGTAAACTAAAGGTCACGTGACTACAGGTAATTGTATAGAGTAGACCTGTTCGGTTACATTACAAAAATCATCAGTAAGACCAAGTTAGTAAATTTTAAAAGAAAGAAATCTGATTTGGTCAAAGATGGCACTCAGCCGCGCTTATGCAATGATCAACGTTAAGCAGCCGTTCGGGTGCAAATGAACGAAAGTTCTCAGAGTAACGTTGTTTATCATCTTACTGTGCAAAAAAGCACTATTTCCAGACTGCATGATCGTCTGCGTACCATTGGTACAACGAACGACCGTCTTCGACCTGGCCTTCCCCGAGTAACATCACGTCGTGATGACGTTTTTATAAAGCTGAGTCGCTGACGCACTTACGTCACTGGTTCCAGACACCCGAAGAAACCGCCAAAAAGTTTAGAGGTCCTAATAACACCAGACCATGATCACGAATTGTGTCAAACAGGCTCCGGAATGCCGGAATCAGAGCAAGAAAACTATACGTAGGATTGCCGTTAACAAGGTCTCGACGTCAACGTTGTATGAAATGGCTGCAGGTACGTCGTCTAGAATTGTTGTCCATGCATCGATGGAGGAGTGTGTTGTTCATGGACAAATACAGCCCCTATCTTTTGCCCCTTGAACATCTATGGAACGTCTTGGACAGACGTGTTTGAGACGTCATCCAGCACCGACGACGCATGGCGAATTGAGACGTGCATTGCAAGAGGAGTGGAAAACATCCCAATTTGTCAAATTGAAGGAATCATCTACTCTCTGCATAGGCTTATTCGCGCTGCCATGGCGGCATATGGGGGTCATACCAGATATTGACCATATCGTTGGGACTTTACACTGACGCGACTTTCTCAACGTCATCTCTCCATCACACTTTTTAAGTATGCACAATTTCTTAGGATACAACATGTTGATAAATGTTTAACGTTGAAAATGATATAGAACTTTTATAACTAAACTATATAAACAAATGCAATATATATATCCAAAGTTCGAGTTGCGTTTCTAAATTCCTTTAGTATATATAGGGGGTATTTAAAAAACTAAACTCTTTTTTTCTACATTAAACCCTATGGTGTCACTACTCATAAAAATCGTCTCTTCGAGACGATTTTAATGAGTAGTAACACCATAGGATTTGGTGCTGAAATAAGTGAGAAAAAATTTGATTTGTTCAGTTTACCCCTTCTTATCTGGAGCCCTGGGTTTGAAAATTTAACAAAAAAGAGTGTCCAACCTTCCTCTGGCACTGTGTTGCTATCTGGCATGTTCCATTCTCTTGGGCTAGTCTTGTGATTAATGGCCCAGTAACACCCTTTACTGTTGATGTAAGAAAGGTCAAAACGGATTTTTCGGAACCACTTCTGGTAAAGAGCATGTCGAATTGAGCTCTAAAAGATATAATATACATCTATATAAATACAAGTCACATAAGAATTAAATTGTAACAAGAGCACCACAAGCCGGGCACATTATACGCCCGTCAAATCCATCTTAGAATGTAGTCATTCTAAAACCCTATCATGGTAAAGTGAACAAAAGGGGAAGAACTCTGAAAGTTAGAAGTGTTCACATGAGCAAGTTTCAAAAGGATTGGAATAAATTTGTTTGAGTAAGAGAGACAAACTAAAAAAATGCCTGTTTTTGATGATAAAAGGGGCATAACTCTTGAATGTCTGGGGCAATTTTGCTGGTTATCAGACTCAACCGAGACATTATGGTCATACACATGCTGACCAAGTTTCAAAAGGATTGGAATTAATTTCTTTCAGTTAGAGAGCGGACATGAAAAAATTCTAACAGACAGACAGTGCCATATATATCTGAAGACGGGCGTATAAAAAGGTGTTAATCTATATTACTATAATGGATCATCTACCCCATTCAATCAGTCTACATACACTCATTCAAATGTTGGCCATTTCAACACCATTCTACACTTCTTTGTGATGATTCTATTTAGAAATCAAAAGTGCTCACATTGGTTTTCAGGGGAGACATAAGGGATTTAGTAATTGAAATGACTCGGAGTCTCTTTATACCTGGAGATATTTGGAAATCAAAACATGCAATCTCTTAACCCTTTCCACCCATGGAGCCCCGGTCTTCTGGTGCAATTCTTTATCTATTTATACACTGAAGAAAATAGTTCCAATTTATGCAGACAATATATGCACTATTTTCTATATTCTAGCAGATCATAGCTTAAGTTAAAGCAGGCTGAAAGTAAAGCAGAATTTGCCTAATGGTCACAATGAAAGCATGTACAAGGAAATAATACCATACCCTCCAACTGTTGATTGCAACACGTTCCATGTATCTATAGAATGGATATTTATTCCTGAAATAAAGAAAAGAAAATATGATAATCAAAAACTTATCAGATAATGGTAAAGATTGAGAAAACCAAGATATCTGAGTAATAAATTGATATATATCAGGTCAGCATACATGCCTGTTGCGCATTTCATTGATATTGGCATATCAGGAGAGGTATTTGACGTTCTTCGGCACTCAGTGGGTCATTGACCCACTGAGTGCCGAATACTAGTGTGGTATACAGTAATTATTAAATTAACAATTTTTGAGAATCGCTTGCAATTCGATGGCAATTCACTTGCAATTTGATGGTGATTCGCTTGCGATTCAAAATAGTAACTTTACTCTCGGGTAAGTTTGCCTAAATGGTGTATCTGACAAATATTCGCAAATATGCCTTCATTAATTTTTTCAATTCCATTTTTGTCACAACAGCTTAAGAAAAATCAAATGAAAATATTCAAGCGTAAGATTCGCCTTTTGAAGCACCCGATTCCATGGCAATTTGATGGCAATTCGCTTGCAATTATCAATTTAATTTAATAAGGTTCAGAACTGTACCATTACAGTAAAACCTCTATATTTCGACCACTATAACGAAGGCTAATTGATTGTATAAAAGGCAGGGGACAGCTTCAAGCAAGTGAAACAGAAAGCTCCTTAACCCTTTCCCACATAGCATGTCTCTAGTATTGAATATAGGTGTCGACTTAAAGCAGGTTGAAAGTAAAGCAGAATGCGCCTTAAGCGCATTCTGCTTTACTTTCAGCCTGCTTTAAGCTATCATCTGCTTGAATATAGAAAATATTTTGTATGATACATATTTATGACTGTATAAATTAGAACTATTTTCTTCAGTGAAGGAATAAACTTAATGCGCTAAAAGGCGCTTCTATGGGGGAAAGGGTTAAGGCACATTCTGCTTTACTTTCAACCCAGTACTACCTTAGTGGTAAGCTGTCTTCAAAACTAGAAACAAGCTATGGGGTAAAGGGTTAAGGACCAGCCTGTTCCCTTTGTTGCATCAATCCAAGCCTAGGATACATTTCACAAACACTTACTGTAAAAATGTGTAGATCTGTTGCACTTGTAATAATCCATCAGGGCTACCATCAATAGCGTGAGCCACTAGTTCTACAAGTTTGGTTGGAGGTTTGAGTAGTCGTGTTCCTGGAATATTTTATTTTCAAAATTGCATTACATTCTTTGAATTTTTTAATATATTAAGCTCTTTCCATATATATGAAATTTCATTTCACTTAAGTATCAGTAGAACTGGAGTTATCTTCAAGACAAGAAAATATGATAACTCCAATTTAAAGTATTAAAGCCAGAATTATGGTCCATATAAAGGCACTCAAACTCTGTCCATATATATAGGAAATTGCATTTCACTAGCAATCAGTAGAACTGCAGTTTACTTCTGGACAAGAAAATATCACAAAGGGGAATAACTTAAAAAATATTAGCGCCACAGTTATTGCCCTTATAAACAGCACTTCCTCTCTTCAATGAAATTTCATTTCACTACCATCAGTGGAAATGAAGTTCTCTTCCGGACAAAATGTGTGACAAACGGACTGACGGACAACTCTGACAAAAACAATATGAATCTCTCCCATATAAATAAATTCTTCACTACTTCTAAGGAATGTTTATTACAAAATATTGTAAAACTATAAACAGTGTAGACTCTTATCAGAGTGCTTAAATTCTGTAGCAGCCCTCTGACCAGGGTGTTCACTGTTTGCAAGTACACTTATTTAACCCTTTCCCTCATAAAAGCGACTTTTAGCGTATTAAATTTATTCCTCCGCTGAAGAAAATAGTTCCAGTTTATAACCTCATGAACCATTACCATTACAAATATTTGATATAGCCTAACAGATTTTAGCTTAAAGCAGGCTGAAAGTAAATCAGAATGTGCCTTAAGGCACATTCTGCTTTACTTTCAACCTGCTTTAAGTGGTCACCTGTATTCAAAACTAGAAACAGGCTATAAGGTAAAGGGTTAAAAGGATAAATGCATTGTCAATAATATACTCATTGGGTAGATACTGTGTTGTAAAGTAATTTTAAGTTGATGGTAGGGTTACATAATGTTGGTTGTGTTATAAAGTAACTTTAACCCATTACCCCATAAATACGACTTTTTACGCCTCTAATTTATTCCTCCACTGAAGAAAATAGTTCCAATTTATTCAGTTGTGAATATTTTACTTTAGAAATAACTTCTATTTTCTAGCAGCTGAAGGCTTAAAGCAGGTTGAAAGTAAAGCAGAATGCTTTACTTTCAACCTGCTTTAAGTAGTCACCTATCTTCAATACTAGAAATAGGCAATAGGGTATTGGGTTAAATGATGTTATTACCCAATGGCAGCATTTTGGTATTGTCAAACACATCCTCGTCATTGTGATGGTTCACATAGCAGTTGGTAGTACCATAGTTTCTCCTCCTCTTTCTCCTGGTAGGTGGGTATGATGTCACAATGTGGACATCTTCAAGTCGTAGTTGGGGCTGTGGTAGAGGATCATCTTCAGGCAATATGTAGTAGTCCGTGTCAGGCAGTGTTGTCATGGCATAGATATCAGCTCTAGTGTGAATATCTTGCTCCTCCTCCTAGTAATTTATAGAAATTCATATCAGCCAGAATCAGTAGCCCTTTTCTCTATGGCAGGGCTGCCATTTCTCCTATTTTTTCCTAAATTCCTAGCAGATGGTAGCTTAAAGCAGGCTGAAATTAAAGCAGAATGCGCCTTAAGGCGCATTCTGCTTTACTTTCAACCTGATTTAAGTAAATGGGCTTGAAAATAGAAAAATTGGAAAACTTAGAATTTTTCATGATCAAGTTATGGCAGCCCTGCTATGAGTCATCACTGCAAATCACCTACACAATTATATATCATTGAACAGAACTGACATAATTATATACAGAAATTTATAAGTTTTAGTACTTTTGTATTTACAGGAACTTTCTGATTACTTTCATAATTAATGCTTTATTGAGCTATAACCTGATTTTAAATTAATTAGTGAATTCTGAATGATGATGAGTGCATATTCACTCGTTCATTACAAATTAAGAGAACAAAACTGAGTTTGAACTCTGCAATCGATTTCTTGATTAAGCTTTTAAATAAACATGGCTGCAGGGCTCCAGATAAGAGGGGGTAAACTGAACAAATGCAACATTTTCTCCCTCATTTAAGCATCAAATCTTAATGATATAATTGAGACAATTCTAATGAGTAGTGACACCATAGGGTTTAATGCAGAAATGAATTAAATTTTTAGTTTTTTAACTAATACTTAATTCATTTTTTTTAACTCCCCTTATCTGGAGCTCTGGGGCCCGTTTCATAAAACTTCGTACGAAAAATGTTGTCGTAAGTCAGATTATAAAAGTCTCAATATTTTTTTATTTCTCAATCTAATCCTGTCTTGTGACATCTTTTTGGACTCAGCTTGAAAAGACGATTCCAAAAATATGTCACAAGACCGGATTAGATAGAGAAATAATAAATTAAATGCATTTTAAAGTTTTGACTTACGATCGATTTTTTCGTACGAAGTTTTATGAAACGGGCCCCTGATAGCTGGCTTTATGAGTTTCTGCTTTAGTTTAGTATAATGATGCAGTCGGCTTTGGGTCTAAAATTGTATTGATTCTAGGTAGGATTATATCAAATACAAAAACCTCTCTATAACGACCACTAAAACCATGGCTAATATATTGTATAAAATGCAGGTGACAGTTTAAAGCAAGGTAACAGTAAAACTTTCTGTTTTACTGTCACCTTGCTTTAAGTAGTCAAAGGTCGTAAACGAACATCTAATACTTAACACAACTTAGTGGTTGTAATAGAGTGGTTTGACTGTACAGTAAAAAACCTCTCTTATATTACAGAGTCACTCACTAGAAAGCAAGGTAAAAGAAAAACATAAAGCTCCTAAAGAAGCATAATAATAAAAATTCTGTTTTACTTTCACCCTTCTTTAAGCAGCCATCTGCCGTAAACACATGGTAATTAACACAGTAAAGTGACCATACTATCGAGGGTTTACTTTAGATAGAAATTCAATTAAATTGGAAAAAAGTACAGACTATGGAACCCTTAATATCACAATTCCGTAGGTTACAAGTTTTACCCTTGTTAGTAGATGTTCCTTCTTAAGTAACAACTTTGCCTTGATACTCTTTTTCCTTTTGTCAATGGCATTCAGGGCTTCAGTAACACATGTTGTAGTAACGACAGCTGTAGCTGCTTGAGGTCCTGCAATCACAAAGAACCAATTCTAATCTAACAATTAACTCTTTCAACACTAATAGGTAACTCTTGTGGGCTGTTAATTATATTCCTTGTGGATCTTTTTACAGTCACCAAAACATGACCCAGTCTACTTGGAAGTCTAGGTAGTTAGATAAATACTATTACTGCTCTAAATTAGCAAACCGTGTAGACCAAGATTAGTGCTTGTAAATGTAATGAGTATATTCTAAAAAGATGATGGTGTTGAAAGAGTTAAATTAAAACTTCATTTAACCTTCTCCTGTTAAATATTGTTATAAATTATTGATATACAATATATTATTGAAATTTTAACCAAACTTGATAATACAGTTAAGTATCAAAGCAACATCATATAATTATAATTATGAAAAATTTCAGCTAAATAGCTAAGGGCATGTGAGGAAATAGGGTGAAAACAATGTACATGTGTAACGTACGTGGTACGTTGGTATATGCAAATGTGGCTTCCCAAAACGTTGTATGTTGGGAAGTGAGTCAATTATATAGCACAACAAACATCTCTTGGTGTGAGCTTAAGCTTTGCACTGACGGAGTTTGTTGTTGCTGGGTGCACTTGGTTTGCACGTTACACATGTATTTCTAATATTTTAAGTTAAAATGGAGCAATTATCTCATGGACAACTAAACAATAAATTTGATGAACCTAAAACTTGGTATAATTGGTATAATAACCTCAATATGAAAACAGTCAGTGCAGACCTTGTTTGGTGACTGGAGCTACAGTTTATAAATATAAAACGGAGAAGTGTTAAATCTTTTCCTCCCTATAGCCACAAGTGCAATTCACATACTGTATATCTTTATTTCAGATACATAATATACGGTACAGTTAATTTCAGCTATTACAGTAACGGGAATGTCATGGGAAAACCTGTTATTTAGACTCACCCAGGAACTGCTTTAATAAAAGCACAATGAAGGTAAAGCAAAGAGCTCCTGTAAAAGTAAGATATTACCTGTCTTCAATACCCACTGTGATATTGATCAAGTTGAATTTCTCTTATGCTTTAATTTTTCTGATTTCATTGATTTTTATCCCCCAAGGGGAAAGTGGGCCGATCCCGGAGGTACTGCAATACCGGGCCAACCCGTGGCGAGAGCGGAGCAAGCCCCTGACATCTCACCTAGATGCAAAAATCAGTTTAATATCGAAGTTCTCCAATGGAGAACATATCAGATATTAAGCTGATAAGAACAGATACTACACTTTGATCTTAGCCAAAAGGCCGAGAAGCGATACCAACTGTAAATTTTCTCTGGTCTATATTCCATGGTTATAAACTTTCACGCAGGGTTCTTATGTATGTATACAAGTGTTGTCATCTATTTCATTGATTTTAATTAAATTGTGGTTTTAAGTGTATGTTTGATATAATAAACATACATGATTAGTAAAAGAAAATACACTGGCTTTAAGGGGAAACACACACTTCTGTAAATTTTTATGAGATATCAAAAAAGTATTCTTAAACAAACTGTTCAACAAAGGGAAATAATACTTGCGTGCAGCTTGTTCTATTAATAGCTGTGACTACCAGTATGTTACACTTGACTAAGCCGTTATCAGCACTTCAGCATGAGGAATAAGCTGACTGTTGTAAATGGTGACAAGTGAGGTCATTGAAATGTATTGATAAGTGAGATATAGGCAAGCACTGAAATAAAGCTATTGGACAACAGTAATTGTAAAGAAAGTAATGATTACAGTAAAATCCTTCTATTATGACTACTTAAACACATTACATGACCAAGCTTGGGTGGTAACACCTTAGAGTCTCAAAAAAGTTAGGATTAAATCATGAATAGCATGCTTTTACTGTTACAATACTGTACAGATGTTTAGGCAAAGAATCAGTCAGGCATTTCATGTGAGGCCCGTACCTATAATAGGATAGATGGGTTTGTAAAACCCATTGAAAAAACCTTTGAGTGTGAGCATGTGAGGGCCTCTATAGAAAACAATTGAGGTTGCTGACATTTGGCTGAGCGCACGCTTCCCATGCTTTATAGTTATTTTGACACCTAGTGGGAACAATGGAGGGGGAATCAATGAATGGACTGGCTTAATGTCTTTAAAAGAAGGCTTTTGAATCTAAAGGAGCTTTCTGATTTAATTACTATCACATAAGCTTTTATTATAAATGCATTCACCAGAGTGTCTAAATTTACTCTTAAACACATAATAATTAACCCAATTATGAATTTAGTGATTGTAATAGAGAGGTTTTACTGTATTATAGTGTATACAAAACTGAATTATCACACTGAACACTTGTCCTTTACAAACAGTGTACCTGTAAAGAGTACATTTGTCCTATACAAACAGTGTAGACCCAGATCTAAAGGAGCCCTCTGATAAGGGTCTGTACTATTTTTCATTTTGCAATGGAATTTATTGTCCTTTATTGATTCTATTTCTAATACTTTCATGGTGTTATTATCAATTTATTATTGCATGCTCATTATGAACATTTTAATCTGTTACTTTACAAACAACCATTTTTCTCTTTCTTTAATCTTAAGTTACTCAGAGCACTTTTACAATTGGTCCACCACCAACCCTAACCCCGTTAATGTCACAAGAAATGGCCAGATTAATGTCACAATAAATGGCCAGGCTAATGTCACAAGAGATTGCCAGTTAATTTCTACGAAAATATCAAAAAGACTGGAGAATAGGTAACCATTTAGCAGGAACCAGAGACTTGTAAAGCCAGAGATACACGACTCCCTAATTTTCCTTCTTTCCCCATATAACAGGTGTCCGTTGAGAGGCAGTGGTGTATGTCGATGCGGTCACGTGACCAGCACAGGTAATGACAGCGTCGCGATAATGGGAAAAAATACACATATCGACCAGTTGACTTATAAATATTGACTTTCTTTCGTTTTTATACAATATTTTGTGATCCTAATCGAGTGAAACCAAAATATGAGTTGTGGATTAAACCGAGAAAGTGTATTCCTAGCTCAAAGGAAGATACGTTGCTGCGTGGTTGCTGGTAAGTTCCAAAACAATGAAGATCGATTCAATATCGTCTTGCCGTAAACGCTTAAAACTCAGTATGAACATTCAAACATGGATAAGAATGAATTATCCATGTAGTTCAAACTAAGATACAGTTTTGGCAAAATATTCATGTCAATCTGTCCACGCATTTTGCTATCAATTAAATTTTATTGAGGCCACCAACTGGTGCTTCGATTGAAGATCGATGCAATATCGTCTTGCCGTAAACGCTTAAACTTCAGTTTGAACATTCAAACATGAATAAGAATGGGTTGTCCATGTAGCTCATATTAAAATACAGTTATGGCGAAATTTTCATGTTAATTTGTCCACGCATTTTGCTATAAATTAAATTTTAATGAGGCCACCCACTGGTACTTCGATTGAAGATCGATGCAATATCGCCTTGCCGTAAACGCTTAAACAGCAGTTTGAACATTCAAACATGAATAAGAATGGGTTGTCTATGTAGCTCATATTAAGATACAGTTATGGCGAAATTTTCATGTCAATCTGTCCACGCATTTTGCTATAAATTAAATTTTCATGAGGCCACCCATGGGTCCATTTACACCTTCGTGCAAACTGCCGTCACTTTTCATTGAATCGGCATTTTCCAAGCACTAATTAACGTGTGTGCGATGCCCGGAGGGGTTAATTGATGCTCGGACTTTATTCTTATTATTCTTTTGTATTAAACCTCGAAAAAGAGGCTTCTTTAAGGAATGTTTGTATTGTAAAATAACTGTAGACCGTATTAACGCAGCAACTGATAAGTAATTCCAAATATCGACTTTTTTCCCGATCGTCGCTAAAGCTTATATAACTCGCGATGACCTGTTCTCGCGAAATCTCGCTCAACGGTCTCGTATGTATAAATCATTCGAGTCGTGTATCTCTGGCTTTACAAGTCTCTGGCAGGAACGTTGAATATTAAGAAAGTTCTTATTACACTACATTCATTCACTTTATCCTGACACAGACGAACCAGTCGTAATGAGCGCCAATGAGGGAAGCCATTACTACCAAACTTTTTTTTACATCTTTGGTTTGAAAATTAAATTTGACCCACCAGGGATTGAACCCTCAAACTCCCAAACTGCAATCGGACACTCTACCACTGTGCCACTCAGCCAGAGAAATTTATAATAGAAATTTACCTTCAGTAACTGGTGGACTATTTTCGCCACTATGGTCAGAATCTGATGTTGACTGGCGTTTCTTTAGTTTTTTCTTCTTCGGAATAGACTCTTTTGTCGTTTGCAACTTTCGTGGTCTTCCACCTTTTGGTCCGACGGGTTGTCGGATTTTTATGGCTTTACTGTACCCGTTTAGACCGCTTACAAAACTGATATAGCTCATACAGTTATTATAGCTACCAAATCCAACATGTTTAGAAGTGCTTTGGATTGTTTGAACATGCCTACTTTCACTTTGTGATTCCCTCGAGCACACTGGATTCGCTAACCTTTCCGCTGAAAACTGCTGTCTGTTTGGATATAGGAAGTGAACAGGATTTTCACCACTTGGAATTAGATGGATTCTTTGATTTGCCATTTGTGCTGACAAAAAATCTATTCAAAGAAAAAAGATCGTGTCGTTACTTTGGTTTAAACGGTGTCCATGCTGATTACCATGCTTCGTCTGCTGCATAGACTATATTCAGATCATTTTTTTTGTAAACCAAATTTTGATTGGTTTACAAAAGTTATCACCGTTTTGATTGGATCATCTAGCTTCCCGATAAGGCACGGTAAATATATGAGATAAAAGAGTGGAGACGGGCGGGATTTTATGAATTATCAATAATCTTTAGTAATTATTCTAATTGGCGATATCACGCCATCTAGTGATGTCACTCATTCAAATTGTTAACACTACTTATCGAATAGGTGCACATAGATCTAGATCTATCACCTGTTAGGATAAATTTCTGATTATAGAGCAATGGCACCTAAATTCGACAGGCCCCTTAATTCGACACCTTCTTACAACCATATCCATTTCTCCTGATTAAATGTTTAAATCAATATTATGATTGATAATTTAATGACGTCAAATTTAAATGTTGACGTCACGAAAAAAATCTATTCACACAGGCGTATGTTTGATGACATAGGTCTGTCGAAAAAAAATTCGAAAATTTTCAAAGACCGAAAAAGTGTGTCTTACGGAAACTGTTAAGGGGCATCATACCAGAACCTAAATGTGGTGCTTTAGTTTTTGTAAAATTTAGCCATTACGGACACCAGAAACTCATTTTTTATTGTTGTTTATCATGTAGACTAGTGCTGAAACGATTACCCGGGTAACCGTTAACGGTTATGAACTGCCGATTAACCGGTTACAAAGTCGGTAACCGGTTACTCGGAAGCCATTTTGTATAACAAAAATGAAGCCCCATTTGTCGGGAGCTACAGCCTTTCCGTTCACTTGAAGTGTTTTACTCAAAGATGTACATGATATTTAAGTTTTAAAATACAGTAGCATGTTGATTGATATGGGTAGGGCGTTTCCTGATTTTTGTAAACATGTACACGGAGCTCAATACACAAAACGATGCCGTTTACAAAGTATTTTATGTGCACAATTCAATATACGTTACAGGTGTTCTCAACACTGAATACTCGCTGCATGGTGTCGTTTTATTTTAGGTTGAGTTATTAAAGAACCCTTATTTCACATGTCTTTACAATAAATGCCGGTTGAACAATTTTAATTTACAAAAAACGTGTCTTCGAATTATTGTTTCCTTCGCTACTTTGACAGTTGAGCTTGACACGCTTACTAACCTTCTGACCTCGAAATATTCGGTTTGCTTTGGATTTCTACCCTAGCAGCTATATATGACGTTCGTGTAGAGAAAACACGTAAACCAGGGTTTTCAGGAATATCCGCATGTCAATTTCAAATATATTTTTAGACCACCCAATCAAAAACGATAAAATAATAAAACCCGGTTAGCTGAATCTACACTTCAATCGGATCGTCTCATATTTTGTCAAGGTTTAAAATAAGACAATAATGGGACCAACTAATTATCTATAACACAATGCGGGATACAAGGTCTTCATATTCGGCTGCGCATAATTATTCCGTGTGCTGGAGTTATTTTACAAATACAACTTATTTAGAGAAGACATGGAATAGCCGCTTTTTAAACGATTTATTGATCAACAGATTCATGCAGTATACATGTAAGTTCATTTTATAAGATCAATAGATCTTATTTTCTCTTTGCAATTTATTAAAGACCTACGTCGGCATGCATGGTAAAATAGTTAGAAAAAAGTATAACATTCATAAAAAAATCTTTGGCACCAAGACTTTATTATTGTAATATCGTTTACACACGCAAACCGATCTCCAAATTTGTAATTGTTTATAGGTAAAACAGTTGAACGTTACCGTGTACACGTGAAACGTCCAACCCTTACTGACTCGGCATATTAAAGTTACGATTAACCGGTTAACCCCGGTTACGAGCAACGATTAACCGGTTACAAATTTCTGGTAACCGTTTCAGCACTAATGTAGACTGATCCTTGCTTGTCTGTTAGGCGATTTGACCTTCAGATTAGGGGTGTCGGAAATAAGGTGCCAAAATAATTGATTGCTCCTTAATTCGACACCCCTAATTTTAGATTCACATTGCACTATGAACATATATCTATATATGCTAAATAACGTTGGCGGTAATGGTCGCGTGTACAAAGACAGGGGGCACTTAACGCCTTCGATAATTGGTGATTAGTGGTTCAAATCACGGCAGACACAGATTTTTTATGTTTTTCTTTTTTTGGGGGGCGGGGGGGGTCTCTTGGGTGGGGACAGCCCGTGAGGTGGATTTCCGTTTGGGTCAAGGTTTCAAAAAGGAAAAGAAACTTGAAGAGTAGGGAAAATAAAAAGAGTCCAAAGAGGTGAAGATCAAGGGAAAATATCAATCAAATTAAAGCAGAATAGGTGTCACTAAGATATTGTAGATTTAATGAAAACAAATCACAATCTTGAAGACTGTCTGAGGGTGCGCAACAGTTGATAGACATCGATGACAAAGTCCTACAGCTAATATGCACCGGCTATCAATCTGATGAAGACAGCCCTAAAGAGTGGATCCGCTTCATGTCGTACGTTTGGATGACATATCAAGTGCATTATAGAGATGAAATATTGCTTGAAATATCATCTGTAAAGATTGCCATTGATTCGTTTCCTTGTGTCTTTGGTGTTGTGTGGATTATTATCATAGTCTTTGAGGATGCCACTGGCTGCATGCTTACTTTGTATACATGTGAACGCCATAGGCCTACTATTACATGCTATGCAAAGTTATGTAGTCTACATCAGTTCTCGACTTGTATTACATTTTCATTTAAAAAATCATCAGGTAGGCAAACAAAGTTTGGATCCAAATCAGACAGCGAGATACGCGAAAATGTTTGCACCAGTATCATGAATTCACCGGTAGCATGCAGAAGGTTAAACAAAGCGTACAGTTATATAGGACTATTCCAAAGCTCATGGTGGTTTAATTAGCGTATCGGGTATCCTACGATCCTTAATTGCAGCCAATTAACACAAACAGATTTGACAAAATCATTGGAATAGTCTTGTTTTAAATTTTAACAGTTGAATGCTGTTAAATTTGAACTTTTATGCCAGTAACCATGGAGGAAGTATACCCCCTCCATGCAGTAACACAAAACAGATATGACAAAAATGTGCTTTTAAATGATTAATCATTTAGATAATGTTAAATCTGAAAGGAGTGTATGTTTTTATGTCTTTTTTAAAAAACTATGTTTGGGTGTCGAATTTGGGGTCCCCCTGTCGAAATAAGGAACCCAAAGCAGCTCAAGTTAGTAACATATTGCACTGCATTCTCAAGGACTTTCATAAGCAATAGTAATTAGAAAACGTGGGTAAATGTATTGTTTTGTTTGTTGCTATGTCGAAGTTAGGATAACTACAAACTCTCATCGTTACAATGAAAATGTGTCTTAAGGTGTCGAAATTAGGGTACTTTACTCTAGTTGAGTGATTGGTCACAGGTCTATGAATGAGTTATTTAACATCTAGATCTATTTGAATCTAGGCAGATATAATATTACAAAAATAGATTTATAAGTTAAACGGCACCCTAGCTAGTTGCTGTTTTAATTTTTATTCTCATTTTGTGATATCACCAAATTGAATAGGTGATCATAACATTTATTCGATTATATCATGTGGTCTAGATCTATCATTAAAATTTTCTTATTAAAGCGATCACGTAGCTAGCCTACCTGTTTGAATAAGTATCTAATGTATGCATGCGTGACATCCCCTATTTGTTTTTAAGAGATATAATCAATTCGAATTCAGGGCTGCCATAAGTTGATTATAAAATCCTAAGATTTCAATTTTTCAGACGCAATTTTACTAATCGTACCTTTACCCCATATTCTGTTTTTATGTTTTGAAGACACATGGCTGCTTAAAACAGGTTGAAAGTAAAGCAGAATTAAGGCGCATTCTGCTTTACTTTCAGCCTGTTTCAAGCTACGATCTGCTAGGATAAAAATCCGAATACTTAGGAAAAATCCGGAGAAATGGCAGCCCTGCCGAATTAGTGATATCACCTATTTGAATACTGAGTGATAGATCAACCACCTTTCAGAATATTTGCTATCACTTATTAACTTTTGAATATTCGAAAATGCTATCACCTACATTGAATTAGTGATATCACATATTTGAATGTGATATCACCTAGATCTATTTACTTTCTGAATAAGTGATATCAGTTTTTTCGAAATCTAAAAAAATAAAGTGATAGCACCTTATGGTTTGAATAGGTGATATCACAAAATGTGAATATAAAGTCCATATATACAATTACCCTATAGTTTAGCTGGTAGGCTGACACGTCACCACTGTCTTGCATGGTATATCACCCTCTCCCAGACACTCCCGGAGTGCCATTAGGCCTACGCTGTTGTAGTAAGAATAGTTGTGTGTTGGCCATCTCAAGGCTCCTTTTATTTTTATTTTTTATACAATGTACGTATTTATCCGAGTGCTAGGTGACCAGACACTTGAAGAATATTAAAATTGTAGCCTTCTTACCATATTAAGTATTGTATGAAAAATCTCGAATTTTTCGTCTTATATGTTCGTGGAAAGAAAGCCAAGAGTGTTATTTGCTGTAGTGTAGATGTTCTATTTTCACTATGCTTTTTCTAAGTAAGGTCACCTGGAAGTGTCACTTCAAGATATTTGGCAGAATTAACATTTTCTAGAACTTGGTCGTGAAGTCTATAACAATAGGGAAACTTGACGTTGTTTCTCACTTGTGGAGAGGGACTATATCTTCACTTACTGGGATTGAATGCCATGTCTGAGGTCCATTCAGTTTAGTGAGATAAGCAATGTCCTTTTAATTTGAAGGATTCGATTTTTTCTCTCAATGAGGGAATGGATGGGCAAACCGGATCATTCTTGCATTTCTCCACAACATCGTCTTCAGGCATACCATAAAACATGCTCTCTACGTGTCTATGCCAACTATTTGATGATTATGTGCAGGCTGTTAAAAGTGAGATAAACTTACATTGAGGTTAACTGATAAACAAGAGCCACATGCAGCCCTAAATCGCTCAACAGGTATCTATGACTACGGTCAAGGTAATAGACCAGTAATGATTAAGTTTTCACTTATTCATCCCCACCCACTGGTGGCCAAGTTGTTTGAGCTAGAAAGATTATTGGAAGAAAATTGACAAAGGATTACCCATGAATTATTATTTGTGTAAAGTCATTTTGAAATCAGACCAATAGTTTCAGAGAAAAGATTTTTTAACGTTTTTCTATACAGAAATATAAGGAAAACTTGCCCCACCCTCTGGTGGCCATGTTTTTTAAGATAACAAAATGATTTTATGAAACCTGTCAGATGGTCATCAATTGACCATTTGCATAAAATGATTTTCAATTTGGACCAGTAGTTTCAGAGAAGAATTTTTTTTAAAGTTTTTACTATACTATACGGACGGACTGACTGACGACGGACAAATGGCAACCACAATAGCTCACCTTGGCACTTCGTGCCAGGTGAGCTAAAAAGCATATAGACAACAAAGCTCACCGGCATATTTTGAAATTTTAAAAAAAAGCAGAGTCTGAGGTCAATGTGTCACAGGGGTCAAACTTTTTGCGTGCATGTAAAAGCCTTGTCTTTAGTAAATACAGTGGAGAAAACGTTATTCTTTCTCAATAAACGCGTTTACGCTAAAACTATTTTTTCCATTGCAAACAGTTTGGAGCCAGATCAGACGCCGGGTAACCCGGCGTCTGATCAGGCTCCAAACTGTTTGCCACTCAGATCAACATGAATAGTCAAAATTGTTGAAAAGTTGTCCTTTTCTACGTTTTAGTGCAATGCGTTTGCGCACGTTTGCGTTTAAACGGGAAAGAATAACGTTTTCTCCACTGTATGATGCTGATGAGGAGGAGGAGTTGGACTTTATTGGCACTACGACACAAAATAGGTAATAGCGCCAATGTATGATGAGGGATTAAGAGATGATATGATGAAGATTTAAGGAAAATGATTTCTGCGAATCCCATTTGTTGACAAGCAGCGCATGGCATCAAACCACCGACCTGTCTTCCTCTTAGTTCTTAGCATAGGGGATAACCTCGGTCTTTTAAAATGAATCAATTCTCTATGCCAATTAAGCCATAGAAAACATGCTGTAAAGGGGGTGGGGGTGTCTCTGGGTTTTTTGAAAACCTTAACACATATTATTTGAAACCTAAATAAGGGCCCTTAGTTCAAGATCAAGGTCACTGGGGTCAAACTGTTTTGCAATACCCCAAGGGTCATAGAAGTTATAAGCATTTGTTCGGAACTAAATTGCAGATTTTGAAACCTTGATATAGGCTTTCCGTTAAAGGTCAATGGGGTTAACCTTTTTGAGTACATGGAAAGGTCTTGTCCATGTACACATACATGCCAAATGTGAAAACAATACCTCAAAGGTCTTAAGAGAATTAAGTATTTTTCGAAAGTTAAAGGCAGATTTCGAAACTGAAACGTGGGCCTGAAGTTCAAGGTCAATGTCACTAGGGTGAAACGTTTTGCAGGCATAGAAAGGTCTTGGTCTGATACACATAATTATGTTCCAAATATGAAATCAATAACTCAAAGGACATATTAGCTATAAGCATTTCTCCAAAGTAACACGCACATTTCGAAACGTAAAACGGATTGGCTGAGGTCAAGGTCAAATGAGCCCAAAATGTCACATGGTCGGAAAGGTCTCATCCAAGGCATGTGTGGTGCAAGTATGAAAGATGTAAGTGGAAGGGCATAGAAGTTATGAACACTTTCTTGAAACTGCTAACGCGAACGAGAACGGCAATGGCAACGACCCGGTGACAACATTGACAAACATTCCTTGCCACAGTCCGGCGAGCTAATGAAGACTCGAGGTAATTACAGTGTACATGTATATGACATCAGTCAGGCCTTGATAAGTCACAATGGACTTGAAGGCAGTAACTGTGGTTGCCATGGGGACCGTGATACAGTGGATAATCTGTTATTCTTTCCCGTTTAAACGCAAACGTACGCAAACGCAAAGCACTAAAACGTAGAAAAGAACAACTTTTGGACAATTCTGATAATTCATATTTATCTTGGTGGCAAACAGTTTGGAGCCTGATCAGACGCCGGGTTACCCGGCGTCTGATCTGGCTCCAAATTGTTTGCACTGCAAATAATAGTTTTAGCGTTAACGCGTTTATTGGGAAAGAATAACAGATTCTCCACTGTAGACAGCAAGTTCCATAGTGGTATTGTCCTCCCTCACACACATTCCAACTCCGGATCTCCAGACAAAGCTTTAGCAGGGCTGCCATTTCTCCGGATTTTCCCTAAATATTCGATTTTTTCCCCAGTACAGGGTAGCTTAAAGCAGGCTGAAAGTAAAGCAGAATGCGCCCTAAGGCACATTCTGCTTTACTTACAGCCTGCTGTAAGTAGTCGCATGTCAACAAAAGAAAAAGGCTATGGGGTAAAGGTACGATTCGTAAAATCGCACTTGAAAAATGCAAATTTGGAAATCTTAGGATTTTTTCATGTCAACTTATGGCAGCCCTGCTTTAGGCAGTCGCCTGTCTTAAAGAACTTAGTAATTAACACAATTTGGTGGTCGTGATAGACAGGTTTTTACTGTGCATACTGTTGTATTGGTATATAAAACTGTTTGCTGAAAATTCATTGTACAGTCGTTTTACGTTCACTTTGCTTAAAAACAGTCACCTGCCTTAAAGGGACTCGCAACCGGATGGTGTACTTGTCAAAATAAAATAAAATACTCAAATAAAAGCAAATTTGTGGCATTATTTGGCTTCTGACATTAAAAAAATATGATCAGTCCAAAAAAAGTCTCAAGAATCGTCACCGAATCTTAGATTTTTAGATATTTTCCATCGTTTTTCTATACCGACTAGTAGACGGTATAGTTGTTGTTGTTGCTTCTCTACATGGGCTCAGACATAAACACGAGCCGAATTACGAAGTTGTATGCACTTTCGATGGCTACACATTGAAATACGTTAAAATCGATCCGAGATAAACGGATAGGTCCGTGGTCCATTGGTCTAAGCGGTTGCCCCTATTTTGCCTTCTGTCCGCCAATGCCGGGCCCCGGGTTCGAATCCCACCAGAGACCAATATTTTTTTTTATTGAAATACATTTTTTTAAACAGAATTTCTTATCCTAAACTAATTCTTTACCATTTATATAAGCGTTTGACACATATTTACAAATTACTATTTTTAATGCACCATCTGGTTGCGAGTCGCTTTAACACCAACTTAATAACACAATTTAGTGTTCATAATAGAGAGGTTATACTGTATATTGTCAGAGATTGAACTAACAGACAAACAATATCACCTGGCTGGTCTATCTCCTGGTTCCTGTTGTCTTTTTGATAAACAAGAGGGCCATGATGTCCCTGGGTCGCTCACCTGATTGGCTAACAGTTGAATCCTCTCATTTCCTCTCACTTGACCTAGTGACCTACTTTATGATCCCAAATAAACCATATTCAAAAGTGAACTAGATTTTGTCAGGATGTTCATGATAAAGATTGGGCTAAAACTGGTGTTCACAAGTTTTTTCTTAGATTTGACCTAGTGACATACCTCTTGATCCCACATAACCCATACTCCTACTTGACTTAGATTTTGTCAAGATGGTCATTCTGACCAAGTTTGTTAATGTTTGGGTCAAAATTGTGGCTACAAGAGTGTTCACAAGCTTTTTCTAATGTTTGGCATAGTTACCTACTTTTTGAGTCCACATAACCCATTATTGAACTTGACCTAGATCTTGTCAAGATGGTCATTATTGCAAAGTTTGATCAATATTGGGTCAAAATTGTGGATACTAGAATGTTAGCAAGCTTTATCTTAGATTTGACCTATTGACCTACTTTTTGACCCCGAATAATCCATACTCGAACTTGACCTAAATTTTGTCAATAGTCATTCTGACCATATTTGAAAGGTTCATTCAAAATTGTGGCCTCTAGAGTGTTCACAAGCTTTTTCTAAGATTTGACCTAGTGACCTACTTTTTAATCCCACATGACCCATAATCAAACTTGACCTAGCTTTTGTCAAGATGATAATTCTGGTCAAGTTTAATAAAGATTCAGTCGAAAGAATGGCCTCTAGAGTGTTCACAAGATGATAACTGACGCATGAGACACACCGCACATCGACACTAGACACAGCACGATCACAATAGCTCACCATGCACAACCTGCTCAGGTGCACTCAAAAGTCAAACAAGGTCCCTTCCTGATAATAATGTCTTCATTGTTGACCTTTAACCTGCTTTAACCCATTACCCCTTAAAAACGCCTTTTTACGCATCTTACTTATTCCTCCACTGAAGAAAAAAGTTCCAGTTTATACAGCAAAGAATATGCACCAAAAGAAATGTTTTCCATATCCTAGAAGATGGTAGCTTAAAGCAGGCTGAAAGTAAAGCAGAATGTGCCTTAAGGCACATTCTGCTTTACTTTAACCTGCTTTAAGTGGTCACCTGTTTTCGAAGCAAGAAATAGGCTAAGAGGTAATGGGATAAGCGTATATTGACACCTTTTGGAAACTGTAGACCAAGATCAGCAAGCTTCTTGATCAGGATCTATGCAGTTTTCCTAAATTAACCCTTAGCCCGCCAAATAAATTGTCTTCTGCTATATTTCTCGTCTGCTTCAAGTTTCAAAGTGCTTCAAAGTTGCTCAAAATTGCTGAAAATGTTGTCCGAGTGTCAAACAGCTTAGATCAGGATGAGACGCCGAGTTACTCGGCGTCTCATCCGGATCCAAGCTGTTTGCATATGGAGCTATAGTCGTGAGTGGCAGGCTAAGGGTTAACTGTTTGTCATCAACCTTCACTCTTTCCTTGAAAAAAATCTTTATTTCAAAAGCTAAAGTTTATTTTTTAGATGATAGATATGGTCATGTGTTTAGTTTAATGTTTAAATATTCAGCCGGCGACAGGTAAACTCATTCACCCCTGAAACTTTGAATGGACAATTCCAATTTCAAAATATGTCTAGTCCATTTTTGACTATTTAGGGTTGATTTTAACAATATTTTAAAATGACAAACAGTGTAGACAGTGATCAAAGGGCTCCTTAAGGAGCACTCTGATCAGGGTCTAAACTGTTTGCATAGGACAAGTGTAATCACAATAGGTACACTGTTTGTAAATGACTATTTTTCGCTAGGGTTGAATGTGTGTATCACCAGCATACTTTTTTTATCGGAACACTTGAACTGGTTCAATAATGATCATGAAAAGTACAACTTTAGCATTTATCTTTATTTAGCTTTTACATCACATATTCCATTCAATAAATAATCATATCCCCATCACATTAAAATGGCATGCAATTTTATACTCCTGGATACCAGAGAACTTGAAATTACAGTAAAACCTCTCTAGTATAGCTACTAAAAAGAAGGCTAATTCATTGCATAAAAGACAGATGGCTGCTTAAAGCAAGATGAAAGTAAAACAGAAAGCTCCTAAAGAAGTTTCTATTTTTCTTTAGCTTTGCTTTAAGCTGTCACCTGATTTCAATTCTGAACGACTATCACAATTAACCCTTTACACCATAGCCTGTTTCTAGTAATTAGCCTAGGTGCCCACTTAAAGCATGTTGAAAGTAAAGCAGAATGTGCCTTATGACACATTCAGCTTTAGTTTCACCTTGCTTTAATTAATGTACCTTCTGCTAGGAGGTATAAACTATTTCTTTTGGTTCACATTCATATACCTGCCAATATGCCATCTTTATCTGTAGTTAAATGTTTATTTTAATTGTTACTCTCATTTCATGTTTTATTTGTGTTTTTATAATTGTAAAGCACTTTTGAACGTATGATTATGTATGAAAAAAGTGCTATATAAATATGGTATATAATAATAATAATATTCATGATGTATAAATTGGAACTCATATGCATTTCTTCAGTGTATGAATAAATACATTTAAAGGTGTTTTATGGGGTGTGAGGTTAAGTTGTTGAAATACTAAAGTAATAGAGGTGTTTTCCTGTAAACCATTGTAATGCTAAAAGCTTGGATATTGTCAAACTTGTGTAAAGTTACCATTCACTGAAGAAGCACACCGATCTCTTAAGACAAGTGGCTGCTTCATTCATTCACCCCTAAAACTTTTAATGGACATTTCCAATTTCAAAATAAGGTACATGTAAGTCCATTTTTGACTATTAAGGGTTGATTTCAACAATATATTTCAAAATAACAAACAGTGTAGACCCTGATCAGAGGACTCCTTAAGGAGACCTCTGATCAGGGTCTACACTGTTTGCATATGACAAGTGTAATCCTCACAGGTACTTAGTTTGTAAATGACGAGTATACTCAATGCTGGGGTTGAATGTGTAAATAGGACATTCCTAGTTTCAAATAATGTCTAGTTTGTTTTTTGACTATTTGGGGTTGTTTTCTACAATTGATTGCGAAACGATATCTATATCCTAGCAGATGGTAGCTTTTAATGAATAGCAGCTGTATACAAGTTTGACTTTCAAAAGTATGATAAATATAGGTGTACATATTCAATGTCATTTAAAATGCTGAAATACATTAATGTTGAGCAACGCAATAAGAAAACCAGACAGCAAACAGTGTAGACCAAGGATGTAAAAACTGGTTTACACAGTTTGGCGCTCACCAGTCAGAGCTCCAGATAAGGGGAGTATTTCAAAAACTAAAATCTTTATTTCTGCATTAAACCCTATGGTGTCACTACTCATTAGAATCGTCTCTTTGAGGCGATTCTTAGATATAATGAGATGCAACACCATAGGGTTTGGTGCTGCAATAATGAGAAATGTTGGATTTGTTCAGTTTACTCCCTCTTATCTGGAGCACTGTCACCAGAACATCATTTGTGGTGTTTGCAATTGTAGAGCTTGAGCAGACACCGAGATTACAGCCAGGTTAGATCAACACGGTTTTACAATACACCCAGTCTGGTTTTCTCAAGGCACAACTCATTTATATACAGTGGAGAATCTGTTATTCTTTCCCGTTTAAACGCAAACGTATGCAAACGCAAAGCGCTAAAACGTAGAAAAGAACAACTTTTGAACAATTCTGATAATTCTTGTTTATCTTGGTGGCAAACAGGTTGGAGCCTGATCAGACGCCGGGTTACCCGGCGTCTGATCTGGCTCCAATCTGTTTGTACTGCAAATAATAGTTTTAGCGTAAACGTGTTTATTGGGAAAGAATAACACATTCTCCACTGTACATGTATAAAGTAAAACATTGTGTTTATTCATGATAATATAATACAAAATTGGACCATATGTACAAATAAACCAAACTTAACACATATTACAGTGAGGAAAACATTACCGGTATTTCATGTTTGACCCTTGACTCCATAGCCTGTTTCTAGTTGTGGAGATACAGTGGAGAATCTGTTATTATTTCCCGTTTAAACGCAAACGCAAAGCACTAAAACGTAGAAAAGATCAACTTTTGGACAATTCTGATATTTCATGTTTATCTTGGTGGCAAACAGTTTGGAGCCTGATCAGATGCCGGGTTACCCGGCGTCTGATCTGGCTCCAAACTGTTTGAACTGCAAATAATAGTTTTAGCGTAAACGCGTTTATTGGGAAAGAATAACACATTCTCCACTGTAGGTGACCACTTGATGCAGGTTGAAAATACATTGTAAACCAGAATGCACCTGAAGGCTCATTCTGCTTTACTTGCAGCCTAACTTAATCCATTACCCCATAGCCTATTTCTAATATTAAAAATTGTAGACCACTTAAAGCAGGTTGAAAGTAAAGCAGAATGTGCCTAAAGGCACATTCTGCTTTACTTTCAGCCTGCTTTAAACTGCTATCTACTTGAAAATAGAAAATATTTCTTCCGATAAATATTCATAATTGTATAATTTGGAACTATTTTCTTATGTAGAGGAATAAACTAGAGGCGTAAAAAGGCGTATTTATGGGGTAATGGGTTTATGGTGTCTTGTTAGCATCATCACATTTTATTTACCTCCAGTGCAAAATGTTGTATTTCTTAAATATATTCAGTTAACATATTCAACCCAAGCCACAAGTATACTCATCATCTACAAATGGTTTTAAATGTGAAAAGTATACTTGTCCTATGCAAATAGTGTAGACCCTGAGGTACTGTATATTCAGTAAATCTTCAGAAAAAGTAGGAACCAAGACCATAGTTGTTAATTGGGTAAACTACACTTACAAGGCTCGAGATAAGGGAAGTAATTCAAAAACTAAAATCTTAATTTCTGCATTAAACCCTATGGTGTCTCTTCGAGAGGATTATAACAAGTAGTAACACCATAAGATTTGATGTTGAATTGAGTGAGAAAATGATACTTCTTATCTGGAGCCCTGCATTTATATCAAATATGGGTCAACATGTCCCTCACAACTTGTTTTTAATACCCCCAATAGATACACACTTTTAAGCATATGATTTATCTCTCGGCTGAAGAAAATAGTTCAAATTTATTCAGACATGAATATGCACCAGAAGAAACATTTTCTATGTCCTAGCAGATGATAGCTTAGGCGCATTCTACTGTACTTTTAAACTGTTTTAAATGGCCACCTGTTTTCAAAACTAGAAATAGGATATTGGGTAAATGGTTAAAATAGGATTTGTTTCTGATTTATTTTTAGCATGCTTTAACCCTTTCCTCCCTGAAACTTCAAATGGACAATTCTAGTTTTCAATTTAGTCTAGTCAAATTTGACTTTTAAGGGTAAATTTTAACAATATATGTCAAAATGACAAACAGAGTAGACCCAGATCAGAGGGCTCTGATCAGGGTCTACACTGTTTGCATAGGACAAGTGTACTCCTCACAGGTATGCTGTTTGCAAATGACGCATATATGCGTGACTAGGGTTCAAAGAGTTAAGTGGAAGCTTGTCTATATATTGAAAATGATTCCCATGACCGACTTGACCAAAATGTATGAGGGATAGGATAATTAACCCATTACCCTATAGCCTGTTTCTAGTAATAAAGATAGGTGACAACTTTAAGCAGGTGCCTTAACTCTTTGAACCCTTGTCACACATATATGCGTCATTTGCAAACAGTGTACCTGTGAGAACTACACTTGTCCTTAAGGAGCCCTCTGATCAGGGTCTAGCACTGTTTGTCATTTTGACATTTATTGTAAAAATCAACCCTAAAAAGTCAAAGATGGACTAGACTTAACTGAAAACTAGAATTGTCCATTTGAGGGTTCAGGGAGGAAAGGGTTAAGGGGCATACTGCTTTACTATCAGCTTGCTTTGAGCTACCATCTGCTAGGATATTTAAAAAAAAATCATTTCTTAAAGTAAATATTCATGACTATTTAAAGTAGAACTATTTTCAGTGGAGGAATAAATCCATGACAGATCTATGGTGTAATGAGTTAAGTAACTTTCATCACAGAAGACTTAAATAAACCCAAGTAACTTACACCATGTTTTGTCAAAAACAACAGCCAGCAACAAGTACAGCATCCAGTCTTGTCACATCAGCTTGTTACTTTGGTAATGAGATAATAAGTCAAAAAGAACAAGAGCACAAGTGCCAGTATAATGTAACACATCATTTTTCTGTTGCTTTTTCCAGATCCCACCATGTGGCTAATTCTGTTCATACTTCCCCCGAGAAGTCCCTGTGTGCTGTCAAACTCCCCAATCTGTAAAAAGAAGACAACTATGACTCAGTTTAACCCTCTAGACCCTATTGACGAGTATACTCTCCTTACACAAAAAGTATTTTCTTTACACAGTGACAAACAGTGCTGACACTGATCAGAGGGCTCCGCTGCAATTTCCTGTTTAATTAACCCTTTCCCCCATAAACATGCCTTTTAACGCCTATAATTTATTCCTCCACTGAAGAAAATATTTCCCCTTTATACAGTCATGAATATGTATCATGAGAAATATTTTCTAAATTCTAGGAGATAATAGCTTACAGCAGGTTGAAAGTTAAGCAGTATGCGCCTTAAGGCGCATTCTGCTTTACTTTCAACCTGCTTTAACTTAAGTGATCTTGTTTCTTTAAACCTAGAAACAGGCTATGGGGTAATGGGTTAACTCTTTGAACCCGAGTCATGCATATATGCATCATTTGCAAGCAGCCTACCTGTGAGGAGTATGCTTGGCCTATGCAAACAGTGTGAACCATGATCAGTGGGCTCCTTAATCAACCCTAAAATGTCAAAAATAGACTAGATTAAATTGAAAACTTGAATTTTCCATTTGAGGTTTCAGGGAGGAGAGAGTTAAGTCAACCTTAAATTATTGATGAAACGGATTAGACTTAATTGGACACTGGAATTGCCCATTTGAAAAGTTCAGGGGATAATGTGCTAACTCTTTGAACACTATTGAAACAATTGCTGTCTGTTCTAAAATAAGAACTTTCTACAACAAAGTTTTGAAAAAAGTATTCTGATAAGGTTCTGAGTAATGATCTGGGGGCTTGTTTCATAAAACTTTTTACCACAAAAAGGGTTGCAAGTCAAAACTTTAAAATACATTTAATTTCTGTCTTCTCCTGGCCATCTAATCCTGACTTGTGACATCTCCTTGGAATTGTCTTTTCAAGATGATTCTAAAGAGATGTCACAAGACAGGATTAGATGGAGAAATAAATAATAATTGAGACTTTTATCATCTGACTTCGGACAAGTTTTGTCTACCAAGTTTTATGAGACGGGCCCCAAGATCCATACTGTTTGCAAACCGTTTCACTGTTCACTGGGAGCTTGCTGCATCTCTGTGATGAATTTCACCCTTTACCCCATAACCTGTTTCTAGTTTTGAAAATAAGTGACTACTTAAAGCAGATTAAAAGTAAAGCAGAATGTGCCATAAGGCACATTCTGCTTTACTTTCAACCTGTTTTAAGGTACCACCTGCTGGGATTCAGAAAATATTCCTTCTGATACATATTCATGCCTGTATAGATTTGAACTATTTTCTTCCGCGGAGTATTTTACGGAATGCGCTAAAAGGCGCTTCTATAAGGTAAAGGGTTAATGAGTAGGCTCACCATAGAGCGTATGCAGATATAAAGATTTTAGCTAGTAAATACTCCCTTAACCCATTTCCCCATAAATACACCTTTTTACGCCTATAATATATTCCCCCACTGAAGAAATAGTTCAAATTTATAAAGCCATGAATATATATCATAAGAAACATTTTCTATATTCTAGCAGATGGTAGGTCAAAGCTGGCTAATGTAAAGCAGAATGCACCGTAAGGCACATGTTGCTTTACCGGTACTTCTAACCTGCTTTAAGTGGTCATCTTTCTTCAAAACTAGAGACGGCCATTGGGAAAATGGGTTAATATTGAGTCCTACCAAATTACCATTTGATCATCAAGGTATCTGTTGGAATCTTTTGTATCTGTCTCGATGTCTAATGCAAGCTGAAAATCAGAAAAGAAACAAAACATTGTTTAAAATTAATTTTGTCCCTCTCAGCTTGTTAAGTATCTAATCAATTACGATATAGATATGCATCTTTAAGCCTTTCATTCATTCCTCCACTGAAGAAAGTATTTCCACTTTATACAGTCATGAATATATATCATAACTTCATGACAAATATTTTCTATATTCTAGCAGATGGTAGCTTTAAGCAGATTTAAAGAAAAGCAGAATGCACATTATGCACATTCTGCTTTACTTTCAACCTGCTTTAAGAGTTCATCTATCTTCAACACTACAAATACTGTCATGATCAGTAAAGAGTGAAAAGCTGTAAAAAGTTTGTACAGTTGAACTGCGCTATAACTCAAACTGGTTTAACCCATTACCCCATAGCCTATATGTAGTTTTTGAAGACACACACAGGTGAACACTTAAAGCAGGTTGAAAGTAAAGCAGAATGCGCCTTAAGACGCATTCTGCTTTACTTTCAACCTGCTTTAAGCCATCATGTGTTGGGTTATAAAAACTATTTCTTGTTATTCATATCTATGACTATAAATTTGCACTATATTTTTTAGTGGAACAATGTATTAAAGGCGTAAAAAGGTGTATTTATGGGTTAATAGGTTAGCCTTTTCCCTGATAGAAGCGCCTTTAAACAGTTAACTGGTTTCAGTCAATCTGGCTAGGATTTCTTCAGTTGAAAAAACTCAAACTCATTTTTAAAAATCTTTACTCCATAGCTTGTTTATGCTTTTGAAGACAGGTGACCACTTACAACAAGTTGAAAGTAAAGCAGAATATGCCTTAAGGCATATTCTGCTTTACTTTCAGCCTGCTTTGAGCCACCATCTGCTACGATATAAAATGTCAAATGTTTCTTATTGTGCATAATTTATTATATGCATAAATTGTACAAGGTGAAACTATTTTCTTCCGTGGAAAAAAGTAAAAATGTGTATCGTGGGGTAAGGAATTAAGTCTAGCTAATAAGTATATTAGTTTGAAGTTATACTGTGGCATAGCATAGTTAAACTTTGAAAAAAGAGTAACATAATGCTTAAGAATTTAAATTTAATAAATGTTATTGGGTTATCCAGGTTTTACTGTATATGTAAATCTTAGTTTTGTATTATCTTTCATAAAGCAGGCATTATAATAATATTGTAAAACCTCTCTATTACGACCACTAAATTATGTTAATTATTAGATGTTTACTACAGGTGACTGCTTAAAGTAAGAAAAAAGTAAAACAGAAAGCTCCTAAAGGAGCTTCTGTTTAACTGTCACCTTACTTTAAGCTGTCAACTGTCTTTTATACAATAGATTAGCCTCCGTTTTAGTGGTGGTAATAGAGGGTTTTTACTGTATATAACTTCATAGAAATAGGATAACATATACCCCCTTCAGCCGTGAGATCTTGCCAGCCAATCCTTCCACCCTCGACTGGTTCTCACCATCCAGCATCTCCTCAGTACGACCTACAGTTGAGAATAAATAGAAGGAGGAGAACTAAGAGGAGGTAAACCAAGTATTTTCAGCTGTTTGTACTCTCTATCTGTCTCATACCTCTTACAGGTCTTTGCAGCTCAAATATAAATGGTTAACTAAACCATGCAAATAATGCAGTTCACCGAAATAAGTCTTTCGCAGAAACAGGTACACCGACTATAACTTTTAAAGTTAAGGAAGTGGCTAGCCATCCGGTTCAGATGACTAGCCTGCCCTGTGAGGGTAGGCTAGCCGTCCGGAATAAATCCGGATCAAAATGGCCCTGAGTCAAAACTGTCCCAAAGTTGGCGCGACTTGACTATTAATCTAACTGAAAACACTCATCATCTCTTTTGCCGAACCTCAAAATAATCCAATCTGCAGTTTATGAGTTCTTGTAATAATAAACAACTATGGAATAGATATCCAGAAATATAAGTATTTTAAAACGGTTTTCATGCAATTTAAGCACGAACAACGACATAGAGGGTACTTATTAAAACTACAGTCTACTACAAACTAGTTTTATATTTAAGCAGATCTGCTTTGCTATTGAAAGCATTAACCCATTTTCCCATAGATATATACTCATAATTTATTATTCACGGCATGGCATAGTTTTTGTATAATACTCATGGGTGGGAGTGTTTTGACTCAGGGACTGTTTTGACTCCGTTTGGATTTTCGTTGGTGTATATACTGCTTAATTTATGTGGGTTAGTGCCTGGATATTTATGGCAAGCAACCCTTAATGCATTTAAACTTCAAACAATCAATGAGAACAGAAACAAACCACATGTGAAGGATTTAATTTACATTCACAAAGAGCAACGTTCGCATCCGCCATTGTTGTTGTATCCTTTCCCTCGATCCGTCCGGGAAGTACTGTTGCAATCCTTTGTAGAGGAAGCGCACTAATCTCAAATCTGTTAAGTGCTGCTTCGACTTTTAATTGATGAATACCTGTACATTTGGTTAGGACATGATTTCAACACCAAATTGTTTTTTCGTTTTTGATTGAGTTCTTCAATGTCAGAGAAAATATCTCCGACATAGAATTTCACTGTTATCACAGGGAACTGTTCTGGTTATAGACAGGTCTACCTTTTTTCGAAGTATAATGGCCATCATAAATATTACTCAAACTTTGATTCCAAATGCCGTTCGTCTACCCCTTTAGAAAATGAAGTTTCTTTTGCATAGCTTTGTTGCTTCCGATGCGTTCACAGTTTTCTGCTAGTGACAAATGCCGTGATAATCAATGTGTTGATTGATATATGTACCATCTGTTTGAAATATTTTCGGAAAATTCTAAGTCTAATCTGCTGAGTGGCTTAGTGGTAAAGCGTCCGCTTGCATCGCGGGAGGTTGTGGGTTCAATCCCCGTCTGGGTCAAAGTTCTCAAACCAAAGACTTAAAAATTGGTAGCAATGGCTTCCCTCCTTGACGCTAAGGATTTCGGGTTAGCATTACAACTGGTTGTCTGTGATCGGCAGAGTACAGTCCCAATGTAGCACCTTAAAAGTGCCCCTGCTCGTAAATTGAGTCGTAATACTCAAAACAAATATATAGAAACAAACAAACTAACTAATCATCATTATCACTTGCATTTGAATCTTAAACTCCCCAATGATAAATTTTAATTAATATTTACATGCATTGATTACAATCAAATCAACAGATATGGCCTGCATCCTTATAGCGACAGGACGCGGAAATGTCAGGGTAGCAAAGTCAATCACCAATTAAAATTAAATGGGGGATGTGAACGTCGCTTAAGAAGAGGTAAATTTATTCCTTTATGTCCACATGATTTGTTTCTGCCCTCAATGTTTTTTTGAAATTTAAATGCATGTTTCGACTTGTTTGTCTAGGAATATATCCAGGTACTAACCAAGTAACCCATGTTTTAAGCCGTCCTACGAAATTTTATTCTGGACAGCTTATTTAATTAGACTACAGGGTTCACCCTGGCTTAAAATTTTCTTGCGCCAGCACTTGCGCCAAATGAAAAAAGTTTGCGCCAAAATAATATTTTTGGAGCCAAATTTTTCGCCATTTTTTTATGTATGTTATACATACATGTGATATTTTCTTGGACCCAAATAGGGAGATTTTGTCATTTTAATAGGGGGATTGGGGTGCCAAATAGGGAGCTTTTTTCGCCACACCTTTTTCGCGATTTTTTTTAAATCAGTGAATCTAGATAAGTCTATAGACCACTAAGACAGAGACAATTTTCACCCAGAGATATACTTTTTATAATACTGATTCTAGCATCGAGGCTGAAAATTAAGCAGAATACTCTTCAGGAGCATTCTGCTTCAGTAAAAGTTTAAGCCTGCTTTAAGCTAGATCTTACATCTGCTAGGATATAAGAACTATTTCTTATGGTTCTTATATATATTATTCATTCATGACTAGTAAAGGTAAACTGGAACTATATCTATTTTCTTGAGAGAATAAATGAAGTAGTTCAAATGGTCTAGATTTCTATCTATGGAGTAGATCTAGAAAGAGTAAGCAACTTAACAATCTGTTATTCATTAAATTATGCAAACAGTATGGATCAAGATGAGACGCGCATCATCTTATATAGATCTAGATACAAACTGTTTGACACTGATATTTTCTGAAAAAAAATGCACAAAAATTAACTCAGAGAATTGTTGCAGATGACAAAGGTTGCAGACGACAAATTCTGCAGACGATATTTACTAGCGCCATAAAGTGGGTGTGGTTTTAACAACGAAATAACGCGTCTTAATTTTCTACCGCGAAAACTGATTGCAACTCAATTTTACGAGCGTAATTGGTTGTAAAACCTAACTTAATAATTATACATTTGCACAAATCGTATGTAACAAACAGAAGAATTTAGGTCCAATGTTTAATTTTAATTTATTGTTAGAAAACGGCGCTGGGGAATACTTTTTAGACTAACAAAATATACGTAGTTCTCGTAGCAAATGTTACGGCGCCCCGTCATTTTGTAACGGTATCATTTTCGAAGTATTTTGCTGTTACGTGAATATACAAAGTTTTTTGTGGTGGAAATCAATTCATGAATGATAAATTCTGTTCAGCTTTCATATAAAATGTGTGTTTGTCCAGAACTTACGGATAATTATCTGATTTTAATCCGACCCGTATCGGCGACATAGATCTTTATCCTTCGCATCACCGCTTCTAAAAATTGTCGTTGAAAAGGTCTCCGATTCGGGGCGAACCTGTCAATCACTTATTTTGATAACCAATTAGATCTACAACACATTAAAAGCAATCTCGGCACGTGTGGTCAAACATTGTTTGGCAGCCTGCCATTACACATGCCGTTATCGACGATTGCGTAATGTGTTTACACGCATCAGTAGCGTTTGGTGATAGGCTAAGCGTGTGTATGGATTAGCCGAACTCTGAAGCCAATTTTAAGATTTTTAGAGTCAGCGAGAAAATAAACTGTACTATTATACGGCGACAATTCCGAAATTTCTCGGCGCCAGACACTTTCGCCGATTCGAAATTTCTGTCGCCAGAATTATTTTTTTTGCGCAAATGGCGCCGTTGGCGATGCCCAGCGGGAACCCTGGACTACCCCCACAAGGCAGGCTAGCCGTCTGGAACTGGAAATATTTATGATGGTCCTTCAAAAACAAAGAAATACCTGTCCGTCACCAGAATATTTCGCTGTGAAAACAGTGAACTTTTATGTCGGAGATATTTTCTCCGACATTAAGAAACACATTCAAATATGGGGAAAAACATAGCATAGAAAGCATGTCCATGTGTGAAAGTATCAGTGTATCAAAACGTAGCCTAGGTATGGCCTATTCAATCATCAATTAAAATGACTGCTAGAGTGCGGTTTTCCTACCAAGCATTAACAACAATGGCAGTAACGAACGTCCCTCTTAGTGAAGGTAAATTAATACATTTTGTGTGACTTGTTTCTGTTCTCAGCAATTTTTTTAAGTTTAAAATTTAGGGTTCACTCAACCACGTAAATTATGCAGTATATCATATGCTCTGATGAAAATCTATTCCGGACGTCTGGCCTGCACTGTGAGAGCAGGCTAGCCGCCCGGAACTGGACAACTAGCCACTTCCTAAAGTTAAATGGTGAAATATTTGTGCAGCGACCATGTATGATAGTTAGTATAAATCATTGATGATTGATTTGTGTAATTGTAACGTCCAAACCGAGAGACCCAGCAACAACAAACCCTGTCGATGCAAAGCTTAAGCTCACATCAAGAGATGTTTGTTGCGCTATATAATTGACTCACTCCCCAACATACAACGATTTGGGAAGCCTCATTTGCATATTCCAATGTACCACGTATGTTACATAACTCTCCCCTCCGAGAAGTCTCGTCCTGAGACTTGGACCCTGGGAGAACCATCATAAGGCAACTCCGGTCTGGCAGTTGTCATTATCCCACAGCTGCCACCATTTGTAACGTGCAAACCGAGAGACCCAGCAACCTCAAAACCCGTCGATGCAAAGCTTAAGCTCTCATCAAGAGATGTTTGTTGCGCTTAGGCGCTATATAATTGGCTTACTCCCCAACATACAACGGTTTTGGAAGCCTCATTTTTTCAACGTACATAACTAAGTGGTCCGGATAGATTAGTCGGCAGAGCACTCGTCCTGTAAGCGAGGGGTAACGGGTTCGAGTCCCTGTCTGACTGCATATTTTTCCGATCATGTTACAATATTTTTGCCAATGCTATGTGCCGTAGTTGACCAGGGCTCGTGGCCGTTTTGATTCAAGGGTCGATTTGACTCGCGGCTGTTTGGACCCTTTTACAGTAAATACAACCAACATCTCAATCGTTTTCTAAGATTTTATACAAGGAATTTGAAATATAACTTATTAGGCCTATTTTATTTTGATAAATCAATAACAACACAGTGACAGTTTTACCATTTCCATTTCTCCGATTCCACTCTGCCATGTCAACAAATATTTAACGGTGGCACTCGTGAACAACACCAAAGCGTAAAAATCACACCATGTCATTCGTAACGGTCCCGTGTAGTTTCGGACAACTTCACTTACGCCCGCGGCACGTGTCAATTTACACTCCGCTATGTTGGGTGCGGTTAATCTCATTGTTCATATAACACGTAATTGGTTCATCACTTAACACCTCGCTTGGTTTGATAACCCCTTCACTGTCGTTACGTCATCTGCTATTTTACAAGTCCTGGATCTGGATAAAAACACTGCAGAGCTTTATAGGCATTTATATATGCGCAGCGGAAGAGAGAGCGTTGGAAGTACTTCAGAGCTGCATTAAAGCTCTGCTTTTCAACAAGCTATCTGCTTAGGACTGTATTTGCAAAAGGAAGCGGCTAGCCGTCCGGAATAGATGTTCGTCATCTGGGGCATATATCACTGCATAATTTACGTGGGTTAGTGCCTGAATACTAATAGACCTATGGCAAACTATGCGCTCCGACATAGATCCAGCACATCAATGATTTATATTATCAATACATGGTCTCTGAGCACATTTAGCATTTTCAGTACACATACACATGTGGATAAAATTAAAGATGTGCATCGCTCCCTCCGTACAGCGACCCTCCCAAAATCGAGTCCCTCCTTACAACAACGATTGCCGCTGTTCCCATAACAAGACAATTATGTCTAACCTTTGCACTGCTGCAAAATCGTCTGTTAAAAGTTGCCGTCTGCTGTTTTTTTCCAAGTTGCATATAAGTGGACATTTTGACAGAAAAAATATATAATGAAGGGTAACAAACAGCTTAAATCCAGATAAGATGCCGCGTTACGCCGTGTCTGATCTGAATTCAAGCTTAATTTTCCCTCCTTATAACAAATCCCTCCAAACACCACATGTAATCTCCCAATGGGTGTTGTTGTAGGGATGGATAGCCCTTTAGCCAACAATGTCGATTTAAGCGTACGTTGTATCAGGAAACTCAATAGTGTGTAATAAGCGACCACTTTTATATGACGCAAGCATTTGTATTTATTATAACAGGTGACTGGGTTGACTGCTAATATATATAAGGCCAAATAAAAAAGTACATGCACATAGAATCAAATAAACACCTTTTCTGGGAGTGTCAATATTCAAGAGCACTGTGGACAAACCTAGAGGTATACCTAAACGATAAACAATTAAATATAAAATTAAACTACATGCTAATATCATTTAGATATACCGATTGGAGTAGTTTCTCAACTTTATTAAACACCATACTGATTTACGCAAAATATTTCATTTATAAAAATAAATATGCAAAAACAATTCCTTTATTCCAAAATTTTATAAAATATCTGAAACATGTTGAAAACATAGAGCGAATGATTGCAACAGCAAAAAATAAAGTAGAACAACACATCGGAAAATGGGACAAAATACAATTGAACCTTTAATTTTAATAAAACGACTGCAAACTAAGGAGTGAAACTTTATTCTATTCCCAAACTTTCTGCTCTTCTCTCTCTCGCGACTCTTCTTTTCTGACTATATATATAAATTATTCCTTGTTGTACATAAACAGAAAGAAAATACATTAATTTAGAACTAATAGGTACTATATAGAAATGTGTCATTTTGTTATTTGTATTTGTTTTGTATATGTATATCGAGAAATAAAATATTTAATAATAAAAAAAAAAAAAAAAGTACCTGTGTTTCCTATTGCATGCCCAAAAAACGGTAGGTCGGAAAATCTTCTCTTTTTTTAAACCAACAAAACAACATAGAATAATACATTTGTTTTTTCTGATGGAGTATCTTATATAATTATATTAGTACATGTATAGGAAAATATATGAAAAATGTTTGAAAGTATTTCATTGTGCAGAGCCCTGTGGTTTTCATTAAAAAACCTAATAAATATCCATTCAAATTGTTATTCTATTGTTAGGTCCAATTACCAAAATTACCTTAAAAATCTAAGCTGGTATCATTGTTGATCAATATTGGTGTACCAAAACAGCAAAGTAGTGACACATATGATAGATGGAGTTAATTATGTTTTGAAATGTGTTGTATGCTTTTTAAATGTGTCAATGAAATGTGTTGTCGGCATGTTTAACCCTTAGCCCGCCAAATAAATTGTCGTCTGCTATATTTCTCGTCTGCTTCAAGTTTCAAAGTGCTTCAAAGTTGCTCAAAATTGCTGAAAAATGTTGTCCGAGTGTCAAACAGCTTGGATCCGGATGAGACGCCGAGTTACTCGGCGTCTCATCCGGATCCAAGCTGTTTGCATATGGAGCTATAGTCGTGAGTGGCAGGCTAAGGGTTAGTATGTAAATGGTTAATTAACTAGCAGATCATATGTGCAAGGGAAGTACTTTATGACAGATTTTGAGCGCATTTCACTTATATATTTGCTAAATCTTATTTAACAATCCACTTTTAAACATTTAAACGTCTATAAATTAGCTTTTAAAACAATTAAGTAGAGAATACTGATACTTTTTTTTCGAAAAATGAAAAAAAAAAGTTTAGGGTCGGGGGGGAAAAACAAGGGTCGGTCGGGTACCGGAAACACAGGTATTTTTTTTATTTTGCCTAAATGCAGAATTGTTAAAAAACAGCACAAAAGAGGAAAGGTTCTGCTTTAAAGTTTATCTATTCGGTCTTGTATAGAATAGTCATTTCATACAAAATTGACCACCATTCAGTTCACATACAGTCGAACTTTGATACTTCGAATTCGCTAAACTCGAATCATACCTCGTATTTCTACTGTTGAGCTTCAACAATTCTTCCTCGATTAATACGAACATATCCTTATTTCAAAGTTAAAACCTGGCTAAGCCACGTTTTAACTTTTAAAGATGGATATGTTCGACTAAAACAGGTTCGAGATATCGAAGTTTAACTTATAATGGAATGTTTATCAAACCACCTTTTTGTATTGAAAACAATTTTTCAAAACTATACATGACTACCAACACTATACAAGCCGATCCAATGTATACGTAAAGTTATCTCAACATCCAAGGGCATTCAAATTCATAGAATAGATTTATCTAAGAGGAAACCTTTCCGCGAACAGGATCGTGCTCGTTTAAAAATAGGCTATCAGCTGACTGTGTTTGTCCATGATCTGGGTGATGTTTTAAATATATTGCTTCTGTCAAAATGCTAAACATCTACATATAACTTGCCTTGTAACAGGCTCTTCTTGAGCATTATGTTCGTCTTGACCCAATTGAAATCTGCGTGGTGATGGCTCTAGTTAATATTCACACTGAATAATGAGTCTCTGCCTTCCCAGTCCTCATTTAGTGCGCTTTTAGAATAATTTACAGTTTGAGCTGTGACTGCATTTTCTGTTAGACAGTTCCATTGGTTGACGATCCCAGTGGAAAACCTTTGGGTCCCATATCTGGTCAACACTCTAGGTTTACTATGGAAACAGCGCTTTACGATTATAATAATTGAATACTAACTCTTTAAACCTTTCCCTTATAGAAGCGACTTTTGCCACATTCATTTGATTCATCCGCTGAAGAAAATAGTTCCAATATATACCGCAATGAATATGTGTCATATTTAATATTTTCCTTATTCTAGCAGGTAATGGCTTAAAGCAGGCTGAAAGTAAAGCAGAATGCGCCATATTTAAGCGGTCATCTATCTTCTATACTAGAAACAGGCTATTTGGTAATGGGTTAAACCATGTGCAAGTACCCATCTTGTTTTTGGATTTTCCGTCGCAGGCGGTCTAATTTCCATTTAGACCTCGAGTTTTTACAAATGCTAAACCAATCAGAAATCTAGGCCAATGCTCACCTGATTGAAACACGTTACTCTCATTGGCGAATGGCCCAGGCTGCTGTATTTGATATTTCCCACATTTAACATTGGTTTGAAAACCTTGCAAAATAATGAGACAAAGTCTAAATACCGGTATTGGCTATTGCTTTGTCGTCATTTATGAATTAAGCGTGGATAATCTCTAAATTTAGCATGCGGGACCCAGTTTTCGGACACACAACATCAAACATAGGAAGATATTTTTAAAGATATTACTTATTTCGTAATTTGTTTAATTCAGTATTTAGTTAATATCTATTTTTGTGGGCATTTTGCATTAATGAATTAAAACACCACATGGTTTCTATTTCCTAATTCTAGATCATCTATTTTGACAGCAGAATTATCGATATGGGTGTCTAACAAGTGGATCCTGAAAAAGTATCGCGTTTTATGACAAGAGTCCAAACTATTTGTATAGACACTGTACCAATGCACTCTGGGCCTCGCAATGAAAGGATTTCAAAACACGGACTGAGTATCGAAAGTATTTCAGTTTTTCCCCCTGCCTTAATGATATTGAAATTTTGAGCTTGATTTAATTACATGAATAAGTATCAGTTTATGCAGAGGAAACCCATAATATCTGACTCAACAAGAGAACACAGTCACTATGTAAGTCATCGTTGTCGTCTGTTTCTATCATCAAATTTTGTCGCCTGATTAAATTCCTTCCCCGCCATGAGGTAATATGCTTTAAACAATTGTCACCTGCTTTAATTTGTTAATATCAAAATTTAGGTATTTTGTGTGAAGAACCAGTAACCTTTTAAATGAATGTCAGGCAGTTTTGGTCCTGATCAGACGCCCGCGGCGTCTGATCAGGACCAAAACAGTCTGAAAATACAAGTCGAATCCGGGTAATTATATTGTCTGTTTTGACACTTTAGTTCTAACTTTTGTTTCAAAGCTCTAGATATTGTTCAATACCGGGTAAAATGATTGAAGAAATACCAAAATGATTGTCAAACAGTTGTGATCCCAACCAGACGCTTTGTTATGCGACGTCTTATAAGAATCTAACTAGTGTGTTTGTCATACCTAAGGCACTGTAAGGGTTAAAGCCGCGACTTGGTCATGTGAATGGGATACCACAATGAACATCGACTTATCTCCAAACGGGTAATTTGACGACATAGACAGACGTCATGATTCATGGATGTTGTACTTGACAAGAAATAGAGAATCTCACATAAGTTATCATCATTTATCAGTTATAATAAACGAGCTGACTAAAACAATAGGACGCGATCCTTGGCGAGTAGTCAATGAGATTATTCGCTATTTACCGGTAATTAATTGAGGCCATAAGTTGAAGTTCCTCCGTCATATCTACTTTACGCCAAAACGTGACGCTCTTTGGCAATGCTGATCATCGCAAAAGACGCTATTTGGGTGTCCCGCTTCACGCAGCGCTTGTGGACGAACAGGTTGGACCGGATTGCAAAAATAGACATTTCATTTTTGAATTATCCACTTGAAATTTAAGGGGTCAATCATTTAGTATGTACAATGATGGGGGATATGTTTCTGTTTTTGAATAGAAATATGTTATAGATAGCCTAATACTCTTCCGGAAACTCCGCAGTACGTCACTATAGGTCAAAAGATGTTGCAACATCATACGACAAAGAAATGGATTTTTTTTATTCTTCCGGTTTGGCACATGACAGATGATGTGGGAGATAATAGAGTCGAAACTCGATACTTCGAACTCGATTAAATATATCGTACCTGTATTTCATCAGGTGAATTTCGATAAGTCGATCTTGTTTAAGTCGAACATACATGTACACGTATTTCAAAGTTAAAAGTGGCTAAGACACGTTTAAACTTTGAAATATACATGTATGAATGTTCGAACTAACGCGAGTTCGAATCAGCGGGTTTCGTCGTACATTCAGTTTTTAGCAGCCACGAAATAAAGATTCATATGCAGTAGATAGATAGAGTTTATTCAGGTAACAATATGCATATCATGGCAACCAACAATAAGTATACACAGATCACACAAAACGTAACAAATCATGTATACAAATGTAGAGATTCGTGACAGGCACACCAATACCAAGGATAACACAAAAAAGAGAAAATCATTTCCCTTAATTCCACTGTGGTCCTTGATATTGGTGGCTGAACCATGAAATGTCATGTATAATAAATATTAAATGTATCAAGTGGACATTAATTGAGATCATCTAGGTATGTATATATTATAGAATTTTTCATGAGATCATATTGTACTTTTAACTTTTGCACAGGTATATAAATGCTTAAAAATGCATAGTTACAAAATATATTACCAAAGTCTATCTGTAGGTTTTAAAATATGTGTAACTTTTAAAAATATATTTATCCCCATGGCATGTGTATTTAAAGAGAGTGCATTCAGGTTACTGAAATATATTATTCATGTACCCCAAATGCACAGACTTCAAATACCTAATGCATTAGATTGCTATATCACAGACTTAAAGAAATATACAAATATTTTTAAAAATGAGTATAAATTAAGTGACGTCACATGTAATTAAAAGTTTGATTGATTGAGTTGGGTTTTACGGCACCGCGACACATGAAATGGTCATATGGCGCCGACATTAAAAGTTTGACTCTCTCTTTTAAAACAAATGGCACAAAATTACAATAAGGACAACAGGTGCTCCCTTACAGCATGTTTGAACTCATGACCAGCATGAATGTCTCTTAGAGACTGGGGGAGACTATTCCAGGCTTCTATTCCCTGATTATAAAATGACTTTAGACCAAAACTCTTAACTAAAGGCGTAGCAAACCTCCCAGTAGAATTAAAGGTAAAACCTGAGCCATCGGAATTGGGGCATGCAAATTTGTTTGACCTTATGTTGAGACCATGTACAGATGTAAGGGACCTAAAATAGTCACCCAGATAACCAGGAGCAGACCCATACTTAATTTTATGGACATGGCACAACGTAATCTATTTGACTCGATCAGAAACATGCAACCAACCAAGATAACGGAAGTGACCCCTGTCAATATGTGTCCTAGAGTCCAAGTTTAAAACAAACCTAATGACTTAAACTTGGACTCTAAGACACATACTGACAGGGGTCACTTCCGTTATCTTGGTTGGTTGCAAGTTTCTGATCGAGTCAAACAGATTACTGATTACTATGTACTATGTTTACCCTGTTTTAAACAGTCACTTGTCTAAATAGACATCCATGCTATTTAACTGAGTGGCCATTTAATACAATATTGACTGACCTACCTTCTCTTCCCGTATTGTGTAGAGATAATAGGGGTTACTTTTTTACTACATGTATGGTGGGCCTTTTCATAACACAACGCAAAGAATCGATATATAGTCAATACCCTAAACCATTTCTCTGCCTTTACCCAAGTGCTATGGGTCCAAGATTATAAAGCGTTTGAGCTGAGCCTGAGTGTGTTCTCAAGCATGTGATTGGTCAGATTTGAGCCTAGGCTCACATCTGACCAATCAAATGCTTGAGAACGACTTTAGACTCAACTGAAATGCTTTATAACCTTGGACCCTGGTATTTTCAAACAGTTCGGATCCAGAACAGATACCTAGTTACTTCGCGTCCGATTCTGCTCAAAACTGTTTGACACTTGTATAGAATTTCTTCAGCCATATTGTCCAAAAACTTACTAGGTAATAAAAAAAGACTACATGTAATTTTAAAACAGAAGTGATCCAAGCAATAGGTGTGGTTAAGGACCACCAGATGTTTCAAACGATATCCCTGGGTTATTTCTATTTCTATATATGGGACCGTGGACGCAAATGGGTTTAAGATCACCAAGCTTCTTCATCAAATGATCGCTGAATTAAAGTTTTGACTTTACATTATTAAATGTATATTCATTTATCCGAACTGTTTTCAATGGAATGTATCGTTTAAGCACAAACGAATTTATTGAGAAAGAAAAACGTCTTCCTACTGGAATTCGTTTAGATGCGTCAATATAGCCATGGGTCCGATGTTATAGAGCTTTTGACTTGAGTCTAAAGTCATTCTCAAGCATTTGATTGGTCAGATTTGAGCCTAGGCTCAAATCTGACCAATCAAGTATTTGAGAACACACTCAGGCTCAACTAAAACGCTTTATAACGTCGGAGCCAGCTGACTTAGCGTTTATAGTCTAATTATCGGAATCTTTTTACCTAGACATTGCAGGCTCGAATTCCAGCCGTGACAGCTGATTTGCTTCAATGAATTGACTTTTATCATTGTTATCTCAAATAACATTTTAATCGTTTATATAAGCCTCTGGCCTCCATTTTAAAATCTCGTTAAACACAAAGTATAAATTGCTCATTGTACCGTGTTATCTCATTAAACCCGACGTCTCCAAACTGTTTGTCATTCAGATTAAAAAAGTTAGTTAGTATTGTCAACACATTGTAATTTTCTACATTTATTGCGATGCGTTTGCGTTTCGTTTGCGTTTAAACGGAAAAGAATAACGTCGTCCCCACTGTACAATGTCCAAGAGTTCTTATCCCGTGAAATCTCATATCGTTTATCTATCAAATTATCTGAATTATAGCCAATAAAATACATGTTATCTATAACAGATCGTTTTTTTTTATTTTGTTGTTGTTTTTTACATAATTTGGTCGACCCAAAAGTTCCTCGGACATGCTCATTTATATTGGTGAGACTCCCTGTTGGAGTACCGTTAAAATATCCCCGTGGTCTACTTTGGTTATATCACACGGTACAACGAATCAAATGATTATCATTTATGTATCACATTATCTGAAACATGTCCAGTAGAATACATGTTATCTATGACATCGTTTGAACATAATTTGCTGGCCTATAACATGGTAAATTATTTTGGTGGGAAACTCCCTTGTTGGAATACCATTTAAATATCCTCGTGGTCCGTCTATGTTCTATCACACGATACAATAAAATACCCATTGATCAAATCTAGCCAATTCATAAATGACGCCACCAAAATTTATTATATATTTTATAAAATACATGTACAAACGAGACGATCCTACACCCAGGGTTGATAAGCTCGGTGTAATAAAATAAATATTAGATGGCAGTTTGCGTGACAATCAAATTGTCAACCCTCGAAAACAAGAATGTCACCCTCGGCTACGCCTCGGGGTGACATGCTGTTTCTCGGGTTGACAATTTGAATGTCACGCAAACTTCCATCTAATATTTATATAATCTCATCTTCCAGGCCCTTTTCTTGCCATTTTAGGGGAAAATGCAATGTCTTGATTTGGGATTTGTTTTGCGCGAATATCAAATAATTTAGGAAGAATGTTTGGAATTGAGTTCACTTCTTTATGCTTAATTATCAGAAAAAGACCTGTTATCTATATTTAATCTCAGAACGTAGGGGGTATTTGATTGTATAAAAGACAGGTGATAGCTTATATTTTCATATCATTCATAAATACAGATATATATTAATGATAACAATAAATTAAATTATCAGTGCCCCAGATAAGCTTTTCCGTGTTTGGAGACTGGCTCGATTTGATATTAACCCTTTCCCCAATAGAAGCGACTTTTAGCATATTTAATTAATTCCTCCGCTGAAGAAAATAGTTCCAGTTTATATCCCCATGAACAATTACCATAACAAATGTTTTTATATAACCTAGAAGATGGTAGTTTAAAGCAGGCTGAAAGTAAAGCAGAATGTGCCTTAAGGCACATTCTGCTTTACTTTCAACCTGCTTTAAGTGATCACCTGTATTTAATGTTATAAACTGGTTATTGGGTAAAAGGTTAAGGAAGTTGCAAAATATACCCAATAACAGTCAGCTGTGAAGGGGTTTCACCAATTTGAAGGTTGTCTCACAAAAGTGTAAGTCGTATTAATGTCCAATTACAAATCCGGCTAATTAAATCGCCGATTTCAAACCTGAGATTAAATATAGATAGATGGGTCATTGTCGGGAAAACTATAGGAAAGCATGGGTTTATCCCAAACACACTCTGTATATATGTGTGGTCAGTCAATGTTGTAAAGTTATTGAAATATATCTGTAAAGAACACTGATGGATACACAACAAAAGGTAAATGATTTTACTATTTGATACTTCACATCAAGCCACACGTTCCAATTACAGTGGAGAATCTGTTATTCTTTCTCGTTTAAACGCAAACGTACGCAAACGCAAAACACTAAAACGTAGAAAATAACAATTGTTTGACATTTCTCACTTTTTATTTTAATCTGAGTGGCAAACAGTTTGGAGCCTGGTCAGACGCCGGGTTACTCGGTGTCTGATCTGGCTCCAAACTGTTTGCAATGGAAAAATTGTTTTAGCGTAAACGCGTTTATTGGGAAAGAATAACGTTTTCTCCACTGTAGGAGCTTTTCATTATAGGATATAGAAATATAATCTCACTGTTCAAATAAACTTTTTCTAATTGTGTTTAAGGTAGACTACTGCTTAACCCGTTACCCCATAAATACGCATTTAACAGTAGCTTTCAGCAAAAAAAAACAAATGTCAATATGAATGGCAATCGGTTTGATCCTGATTAATGACTGACTTACTCGTTTTTGCTTAAGATCAAAACTAATTGCACATTATTGTTAATACGTTTTGGATATAGCAGGACATGGTATTAAAATACCTGAATGAATTTTATTCTAATATCAATAGTACTAATAATAACAATAAATAATACTAATACATGTAATATTGATAACAATATTTCCAATAATTGATGATAATAAAATATGTCGTTAAAATAGAAAATTAAAATTTACACCATATGAAATAGAAGAAAATAAAGTTTATTGCTATAACTGCTAAAATATTGACTAATATATGCAACGCCTTCAAATATGACTTTGAAAAGTATTCCCTTATATATTCTATATATAGGGCAGTCAGGCAAGAAATTTATCGATACCGATTTTATCGGCTTTTTGCAAGGGGGACAACCTACTTGATTAAGCCAGTCAAAATGGACTGAAAGTTGGGTGTCACGTATCAAGTGCAATTTGTAAGGGTAATCAAACGCACACACTTTTTTCAAGTATATAAAACCCATTATTGTACTGAAACTCATACAGTAGAGATGTTAGTTTTTTTCTCAATTAAACTACAGTGGAGAAAACGTTATTCTTTCCCGTTTAAACGCAAACGTACGCAAACGCAAAGCACTAAAACGTAGAAAAGTGCAACTTTTAGACAATTCTGATATTCATGTTTATCTTGGTGGCAAACAGTTTGGAGCCTGATCAGACGCCGGGTTACCCGGCGTCTGATCTGGCTCCAAACTGTTTACACTGCAAATAATAGTTTTAGCGTAAACGCGTTTATTGGGAAAGAATAACGTTTTCTCCACTGTACAGTGCTCCCTCTCTACAACAACACCCGATTGGAGTCAAACATTGTGTTCGGAGGAAGTCGTTATATAGTGAGGAAAAATAGCTTATTTTGCAAAACAGCTTGGATTCAAGCTGTTTGTCACCCTTCATTATTCCTTTTCTGTCAAAAATGTCCATTATATAATTTTGAGAAAAACAACAGACGACAATTTTCAGCAGACGACATTGTACATGTAGCCGTGAATAGGCTGGACACTATTGTCTTGTTTTGGAGAATAGCGGCAAGCGTCGTTGTAAGGAGAGAATCTTTGTTGGGAGGGTCGTTGTAGGGAGGGAGCACTGTACACTATTTTGAAAAACGTTGGCGATTTATAATTCTGAGTGGCAAACAGTTTAGAGCTTGATCAGACGCCGGGCTGCCCCCTGTCTGGCGTCCAATTTGCCAAACGCGCTTCATATGTAATTTTTATATACCGTATTTATGAAAATGCATAATAATAAATGACCCTCAAGGAAACCTAGGCATATTACGTCGTCCTGAGAGGGAAACTATAACTAAGTAAATGAAACATATGAATAAATAGAGGATAATTGGTTTTTTCAGTATAAGATAGAAATTTAATCCATTGAGTGAACATCAGACGTTATAATTTCACGAGTGGCGAAGCCACGAGTGAAAATATAACGGTCTGATGTTCACGAAATGGATTAAATTCGATCTTATACTGAAAAAATACAATTATTCTATTTATTTATGCTTTTAAGCCACTTTTTAAACGAAATTGTTCGACAATTGTGAAAGCGAAAGTACATGATTTACCCCGTGTTGAGCCCCAAGTTTACATCGAACACATTAACGAAACAGTTTCCCGTACGATGACGTAACTTATTTATTGATTTGACATCATCCGAATTACGTCGTTGCGCCCGATTTTGGATTCGTGTTCTTCCGTTGAGTGGTTCGCGACAAATCGGACTGCCGGAATTTAACGATAAGACACGATTGACTACGATTTTTGGGGAGCCCTACGGGGAAAACGGCGATTGGTGATAATCCACTGCAGTGGATTACCAAGTGATAATCCACTGCTATTTTCCGGTAATCCACCGAAAAGCATAAATAATCAGGTTTTCAGGTTAGAGATGGGTGTATTGTTTGTGTTGCGTTTCCTGCTTGAGTCTTCTTTCGTATTTATGTATTGTTATTTAGTTTAAAGTATAATCTTAACAATATGATACAGTGAGTAAACTTTGTTCTTCAGAAATTCGTGATTAAATTGAACTGAAGGGGGAGGGTCGGATCTAATGTTGTTATAACTTGTGACCCAACCCCAATTCCATGTACACTTAGCGCAAAAAGAAACGCACATTTTTTTTATCAAAATATTATTTTTATGTAGAAGGGACGTACATTTGTATATGTGAATTATTATTAAATCATTATTGAATTGGTAGCATCACAACCTGTACTGATCGGTGCTGTGTTTTAAACAAGCTGTAGTTAATTCTTTCGCTGCCAAATTAATCGTGAGGTTTTTACCCCTTCACCGTTTCATTGTCGTCTGCTTCAATTTTGTTGTTTGCAAGATCGTTTCAAAGTAAAACTCAATGTAGAATGACTTAAAGCAAATCGATACGAGTGTCAAACAGTTTGGATCCTGATCAGACGCCGCGTTACGCGGCGTCTGATCAGGATCGAAACTGTTTGCAAACGCTTTTTGGCGTCATTAAGAGGGAAATGGTTAAAAGGCAGCACAATGTTTTTTGATTATTTTTATCTGAACTTGTTGCAGAATTGAATGAATCTTGAGATATGGTAGTAGTAATACGCACCCGCCAGCTTCCCCGATCGATGTTTGATGTTCGCTATGTTCAAAACCCCGTATAATCGGGATCGCACATCCCCAGGGACCGGAGAGGACTGCGACGGAACCGTCAGAGAATTGGGGGGGGGGGGGGGGGTAATATCTCGCGCACGATTGACCTCGCAGACGTTTTCTTTCTTGAATCGAATTTTATTTAATTTTTTTGTCAAATTCCAAGCTCGTATACGGCGCGTATCGCCGCGTCTGTAGGTCTCTAGCTAGCGTCTAATCTCAGTCAAAAACAAAACTACCGACATACTAATGCTGGACAGGGTAGACCCCGTAACTGACAATTCTATACCATTCGCTATTTTCTTTCTAAGCCGACTACACTTTATGTAGAAAAAACTTATATACGCATTTTGTTGATCAGCGTTCACCCGGGCCATAGGAACGGAGCGTGACGACCTCATTAGTATTTTTACGAAATGCCTAGACATTAAAGTCTATTGCCTCACGTTTTTAGATTAAACTGTCACCGAAGCGTAATAAGAGATAAGCGAGCACAAAACCTCTACAGTATAGCATAAACTGTTTTAGAGCGATATACGCCGTGTGTAGAAAACAAGTAAAACACGTATTTAGCCATATGGGTTTAACGGTTTTAAATTCGCCGCTAAAAGTGTATAATGTTAAACGAGGTTAAAGTAACGACAGTTAGACCCGTATTCTTACGTTACATGTATAATGCCAAACCCTCTCCTTCACTATAAAACTTAACCCATCATGTAAAGGAAGGCGACTCTTACTCGCGGAGAAGCTTTTAGTATAATCTAAAGATGGAACTCATCTGTATATACCATTAAGAGTAACAATAGACTGCGTAAATGTATAGTTTTTTGTGAAGGATTCACTGTTTGTCGATTACCCGATGTATAACTCTTGTTATGTACTGTACCTATATATGTGTGTTTTGAAGCGTTGAATTCACCTCCCAGTGGGAGAAATGTTACTACAAAGTGTCGCCTGCTTCATTTATCGTTGAAAGAATGTACGGGGTTTGAAAAGTCGAGACAACTCGGCGTCGACTGTCTGTGCCAAGAGGGAGGTAAATACGACTTGGTAACACAAAAGTTACGAAAGACCACATAGACAGACTAGTCCTCGGAACTCTGCTCTGATCCGTTTAAACTATCTACAAGAGGGTATAATTTGTTTTGAATGTAGGCTGAAAAGGTTGTCCGGTTAGGGAAATGTAGCGTCGCTTGAATTATCTCCCTGATTTCCCTGTTTTATAGGGGCCAAAGGAGTGTGTCTACTTATAGGGACCTTGTCTAGTTAACTACGTCTGTCTGCAACGCGTAAAGGGAGGCTCGAGGAGGCACGGAGGAGTGAATATGAGGCACAGAGGAGGCTGGGAGTAGTGACCAGGAGGCAGGGGGAGGAGTGATCAGGAGGCATTGAGGAGTAAAGAGGAGGCTAGGAGGAGTGATCAGGAGGCATTGAGGAGTGAAGAGGAGTGAAGAGGAGGCTGGGAGGAGTGACCAGGAGGCATTGAGGAGTGAAGAGGAGGCTGGGAGGAGTGATCAGGAGGCATTGAGGAGTGAAGAAGAGGCACGGAGGAGTAAAGAGGAAGCAGTGAGGAGTGAAGGAGGAGTCACGGATGAGTAAAGAGGAGGCAGAGAGGAGTGAAAGAGGTGACACGAAGCGGGGTGTGGGGAGAAACTAGGGGTGTCACGAAAATTCCTTTTATATGTTTTATTACATTTTATTCACACGATACATATCCAAATAGAATGAAAAAAAGGGTCCTCATGGACTATTGTAAGTCCATCCACATAGTTGATGGAGTGGAAACTGTAAATGTTTATTATCATGTCTGTCACTGTACAACCAACTAAAAGAGCTTTAACGTTTAGTCCTTTTAGCCAACGGTTCCTCGTTGACACACATATCCTCCTGCAGTTCAACGCCCTCTAGTTCCGGTGGATAGTACTCCGCCAAGATAGTGTCAAACAAATATTTTCTCTGTCCGATGGCGCTTTTCCAGGCTTCCTCCGGACTGTAATCATCCAAATCCACAAAGTTAGTGGCTGTCCTTTTAATGGCTTTATACATGGGTTGTTTGCGAATAGCATCGAACCAGACCATTCTGTCGGTAAATACCAAGCTAACCGCTTTTCTGTAGGTGCTTCTCATGTCCCGATACACCCTCTTCATGGCCTCCGTTTCATCGATATCTCTCCTCTGCATTAGCTTAGTCACCTCCTCCTCAAACTGATCTTGACACTTGTCAAATGCCTTTTGAATCACGCTTTCCCAAGGATCATACTGGTCTTCCACTGACTGCCTCTCAGAATCACTGGTCTCATCCGCCTCGGACATTCCACGGCCTCCTTCAGATTCCGTATCAGATGGGTCGGACTCCGATGCCGACACGATTTTCTCTCCCTCTCGCGTATTTCCGTGTTGAGTCTTCATATGGCGCAACATATTATATCGCCGTTTAAAGTCTTTCAAACAGATTTCGCACGTGTTCATGTTGACGTTCACCGCAGGACTGAGGCGCAGGAGGAGGAGGAGGCCTCTCAAAACCCGGAGGTATCGGACGCGGAGAGGCGCTTCAGTCGCAGACCACTAGATCCTCCGCGTTGGTTTTGTTGTTTTCTTTTTCTCTTTTTGGAAGGCGTCGACACAGCAGCGACTCTCCGAAGTTCACTCTCCACCCTCTCGTTCTGCCGTTGCACCGGAGTCACAGCCTCGATGCTTACTATCTCCGTTTTGGGTAGCATCGACTTTGAGTCTTCAATCGGAATGACTGCTGGGCAGTAGCCGTGTGTCTCGATTTGACCCGAATCGTTGCTTTTATCTTGGAAATAGCTCGCCCATTTCTCTGGATTCGGCACGTAAGTCTTCATCCCTGTCACCAGCGTCGAATATCAGCTACCAAAACGGATAATGCTTGAAATGAAACGTCAAGTGCAAGGGTTTCACTAAATGTGACACGTCGTTATCGCGTTCTCCCCTTATATACACTTGGAAATCCCCCACTTCGTGCTTCGTCACTGGTAGATAAAAAGGGGAATCTAGTATATAGTCCCATTTGCTCTTGCTGGTCTTTTCTAACCGTCTCAACAAGGGCCGTTCCTCGCCATAAACTATACTTTCTTTACATAGGTCAGCGTAAATGTAAAGACCCTCGTCCGCCTTTACGGTCGACTTCGCCTTGGCCGTCGCGTGAAATTCCACCAAGGCCACTTTCCATACACCGGGTAAATATAAGGGAAATTTCAGCTGTACTCTGAAGCGGGTTGTGGTATTGTCGTCGAAATAAATATCGCTCTCGTCACTTTGTACGTAAAGATACCGATCCATCCTTCTCATACAACGCTTTCAATATAGGAGTTTTTGTCGACTGTTGGTCCATTTATGCTGCACTGATACGACATCGACGTCCGAATATTGTAAGTTCATCCAATTCAATTAAAATGATAAAAAGGTTGTCATGCCTGAGGGATGACATCACTAATGAGATTCAACAGGGCACAGGTGTGAGGTATTCAAAAAAATACAAAAACCGTATACGGGTTTTCTACATAAAGTGTAGTCGGCTTAGAAAGAAAATAGCGAATGGTATAGAATTGTCAGTTACGGGGTCTACCCTGTCCAGCATTAGTATGGCGGTAGTTTTGTTTTTGACTAGGATTGGACGCTAGCTAGAGACCTACAGACGCGGCGATACGCTCCGTATACGAGCTTGGAATTTGACAAAAAATTAAATAAATTCGATTCAATACAGAAAACGTCTGCGAGGTCAATCGTGCGCGAGATATTACCCCCCCCCCCACCCCCAATTCTCTGACGGTTCCGTCGTAGTCCTTTCCGGTCCCTGGGGATGTGCGATCCCGATTATACGGGGTTTTGAGCATAGCGAACATCAAACATCGATCGGGGAAGCTGGCGGGTGCGTATTACTACTTATGGTCTTTCTATTCTAATTTTCTTCAAAAAAAGGTTTCTTAATCTGCGCCTGAGCACGGTGTGCGTTTCTTTTTGCACTGAGTGTATACATGAGTGCATAAAATATGTTTAAACTAGTTGAACGTAAACGCAATGAAATGCAATAAATTAGTGCAAAAAAAGCTGAAGATTTATCTAAAAATCTAAGAAGATAGAAACAATTTGAGCCTGATCAGACACCGAGTAACTCTTCGTCTGATCTGTCCCCAAAACTGTTTGAAATTGTCATTATTCAATATTGAATGCCAGTAAAGAATAATGTCTTCTCCGCTGACTATAACATGTCATGCGCATATGCATGTACATGTACAGTGGAGAATCTGTTATTCTTTCCCAATAAACGCGTTTACGCTAAAACTATTATTTGCAGTGCAAACAGTTTGGAGCCAGATCAGACGCCGGGTAACCCGGCGTCTGATCAGGCTCCAAACTGTTTGCCACCAAGATAAACAAGAATTATTATAAGTGTCCAAAAGTTGTTCTTTTCTACGTTTTAGTGCTTTGCGTTTGCGTACGTTTGCGTTTAAATGGGAAAGAATAACAGATTCTCCACTGTATTTAATAATGTTTTTGAACTTATGTTCAATACAGTGCTCCCTCTCTACAACAACATCCAATGGAAGACAAAGTGTATGTGAGTTGTTCGGAGGGAGTTGTTATAAGGAGGGAAATTTGCTTACATTTGCAAAAAGCTTGAATCCATACCAGATGCCGCATTACGCTGGATTCTGGATTCAAGCTGTTTGTCGTTGTTATGTTTTTTTCTGTCAAAATTTCCAATATGTGATTTTAAGAAAAACAGCAGACGACAATTTAAAGCAGACGATATTGCAGCCGTGAAAAGGTTGGATATAACTTTTTTGTTTGGGGAACAGCGACAAGCGGTGTTGTAAGGAGGGAATCGTTATTAAGAGGACTGGAGGGAGGGAGCACTGTAGAATATATTTAGCCTGTTTGCTTTCATCACAAGATATTGCAACATTACTATGAAGTAATAAAGGGAGTACACAGATAGTTATCCCATCGACTACGTACATGTATAAAATGGTCATTATTATCATACATAATGATGTAACCAATTAGTAGGCCACCAGCGCATACGGGGTGACCAAATATGACTACCCAAAAACTACGATTGCAGGGCTGCAAATTCTGCGGATTTTCCCGAAATTTTCGGATTTTTTTAATTCTCTGGACCTACGTGGGTTTTTTTCATAAAACCTTCAGATTTCTGTTCTTACTTTTAAAATTTTGAATTTTATGCGTTTTTTATATTTAAGAAACATTGATATGTGAGTCAAACAGTTTAGATCCAGATCAGACACCGCGTTAGCGGTGTCTGATCTGAATCCAAATTATTTACATAATAATGTTAGTGTTATAGAACCTGGAAAGCCAACAAAAGGGTCAAAGGTACGATTCCTAAATTAGCGCTGGAAAATTTGGAAATTAGGATTTTTATGAGCAACTTATTGTAGCCCTGCAATTGCCAATCCCCTGTTTCTATATACCGGTATACATGTATAGGTATATGTATACTGTCATTTCGTATATGAAATATCTTAATTAATTCAGAGTGTCAAACAGTTTGGATCCAGATGAGGCGACACGTTCCTTATCTGGACCAAAATTGCATGGAACAAATCAACACAATGTCGTTCATATCGAGCTGAAGGTAGACTGAATCTACTATTGAACAGGGAATTTTTATTCTTCATTTTTTCTCTCTTTATTTCGTTGTATAGATGACGCAAACAACAATAAAACTAACTGAATTCAAGATGCCTGTTATGTACCTTAGAAGCATTCCCATGCCCATGCAGGGACATTACCTAGCACCTTTGAAGGAAACGAGGGCACTTATAAACCTTTTTGTTAAACTTTATGTAAGTATATCTAGTGAATACAGTGGAGAATGTGTTATTCTTTCCCAATAAACGCGTTTACGCTAAAACTATTATTTGCAGTGCAAACAGTTTGGAGCCAGATCAGACGCCGGGTAACCCGGCGTCTGATCAGGCTCCAAACTGTTTGCCACCAAGATAAACATGAATTGTCAGAATTGTCCAAAAGTTGTTCTTTTCTACGTTTTAGTGCTTTGCGTTTGCGTACGTTTGCGTTTAAACGGGAAAGAATAACAGATTCTCCACTGTATAAAAATAGAACTTGTTTAACCCATTGAAACTGAGCGACGAGTATACTCGTCCTGCACAAACAGTCTACCCGTACAGAGTACCCTTGTCCTATGCAAACAATGTCGACCAAGATTAGTTGGCTCCTACAAGAGCCTTCTGATCAGGGTCTACACTGTGTGTCCTTTTGAAAATATACATGTAATGATAAAACAAACCTATGATGTATGAATCCGAACCGAACATTTACGACGGGTTTCGAAGATGTCCGTTAAAGTTCGCCTCGGCCAATAATTAAGGAATCAACGACAATATACATATATTTTAGTTTGAATAACGAGCACTATTTTGAAGTATTTTCAGACCGTCTTTTCGTGTACTTTTCGAACTAAGTTTTTTGCGATGTTTATATACCATAGACTATCACTTGGCCCCCTCCACTGTCTTACCCCGAGTAACTGTATAATTCTTAATTGCAAACAGTTTGGATCTAGATTAGACGCCCCGTATCGCCCATTTCAATAACTTTTATGTCAAAATACCCAAATTTAAGTTTTAGGTATAAAATCAGACAAAATTTGTTAAAATTGATAACGTCATAGCAGTGAATGTGTTTCAAGGCTGCCATAAGTTGACATGAAAAATCCTAAGATTTCCAAAATGGCATTTTTCATGTGCGATTTTACGAATCGTACCTTTACCCCATAGCCTTTTTCTTGTTTTTTTGACATGCGACTACTTAAAGCAGGCTGTAAGGAAAGCAGAGGGCGCATTCTGCTTTACTTTCAGCCTGCTTTAAGCTACCATGAACTAGGAAAAAATCCGGAGATTTAGGAAAAATCCGGAGAAATGGCAGCCCTGGTGTTAATATCGAACTACTATTTCAGCCTCAAGTGTGGGGTATATATATTCCTGGAGGTGTCACCTTACGAATTCAAGATGCCATTAACATTCTACCAGGAGCATCAAGTCTGATTTCTACACCTTCCTATCAGGTAATATATTCATGATTTTATTTGTTATGGTTTTACGTCGCTTTCAACTGTATTTCAGTCATACAGTGGAGAATCTGTTATTCTGACGTCATTAGTGACGTCATACAGTGGAGAATCACTTATTCTTTCCCAATAAACACGTTTACGCTAAATATATTATTTGCAGTGCAAACAGTTTGGAGCCAGATCAGACGCCGGGTAACCCGGCGTCTGATCAGGCTCCAAACTGTTTGCCACCAAGATAAACAAGAATTGTCAGAATTGTCCAAAAGTTGTTCTTTTCTACGTTTTAGTGCTTTGCGTTTGCGTACGTTTGCGTTTAAACGGGAAAGAGTAACAGATTCTCCACTGTATCTACACTGTTACACAAATCATTGTAGAAAATTATATTGTTTTGTATACGCACTGTTGAAAATCCTTTTTTTTTATCCTGGGAATCTTTTTCTTATTTAATCCACTAATTTCACTTTCACTCCAGTCTTAACTGTTTGTGTCCTGAGAAACCCAGTGTCGTTTTAGTAGAGGGGCTGACCCCATGAATCCAAATTTTTTTTTAACCCATCCGGTATAAAATTTCTGTTGATGCCAGGGAATAGTATATATACAAACATGATACGTGAGGGTGGATGCCAGATTCAGAAGTGGTGCAAATTTTTTCTACAGCATATTTTGTTACCCCACCCACTGAAATTCAATGCTACATACCGATCTTACAGATTGTTAAATTTTATGACAAGGTTGTTATGTAAACATGTTAATCGTTTGAACTGTGTTGTTTATTGGGTAAAAAATGATTTAAAATGCAAAATTTTAGTATTTAGAAGGTTTAGAATGTCATAGAATATCATATAATGTCATAGAATGTCATAGTAGAGTGGCTGGAACCATGAGTGTAAAGTGATTTTTTCAACCCATCCAATATAATATTTCTGTTGATATGAGGACATAATATATATACCGACATGCCACTTGAGGGTGGATGCCAGATTCAGAAGTGGTGCAGAATTGTTGCTAAAGCTGTTATATTGCCCCACCCACTCCAGCTCATTGGCATATACTGATGTCATATTAAGTCTTATAATCAGGTTATAAATTAATTGACTTAAAAACACCACAAACAAGTCTTCTTATATAATTTTAAGTAGAATCATAATTTAAAAAGTTGGCTTCTGTCAATTTATAACCCTAAACACCAACACCCCCCCCCCCCACACACACACACACACACACACACATTTCACCCCCATCCTTCAAACCTTTTGGGAAGCGGATACATTTTAATGTGATTTCTGTCTGTCCGTATGTTAATACTCATGTGGAGCTAACTCGCATTACACAAAAGGAGGACTGTACCCAAATGTTTACAAGTCTCTTACTTCTATATTTGAAAAAAGTGGGATTTTGGGCTTTGACCATTTTGACTGAAGTTATGGCCCTTGAATTGTTTCTTTCATAGACTATATAGGGATAAAGTTATGAGCGAAGTTAACTCCCACTAGAATATTAAGGGATTTGCTCCGATCCTTCATAGACTAACTACTTGTAAACAGACAGTCATATCTTTCATTTATGTCACACTTCTATACATGATAAAATTTACAAATATGAGTAAGTAAATTATATAGAACAACTCAAAAATGAGTTATGAGAGACAATGTAAATCTTACAATATGACAATTAATTCGATACCTAAAACCATGCAACTTAATGTACAGTTAAAAGTGTGTGCTTAAAAATTATATAAACAATTAAAACTTCATCATAACAAGCTAAATATGTTAAAATATACATTAATTCTATACATCATCACAGGATTAGTCATACAACTGTTGTCGACTATACTTGTGCATTAAAATATCGTGGCATGTTTTGGAACTATATTTATCAATATGAGCATCAGACCGAATACAGTCATATTTCTCACATGTGAGTGTGTATTTAAAAAATGTGGATTAGAAATTTGACTGCGACCATTTTGACTGAAGTTATGACCCTTTGAATTTGTTTCCTACATAGAATATAGAGGACAAATGATGTGTAGCGAGCTCATTCTACACTATTTGAGGGATTTACTCCAAACGTTCCCAGATTGACAACTTATGTGTGAAAGTATTCAAGTGGTTTGGAATTTGAGTTGCAATTATATTAACCAAAGTTCTGGTCTTTTGAATAATTTTACAACGTATAATATGCATGTATAGGGAATAAGCCGTATGCAGCTAAATCTTCCTACACTTCTGGTGGGATTTGCTCCGAACCATCACAAGTACATGTACGTGTATGTACAGGTGTACAGACGGTTTGGAAGCTTGACTGCAACCGTTTGGACATACGTTATTGCCTTTCAAATAAAAATGTATGCAACTTCCTCACTATTGGGGGGGATTTGGTTCAAAGTGTAATAGATGAACCACCTATAGCTATTTTGAAGGAATATGGATGGGAGTTCTGAGGTACTTTACATTGGTGAGAGTTTTGAAAAGCTACATTGAAGTTGGAGATAGTGGTATTGATGAATATATTTACTCAATATGAGTATGATAGGCATAACGAAATATACGGGTATAAAAGCTGCTATTATTCATGAATATTCAAACTCCGACTGGAATTCGAAACCTGTCCCTCTGTGGGCCAGTCACATCGCTATCGGCAACATCAACATGTCAGAACCGTTGTACTTTACTTTAGTTATCAGGTTTTTAAGTTAAAAATGTCATATAATCATTCACTTTTGGCACGAATAGAACATTTGGTTACCTTCACAACCACTCACAATATATGCTAAATAAGAGCATTATACTGAAATTATGTATCAAATTCAAAGCTTTTGTCTTAAGACAAAGTATAAAAACTTATTTGAATTAGTGTACGTCAGTTTTATGATCTTCTGGGCAACTTTACATTGTTATATAAACATTCACTTTCAGCATCAAAGTAACATTTGGGTACCTTAGCAACCACTGGCAGTATAAGCTAAATGATCACATTATACTGAAAATAGGTGTCAAACACTTTCTTTTTTATAACTTTCTAAGGTAAAATTCACAAGCTACCGGAACCATTTATTGTAAGAATACGAGTTAACATTGTTGTCAGACATACATTTTAAATATGAAAGGAAAACCTTAAATTGGTTTATCTTATCAACCTGGAGTCACATAAACGCCATTATAACAGCGGTTAATTTAGCTGTCAGCCCTGAGTACTATACTCACTAAAATTGCCAATGACTAATTTGTCAAGAAACTATGAGTCCAATGGACTCATAATGTTTTGTCCTTTATTTATAATTAAATCTGAAAAACAAGGACTCAGTGTTTTGCAAAAGGTGCATCCCAGGACACACCATTCTGTTTCTAAATTAATCACTGAAAAGCCGACAAACGAATATACTAAATTCCTAGTTTGTCGTTACATGTATATGTTAACCTTGATATAACCGACACATTTTGATGACATTTCAAGTTAGAATGTTCTGTTCATACAATTTTATCTGTTATTTGCTATCCTCTGCTTCAGCAGCTTTTATATCATACCTGCTAGACTTTCTCTCATTCCGAAATAATTGAGCAAAGGAGGGATATGAGACCCTGAAGCGCACACATGAGAAATGAGAAAATATAACTGCACAATGGTTGTCACCAGAAGCTTTCTTCTGCTATTTGACCTGCTTTATGACTCAACATGACCAATATTCACACCATGTGACCTAGCTTTTTGGCAATGTTATCATTCTGAGTAAGTTTCATGAAATCGGTCTAAAATGTTGCCTCTGTAGTGTGGTTCAAATAGGTAACTGTGCCTTACAAAAATAACTACACATACTTGCAGCATAATACTATTAATTGGCATATTTTGTGAGTGGTTGTTAAGGTAACCAATTTTATTTTTAAAAGATAACGGTATAAACAATGTTAGTTTGCGAACCCGATACTAACACTGGTTCTAATATATTTATCTCCTTTGCCTTCAAATAGCTTGATTTTGAAACATATTTTCAAAACGTTTTCTCATTTTGCAGTTACTGTGAATGGTTGCGAAGGTAACCAAATATTACTTTCATGTTAAAAGTGAACATTTTATTACTATGTTAACTTGCATACCAGATAAGGAACTTAAAGTACATGTACAATGGTTTTGACTTGACTTCAAAAATGTTAGGATACCTCTCATATTTTCAATATAATGCTCTTACCTGGCAATTGCTGTAAGTGGTTTCTATGGTAACCGAAAATAATTTTCAGGCTAAAAGTAAATATGTATATGAAAATGTTTATTTGCAAACATTATAATAATACTATTTAAAATGATTGTGCAAGGATCTGATAGTTTGCTGTATATTGGGTGCCAAATGTCTTGAATGAGACACACATTTCCAGTAAAATATATTCTTTTGGCAGGCGTTACCATAGTAACCAAGTAATATCTGCATGTTTTGTCTTCTATTTCTATTTTATAACACTACAATTTGTGGTATTTACTTAAGTATTCACTACTAAAGAGTGACTTGGATGCATTTCAAGCAAAACAGCTCAGTGAAATAGGCAATAAAACATAGAAAAGTATATAGTTTCGTTTCCATGGTTACCTACTTAGCAACCCCAATCTCAAATGTTTTCTTCCCAAATAGTAATTAAAATATTTGCTACTGATAACCATTCATGTTCAGCAAGGATGCATAAATTTTCTGTACCAGTCCTTAAACTTAGACAAAAATCATGGTTTCTTGCTTTCAGTATATTGACCCATAAACCTTGCACTTGTGTACCAATCAGGTGTAATATTGAGTTGAAAGTTCCAATGTTATTTTATTGTCAATACAAATGTATGTACATATTTCAACTTTCAGATGTTATTGTATCTAAAACTTGTACATTTTTTGTCTGAAAATGCCATGAATTTGATGATTTTTACTTACCAAAAACACTGATTTTTGGAGTAAATAATATGTTCGCGTTACCATGGCAACCAGAGACCGTAACTAAGTTGTTTGTGTATTATTTCCCATTTCATGTAAAGAGGTGCAAATAGTGTAAGTTTCATGCAAATCGGAAACCTTGCGTGCTGATTATAACAAATAATTACTATATGTATCAAACAATGTTAAATCTGATGTAAGAGTTATAGCCCTTGTTTAAAAAAATCTGCACCACTTCCAGAGCTGGCATACACCATAAATTAAAGCCTTATGGTCTGAACTATTTGAAAATATCATCAGAAATTTTATACTAGATGGGTTAAAAAAGAATCAATTTTAAGGCACTTTTATTGAGTTGGCCCTTCTACTATTTCGTCTGCAACACTTATCGTCTGCAATAACTCTCACAGTTATGCACATCTGTAAGAAAATACCGTCAGGCAACCCTATTCGAGTTACTCGGCGTTTCATTTGGTTCCACAATGTTTTCAAAAGTTTCAGCTGTTAGCCCGAAGCGCGTAGAAAGTTATTTTCCAAATACATGTATCACATTCACTCAATCTAACTGTCTAACCTAAATCAAGATTTATCACGTTTACTTTTCGTCTCTAAAGAGTGTTGTCTGTAGCAATATATTCACTGTAGATATGTCTTTTTTATTAATTTAGGAAACCCCACCAGGGTATAAAACAGTTTGGACCCAGATGAGACGTTAAGATACCCATCTGGGTCCAAAATGTTTGCACCAGTTTCCACAGTAACTAAAGGTTAAACTTCAGCGCTCTGATGCACAAACAGTGTGGGTCCAGATGAGACGCCGAGTAACTGGGCGTCTCATCAGGACCCAACCTGTTTGCATTTGGAAAGAAAATGCAGAAAATTAAGCTTTAATATATGCTACAGACGATAAATTTTGCAGACGACAATTAAGTATTGAGCAGAAGGTTATGATAATTATGCTGATTACAGAAGGGAGGTGAACTGTTATATGGGGTGACTTCAAAGAATTTATCATTAATCTATGGACAATACTGTTCTTGATAACCTACAAGTCAACCAGTGTTATTGATAATCTCTTGGTCATCTACATGAACCCCCTCTGTTATAACCACTAAAAAGAAGGCTAATTGCTTGTACAGTGGAGAATCTGTTATTCTTTCCCAATAAACGCGTTTACGCTAAAACCATTATTTGCAGTGCAAACAGTTTGGAGCCAGATCAGACGCCGGGTGACCCGGCGTCTGATCAGGCTCCAAACTGTATGCCACCAAGATAAACATGAATTATCAGAATTGTCCAAAAGTTGTTCTTTTCTACGTTGTAGTGCTTTGCGTTTGCGTACGTTTGCGTTTAAACGGGAAAGAATAACAGATTCTCCACTGTATAAAGGACATGTGACATTTAGAAGCTTTACTTTTACTTTCCCCTTGCGTTAAGCAGACAATGCTATATGAACACTTAATAGTGAATACAATTTATTGGTCATAATAGAGTGGTTTTTCTGTATTTGTAATTAACTTCGGTGTTAAAAGGCTGAACAATAATTTTACCACGTATAATCACTTGCAAAACCAGACGGTTTTGATTAACTCGCATACTACAGTAGAGAAAACGTTATTCTTTCCCGTTTAAACGTAAACGTACGCAAACGCATCGAAACAAAACGTAGAAAATGACAACTGATTGACAATTCTGACCATTTATTTTAATCTGAGTGGCAAACAGTTTGGAGCCTGATCAGACGCCAGGTTACCCGGCGTCTGATCTGGCTCCAAACTATTTGTAAGGAAATTATAGTTTTAGCGTAAACGCGTTTATTGGGAAAGAATAACGTTTTCTCCACTGTTTAGTGGATTCCCGTTTAAACGCAAACGTACGCAAACGCAAAGCAATAAAACGTATAGAAAAGTGCAACTTTTGGACAATTCTGATAATTCATGTTTATCTTGGTGGCAAAAAGTTTGGAGCCTGATCAGACGCCGGGTTAGCCGGCGTCTGGTCTGGCTCCAAACTGTTTGCACTGCAAATAATAGTTTTAGAGTAAACGCGTTTATTGGGAAAGAATAATGTATGTATAATTTCCTTGCATTGCAGGATTTGCCTAACAAACTACACTTAGTAGCTCAACTGATACAGCAGATGAAGGCAAATTTACAGTTCACGATTAATCCAACTTTGGTACAACAAGAGATGAGGGGCCATAATGGAACATTTGATCTACTCAACCGGGCTGCAGTAAATGTGAACGCCGTACTAAGCCTACTTATGAACCCACATTTTGGTTATAGCCTTTTTACTTCGACTGTTTCGTCTGCAAGGGAAATTCTAGCAGCAGCTATGATTATTTTACAATTTCTAGATATACTTCTTCAGAATGTTTGAATGCCATACAATCGTTGTTTCCCAAAGGGTGTTGTTGTAGAGAGGGGGCACTGCACATTTGTTATCTAATTATTTCATTGTTTTCAATCAAGAGAAAATATACCGTCAGTCTTTAATACAGATGACTCATTAACGTAAGATAAAAATAATACAGAAGTTCCTAAAGATTTAGTTGTCACCGTCTTCTCCATGGTACAGGTACAGTGGAGTAAACGATATTCTTTCCCAATAAACGCGCTAACGCTAAAACTATTATTTGCAGTGCAAACAGTTTGGAGCCAGATCAGACGCCGGGTGACCCGGCGTCTGATCAGGCTCCAAACTGTTTGCCACCAAGATAAACATGAATTATCAGAATTGTCCAAAAGTTGCACTTTTCTACGTTTTATTGCTTTGCGTTTGCGTACGTTTGCGTTTAAACGGGAAAGAATAACAGATTCTCCACTGTACATGTACAGTTAGTGGAGACGACGTTATTCTCGCATTTACGCTTTTAAAACTATTATTTCCATTACAAACCCGGTAATCGGGCGTCTGACCAGGCTCCAAACTGTTTGCCACTCACATTATAATAAATAGTCAGAATTGTCAAAAAGTTGTCATTTTCTGCATTTCATTGTTATGCGTTTGCGTTCAAACGGGAACGAAATAACGTTTTCTCCACTTTACGAAACACGCTGTGTCCACTGGTGAATCAATTTCGACTTTGAACAAGTGAAAACCGCCATCTCTTGCATAGTTTTGAGTTTGAAAATATTACACGTATATGTTTTGTTAAGTATCGTTTTGTTACCATAGTTGTATGGTGGTGTACCTATGTTTATCCTGGAAATAAAATGCATACATGTATTCTTATATATCCTGTTATATTCCTTTTAAGGACCAATGCGACAAGAATACACGTCATAAACAAACAGTATGCAGTGGAGTAAACGGTATTCTTTCCCAATAAACGCGTTTACGCTAAAACTATTATTTGCAGTGCAAACAGTTTGGAGCCAGATCAGACGCCGGGTAACCCGGCGTCTGATCAGGCTCCAAACTGTTTGCCACCAAGATAAACATGAATTATCAGAATTGTCCAAAAGTTGTACTTTTCTACGTTTTAGTGCTTTGCGTTTGCGTACCGTTTGCGTTTAAACGGGAAAGAATAACGTTTTCTCCACTGTACCTGCGGTCCGTCTAAAGACCCAAAACCTCCAAAACAATTTTTCCATATTGTAATTCTAGCAGATGGTAGACCTGCTTAACTGTTGTTTAAAATTTTGGAAGAAAACCCTATGGGATTGGGATAACCAACTAATAACTGCATGTGTTGTCTTCTACTTTCGTTTTATAACACTAAAATATAAGGTTATAGCAATTTCATGGTGGTCCTGGTACCTCTAAAGCAATCCTTCTCAGTTACATAAGAAATTACAACATTAAAAAGTTGATAGTTTCGTTGCCATGGTTACCCCCTTAACAACCACAATCCCATAGGTTTTTTTTCCAAACCCGTAAACGACACATGTGCTACTTGTTACTTGTGATCGTATTCAAGTTCAGCATGGATGCATAAATATTCTACCAGTCCTTTAAATATGCTAAAATCATGATTTCTTACATTCCGTATATCGCACGTGCCTACCAATTTGGTGTAATGTTGAGATGAATCCGGTTTATTAAAATACCTGTTTGCATGTGCATTGATATCTGCAAGTAATCGTGGAACCAAGCCATCCAGTTTAACCCTAATCATGCTAGCGCAGCCTGGCAAATATTTGTAAACAGTTTGGATTCAGACCAAACTCCTCTTAGCGTGGCCTCTGATCTAGACCCAAACTGTTTGCCATGCCACTCATTTTCAGTTTCTTCAATTTGGAAAAAATATAGTATGGATTTTACATTTTTCGCAGACGATATGTTTGAAGCAGCCAGACGACAATCCAGCATGAAACAGGGTTACGGCGTTTGATTCGGATCCAAACTGCTTGACAACTTTATCAAAGTGTTTAAAACTTTATTTCTAACATTACACCATAACATGCACCTTTTGACTCAGATTTTAATAGGGACTTTCTGTTTGAAAACCATTTCACTGTCTTACCTGTGGAAAATCTGTTATTATTTCCCAATAAACGCGTTTACGCTAAAACTATTATTTGCAGTGCAAACAGTTTGGAGCCAGATCAGACGCCGGGTAACCCGGCGTCTGATCAGGCTCCAAACTGTTTGCCACCAAGATAAACCAGAATTATCAGAATTGTCCAAAAGTTGTTCTTTTCTACGTTTTAGTGCTTTGTGCGTTTAAACGGGAAAGAATAACAGATTCTCCACTGTACCTGATTGCTATTTATGTTGTTTGCAAAAAGTCGAGATCCTTATCAGACACTGCATACAGTGGAGAAAACGTTATTCTTTCCGAATTAACGCGTTTACGCTAAAACTATTATTTCTATTGCAAACAGTTTGGAGCCAGATCAGACGCCGGTTAACCCGGCGTCTGATCAGGCTCCAAAATGTTTGCCACTCAGGTTAAAATGAGTCCTCAAAATTGTCAAAAAGTTGTCATTTTACCCATTTTAATGCTCTGCTTTTGCGTTTCATTTGCGTTTAAACGGGAAAGAATAACGTTTTCTCCACTGTAACACAGATTATTATCAGGATCAATTTGAATTTTTTGACATTCAAAACAATATAATTTATGTCAATATGCCTAAATTCAAATTTGAGAAACAAAAAAGCCGACGACAGCTGTTTATACAGTATTCCCCTCTCTACAGCAACGCCCAATGGGAGACAAACAGTGTATGTGTTGTTCGGAGGGAGTTGTTATAGGGAAGGAACATTAATACCTGTAGAACTAGGAGCATGACTTGGATTACATTTGCAAACAAATTGAACCAAGATCAGACGCTGCGAAACGGGTTCAAACTGTTTGTCATTCGTCTTTATGTTTCTTTTGTCAAAATTTGAAGACAGTTTTAAGCAAACGATATTGCATCAGTGGAGCGTAAGACAAAATGGTTTTGCTTTAGGAACAGCGGTAAGCGTTGTTGTTAGAAGGGAAACGTTGTTCGTAGGGTCGTTGTAGGGAGGAATACCTATTGCAGATGACGGCATGACAATGGAGTACATGCACACCAGACATTCAACAACGCTACACGCATCTCTATTGACATGTAGCTGCTAAGGAATACTGACAAAATATCTCTCGTCTTTTTGTCAAGGTCGGATAAAACACCATTCCTCTTTTAATCAGGGTTGACGAAATATACTTAATGCATAAGGTTAGTTTGTTCTCACCTGGCAAAACCTAACGAATGGTCTCTTTGTCGAAATGGGTTTTAATTGTCCTACCCTCAGTAGCTAATATTCTACAACGGTAGGCATTACATGTGGTCTGCATCCTAGCGAAGAGTATACTCGTCACTAATCATATGTAAACATAGAACCTGTGAAAAATACACTTGTCCTATGCAACCAATGTGCATTTGCGCAATACATGTATATTGTTAAAATCAGCCCTAATTGGTAAAAATGGACTAGAACCTCATTGGAATTGAAACTGTCTATTTAAAGCTTCACGGGTCAAAGGCGACTGTTATAAACAACTACAGTGTTCCCTCTCTACAACGACACTTACAACAACGACTCCCTCCGTACAACGACCATAAACAAGACATTTAAGTCTCACGCTTTTAGTGCTGCAATATCAGCTGCTTAAACATGTATTCTGTTATTTTTCTCAAAGTTACATAATGCAATGATCACTGTTACAATTTCCTGACCAATGACAAATAGCTTGAATCCCGATCAGACGCCGCGTTACGCGGCGTCTGATCTGGATTCAAGCAGTTTGCAAATGTAAGCCGTTTTCTCTCCCTACAACGACTCCCTCCGAACAACGCACACAGTTTTTGTCTCTCATTGGGTGTCGTTGTAGACAGGGCCGGAGCACTGTACAACTTGAACAATTTCTTAATAGCTGCTAAACCTACCATGTCTTTGAAACGTTCACATTTAAGGCACAGGGTACCGTCACAATAGAAGTTTGAACCCCAAAAGAAAAAAAAAGTATGTAGATCTATAAACACTAGATATATAGACCTCCCTGTGATATAGACTATAGTCTATAGATCTAGTGTTTATACATTTTTTTTCTTTTGGGGTTCAGACTTCTATTGTGACGGTCCCCTGTGATTTAAGGATCCACAGCGGGAATAATTGTTTCCCGTTCAAACGAACCGATACGCAATACTATAAAATTGAGAAAACGACACAATTTTTAAAAGTTGACAAACTAACCGGAGCCTGATCTGGCTCTTAACTGATTGCAACAGGGCTGCTGTATCTCCGGATTTTTTTCCAGAAATCTTCGGATTTTTCTTAGTGTCTCCAGACCTACGGATTGTCCCCGAAATCTTTGGATTTATACTCTTACTTTTAAAATTTGGAATTTTATGCGTTTTTAAATTAGGAAACATTGATATAGGTGTCAAACAGTTTAGACCCAGTTAACGCGGCGTCTGATCTGGTACCAAACTGTTTGCATGATTATGATAATCCGACCTGCATCCAATATATATAATCCGATATAGTCTGGCATCAAAGGAGTTAAAGGTACTGTACTATTCCTAAAATCGCGCCTGAAATTTTGGATATTTTCGGATTTTTATGAGCAACTTATGGTAGCCCTGTTACAATGGAAATAAGTGTTATATCCTAAACGTGTTTATTTAACCCATTACCCCATAAATACGCCTTTTTACACCTTCAAATCATTCCTCAATTGAAGAATATAGCTCCATTTTATACAGTCATGAATATGTATCATTAGAAATATTTTCTGTATTCTAGAAGTTGGTAGCTTAAAGCAGGCTGAAAGTAAAGCAGAATGCGCCTTAAAGGCGCATTCTGCTTTACTTTCAACCTGATGTAAGTAGTCACCTATCTTCAAAGGCTATGGGGTAATGGGTTAAAACGTTCAATCCTAGTGTGACGAGTTTACGCATCAGTTACAAACATTAAACCTGTAAAGCGGAGTTCACTTGTTCTATGTAAACGGTGGAAAACCTAATCAGACTGAGAGGGCTCCAGAAGTCCCAGATCTGATCATGGTCTGCACTGTTTGTAATCAAGAAGTTTTTTCATAAAACAACCCTTCATCATCATGGATACTGCACTCCTTCACTAAAATTGAAGTTTATGTGCAGGCAATAGCCTAAACAATGGACTAGATTTAATTGGGAGTTGATTTTTTTCCTTATAAGTTTAAGGGGTTAATGATCGAGTAATTAGAAAATAATAACGTCCGAAACGATTGGGGGCGTAAATGTCTGGGATCGAACGGTGTTTACCGATGAGGTAACGTCATCCATTTTCGCGGAAATATGTCAAAGTCAGAGGGCTCTCTCACGAAGCACATTGGCATATTTTTACGCAGGTGATTTACCGATTCTATGAATAAAACTTAATCCAGGCCACAGGTATCTATCTATCTATCTATCTCTGGATACTGCCAACCCCTCTTGCGAGTATTATAGGCAGGAAAAAGTGCACGTCGGAGTGTTAGTAAAGTGAAAGAGTAAAAGAGCCTGGCAATAATTGTTGTCAGGAAAGAGTGAATCTAAAGGATCAACTATTCAACAAGATCAGTTCATTAAAATATTAGTTAAGTGAAGGTTCTTAAAAATGTAAGTAGAAGTTAAACTGCAGTTTCCCAACTTTATCTCCTTTTTATTTCCATGAAATCGAGTACAATAATTAGAACATTTGCACCTAATCCGTCCCATTTACATTTCTACATCTACATTGATACTATCATTATCAACAGTCAATTTCTGACTATACTGATAGGTCGGGACATTTGGACACAGGGGGCATGTTTGTCTTTATATCTGTTCATCACTTGTCAGCTATTTATAATGTTACAGTTAGTTTTAACTTGTCTTGCTTGAAGCCTTCACTGAAAAATCCAAACTCAACATTTAAACCTGTTAGCACCCACTTTGACGCTCACCTATTTTGACGCCATATTTGTTTACTAGTCATATGACCTAAGCAATGCACACTTGTTATTCTTTGTAAACAGGATCATTGAGGAAAAACTATGCTCCGTTTCAAACAAATGGCTGAAGGGGTACACCCAATGGCCCAGTATTGCTTCCCCTTGGCATTTGTTCAGATTCCAATGTCTGCTTTATCTGTCTTGTTAGTTGGCCATTCTCTCTATCTAATTTCTACAGGGCTGCCATAAGTTGGCATGAAAAATCCTAAAATTTTGAAATTTGCATTTTTCAATTGCGAATTTACGAATCGTACCTTTACCCCATAGCCTGTTTTTAGTTTTGTTGACACGTGACTACTTAAAGTAGGCTGGAAGTAAAGCAGAATGCGACTTATGGTGCATTCTGCTTTACTTTCAGCCTGCTTTAAGCTTCCATGCTCTCGAAAAAAAATCCGAAGATTTAGAAAAAATCAGGAGAAATGGCAGCCCTGTTTCTGGCACATGAAGACCATCATCAGCTTAATGCTTTTTGATGTTTGATTGTAGATGAAGTAATATCAAGCTTGTAGGATGTCAGAGAGGGAACATGAATCTCATCCAATAGAAGATCTCAGTGAAGATCCTGATGATGGGGAAACAACAGCACCTGAAGATACCCAGGGCTACAATAGTGTGGCTTCCACTTACTTTGACCAGAAGATTGTTATACCAAGAACTGATGCTTCTGTAAGCTAGGGGTTCAGATAATCTTTCTGCTTGCTTTAACCCATTACCCCATAAATACGCCTTTTTACGACTTTAATTTATTCCTCCGTTGAAGAAAATAGTTCCAATTCACACAGTCATGAATTTGAATCAGAAAAAAATAATTTCTTTATCCTAGCAGATAGAAGCTTAAAGCCGCCTGAAAGTAAAGCAGAATGCGCCTTAAGGCTTTACTTTCAACCTGCTTTAAGTGGTTAAGTGGTCACCTGTCGTCATAACTAGCAACAGGTTGTGGGATAATGGGTTAAGCTACCATCTGCTAAAATATGAAAAAATATTTATCTTCCATATTCATAACTGTTAACCCATTACCCCAAAAATACGCCTTTCGTTTATTTTTTCCTCTGAAGAAAAGAGATAAGATTTATACAGGTATGAATACCCTTTTTTACGACTTTGATTTATTCCTACATTGAAGAAAATAGGCCCAATTCACACAGTCATGAATATGAATCAGAAAAATAATAATTTCTTTATCCTAGCAGACAGAAGCTTAAAGCAGGCTGAAAGTAAAGCAGAATGTGCCTTAAGGCTTTACTTTTAACCTGCTTTAAGTGGTCACCTGTCGTCATAACCAGCAACAGGTTGTTGGATAATTGTTTAAGCTACCATCTGCTAAAATGTGAAAAACTATTTATCTTCCATATTCATTACTGTTAACCCATTACCCCCAAAATACACCTTTGATTTATTTTTTCCTCTGAAGAAAAGAGATAAGATTTATACAGGTATGAATACCCTTTTTTACGACTTTGATTTATTCCTACATTGAAGAAAATAGGCCCAATTCACACAGTCATGAATATGAATCAGAAAAATAATAATTTCTTTATCCTAGCAGACAGAAGCTTAAAGCAGGCTGAAAGTAAAGCAGAATGTGCCTTAAGGCTTTACTTTCAACCTGCTTTAAGTGGTCACCTGTCGTCATAACCAGCAACAGGTTGTGGGATAATTGTTTAAGCTACCATCTGCTAAAATGTGAAAAACTATTTATCTTCCATATTCATTACTGTTAACCCATTACCCCCAAAATACACCTTTGATTTATTTTTTCCTCTGAAGAAAAGAGATAAGATTTATACAGGTATGAATATGTTTTGTAAGAAATCTTTTCTATTTTCTTGCAGATGATAGCTTAAAGCAGGCTGAAAGTAAAGGGCTCCTCTGATCAGGGTCTGCGCTGTTTGATATTTTCATTGGTTTTTGTTGTCATATCAAAAATGCAATAGTAGACTGGTTTAAAATACCCGTACTTGAAGAATCCAAAAGGATTATAAATACCCACAAGAGAAATTTAGGGTTGAAGGGTTAAGAGAAATAAAGTTAAACAAATAGATCTGATCAGGATCTACACTGTTTGAAAAACATATAGTGGTATCCATCATAGAAAGGGTTTATGATAACTATTTTGTTTTCTTTTCAGAGCAAGTTCAGCTTCAGAAAGTTATGGGCCTTTACAGGCCCTGGTTTCCTGATGAGTATCGCCTATCTAGATCCAGGAAACATAGAGTCTGACCTGCAGTCTGGATCTGTGGCTAAATTCAGGGTAAGGCTTGATAAACAGTGCTAACAGTTGTTGTGACTTTCATACAGTGGAGAAAACGTTATTCTTTCTCGTTTAAACGCAAAGCACTAAAACGTAGAAAATAACAAGTTTTTGACATTTCTCTCTATTTATTTTAATCTGAGTGGCAAACAGTGTGGAGCCTGATCAGACGCCGGGTTACCTGGCGTCTGATCTGGCTCCAAACTGTTTGCAAAGGAAAAAATAGTTTAAGCGTAAACGCGTTTATTGGGAAAGAATAACGTTTTCTCCACTGTAATATATATGAGCTTTGCACGACAAAACCTGCCTTATTGCGTAGCAAGCACCGTTATCATCACAGGCTCTGTATCTGAGTTTGGTCTGCACTGCAATATACCGTATATAATACAGCTACATAAAATGCTTAACTCTTTGAACCCTAGTCCCGCATATAGGCGTGCTTTTCAAACAGTGTACATGTGAATAGTACACATGTCCTATACAAACAGTGAAGACCCAGATCAGAGGGCTCCGAAAGGAGCCCTCTGATCAGGGTCTTCACTGTTTGTCACAATGCCAAACATTGACAAAAACAACCCTTTAAAGTCAGAAATGGACTAGACTTAGATGGAAACTGGAATTGTCCATTTAAAGTTTCAGGGAGGAAAGAGTTAAGACGCATGTTGATGTCAAACAGTGTAGATCAAGACGTGGCGGCTGGCCTTGAACTACACTGTTTGAAATGCAATAAGGCAGGTTTTCTCATGGCAAGGCTTGTATGTTGTAACTACTTATTTTGATTGATTGAGTTGGGTTGGTTGTACGGCATCGCGGCTAATAAAATGGCCATATGGCGCAGATCCACCATCAATTTGAATAGTCTCTTCTATGAGATTTTTCTTCTATGACATGTTTCTAATTGGTAAACTAATGGTAGTCACAACACAGAGCTCCAGATAAGAGGGGTATTTCAAAAACTAAAATCTTTATTTCTCAAATAAACCCTATGGTGTCACTACTCATTAGAATCGTCTCTTCGAGACGATTCTAATGAGTAGTAACACCATAGGATTTGGTCGTAAAATGAGTGAGAAAGGGTTGGATTTGTTCAATTTACTCCCTCTTATCTGGAGCCCTCACAACATACCGTGGTTAAGACATTATTCTTTCCAAATAAACGCATTTACACTGTTATTTCTATAGCAAACAGTTTGGATCCAGATCATACACCAGGTAACCTGGTGTTTGATCAGGTTCCAAACTGTTTGCCACCCAAATTAAAATGAGTGGTAAAAAAATTCAACGTAAAATTTTCTCCATATTAACCCTTTACCTCATAGCTTGTTTATAGTTTTGAAGACAGGTGACCACTTAAAGCAGGTTGAAAGTAAAGCAGAATGTGCCTTAAGGCACATTCTGCTTTACTTTCAGCCTGCTTTAAGCTTAAATCTGCTAGGCTATGTAAATTTTTTGTAATGGTAATTGTTCATGAGGGTATAAACTGGAACTATTTTCTTCAGTGGAGGAATAAATTAAACACGCTAAAAGTCGCTTCTATAGGGGAAAGGGTTAATGCATTGCGATTCATTTGCGTTTAATTGAAAAAGAATAACGTCTTCCCTACTGTAATGGTAGTCTTATCTCATTCACCCCTGAAACTTTTAATTCGAATTTCAAAATGAGTCTAGTCCATTTTTGACTATTTAGGGTTGATTTTAAAGATATATTTCAGAATAACAAACAGTGTTGACCCTGATCAGAGGGCTCCTTAGGGAGCCCACTGATCAGGGTCTTCACTGTTTGCATGGGACAAGTGTAATACTCACAGGTACACTGCTTGTGAATGACGAGTATACTCGTCGCATCAATTCACTGAAGAAGCAAAGAGGACTCTGAATGCAGCACAAAAGGTATTACGGAAACTTTCATGCTGCATTAACCCTTAGCCTGCCACTCACGACTATAGCTCCATATGCAAACAGCTTGGATCCAGATGAGACGCCGAGTAACTCGGCGTCTCATCCGGATTCAAGCTGTTTGACACTCGGACAACATTTTCAGCAATTTTGTTTGAGCAACTTTGAAGCACTTTGAAACTTGAAGCAGACGAGAAATATAGCAGACGACAATTTATTTGGCGGGCTAAGGGTTAAAATGCTATTTGTTTTGAAACACACATGACATACGTCATACACGAGGACATCAATTGTCAGTAATGACATAATTTTAATATTTGTACATTTCAGTTGCTATGGTTACTTATGCTGGCAACAATACTTGGGTTGTTGATGCAGAGACTGTCACTCAGACTCGGTGTTGTGACGGGGATGCACCTGGCTGAGATTTGTTGTAAACTTTATCCCAAGATACCTCGCATTATCCTCTGGGTAATGGTGGAGATTGCCATTATAGGTAAAAATTTGCATTATCCTCTGGGTCATGGTGGAGATGGCCATTATAGGTAAAATGCTTGCATTATCCTCTGGGTAATGGAAGAGATGGCCGTTATAGGTAAAATGCTCGCATTATCCTCTGGGTAATGGTGGAGATTGCCATTATAGGTAAAAAGCTTGCATTATCCTCTGGGTAATGGTAGAGATGGCCATTATAGGTAAAATGCTTGCATTATCCTCTGGGTAATGGAAGAGATGGCCATTATAGGTAAAATGCTCGCATTATCCTCTGGGTCATGGTGGAGATTGCCATTATAGATAAAATGCTCGCATTATCCTCTGGGTCATGGTGGAGATTGCCATTATAGTTAAAAGCTTGCATTATCCTCTGGGTAATGGTGGAGATTGCCATTATAGGTAAAAGCTTGCATTATCCTCTGGGTAATGGTGGAGATTGTCATGATAGGTAAAAGCTTGCATTATCCTCTGGGTAATGGTGGAGATTGCCATTATAGGTAAAAGCTTGCATTATCCTCTGGGTCATGGTGGAGATTGCCATTATAGGTAAAAGCTTGCATTATACTCTGGGTAATGGTGGAGATTGCCATTATAGGTAAAAGCTTGCATTATCCTCTGGGTAATGGTGGAGATTGCCATTATAGGTAAAAGCTTGCATTATACTCTGGGTCATGGTTAGAGATTGCCATTATAGGTAAAAGCTTGCATTTTCCTCTGGGTCATGGTTAGGGATTGCCATTATAGGTTAAAGCTTGCATTATCCTCTGGGTCATGGTGGAGATTGCCATTGTAGGTAAAAGCTTGCATTATCCTCTGGGTCATGGTGGAGATTGCCATGATAGGTAAAAGCTTGCATTATCCTCTGGGTAATGGAAGAGATGGCCGTTATAGGTAAAATGCTCGCATTATCCTCTAGGTAATGGTGGAGATTGCTATTATAGGTAAAAAGCTTGCATTATCCTCTAGGTAATGGTAGAGATGGCCATTATAGGTAAAATGCTCGCATTATCCTCTGGGTAATGGTAGAGATGGCCATTATAGGTAAAATGCTCGCATTATCCTCTGGGTAATGGAAGAGATGGCCATTATAGGTAAAATGCTCGCATTATCCTCTGGGTCATGGTGGAGATTGCCATTATAGTTAAAAGCTTGCATTATCCTCTGGGTAATGGTGGAGCTTGCCATTATAGGTAAAAGCTTGCATTATCCTCTGGGTAATGGTGGAGATTGCCATGATAGGTAAAAGCTTGCATTATCCTCTTGGTAATGGTGGAGATTGCCATTATAGGTAAAAGCTTGCATTATCCTCTGGGTAATGGTGGAGATTGCCATTATAGGTAAAAGCTTGCATTATCCTCTGGGTCATGGTTAGAGATTGCCATTATAGGTAAAAGCTTGCATTTTCCTCTGGGTCATGGTTAGAGATTGCAATTATAGGTTAAAGTTTGCATTATCCTTTGGGTCATTGTTAGAGATTGCCATTATAGGTAAAAGCTTGCATTATCCTCTGGTCCATGGTTAGAGATTGCCATTATAGGTAAAATCTTGCATTATCCTCTGGTCCATGGTTAGAGATTGCCATGATAGGTAAAAGCTTGCATTATCCTCTGGATCATGGTGGAGATTGCCATATTATAGGTAAAAGCTTGCATTATCCTCTGGGTCATGGTGGAGATTGCCATTATAGGTAAAAGCTTGCATTATCCTCTGGGTAATGTCGGAGATTGCCATTATAGGTAAAAGCTTGCATTATCCTCTGGACCATGGTGGAGATTGCCATTATAGGTAAAAGCTTGCATTATCCTCTGGGTCATGGTGGAGATTGCTATGATAGGTAAAAGCTTGCATTATCCTCTGGGTAATGGTGGAGATTGCCATTATAGGTAAAAGCTTGCATTATCCTCTGGGTCATGGTTAGAGATTGCCATTATAGGTAAAAGCTTGCATTATCCTCTGGGCCATGGTTAGAGATTGCCATTATAGGTAAACGCTTGCATTATCCTCTGGGTAATGGTGGAGATTGCCATGATAGGTAAAAGTTTGCATTATCCTCTGGGTAATGGTGGAGATTGCCATTATAGGTTAACGCTTGTATTATCCTCTGGGTAATGGTGGAGATTGCCATCATAGGTAAAAGCTTGCATTATCCTCTGGGTCATGGTGGAGATTGCCATTATAGGTAAAAGCTTGCATTATCCTCTGGGTCATGGTGGAGATTATCCTCTGGGTCATGTTGGAGATTGCCATTATAGGTAAAAAGCTTGCATTATCCTCTGGGTAATGATGAAGATTGCCATTATAGGTTCAAAGTTTGCATTATCCCCTGTATAGTTAGAACTATTTTCTTTCCTGGAAGATAAACTAAATATGCTAAAAGGTGCTTCAAAGGGGTAAAGGTTTAAGGGATGTAAAACATCAACTTCATTTTATACATGTATTTTATATCATTTTTGTGTTTTAAAACAAATACATCTCCAGATAAGAGAGAGTATACCAATTAGGTCCAATATGCCTCAATTAAACCCGCCGTTATAACTACTGATTAGAATGAACTATTTGCAAACAGTCTCATGATAGGGCTGTGGTGAGATTTAAAGATTTTGGTATTTGAAATACTCTCCTTAACACTTTACTCCATAGAACGTATCTAGTACTGAACACAGATGACCACTAAAAGCAGGTTGAAAGTAAAGCAGAATGTGCCTTAAGGCAAATATTGTACATGAGAAGAACAAGATTGTCCTGTGCAAACAGTGAAAACCCGGACCAGAGAGCTCTTTTATCCCGTCACTACAGCCTCCGGTGACATAATAAAGGGGTAGCATAATAAACTATAGGTTTATCTGTACAGTAGCAGGTTTATCTGTATAGTAGCTTTATGAATACACCGGAACTATTTTTATTTTCATTACTCAAAGCAAATAGCAAAGACGTTGATTTTAGACGCAAAAAACACCCTAAATATGTTTGATAACGATTTAGCATCCATAAAAATAGAAATTTTTTTTTATTTGGATCAAGTGGGTTTTGAACGCGGATCGCCGTGATGGGAGACGTCGATGCTAACCGCTGGACCATAGGGGCACATACAAAGCGACGTCGATTTAAGTTATATAAAGTTTGTATATTGACGCGTTTTAAAAAAAAATCATTTAGATCGAAACTAACCAGAATAAACATTGTTTTTTAAAAACAAGTTCACAAATAAATCTACATATCCATACATTATTTCTATTCTCATATGGACCTACGCTTTTAGGAACCATTCTGCAATCGTCTCTGATTCTATTTTTAGCCTACTTCTACTAAAGTAAAGCCACAGGTACTTGACTTCGTTTTTCCGAGGGCACCACAAGAGATATACCGGTGATCTACTCTATTTTAGCATCAGTTTTAGTTAATAGTTTAGACTACCTGTTAGATCCTCGTTGTATACCTTGTCTTAACCCATTAAGCCATACTGACTCATTTTGACTCATTGCGCAATAGCCTCATACTAACTCATTTTGACTCACTTTAATCAACTAGCATGCATTGAGGTGAGCACTGATAATTGTTAATCGCTTATGAGTTAATGGGTTAATATATACGGTAATAGAAGTCTAGTTTTTAATAGATCTAGATCTATATGTCAAATACCTGTGGCTAAAGCAATACATGTACTGTGTACTGTAGAGCAACAAGTTGAAGGAAACTTTAGGTAGGCTTATAAACAAAGCAGAAAGCCAGCTTTAGTAGCAAATTTCAATATAATCATTGGATGGGATGTAGAGTTTGAATCTTAGCGGTCAGAAAAGAAACTGTTCCAAAACAATAAACAACCTTGACGAGTAACGCGAAAACTGGTGACAATTTCCAGTCGTTATTTTTGGCAATTTTAACTTCTGAGTTGAAGCGTAAAGTATAGCCTATTTGAGTTAAAATGTATAACTTGTCAAATTTGAATCGACTCACTTTTCCAGTTTGTTGCCAGTTTGTCACTCCAAGCATTTTGTTATGGTCATTTTTTTCTGTTGTGTAAGTATAACTAAGCGCAATTCGGCTGGGAGCGGTTATTATTTTTTTGTATGTCAGAAATTACATAAAACTTGTCAAATTAAGTATTATTGTACATTTGAAAGGCCAGAATCAGTCAGTGACGGGATAAATCGAATAATATGTCATTGCAGGATATAGGACTTGTTTATTCTGCTCGAGGAGAAATCACTGACCACTCGGCAAGCCTCGTGGTCAATGATTACTCCTCTCGCAGAATAAACAAGTCCTATATCCTGCAATGACATATTATTCTCTATTTATCAGGGTCAGTACTGATTGTCATATTGTAATAATTTAATATTGTTTGTTTTCATTACATTTGGTTAGCTGTGATTGGCTGTAATTTTTGTTTCATAACTCCATGAAAAAAATAAAATTCAGGCCACGCCTTGTCAGGACTACTTTCCCTTAGTCCAACTGCTCTTCACAAGCGCTGCATGAAGCAGGATGCCAAATGACGTCAATGACGTCGGCGTTACTACATAACAACGTCGCGTTTTGGCGGAAAATATATATGGCGGAGGGACTACAACCTACGTTTTAAAAGCGTTAAAAAAGAACATTCGCGTCAGATTCTCTATTTAACTTCTTTCTTAAATTCAGAAGTGATATTAAATTATATAAGGAATAATTCGGAATATTTATTGTATTCATGGAGGTATGAAAAAGAAACCTGGTCACACTTTTGTATGAAACCGCTTCGCGGTTTCATACAGTGTGACCAGGTTTCTTTTTCATACCTCCATGAATACAATAAATATTCGAATTATTCCTTAAATACATTGACAAAAACAATGTTAAAAAGTCGAAAATGGACTAGACCAAATAATTAATTGGAAACTAGAATAGTCTGTTTGAAGTTTTGGGGAAAAAATGGTTATTTACATTGTACATGTGTGTTTTCAGGATCAGATATGCAAGAAGTTATTGGGACAGCCATAGCCTTCTATCTATTGTCCAATGGAAAGTAAGTATGCTCATACACACAGTTTATTTTATACAGAACAGAATAGAACAGAACTATTTTAAACAGTAGAGAAGACATTAACCCATTACCCCATAAATATGCATTTTTACGCCTATAATTTATTCCTCCACTGAATAAAATAGTTCCCTGTTATACAGTCATAATTATGTATCATAAGAAATATTTTCTGTATCCTAGCAGATAACAGCTTAAAGCAGGCTGAAAGTAAAGCAGAATGTGCCTTAAGGCACATTCTGCTTTACTTTCTACCTGCTTTAAGTGATCATCTTTCATTAAAACTAGCTATTGGGTAATGGGTTAATATTTCCCTTTAACCCATTATCCCATATCCTCTTTCCAGTTTTGCAGATAGCATTAGGTGACTACTTAAAGCAGGTTGAAAGTAAAGCAGAATGTGCCTTTTAAAACCCTTTGAACCCTAGTCCCGCATATAGGCATCCTTTTCAAACAGTGTACAAGTGAATAGTTCACTTGTCCTATGCTAACAAAAGGAGCCCTCTGATCAGGGTCTTCCCTGTTTGTCATAATGTCAAACATTGACAAAACAACCCTTAAAGGTCAGAAATGGACTAAGCTAAAATGGAAACTGGAATTGTTCATTTAAAGTTTCAGGGAGGAAAGAGTTAAGGCACATTCTGCTTTACTTCCAGCCTGCTTTAAGCTACAATCTGCTAGAATATATAAAATATTCTTTATGATACATATTCATGACTGTAATAAATATTTTATTCAATGGAGGAATAAATTATAGGCATAAAAAGGGGTAGTGATGGGGTTAATAGGTTAAACGCATACAAAGCACAAACACAATGCAATAAAATTATATGGTAAAAATGACAACTTTTTGGCAATTCCTAATTGTGGGCTGGGAGGAGGATAGAATTCACTCATTTTGAATTTTTGTCCTTCCCTAACTTTAACTTTCAAACAATATTGCAGACAACAATATTGAAGAAGAGGGCAATATGATGTTGAAGGGGTTAAAAACCTCATGATAAATTTGGAGATGAAAGGGTTGCTTTAACTCTTTCCTCCCTGAAACTTTAAATGGACAATTCCAGTTTCCATTTTAGTCTAGTCCATTTCTGACTTTTAAGGGTTGTTTTTGGCATTATGACAAACAGTGAAGACCCTGATCAGAGGGCTCCTTTCGGAGCCCTCTGATCTGGGTCTTCACTGTTTGCACAGGACAATTTTACTATTCGCATGTGCATTGTTTGAAAATAACGTCTATATGCGGGACTAGGGTTCAAAGGGTTAAGTAATATGAAAATAAAATAGAAAGCTCTTTTACTTTCACCTGGCTTTAAGCTGTCACCTGTCTTTCATACCACCAATGAGCATTGTTTTTAGTAGTTGTAACGGAGGGGATAATGTGAGCTTTCCCTAAACTGTAAGGGCTTATACCAGTGCTCCCTCTCTACAATACCCAATGGGAGACAAAGATTGTGTGCATTGTTGTGAGGGAGCTGTTATAGGGAGAGAAATTGGCTTACATTTGCAAACAGCTTGAATCCAGATCAGACTGGCGTCTGATCTGGATTCAAGCTATTTGTCAGTCATCATTGTCAAAATATCCAATATGTGACTTTGAAAAAAACAATAGACAACAATTTTAAGCAGACGATATTGCAGCGGTTGAAAGGTTAGACATACCATAATTGTCTTGTTTGGGGAACAGCGGTAAGCCTTGTTGCAAGGAGGGAATCATTGTTCAGAGGTCCTTTGTGGGGAAGCAGCACTGTATGATCGTTTAACATTGATGACTTTTACCTGTAGGATCCCCCTGTACGCTGGAGTTATTATAACCATAGCGGACACATTCACATTCCTGCTGCTCGATAAGTACGGTCTAAGGAAACTGGAAGCGTTCTTTGGATTCTTGATAACTGTGATGGCTATAAGCTTTGGATATGAGGTAAGGAGGACAGACATCAACTAGCCTTGTCTTGTCTAGATTTTCTCACAACATTATGTGACCCTGTAACATCCTTAGTATATAACTCATATTTCTCAGCTATTCTATTGTACACTTATTTTGATTAATTTTACCTAATATGTTAAAGAGATATTGTAAAACCTGTGTTAAGTAACCACTGAATAAAAAATGCATGGTGATATTTACAGAAACATGACTGCTTAATGCAGGACAAAAGTAATGCAGAGCCTTCTGCATGACATTTTCCAAGAGTAAAGATGCCCCCTGTCATGAATACTACAAATATATACACATTACCAGTTGACAGTGCGATACAGAGTGATGTATTTAGCTCGAGACATTTTTGGCGGAAATAGCCGATCTGACGAGCGCCTTGGCGCGAGTCTGATCGGTTGTTTCCGCCAAAAACGTCGAGAGCTAAATGCAACACTCTGTTGCGCACTGCCAACTGGTGATGTGTTTATTATATGCCTTGAATACAACCCAGAAACAACTAAATAGTTGTTTAAATCATTTTATATCCAAAATTTATTAGTTATTTGAAGCAGAACTAGATTTTTTGTATGTCACAAAGAATAACGCGGCACTCTTACATGTACGTAAATGACGTCACGTCAAATCGAAAGCGAGGTCAGAGTAAAATACAAAGTGGCTGATACAAGGTGGCTGATACAGACTCTTGTATTTTACGCTGCAAATACACGCGGAAACGCTCGATATCACCCGAAGGCATATAATAAATGGTATTTTAAGTGGTCTCTTGGCACAGGTTTGATTGTATGACTATATTTACTGCAGTATGTGACTGTGGCCCCGAATCAGGGCGAGGTGCTGAAGGGTTTGTTTATCCCTTATTGTGAAGGCTGTGGATCCCGCCAGCTCCTGCAGGCAGTGGGGCTGATAGGGGCCATAATTATGCCCCACAACATGTACCTACACTCTGCCTTAGTGAAGGTAAGTCTCCATGAGTTATGCCCCTTTTGGAACTTAACCCTTACCCCATAAATATGCCTTTTCCTCCTTCAGTTTTTACCTTCGCCGAAGAAAATTGTTCCAATTCATACTGTCGTGAATATGCATCAAAAGAAATATTTTCTATATCCTAGCAGATGGTAGCTTAAAGCAGGCTGAAAGTAAAGCAGAATGTGCCATAGGCACATTCTGCTTTACTTTTAACCTGCTTTAAGTGGTCACCTGTTTTCAAAAATGGAATTAAGCTATAGGGGAAAGGGTTAAAATATTATAAATATGTCGTTTGCACACTTTTCCCGTACATTGACATGTTAATTTGATATATGACATTGTTTTGATGACCTACATATTTGTTTGTACTCCTTTTAAATTGTGTTAAGTTTTTCAGTAGCTATGCCCCTGTTGGGTATATAATGTACTGTTTGTAGTTCTTGTTTTGTATTTAATAAGTTTAATGTCTTTTGAAATGAGAAAGTTTTAATATGAATATGAAACGTTTTTGATCCTGATCATACTTGAATATTCTCAGCATCTAATCAGCATCAAAATCATTTAATTATTCCAGTAAAAATGCAGATATCTAAATACATCATGTACAAACAGTTACCTAGAATCTGATCTGGATTCAAAACGCCAAGTCATGGCCCCAAGGTTATAAAGCTTATGTGTTGAGTTTGAAATCGTTCTCATGCATTTGATTGATCAGATTTGAGTTTTTGCTTGAGAATGATTTCAGACTCAACTCAAAAGCATTAAAACATTGGACCCTGATTAGCGGCACAAAGCAATTTAAATATTTGATTGTTTCAATGTTTCAGTCTAGAGACGTGGACCGGTCAAAGAAATCTGCAGTTCAGGAAGCCAACTTCTACTTCTTTATAGAGGCCACGATAGCTCTGTTTGTGTCTTTTATCATCAACGTATTTGTGGTCTCCGTGTTTGCAGAGGGGTTTTATGGGCGTAACTCTACAGAGATAGTAAGTTACTTAGATAACCCATTACCCCATAGCCTGTTTCTAGTTTTGAAGACAGGTGACCACTTAAAGCAGGTTGAAAGTAAAGCAGAATGTGCCTTAAGGCACATTTTGCTTTACTTTCAGCCTGCTTTAAGCTACCATCTGCTAGAATATTGGAAATATTTCTTGTAATATATATGGGCCGTTCCATGCGAAAACCAGCATTAGTGACCAAAAATGTCGTTTTTAACGTTTTCTAAATCTAGAATCATTTCTTAGCAGTATAAAAGTTATTTGACGATTTTCTTATGCATATTAAGAAAGTGGGAGCTATTTAAAGTCAGAGGGTATCTTCGTTTTGAACGACGTTACGTTCAAGGTTTTGCCGTCATGTTTGATACGCTTGGTTGCACATTTATCAATTGACGTCATGTTTGATGTACGTTAAACAAGCCTGTATACGTTTTTATTTCATAAATTATCACTAAAAACTCATATACAGTTAGCTTATTTATACGTACATTAAAATTTATACTATGATGAATACATTAAAAACTCTCTATTACGACCAATAAATTACATAGTTTAGTTTGTGCTTAAGGCAGATGACTGCTTAAAGCAAGATGAAAGTAACACAGAAAGCTCATTACTTTTACCTCGCTTTAAGATGTCACCTATCTCTATAGATATTTTACTTCCAAGATTCCGTCATGACTTGTAAAGTCAAAATTTACGGGTACATGCGCCACATATAAAGTTAAACATGAGCCACATATAAAGCTTTACTGGGCGTTGACACAGCTCATGCTGCCAAACATAGGTTCGCACACGTCTGTACAAATGAATGAGCGAATAAATGACTTTATTTAAAACATTTCCTCAGTTCTTTGATTGATTCCGTCTTCATTGTACTCGACGGGCGTGAAAATAATTGTAAAAACATAAAGCAAATGTCAGCCATCTCACTCTCCCTAGAGAGGCCCTGACACACTCATACCTGAGCTTTTTCAATGGGTATTCTATCCAAAATAGTAAATATAAGAAACGGGACTCACATGAGATACTTCAGTGGTTCTTTGCTAGAGGTATGAACATCCTGATTAGGTGTTATCACCGAAAGTATTGTTGTCAGCAAGTTTCGTAAAATTCAGATTTATGCAATTTTAAATTGCAAAAAAATTAAAGATGAGTGTCAATCCGTTTGTGTCCACATCAAATGCTGTCTGATCCATATTTGGTTCCAAACCGTTTCCAATTTCTAATGAAGTCGGGATTATAGCAGGCAAAGGGTTAAATATGTAGAGACAAAGCAGTTTAATAGCAGATGAAAGAAACATGCAGATTTAAAAACTGAAAATAGTAGATCTATGAACCCTACATGACGAAGTGAGAGATTGTAACAGCAGAAAGCCATATATCCAACACTTGAGCAGATATATCAGGGCAGGCTAGAAACCCCAGGAAAACAGCAAAAGCGAAATCTTTCTACATGGTGGATCCAGAAATAAAGTAAAAATTAAAAAAAACATTTTTGTAGCACGACGGGAACCAGACTAAGGAGATACACAAGCATTACATCACATAATCTTATGGTTATATGACGTCATATTGTGACGCTGATCGGAATGTAAAAATTTCCCACGGTCGTACATGTATGTAGAAATACAGTAGCACCTCTGAAAACCGGACACAAACACCAACGGTTTCCTAACATGTAGTCGTCCAATGTAGCGCGATTACATTACAGAAAACTCATATAAGAGCTATCTGCAACACAACCGCAACCCTAAATGCACCCATACGCGTTAGATCCCTTTTACAAATCTCAGAAGTGTCCTGATATCATAGGTTTACCTGTAATATTAATCAAGACACGTTCGAACCCCAAATAAGAAAAGACGATAGACCCCCTTTTATGCAAACAGCTCAAAACCACACCAGACCCTTAGTGTCTCAGCCCCTATATTGTGTGTTAATACTGGCTACCACCAGCATGGACTATAGCTGCGGCACTACACAAGGAACCACGTCGGCTTGGCGTTTTCAATATATATCTGTGTTGCCGTTTGAATAAAACCAAATTCATTTATCAGTGTAGCTATAAAGTTATCTGCTTTTACGCTTTACAGTTCTTTGAGATTAGAATTGTTTCCTAAGCAAAACGAACAAAACCACAGACGATGACCCTGTGTCTGTAAGACGCATATGATGCCCCCTGTAGTTGCATGCACCGTAATCGCTAAATATTGAAGCAGATCAAGTCCTGATCACATGTAAATATTAGTTACATATGTTCACTCTACAAATGTGTAGCTCAACAACTATACGAGGAGTTAGACGGACAAAATATGTACCATTGCACGAACCTTATGATGCAAAAATTGATTCAATTCAACTGGCTGTAATTCTGTGGAAAAAAAGCAGATCAAAATCTGATCACATGCATATATCATGTGCCTGGAAATAGTCTGCAAAGTTATAAGGTTATAGTTTAAAAACTGTAGGACAGGAGGAGTAAGTGCACAAAGTAAGTACTGTACTGTATATGGGGGACGGACGGAAAGACAGTGGTATTTTAACAGTATGCACCCAACTTATTAGCACGGGCATAGCACTCAAATAATTTTATTTCAAAAGAAAAGCAGTCACTAGTCAGACACTGAGAGTACCGTTTTCTATGCTGAAAATGTTAAGACCCATACAGGGATAAATTTAGAAATTAGAAGAACGAGTCCTCGGGATGCACATTATGCAAAAGAAAAGTCCTTGAAACAAAAATAGTGGCCTTAAAAGACATTACCCCAGCCCATTCATTGATTCCCTTCCCCATTGTTCTCACTAGGCTTGAAAATAACTGCAAGGCATGGGAAACGTGTGCTCAGCCAATGTCAGCAATCTCAAGCTTTCTATAGAGGCCCTGACATACTCACACTCAAGGGTTTTTTCATTGGGTTTTACTAACCAAACTATCAAATATAAAGTGCGGGCCTCAGATGAACGCCGAACTGATTCTTTGCCTAAACATCTGTACTGTTAATAGCATGCTGCATGCTTGAAAATTTCATTGTAGCTCTCCCACCTAAGCCTGTAGCTATTATCTTTAAAATACTTAATTGTTAAATTTCTCTATTATTACCTGTTTAGTTTGTATACCACCTTCAATTAACTTCATGTATTCATGTAGAACATGAACTGAGCGAAATAAAGAATTTGAATTTGAATTTGAATTTGAATTTTGCTTTGCCTGAAACTTTGTAGATATACGGTGATAGGTGTTACCACCCAAGCTAGGTCAAGTAATGTCTTTAAGGTTCAAACTTAGCCCATTACCTCGTGGCATATTTTAGTTATGGAAAAAGGTGGCCACTTAAAGTTGGTTGAAAGTAACGCAGAATGCGACTTAAAACGCGCATTCTGATCTACTTTCAACCTAGTCACCTGTTTTAAGCTGCACTCTGCTAGGATATTGAAACTAGTCTTTTCAGCGGAGAAATAAATCAATCGGTGGTCTAGAAAGGCCGTTTAAAACTTACTGGTTCATTGGACTCACTAGTCCACGCTATATGTACAGTAAGAGACTGCGAGCTATTTTTCGACTTCAGGAGGACGGCACCCGTCAAAAGTTAACTTGTCGTCACTGGGGTTCATTGATGAGATTAGGGATTCAAAACTTTTCAACAATTGAGTCCATGAGTATAGTTAAGAACTCGCCCGCGTGACAATTCTACATATTATACATGCATGTACTAGCCACAGATAGTCAGATACCCACCTACACACAACTTCATTTAAACCCGTCATATAGCTGATCAGTAACCGCAATTTGATTTTTTTTTATTTGAACAGCGCATCTTACGCTGCACTTATCTTTTGAAAGGTGATCTTGAAACGACATGTCTTCCTACCAATGCATAACAATAGGAATGCATTTTAAAATAAATCTAGTCATCTAGATCTAGATCTACTCTAGCCAAACCTTGTTTTCATAAATCATGGCGCCATTGTTTTGGTGGGCGTGTCGAACGGTAGTTGAAGACGATTCTTTCGTGAGTAAAATTATTGATAAAAACACCAGCACATACCAAATCAGTATCGTAATGTGTTAAATACATATCAAATTTAAGTAAATCATATCCAAAAATATTAAATAACCACTTACTTCGATTTTTGAACCCGTTTACCTTCAAAATACATCATAAACACAGGCCATAGACTCGCAAGTCGGAGGTTAAATATTGATTTTTTGACGTCACTTTAAAGCTGGATTTACCGTAATGACGTCGTATGTCACTAATGCTGGTTTTCGCATGGAACGGCCCATATTTAATACTGTATAAATTGGAACTATTTTCTTAAGTGGATGAATAAATTAGAGGCGTAAAAAAGTTTTTATGGGGGAAAGGGTTATAGTTATATCAGTTAACCCTATCCTCAATAGCCACCAGGGCATATCAACTTTATCCATCTGTGTTTACTCTTTCAACCCTATTCACGCATACAGTGGAGAATGTGTTATTCTTTCCCAATAAACGCGTTTATGCTAAAACTATTATTTGCAGTGCAAACAGTTTGGAGCCAGATCAGACGCCGGGTAACCCGGCGTCTGATCAGGCTCCAAACTGTTTGCCACCAAGATAAACAAGAATTATCAGAATTGTCCAAAAGTTGTTCTTTTCTACGTTTTAGCGCTTTGCGTTTGCGTACGTTTGCGTTTAAACGGGAAAGAATAACAGATTCTCCACTGTATATGCCTCCTTTACAAACAGTATACCTGTGAAGAGTATACTTGTCATATACAAACAGTGTAGACCCTGATCAAGGAGCCCTCTGATTAGAGTCTACACTGTTTGTTATATTGTAATATATTGACAAAAACAACCAGAAATCGTCACAAATTGACTAGATTAAATATGAAACTGGAATTGTCTATTTGAAATTTCGCGGACGAAAGGGTTAAAAGACAGACATTTTCTTACTTTAATCCATTACCCCATAAATACGCCTTTTTACGTGTTTAAAATATTTCTCCACTGAAGAAAATAATTCCAATTTATACAATCATAAATATGTATCATAAGAAATATTTTTATATTTAATAAGATGATAGCTTAAAGCAGGCTGAAAGTAAAGCAGAATGTGCCTTAAGGCACATTCTGCTTTACTTTCAAACTGCTTTAAGTGGTCATCTATCTTCAAAACTGGAAATAGGCTATGGGGTTATGGGTTAAGGCTTTCATCCATAGCTCGTCTTAGTGTTTTTGGATAGGTGGTTAATTCATCCATCTATCAAGATGCCAGCAAAGTTTCCAATGGGTTGTAAACAGCACGTGACTGAAGCATAAAAAAGTGGTAGGTTGAGGCATCAAATGTATTTATATGGAGTAGAGGGATACAGCGCTTCCTCCCAACAATGGCTTTTGCAACGACAATTCCCTCCGTACAACAATGCTTGCTGCTGTTCCTTAATTTAACCCTTTCCCCCATGGAAGCGCCTTTTAGCGCATATAATTTATTCCTCCACTGGTGAAAATAGTTCAATTTATACAGTCATGAATATATATCATAAATATTTTCTATATTTTAGCAGATGATAGCTTAAAGCAGGCTGAAAGTAAAGCAGCATGTGCCTTAAGGCACATGCTGCTTTACTTTCAACCTGCTTTAAGTGGACACTTATATTTAATACTAGAAACATGCTATGGGGGAGGGTTAAACAATAATAATTACATATACCACTTTCACTGCTGCAATATCGTCTGCTGAAAATTGTTGTCTGCTGTTTTTTTCTCAAAGTAACATATCAGTGAACATTTTGACAGTTCTAGAAAAAATAATGATGAGTGACAAAAAGCTTCAATCCTGATCAGACGCCACTTTACCTGGTGTCTGATAGGGATTCAAGCTGTTTGCAAATGTAAGCCAAGTCTTAATTTTCCCTCCCAATTACAACTCCCTCCGAACAACACATGCAATTTTTGTCTCCCATTGGGTGTTGTTGGAGAGAGGGGGCACTGTAATATAACAGAAACTCATGAAGATTGTGTCCTTTGTTTTCAGTACAACAGTTGCAATAAGAGTGGAAACCCACATGCTGAGATTTTTAATGTAAGTATTTCTTTTACATATGTCAACAACCTATAATCATCCCTCTCTAGTTATGTACATGTACATTGATGAATTTTGCAAACAGTTTGGATTCAGATGAGATGCTTAGTGACTTGGCACCTCGTCTGGCTCCAAACTGATTGACACTTAAGGGAAGGAAAAGTTAATTGCAGTTCTAGAAAATTTCTAGACGATGGCAGGTTAAAAATGCACTAGACTTTTGAAAAAGAGACAACTTATTTAACAGGAGAGGGGTATTTACCTTTCATTAAAATGTAGAAAAAAGACAACTTATTGACAATCCTGACCATTTATTTTAATCTGAGTGGCAAAACAGTTTGGTAACCCGGCGTCTGATCTGGCTCCAAACTGTTTGCACTGCAAATAATAGTTTTAGCGTAAATGCGTTTATTGGGAAATAATAACGTTTTCTCCACTGTTTGATCTACATCAATAGTTATGCTTTCTTTCAGACTACAGAATCTGATGTTGAAGTGGACATATTTAGGGGAGTAAGTAACATTCATTTTATATCAACTATTGCCAACCATCACAAATATTACTATTCATACCCTGAAAAAACCGCTGTAGTTCCAATTTGCGCTTGTTCGAAACATGCCCACATTTCAAAGGTAAATCGTGGCTAGCCCAATTTTAACTTTGAAATACAAGCATGTTCGACTTAACTCTTTCCTTCCTAAAACTTTAAATGGACAATTCCAGTTTCCATTTTAGTCTAGTCCATTTCTGACTTTTAAGGGTTGTTTTTGTCAATATTTGGCATATGACAAACAGTGAAGACCCTGATCAGAGGGCTCCTTTCGGAGCCCTCTGATCTGGGTCTTCACTGTTTGCATAGGACAAGTGTACTATTCACATGTATACTGTTTGAAAAGGACGCCTATATGCGGGACTAGGGTTCAAAGGGTTAAGGGAGATCAAATTACCGAAATTGAGTTGTTTGCAAGGGTTTGCTTCAAATGTTATGATTCAATTCTCAAATAGTTTAGATCAAATTTTAGGTCCTGATCTGATCTATATTTAAACTTGTTTTCAGAAGGTTTTAGAAAAAGATTAAGTTTTATTGATCTAAGATTGATAGATATTTCAGGTACTTAATTGAAGCTTGCTTTATCTCATTTATGTAGTCCTCATAGAGAGACCCATTGAAATTGTTTGCTGCATCGTGACAGGTTATTGCTTGAAGCAGGCTGAAAGTAGCTTTTCTGCTTTACTGCAACCTTTCATATCTCTTTACTCTCCATTTCTAATTTTGAAGACAGGTGAACACTTAAAGCAGCTTGGAAGTAAAGCAAAAGGCACATTCTACCTTACTTTCAGCCTGCGGTAAGCTACCATCTGCTAGGATAAAGAAACTAGTGTTTATGGTGAATACTCATGACTGTATCAATTGGAACTTTTTTCTTTGGTGTAGGATTAAATTAAAGGCGCAAAAATGTGTATGAAGTAAAAGGTTAAACAACTACTAGTCTTGCTTACAGAAAACAAAGTATAATTGAAATACAGTAAAACCTCGCTATTACGACCACTAAATTATGTTAATTATTAGGGTGTTTACGATAGGTGACCGCTTGAAGCAAGGTGACAGTGAAACAGAAAGCTCCTATAGGAGCTTTCTGTTTCACTGTAACCTTGCTTTAAGCTGTCACCTGTCTATTATACACTCAATTAGCCTTCATTTTAGTGGTCGTAATAGCGAGGTTTTACTGTATCTATTCTATGATAAAGTCAGTGTTTGTTGTTACAGGGAGTTTTCCTTGGGTGTCAGTTTGGGTTGGCTGCCATGTACATATGGGCTGTGGGTATCTTAGCAGCAGGTCAAAGTTCAACAATGACTGGAACATATACAGGACAGTTTGTAATGGAGGTTTGTATAAACTGAAAAGATTTATTAAGTCTTTCAACCCTAAGTTACTCTTGTGGGTTATTAGGTTCCCTTTTGGATCATTTTGGTTACAAAAAACATGAACCAGTCTACTTTGAATTCAGGGTAGTTTAATAAATACTGCTCTAAATTAACAAACCACCTTTCTTCAGATGGGGAAAACATTTTTTGCGTTAAAAGGTGTATCTATGGAGTTAAGGGCTTACCCATACCCACATTGAAGCACCTTTTGATGCCGTACCTAATATAAATTTCTTCTATGCATTTAAACTGGCCTGGCATAGGAAACCTTTCCTGCATCCTGACAGCTGGATGCTTAAAGCAGGCTGAGAGTAAAGGAGAAAGCTCCTTAACTCTTTCCTCCCTGAAACTTTAAATTGACTATTCCAGTTTCCATTTAAGTCTAGTCCATTTCTGACTTTTAAGGGTTGTTTTTCTCAATGTTTGGCATTATGACAAACAGTGAAGACCCTGATCAGAGGGCTCCTTTCGGAGCCCTCTGATCTGGGTCTTCACTGTTTGCATAGGACAAGTGTTCTATTCACATGTACACTGTTTGAAAAGGATGCCTATATGCGGGACTAGGGTTCAAAGGGTTAAGCTACCATCTGTCAATAAAATTGAAACTAATATAAATTACTTCTATGTATCTAAACTGGCCTGGCATTGGAATCTTTTCCTGCATCCTGACAGCTGGACACTTAAAGCAGGCTGAGAGGTACAGTGGAGAAAACGTTATTCTTTCCCGTTTAAATGCAAACGTACACAAACGCATAGCACTAAAACGTAGAAATGTACAACTTTTTGACAATTCTGATAATTCATGTTTATTTTGGTGGCAAACAGTTTAGAGCCTGATCAGACGCCGGGTTACCCGGCGTCTGATCTGGCTCCAAACTGTTTGCACTGCAAATAATAGCTTTAGCGTAAACGCGTTTATTGGGAAAGAATAACGTTTTCTCCACTGTAAGCAGAAAGCTCCTCAAACAACCACCTGTCAATAAATTAGAAACCATGCTGTTGTGTAATTTATAAACATTAGCTTATACAGTACTGAACCTTATTAAATTAAATTGATAATCGCAAGCGAATTGCCATCGAATCGCCATCGAATCGGGCGCTTGAAAAAGTAAACCGTGTGCTTGAGTCGTTTCACAGGATTTTTCCAAAGTGGTTGTGACAAAAATGGAATGGAAAAACATTAAGGAAGGCATATTTGCAAATATTGGTGAGATACACAATTCAGGCAAACTTAACGCGTTAATTGCGGTGGAAAATATTCACAAGCGAATTGCCACCGAATCGCAAGCGAATTGCCATCGAATTGCAAGCGAATCGCAAAAATTGTTAATTTAATAAGGTTCAGTACTGTCTGATATTTGCAGTACTATTATATGTGTCTACAGTTTGCAATGTAAGGTAGGCTTTTGTTTTTCAGTGGAGAAGATCTGAATCTGAAAAAAGTACGTCGTAGAATCGGATAAAGGCTTTTAGATGACGGAAGATGTTGTTCTTTCTAGTTTACACGAAACTAAATACAAACCCTGTACAATAAAATGTAGAAAATTACTGCTCATTGACTATTCTGAGGATGGAGTGTGGTCAGGTGCCAATGTCTGATCCAAACTGTTGGCAGTGGACATACAGTTGAACTTTGATATCTCGAACTCGGTTAGGTCGAACATACCCGTATTTCAAAGTTTTAACTTTGAAATACGGGTATGTTTGACTTAACCGGTCATGAAATAATGCTATTCATGTTTCGACAATTCGGATAGTTTGAATTAAGCGAGCTCGAGATATCGAAGTTAGACTGTATGTATTTAACAAAATAATGTTTACTTGGAAAGAATAGTGTCTTCTCAACTGTATCAACTTACATGAATTTAATAAAATTATGTTATCTTTAAATCTCTCTATAAAGACCAGTTAATTATTTTAATTATTTTGTGTTTCAGGCAGGTGACTGCTTAAAGCAAGGTGTAAGTAAAATAGAAAGCTCCTTTAGACAGGTTTTGACTGTATTTGTTTTCAGGGGTTTCTAGATCTGAAATGGAAACGCTGGCAGAGAGTTTTAGTGACGCGAACTATAGCCATATTACCCACCATCATGTTGGCCATATTTGAGGGCATCGAGGACCTGACATACATGAATGATCTGCTCAATGTGTTGATGAGTCTTCAGCTTCCGTTCGCTCTGATACCTGTGCTAACCTTCACCAGTACATCGGATGTTATGGGGGACTTTGCTAATGGCATGTGAGTACCAGACTGCTGAGCTATTGTCAGTGCTTGCCTTCCTTAAGTCTTTCAACACTAAGTAACTCTTGTTTAGTTTACACCAGACTGCTGAGCTATTGTCAGTGCTTGCCCTCCTTAAGTCTTTCAACACTAAGTAACTCTTGTTTAGTTTACACCAGACTGCTGAGCTATTGTCAGTGCTTGCCCTCCTTAACTCGTTCAACACTAAGTAACTCTTGTTTAGTTTACACCAGCATGGTAAGCTATCGTCATTGCTTGCCCTCCTTAAGTCTTTCAACACTAAGTAACTCTTGTTTAGTTTACACCAGCATGGTAAGCTATCGTCATTGCTTGCCCTCCTTAAGTCTTTCAACACTAAGTAACTCTTGTTTAGTTTACACCAGCATGGTGAGCTATCGTCATTGCTTGCCCTCCTTAAGTCTTTCAACACTAAGTAACTCTTGTTTAGTTTACACCAGCATGGTAAGCTATCGTCATTGCTTGCCATCCATAAGTCTTTCAACACTAAGTAACTCTTGTTTAGTTTACACCAGCATGGTGAGCTATTGTCAGTGCTTGCCATCCATAAGTCTTTCAACACTAAGTAACTCTTGTTTAGTTTACACTAGCATGGTGAGCTATTGTCATTGCTTGCCATCCATAAGTCTTTCAACACTAAGTAACTCTTGTTTAGTTTACACCAGCATGGTGAGCTATTGTCAGTGCTTGCCATCCATAAGTCTTTCAACACTAAGTAACTCTTGTTTAGTTTACACCAGCATGGTGAGCTATTGTCAGTGCTTGCCATCCATAAGTCTTTCAACACTAAGTAACTCTTGTTTAGTTTACACCAGCATGGTGAGCTATTGTCAGTGCTTGCCATCCATAAGTCTTTCAACACTAAGTAACTCTTGTTTAGTTTACACCAGCATGGTGAGCTATTGTCAGTGCTTGCCATCCATAAGTCTTTCAACACTAAGTAACTCTTGTTTAGTTTACACCAGCATGGTGAGCTATTGTCATTGCTTGCCATCCATAAGTCTTTCAACACTAAGTAACTCTTGTTTAGTTTACACCAGCATGGTAAGCTATTGTCAGTGCTTGCCCTCCATAAGTCTTTCAACACTAAGTAACTCTTGTTTAGTTTACACCAGCATGGTGAGCTATTGTCATTGCTTGCCATCCATAAGTCTTTCAACACTAAGTAACTCTTGTTTAGTTTACACCAGCATGGTGAGCTATTGTCAGTGCTTGCCATCCATAAGTCTTTCAACACTAAGTAACTCTTGTTTAGTTTACACCAGCATGGTGAGCTATTGTCAGTGCTTGCCATCCATAAGTCTTTCAACACTAAGTAACTCTTGTTTAGTTTACACCAGCATGGTGAGCTATTGTCAGTGCTTGCCCTCCATAAGTCTTTCAACACTAAGTAACTCTTGTTTAGTTTACACCAGCATGGTAAGCTATTGTCAGTGCTTGCCCTCCTTAAGTATTTCAACACTAAGTAACTCTTGTTTAGTTTACACCAGCATGGTGAGCTATTGTCATTGCTTGCCATCCATAAGTCTTTCAACACTAAGTAACTCTTGTTTAGTTTTCACCAGCATGGTGAGCTATTGTCAGTGCTTGCCATCCATAAGTCTTTCAACACTAAGTAACTCTTGTTTAGTTTACACCAGCATGGTGAGCTATTGTCAGTGCTTGCCATCCATAAGTCTTTCAACACTAAGTAACTCTTGTTTAGTTTACACTAGCATGGTGAGCTATTGTCATTGCTTGCCATCCATAAGTCTTTCAACACTAAGTAAGTCTTGTTTAGTTTACACCAGCATGGTAAGCTATTGTCATTGCTTGCCCTCCATAAGTCTTTCAACACTAAGTAACTCTTGTTTAGTTTACACCAGCATGGTGAGCTATTGTCAGTGCTTGCCATCCATAAGTCTTTCAACACTAAGTAAGTCTTGTTTAGTTTACACTAGCATGGTGAGCTATTGTCATTGCTTGCCATCCATAACCCTTTCAACACTAAGTAACTCTTGTTTAGTTTACACCAGCAGCCCTCTGATCTGGGTCAACACTGTTTGCAAATGTAATGAGTATATTTAAACAGATTTATGGCGGTGAAAGAGTTAACCAGGATTAGACTTTAAAATAAGGGCATATACTTGAAATTCATCTGTAGAAATATGGATTCTTTCAAATTAAGTGAGCTTTATATATAAAGTTTTGACTGTATATTCATGTCCAAAGTGATAAAAATGCATTGCTGGCATGCTGAAAGAAACCTTAATTAATTTAAAAGTTAAAATGTGAAAGAAAGTTTATGGTACACAAAAAAGTGATATTTATCATTAAAGTTATGGACATATTATATTGCACATAAGCAAGCTCTGTTTATATAAACTCATTATCCCCTGCAAAGGAAAACACCAGTTCACAATAAAGGTTGGTCCATTTTAGACTATTTAGGGTGTTTTTTTAAATAATTTATTACAAATGACAAACAGTGAAGTACCTGATTAGAGGGCTCCTGCAGGAGCCCTCTAATCAGGGACTTCACTGTTTGCATTAGACAAGTGTACTCTTCACAGCTACACTTTTGGTAGAGGATGCATATATGCATCACTAGGGCTTGGTGAGTTAATAAAGTTTCCATTGTATTTTCTCTTCCAGCGTGATGAAATGTATTGCTGGCATGCTTACTGTAGTTGTGATTGGGATCAACCTGTTCTTTGTGGTCGTGTTTATGCAGAAGTTACCGTCCCACTGGGCTGTGTACCTGGGCGTGGCCCTCATCGTCTTCCTGTATCTCGCATTTGTGTTTTATTTAGTAAGTAAAGTCAAACTTGCAGGGCTGCCATTTCTCCGGATTTTTCCTAATTCTCCGGATTTTTTTCCAGTACATGGTAGCTTAAAGCCGGCTGAAAGTAAAGCAGAGAATGCGCCTTAAAGGGACTCGCAACCGGATGGTGTACTTGTCAAAATAAAATAAGATAATCAAATAAAATCAAATTTGTGGCATTATTTGGCTTCTGACATTAAAAAATATGATCAGTCCAAAAAAAGTCTCAAGAATCGGCACCGAATCTTAGTTTTTTAAGATATTTTCCATCGTTTTTCTATAGCGTTAGCTAACGGTATAGTTGTTGTTGTTGCTTCTTTACACGGGCTCAGACATAAACCCGAGACGAATAAAGTAGTAAAAGAGTACTATCGATCGCTACTAGTGAAGTACGTTAATTCGCTACTATAGATATAGAGAGCGCTGATAGCCGAGGTAGTATAGGAGCTTCCTCATTTTTTCACGTTTCTCTCCGCATGGAGGGTCACGGGTTCGAATCCCACCAGGGCTTCTTCTTTCTTTTTTTTTTTGAAATGGATTTTTTAACAGAATTTATTATTCTTAACTAAATCTTACCCATTTATATAAGCATTTGACATATATTTACAAATTACTATTTTTAATGCTAAATCCGGTTGCGAGCCTCTTTAAGGCGCATTCTGCTTTACTTACAGCCTGCTTTAAGAAGTCGCTTGTCAATAAAACAAGAAACGGGCTATGGAGTAAAGGTACGATTTGTAAAATCGCACTTGAAAAATGCAACTTTTGAATTATTAGAATTTTTCATGTCAACTTATGGCTACCCTGAACTTAGTTTTATATTTAACACTTTCGTTCATAGCTGTTTCTAGTGATTGTGGTTGCATAAGTAAGACAGCCTGACCTGACCCCCAAACTGTTTGAAACGGAAAAACTGTTTTCAAATGAACTTTTTTATTTGGAAAGAAAAACCTCTTCACCACTTTACTTGCATGATTGTAGCATCTTTTTTACAGATAAAGAAGGGAATAATTGTCACTATTGTTACTACAGAATTGGTACGGTTCTTTGGCTGATACAATTTTCCATCTACTTGCAGGTCTGGTTTTGTCTCATCATTTTGGGCTTTAAGCTCCTGGCAAGGATACCAGTAAGTAACTAATGTATTATGTAGGAATCCTTACAATGCCACATTTTCAAATGGACTCATCCTTTTGATGCCCCCAGCATAATGAGTGTCTATGGAGTGAAGGGTTGCCTTTGTAACCCATTACCCCATAAATATGCCTTTTTACACCTTTAATTTATTCCTCCACTGAAGCAAATAGTTCCAATTTATACAGTTATGATTGTGTACAGTAAGAAATATTTTCCTTTATCCTAGCAGATTTTAGCTTAAAGCAGGCTGAAAGTAAAGCAGAATGTGCCTAATGGCACATTCTGCTTTACTTTCAACCTGATTTAAGTAGTCTCCTATTTTCAAAAGTAGAGTCAGGCTATAGGGTTAAAGGGTTAAAATGCTAGTGGCATCCTAGAAGTGGGTGTCTTGTTTCTAAACTCCTCCTACAGTGGAGAATCTGTTATTCTTTCCCGTTTAAACGCAAACGTACGCAAACGCAAAACACTAAAACGTAGAAAAGTACAACTTTTTGACAATTCTGATTAGTCATCTTTATCTTGGTGGCAAATAGTTTGGAGCCTGATCAGACGCCGGGTTACCCGGCGTCTGATCTGGCTCCAAACTGTTTGAAGTGAAAATAATAGTTTTAGCGTAAACGCGTTTATTGGGAAAGAATAACAGATTCTCCACTGTAGTCGGCATATTACTGTGTCTTAGATGAGTAATGACTCTCTGGTTGGTATTAGCCCTTCTCTGGCTGAATATTCACAATCAATTAATTATATAAATCTCTTTATCACATAATTTGCGGTCTGGGAGTTGCATAAAGCGATTGTATAAATATCGTAATCCAATAGTGGAATATCGTTTTTTGGGCTCCGGCCTAACTTGCTCGTCCATAAGCGCTGCATGTAGCGGGGTGCCAAATGACGTCATTTACTATGACGTTAACGTAAACAACATAACGTTTGGCGGAAAATCTATATAGCGGAGGGTCTACAAACTACGGCTTCAAATCAATTTAATAGGTGCTTGAACTTGTAATGTGATAAATAGAATATCACATTCGTGTTCATTATTTATCATTTTTAATAAACTCGTTGACTAAAATGAATATGACGCTCGCCAAGGCTCGCGTCATATTATTTTAGTCAACTCGTTTATTAAAAATGATAAATAATGAACACTCATACAATATCCTCTATGTCCACTATGAACATCTATCGTAGCTATTAAATTGGCTAATAAAAATAAAGGGTGCAGCTTATGTGAAAAGATGGTGCATACCCTGATCAGACAGCTCCTTCTGTATTAACCCATTCCCCCCATAAATACGCCTTTTCACGCCTATAACTTATTCCTCCACTTAAGAAAATAGTTCCCTTTTATACAGTCATGAATATGTATCCTAAGAAATATTTCTATATTCTAGCAGACCTTAAAGCAGGTTGAAAGTAAAGCAGAATGCACCTCTTTTAACCTGCTTTAAGTGGTCATCTTTCTTCAAAACTAGAAACAGGCTGTGGGGGAATGGGTTAAAGACAGGCGCCAGCTTAAATCAAGATACAAATAAATCAGAAAAGTCCTACAGCATTCTTTTGCTTTATTGTCAGCTTGCTCTAAACTCTTCCCTCATAGCAGCACCTTTTCACACCCTTTATCTATACTACAGTGAAATGTTTTTTCTTGATTCTACCAAGTTGTGAATGGATGCTATGAGAGTCTCTTCCTATATCTTGAAACCAGGTTGTGTAAAACAGACTGAAATTTATCTTAACCCTTTCCCCCATAGAAGCGACTTTTAGCGTATTTCATTTATTCCTCCGCTGAAGAAAGTAGTTCCAGTTTATATCCTCATGAACAATTACCATTACAAATATTTTATATAGCCTAGCATATTTTAGCATAAAGCAGACTGAAAGTAAAGCAGAATGTGCCTTAAGGCACATTCTGCTTTACTTTCAACCTGCTTTAAGTGGTCACCTGTCTTCAAAACTAAAAACAGGCTATGAGGTAAAGGGTTAAGCCTGCTTCAACCCTTTATTCCATAGCCTGTTTCTAGTCTTTTTTTAAGACAGGCGACAACTTAAGTAACTTGAAAGTAAAGCAGAATGCACCTTAACCCTTTCCCTTATAGAAGCGACTTTTAGCACATTCATTTTTTTATTCATCCGCTGAAGAAAATAGTTCCAATATATACCGTAATTAATATGTGTCATATTTAATACTTTCCTTATCAGAAGGTAATAGCTTAAATCAGGCTGAAAGTAAAGCAGAATGCGCCTTAGGGCGCATTCTGCTTTACTTTCAACCTGCTTTAAGTACTCACCTATTTTCAAAACTAGAAACAGGCTATGGGGTAAAGGGTTAAGGCACATTCTGCTTAACTTTAAGCCTGATTCAAGCTACCATCTGCTAGGATATAGAAAATATTTCTTATGGTGCATAATCATGACTGTATAAAGTGGAACTATATTTTCTTCAGGATCAGCACTGTTTGTTATTTTGCAACATATTGTAAAAATCCCCACACATTTATATAGTCAAAAATGGACTGGAATTGGATGAAAACTGGAATTGTCCATTTGAAGTTTCATGAATTAAAACAGTGAAAAGAAGTTACATGTATGAAGGGAATGTCAGGGCTGCCATAAGTTGACATGTAAAATCCTAAGATTTCCAAATTTTCATTTGTCAAGTGCGATTTTATGAATCGTACTTTTTGCCCATCGCCTGTTTCTAGTTTTGTTGACACATGGCTGCTTACAGCAGACTGAAAGTAAAGCAGAATGCTTTAAGCTACCATGAACTAGAAATAAAATCCGAAGATTTAGGAAAAATCCGGAGAAATGGCAGCCCTGGAATGTTATTAACCCTTTCCCCCATAAATTTGCCCTTTTTTACGCCTTTAATGTGTACCTCCACTGAAGAAAATTGTTCCACTTTATACAGTCATAAATATGTATCATAAGAAACAGTTTCTATATTCTAGCAGATGATAGCTTAAAGCAGGCTGAAAGTAAAGCAGAATGCACCCTAACTCCTCCTACACTATTTGAGGGATGTACTTCAAACTTTTACACATGTACCAGCTATATGTGAGGATGGTCATGTGGTTTGGAATTTTGACTCCAACAGTTTTGACAGAAGTTGTGGCCCTTTGGAGTTTTTCCTTATATAGATTAATAGCGAAAAAGTCTTGTGCACCTAACTCCTCCTATACTATGTAAGAGTTTTCATTCAAACTTTTACATATGAACCAGCTATATGTGAGGATGGTCATGTAGATAGGCATATGGGCTGCAACAATTATGACAGAAGTTTGGATTTTTTTCAACATGTCTACATATTTTACAGATAACCAATCTATATGTGACGCACAACCAATCTATATGTATCTATAAGTGACACACAACCAATCTATATCTAGTTGTTAAAACGCAACTATTGAGTTTTCTGGTTATGTTTTCCGTGTTATTTTTAAATCGCAACTCTTGAGTTTTCGGGCCATGTCAGGGGGTGAATTTATTCCTCTTATGGGTGCTGGGACGGGGTACCGGGGGGAGACATGTGTTTTTCTCAAAAACAAGCTCTAGTTTAAAGCACTGCCAGACTGAAAGTAGAGCAGAGTGCATGTGCCTTAATTAAGTGGCATTCTGCTTTTCTTTTAACCTGCTTTAAGTGGTCACCGGTCTTCAAAACTAGAAACAGGCTATGGGGTAACAGGTGAAACTATACTTGCACCTCTACAGGTGAACCTCTGCACTGCAGAGAGAAAGGGACAATCAGGGCTCCAGATAAGAGGTAGTTATTTCAACAAATCCAACATTTTTTCACTCTTTTTAGCACCAAATCCTATGGTGTTACTACTCATTAGAATCGTCTCTAAGAGACGATTCTAATGAGTAGTGACACCATAGGGTTTAATTCAGAAATAAAGATTTTAGATTTTGAAAAACTACCCTTATCTGGTGCTCTGGACACTATTCTGTTTCTATTGCTAAGGGCTTGCCATGTTTTCTTTCAGTGTTGCTGTGATGTTCCTTTCATAAATGACCTGGCTGAGTATCGACCTCTTGTAGAGACTAGTCAATAGCACAGGTGTCTATAAGATGCTCTCTGTATTGCATGTAGTGTTCCCATCCTTGTCCATTCAGTTTTTCCCGTATCATTTTGCTTTTAACTGCTTTTGACATTATACAGCGATCCCTCTCTACAACGACACACAATGGGAGACATCAATTATGTTCGTTGTTCGGAGGGAGTCGTTATAGAGAGGGAAAGCGGCTTTCATTTGCAAACAGATTGGATCCAGATCAGACGCCGCGTAACGCGGCGTCTGATCTGGATTCAAGCTGTTTGTCACTCGTCAGGAAATTGTTTCTGTTAAAATGTCCTTTACTTTTCTTTGAGAAAAAACAGCAGACGACAATCTTAAGCAGACGATATTGCAGCAGTAAAAGCGTTAGACATAATGGTCCTGTTTCGGAAACAGCGGAAAGGGTCGTTGTATAGAAGGAGTCATTGCTGAGAGGGCCGTTGTAGGGAGGGAACACTGTACTGCCAATTAACACATTGAACCTTAGCAACAACTATACTCATCATTTAGACATTTACAAACATAGTACCTGTAAAGAGCACACTTATCCTTTGCAAACAGTGTAGGTCCTGACCAAAAGGCTCCTATTATGTCACTCCTATAGGAGTCCTCTGATTAGGGTCTACACATTTTGCAATTAGCTCGCTGGATGTATGTTCATGATGGTTGTCACCTAGTTGTTGGCATGGGCGTTGCCATTCCCTTTCCCGTTAGCAATTTCAAGAAAGTATACACTTCTTCCATGCCCTTTGACATACCGGTATAGCTTTCATATTTGGACCACACATACCTTTAGAAAAGACCATTTTATCCATGTGAAAAGTTGGCCCTTGGGACCTTGACCTCAGCCTCTGTGTTTATGTTTGGAAATCTTTACCTTTTGACCTACAGATTTCATACTTGCAGGACACATACCTTAGAAAAAGTCCTTTCCATCCATGTGAAAATTTGGTCCCTTATGACCTTGACCTTGACCTCAACCTCTGTGTTTAAGTTTCCAAATGTGTGTTTTAGTTTTGAAAAAAGCTCAAAGTGACTTTACCCTTTGACCTACAGCATTCAATTATACTTGAAGAATACATGCCTTGGGACAAGACCTTTCCATCCTTGTGAGTGTAAAATGTTTGACCCCTGTGACCTTGACTTTAGCCCCTGTGTTTAAGTTTCGAAGTGTGTGTTTAAGTTTTTGAAAAGTGTTCACAGCGGCCATACCCTTTGACCCACAGTGTTCATAGTTGCAGCACACAAACCTTGGGACAAGACCTTTTCATCCATGCAAAATCTTTGACTCCTGTGTTTTTGACCTTGACCTTAATCTGTGCTTTGAAGTTTCAAAATGCTCTGTGGCAAGCTTTGTGTCTTCTGATAACTCTGAATTATTCAATATGAATTAGACTTAAGTTGAACTGAAATAATTCAGACCTAACACTCTCCTATATTCTGGCTAAATGTACCTCTGTCATGGGCTGCAGGCTATCTTTGATGTAGAGTGGGAGGCAATGGGGTATTTATTAGAGTGGGATGTTTAAATGGGGGTATATGGTATTCAATTTGCACTTCATCGATATGAAGATTACAATTTTAGTTTAACCTGATGTACTCTATGATTTTGTTTCCTAGTCTTATCTGTATCCTGTTTCCAAAGATTTGGTTTTATGTGTGGCAAAGATTTAATGTCTTATGCTGTTTGAGTCATATTATTTGGGGTGAATTACAATTTGGTTTGCTCTTGACTTCTTGTTCTACTAATCCAACAAGTGTCCCTTGTCTCTTTCTGTGTCAGACGGGCCATGAAACTTCATTCCTTCATTTATTCATTATTCCTTGTCACCCATTGTGTATGTTATAATAAAACTTTTCTATTAAAACCATTTAAACAAATGTTAATTGATTGTATAAAGACTAGTCAATGATATGTGACACCAACGTAACAATCCAGCCGGGTTTTCTCTTGTCAGTCTTCTATATTTTTGTGATTGTATAAAAGACAGGTGACGACTTAAAGGAAGGTAACAGTAAAACAGAAAGCTCCTAAAGGAGCATTCTGTTTTACTGTCACCTTGCTTTAACCCTTTCCCCCATAGAAGCGCCTTTTAGCGCATTCAGTTTATTCTTGCCCTGAAGAAAATAGTTCCAATTTATACATTCATAAATATGTATAATACAAAATATTTTTTATATTCTAGCAGATGATAGCTTAAAGCAGGCTGAAAGTAAAGCAGAATGCGCTTAAAGCGCATTCTGCTTTACTTTCAACCTGCTTTAAGGGGACACCTATATTCAGTACTAGAGATATGCTATGTGGGAAAGGGTTAAGCAGTCACTTGTCCCAAATACCTAGTAACTAACACACTTTAGTGGTAGTAACAGAAAGGTTTTACTGTAGCAAGTTTTAAACTAAAGGAGCTTTCTGTTTTATTGCCTACTTGGTTTAAGCTGTCACCTGTATTTTATATAATCAATTAGCCTTTTTAGCTTGCCGGACTGTGTCCAGGAGCTTATGTTGTCACCCAGTCGTCGGCATTGCCGTTTCCGTTGCTGTTGGCATTAGCAGTTTCAAGAAAATGCTTATAAATCGTATGTCTCTTGATGTTTTGCTTTCATATTTGGTATGTGTGTGTATATGGACAAGACCTTTGCATGCACACAAAAAGTTTTTCCCCTGTGACCTTGACCTTGAACTTGGAGCCCACGTTTAGGTTTCGAAATCTGCGTTTAGGTTTTGAAAAGAGCCTATAACTCCTATGTCTATTGAGATATTCTTTTAATATTTAGCATGCATATGTATATGGGCAAAACCTGTTCATGCAAACAATAATTTTAGCCTAGTGACCTTGACCTTGAACTAAGGGCCCGCGTTTAGGTTTCTCATGATGCCTTTAACTTCTATGTCCCTTAAGGTATTGCTTTCACATTTAGTTAATGTGAGTATATGGACAAGACCTTTCCATACACACAGAAAGTTTCACCTCTGTGACCTTGACTTTGAACTTAGGGCCCAAGTTTAGGTTTCGAAATCTGTGGATAGGTTTTGAAAAATGCCTATACATCCTATGTTCATTGAGATATTCCTTTATTATTTAGCATGCATATATACATGGACAATACCTGTTCATGCATACAAAATTGTTCACCTTGACCTTGAACTTAGGGCCCACATTTAGGTTTTGAAATCTGTGTTTAGCTTTGAAAAATGCTTATAACTCCACCTATGTCCATTGAGACATTGCTTTCATATCTGGTATGCATGTGTATATGGACAAGACCTTAGGATACAAACAAACAGTTTCACCCAGTTGACCTTGAACCTAGGGCCCATGTGTAGGTTTTGAAAAATCCTTATAATTCATATGTCTCTTGTGGTATTAGTTACATATTTGGTTTGCATATGTATATGGACAAGACCTTCCCAAACACACAAAAAAATTGACCTCTGTGACCTTGAACTCAGAGTTTGCTTTTAATTTTCTAAACGTGCCGAAGGCGAGCTTTGTTGTCTCTCTGACAACTCTCGTTTTAATGGTCATAATGGAAAGGTTTTACTGTAGCATGCACTAGACCAGCCTATAATGCTGCCTGATCCAATGCATGATACACATATTTATGTTTCATTATTTTATTTGAGTCCTTGCATGAGGAAGCCAAACTTATTGCAATACAATATAGTGCAGACAAATCATAGACAACATCTCAATCTTACCATCTGATTAAGGTAGACACTTCCAAACATGTATGGAAACAACATATTGGACGTACTGGTGGGTACAAAAACAGTGTAAACTTACACCAGTCACAACGTTGAAAAGACGTAGTGACTTTCCTTTGCTAACACTGTTTGCAAAGCAATGTCTAGTTTTCTCATTTATTTTCAAGGTTCACAGTTATAGTGTATAGACATCATACATTTATTTTATTGGCTCCTTTTCATTGATCATTCTACTTCTCTTTTCTTCATTGTCTAATGTCTTACTCTAAAAGCCCTGCATTAAGTTTTGTCTCCTTTACTCCATTTCCTGCTTCTAGTTTTAAAGAAAGATTATCACTAAATTAATACAGGTTGAAAGTAAAGCAGAATGCACCTTTAAGCGTATTCTGCTTTACTTTCAGCCTGTTTTAAGCTATAGTATTATCTGCTAGTATAAAAAAATATTTCTTATGATACATATTTATAACTGTATAAAAGGGAACTATTTTTTTAAGTGGAAGAATAAACTATAGGTGCATAAGAGTGTATTTTTGGGGGAATGGGTTAAGATTCAACAAAATTTATGCAGAAAAAATCCAAAGGGAGCATTTTGCATTTCTTTTCCTCTGTATGTACAGTGGAGAATCTGTTATTCTTTCCCAACAAACGCGTTTACGCTAAAACTATTATTTGCAGTGCAAACAGTTTGGAGCCAGATCAGACGCCGGGTAACCTGGCGTCTGATCAGGCTCCTAACTGTTTGTCACCAAGATAAACATGAATTATCAGAATTGTCCAAAAGTTTCACTTTTCTACGTTTTAGTGCTTTGCGTTTGCGTACGTTAGCGTTTAAACGGGAAAGAATAACGTTTTCTCCACTGTAAGAGTGTATTTTTGGGGGAATGGGTTAAGATTCAACAAAATTTATTCAGAAAAAATCCAAAGGGAGCATTTTGCATTTCTTTTCCTCTGTATGTAACCCTTACTGTGTGATAAATAACTACAGTAAAACCTCTCTATTACCACCACTAAATTGTGTGGATCATTAGGCGTTTAGGACCGGTGCTTAACCCTTTACCTGATAGCCTATTTCTAGTACTTCAGATAGGTGACTACTTAAAGCAGGTTGAAAGTAAAGCAGAATGCGCCTTAGGGCGCATTATGCTTTTTTTCAGCCTGCTTTAAGCTATCATGTGCTATAATAAAGAAAATATTACCTATAATACATATTCATTACTGATTAAATTGGAACTATTTTCTTCAGCGGATGAATAAATCATATCCGCTAAAAGGCGCTTTTATTGGGGAAAGGGTTAAAGCAAGGTTACAGTCAAACAGAAAACTCCTAAAGCTTTCTGTTTTAGTGCCATAATGCTTTAAGCTGCTGTCTGCCTTTTTTTACCATGAATAAGCCTTTGTTTTAGTGGTAGTAATAGAAAGGTTTTACTGTACATGACTGAGTAGCCATGCATGTAAATCACCTATTGTGGGGAAGATGTTAGAAGCTTAATGCTTAACTTTTGCCCAGCATTAATCCTTTACCCTATAGCCTGTTTCTAGTCATTTTCTTAATTAGAGGAATAAATTAAATGCCCTAAAAGCCACTTCTATGAGAGAAAAGGTTAAGAAAGTGATAAAGAGTTAGTAAATATATTTTTCTTTTTTTCATAACAATATGATTTAAATCAAGTTTTTCTAGATGTACGTGTTTTAGTATTTGATATCCAAGTTGATAGCGAAATTTGTCCAGACTCAATGTAACCATGTCCCGAAGAATCAGGGGTCCGTTTCATAAAACTTCGTACAACAAATACTAGTATTGTCGTAAGTCAGATAATAAAAGTCTCAATTAATATTTATTTCTCAATCTCATCCCGTCTTGTGACATCTTTTTAGCTCACCAGGCCCTGAGGTTATAAAATTTAAATCAAACTCTGTGCTCAAAACTTAGATTTTTTCTTAGCTCAAAACTCTTTGGCAAACATTTATTTTATAACTAGTATTTTCATACATAATCATACTGTATCCATATGAGGTTACAAAAATCAAATAAAAAGTGTTTTGTAAAATCTAGAGCCTGTTATCAAAACTGAGTTGTGAGCACAGAGTTTGTTTTTAGCTCACCTGAGCCAAAGGCTCAAGGTGAGCTATTGGGATGGCCCTGTGTCCGGCGTCGTCCGTCGTCGTCCGTCGTCCGTCGTTGGTCGTTAGTCGTTAGTCGTCCGTCGTCGTTAACAATTGCTTCAAATGACATCTCCTCCTATACCACTTGACAGAATTCAACCAAACTTTACAGAAATGTTCCTTGGGTCAAGTTCTTTCAAATTTGTTCAAAGAATTAAAAACAATGCAGAACTCTGGTTGCCATGGCAACCAAAGTGAAAAAATAAGGAAATCTTAAAAAATCTTCTTGTCAAAAACTGGAAGGGCCAGAGCTTACATATTTGGCACATAGCATCATCTACAGGTCCTCTATTAAGTTTGTTCAAATTATGCCCCTGGGGTCAAAATTGGCCCCGCCCCGGGGGTCACAGATTTACATAGAGTTATTTAGTGAAATTTTCAAACGTCTTCTTCTCTGAAACCAATGTGGCCAGAGCATTGATATTTGGCATGGTGACACTTCTAGATGTCCTATACGAAAATTGTTCAAATGGTTCTGGTCAATTGCATAACTAGGTCACAGGAGCTAAAAATAGATTTTTTTCAGTGAAAACTTAAAAAATCTTCTTGTCTGAAACTACAAGGGCCAGAGCTTAGATATTTGGCACATAGCATCGCCTACAGGTCCTCTATCTAGTTTGTTCAAATTATGCCCCTGGGGTCGAAATTGGCCCCGCCCCGGGGGTCACAGTTTTACATAGAGTTATATAGTGAAATTTTCAAACGTCTTCTTCTCTGAAACTAATATGGCCAGAGCTTTGATATTTGGTATTGTGACACTTCTAGATGTCCTATACCAAAATTGTTCAAATGGTTCTGGTCGGTTGCATAACTAGGTCACAGGAGCTAAAAATAGATTCTTTTCAATGAAAACTTAAAAAATCTTCTTGTTTGAAACTACAAGGGCCAGAGCTTAGATATTTGGCACATACCATCGCCTACAGGTCCTCTATCAAGTTTGTTCAAATTATGCACCTGGGGTCAAAATTGGCCCCGCCCCTGGGGTCACAGTTTTACATAGAGTTATATAGAGAAAATTTCAAACATCTTTTTCTCTGACACTAATATGGCCAGAGCTTTTATATTCGGTATGGTGACACTTTTAAATATCTTTACATAATTTGTTCAAATTGTTCTTGTCTGTTGCATATCTAGGTCAGTCCTGGACCTAAATTATTATCACCATTTTTTCAGCTATTTTTTCAGGTGAGCGAAATATGCCCCATGGGGCTCTTGTAAGTTTTATAACCTCAGGCCCTGAACTAGCTCAGGGTGAGCTTCTGCAATCCTTGAATGTCCGGCGTCCGGCGTTCGTCGTCAACAATTTTAGTGTTTACACTCTAGAGGTCACAATTTTAATCCAATCTTTATCAAACATGCTCAGATTATATATAATATAAGAGTTTGGATGAGTTTGATTATGGTTGAAATAAGACCAATAGGTCAAGAGTTATCTTCCTTTGAATTGCTCAAAAATGCCATATTGAACAGTGTTTACACTCTAGAGGCCACAATTTTTTATCCAATTGTTCTCAAACTTGCTTAGATTGTATGTTACCGTAAGAGTTCAGATGATTTCCATTAAAGTTGAAATAAGACCAATAGGTCAAGAGTTATCTTCCTTTGAATTGCTGAAAATGCCATATTGAACAGTGTTTACACTCTAGAGGCCACAATTTTTTATCCAATTGTTCTCAAACTTGCTTAGATTGTATGTTACCGTAAGAGATCAGATGAATTCCATTAAAGTTGAAATAAGACCAATAGGTCAAGAGTTATCTTCCTTTGAATTGCTTAAAATGCCATATTGAACAGTGTTTACACTCTAGAGGCCACAGTTTTTATCCAATTGTTCTCAAAATTGCTCAGATTGTATATGACTATTAATGTTACAACGAATTTGATTATGGTTGAAATAGGTCAAGAGTTATCTGCCCTTGAATTGCTGAAAATGTCATATCTTGTTGTAACTACAGTTTTCAATGGAATTTAATTATACTTGCACACACTGTATAGAGCAATAATTTCTCGAAGGTGTGGAATTATTGTTGAAATTTGATAATTGTTGCAAGAGTTATCTGCCCTTGATATACTTTGAAATGCTAGAAAAGGCATTTTTTAGGCTCTAGTTATCTTCCCTTGATGTACTCTACTATACTAGAGTAGGTCGTACTCCAATGTTGTTTACATGCTATCCTACAAATTTTAAATGGATTTAGAATAAAACGGGTGAAATTCAAAGGTAAATTTAAGCTATTAGGCTTCATTACAACTGGTGAGCGATATCAGGGCCTTCAGGCCCTCTTGTTGGAATTGTCTTGAAAAGGACGATTCCAAAGAGATTTCACAAGACAGGATTAGATAGAGAAATCAGAAATCAATGTATTTTCACGTTATGACTTACGATCATTTTTGTCGTACGAAGTTTTATGAAACGGACCCCTGAAAACCATGTATGTTGAGTCTGTATATTGTATTAAATCATTTATCCCAGAAACTTTAACTTAACAGCTCTAGTTTCCAATTAAGTCTTTTCCATTGTTTATTAGTCTAGGTTATTATTTTACAATATATTGCAAAATGACAAACAGTGTAAGTGGAAGGAAGGTGCTCTCTTATCTGGGTCTACACTGTTTGCAAAGGACAGGTGTACCCTTCACAGGTACAATGAAAACAATCCAAACTAGTCATATTTAACTCTTTCAACACTAAGTAACTCTTGTGGGTTATTAAGTTTCCTTGTGGATCTTTTTAATAATAAAACATAAACTAGTCTACTAGGAATTCAGGGATAATATTGGTCTAAATTAGCAAACAGGGATTCTGTCTTACTTTTATCCTGCATTTAGCATTCACCTTCGTCTTGTGTGGTTTACCTCATTTTCGAAAGAGGTTCTGGTTTAAAGAGTTTTTTATGTACACTCTTTGTATATGTGCCAATAAGGGTTCAGTAGGTTAAAACATGATTTGTATGTTTCAGTGTGTACCCGTACCATCCTCTGCGAGTCCATACAAGCTACAGGGTAGTGAAGAGACCAGTGCTGACACAGACATGGACTTCTGTAATAGTTCAGATGACAGATATTCATAGCGGGTGGAGGTTTCTTTTTTTACAGTGCTCCCTCCCTAACAATTCTATCCTAGCAACAATGATTCTTGGTGCAACACTGTCTGCTTAACCCTTTCCCCCATAGAAGCACCTTTTAGCGCATTCCTTTTATTCCTCGGCTGAAGAAAATAGCTCCAATTTATACAGTCATGAATATGTATCATAAGGAATATTTTCTTTATTCTAGCAGGTAGTAGCTAAAAGCAGGCTGAAAGTAAAGCAGAATGCGCCTTAAGGCGCATTCTGCTTGACTTTCAACCTGCTTTAAGTATCACCTATTTTCAAAACTAGAAACAGGCTATTGGGTAAAGGGTTAAATTTTTAATCTGCTACTTTTGTCAAGGTACATATTATACATTTGACAGTAGAATCATATGGCCTAATAATGTCGAGTGCAGTTTGAATTCAGATCAGACGTTGCCTTACACTACTAAGTCATGCTTAGCCCTGTCAAGGTACTAAATTTATTTTCCCCTCCCTATTACAACTACCTCCGAACAACACTTTTTAGCTCACCTGAGCCAAAGGCTCAAGGTGAGCTATTGGGATGGCCCTGTGTCCGGCGTCGTGCGTTGTGCGTCGTGCGTTGTGCGCCGTGCGTCGTCGTTAACAATTGCTTCAAATGACATCTCCTCCTATACCGCTTGACAGATTTCAACCAAACTTCACAGGAATGTTCCTTGGGTCAAGCTCTTTCAAATTTGTTCAAAGAATTGAAAACAATGCAGAACTCTGGTTGCCATGGCAACCAAAGTGAAAAAATAAGGAAATCTTAAAAAATCTTCTTGTCAAAAACTGCAAGGGCCAGAGCTTAGATATTTGGCACATAGCATCATCTACAGGTCCTCTATCAAGTTTGTTAAAATTATGCCCCTGGGGTCAAAATTGGCCCCGCCCCGGGGGTCACAGTTTTACATAGAGTTATATAGTGAAATTTTCAAACCTCTTCTCCTCTGAAACTAATGTGGCCAGAGCTTTGATATTTGGCATGGTGACACTTCTAGATGTCCTTTACAAAATTTGTTCAAATGGGTCTGGTCGGTTGCATAACTAGGTCACAGGAGCTAAAAAAAGATTTTTTTCAATGAAAACTTAAAAAATCTTCTTGTCTGAAACTACAAGGGCCAGAGCTTAGATATTTCGCACATCGCATCGCTTCCAGGTCTTCTATCAAGTTTGTTCAAATTATGCCCCTGGGGTCAAAATTGGCCCCGCCCCGGGGTCACAGTTTTACATAGAGTTATATAGTGAAATTTTCAAACCTCTTCTTCTCTGAAACTAATGTGGCCAGAGCTTTGATATTTGGCATGGTGACACTTCTAGATGTCCTTTACCAAAATTGTTCAAATGGTTCTGGTCGGTTGCATAACTAGGTCACAGGAGCTAAAAATAGATTTTTTTCAGTGAAAACTTAAAAAAAATCTTCTTGTCTGAAACTACAAGGGCTAGAGCTTAGATATTTGGCACATAGCATCGCCTACAGGTCCTTTAATAATTTCTTCAAATTATGCCCCTGGGGTAAAAATTGGCCCCGCCCCGGGGGTCACAGTTTTGCATAGAGTTATATAGAGAAAATTTCAAACCTCTTCCTCTCTGAAACTAATATGGCCAGAGCTTTTATATTCGGTATGGTGACACTTTTAAATATACTTTACATATTTTGTTCAAGTTGTTCCGGTCTATTGCATATCTAGGTCAGTCCTGGACATCATTATCTCCATTTTTTCAACTATTCTCAGGTGAGCGAAATATGCCCCATGGGGCTCTTGTTATAATTCTCTCCCATTGGGTGTTCTTTTAGAAGGGGAGCACTGTATCAAAAATTAACCCTTTACCCCATAGAAGCGACTTTTAGCGAATCTGATTTATTCATCCGCTGAAGATATAGTTCCAATTTAATAATTTGATATATATTATAGGGAAATTTTTCAATATATTCTAGCACAGGATAGCTTAAAGCAGGCTGAAAGTAAAGCAGAATGCGCCTTAAGCGCATTCTGCTTTACTTTCAACCTGCTTTAAGAAGTAACCTATTTTCAATTCTAGAAATAGGCTATCAGGTAAAGGGTTAACTATTTGCATGCTTGGTAAAAAAAAAATGTTTGCTACTGTCTAGAAGTAGAGTTTTCCCAATTTCTTTTCAAAACAAGTTCAGAGTGTCAAACAGATTGGATCTTGATGAGATGTCACATTACCGGGCATCTCATGTGAATACAGACTGTTTGAAAAGTTATAATGGTTTCACTATTGGAATGCTGAGAGCTAACATTCTTTGCTCATGAGTGTGGGTCCAAATCTAAAGCAGAGAAGACGTTATTATTTACCAGTATACATGTTTGTGTTAAAACAATTGCAGTTGAACTTCGATATCTCAGAGTCGCTTAATTCAAACTGTTGGGTTTGTTGACACATGAATGGCATTATTTCATGCTCAGTTTAGTCAAACAAACCAGTATTTCAAAGTTAAAACGTGGCTAAGCCACGTTTTAACTTTGAAACACGGGTATGTTTGACTTTTAAAACCAAGTTCGAGATATCAAAGTTCAACTGTATGTCAATTGCAAACAAGTTGGATATATCTTTGTGTTATTATTTATTTCTTTTCACATTATACAATACATGTACTAGTTCAGTAGATCTGATTTTTGAACAAACTAAAGATTATTTTTCTATATTGTATAACTGATGATTTTACATACTTTAAGCTCAAAGTTGTATAAAATGTAAAATATCACGGTAAACCTATAGATACATGAACATAATAATATTTTGTATTTTTGATGCAAACATTTTCAATTTAACACTTCGAACCACTGTTTGGGTATTACATATGTACCGTACTCTTCACAGTAACACTGTGAGCTAGCTCAGGACGAGCTTTTGCAATACTTGAATGTCTGTTGTGCGTTGTGCATCTGCAACAATTTTAGTGTTTACACTATTTATCTAATCTTTCTCAAACTTGCTCAGATTGTATATTACCATAAGAGTTTCTATGAGTTTGATTATGGTTGAAATCGGACGTAAAGGTTAAGAGTTATCTACCTTTGAATTGCTGAAAATGCCATATTTAACAGTGTTTACACTCTAGAGGCCACACTATTTATCCAATCTTTCTCAAACTTGCCCAGATTGTATATAAATTATATTCATAAGAGTTTAAATGAGTACAATTATGGTTGTAATCAGACCAACTGATCAAGAGTTATCTACCTTTGAATTGCTGAAAATGCCATATTAAATGGTGTTTACCCTCTAGAGGCAATAAATTTTATCCAATCTATCTCAAACTTGCTTAGATTGTATATCTATCACTATAAAAGTTCAGATGACTTTAATTATGGTTGAAAACGGACCAATAGGTTGAGAGTTATCTACCTTTGAATTACTGAAAATGCCATATTTAAGGGTGTCTACACTCTAGAGGCCACAATTTTTATCCAATCCATCTTGCTCAGATTGTATATGACTTTAAGAGTTCAGATGAGGTCGATTAGCGTTGAATTTGGACTAATAGGTTGAGGGTTATCTACCTTTGAATTGCAAAAAATGCCATAGTTAACGGTGTTTACACTCTAGAGGCAACACTTTTTATCCAATCTTTTTCAGACTTGCTCTGATTGTAAATGACCATAAGAGTTTGAATAAGTCAGTGTGATTATGGTTGAAATCGGACTAATAGGTCAAGAGTTGTCTGTCCTTGAATTGCTGAAATTGCACTCTTGCAACTACAGTTTTCAATGGATTTTGATTATACATGTACTTGCAAACAAAGTATATAGCTATAAGTTCTCAAAGAAGTGCAATTATTGTTGAAATCTAATCATTGTGGCAATAGTTATCTGCCCTTGATATACTTTGAAATGCTAGAAAAGGCTTCATTTCAGTATTGTTTAGGCTCTAGTTATCTGCCCTTGATGTACTCTATTATACTAGATTTATGACGTTGTATTCCAAAATTGTTTACATGCTATACTACAAATTTGAATGGATTTAGATTAAAACGTGTGAAACAGAAAGGTAAAGCTATCAAGCTTTAGTACAACAGGTGAGCGATATCAGGGCCTTGAGGCCCTCTTGTTAAATGACACATATCATGCACGTCACTAGGGTGTCACTTGTTAAGAAGCCACCTGATGATAAACAGAGGATAATCAATTTCTTTGGATTGATATGAAAAATAAAAACCCATTCGAATCGAGTGATATATTTTTCATATCTATTCAAAGGAATTGATTATTCTTTTTATTATATATATTTTAAAGACGTTTTTACAGAAAAAAACCCACACAAAATTGATTATTTACGTGACAACACTAATTATGACGTGACTTCATAAAAAGTGATATCATCACTACATGTAGTGATGATATCAACAGTGACAATATGAAATTTATGTAACTGAGAAATCTCTATAAATCATCAATAGATATATAATAAATGATCTTATTTCTCCCTAGTCATAGTAGACCTATATAACAGTATTTCAGTAAATACAGTCTTGAGTGAAGCAGCCCCTGAACACTTTGCATGTTGGGTAATTTGTCTTTGTCTGCATTAATTGTTGTATGCTAATAATTTATGCTATTGTTCTAAAAAAAAGAATTTTCCCTTTTTTTTTTCAAAACAGGGTCAGAGTTTCAAACAGTTTGGATCCTGATAAGATGCCCAGTTAAGGGTTGTCTCATCAGGATCCAAACTGTTTGTACAGCCACTCACTATTTTGCTTCCAGCATGCAATGAGTTAAAAAAGAATTAATTCAGGTGCCTGACCAAAGTAAAGCAGAAAGCTCCTAAAGAATATTTCTGCTTTACATTTGTCTTGCATTGAACAGTAGCTTGACTTTAAAATGATTTTAGCTTATTAGAAGATTGACTGTTTAATCTAAGTTTGACTGTGTAGTGTACTACATGTATTTTAATTCTCCTCATGCTGAGCACATGAATGGCAATCGTGATTATATACATATACCTCATGTAAAATCATGAACTGAGTGTAATAAAGCATTTTGAATTTGCAATCATGTCTCATACGTCTCATACGGTATATACTCAAGTTTTTCTTCTGTTTCATTTGTTATGTTTGAAAATATTTGTATGAGTGTACATATATCAATATTTTTTTAAGAGAAGCTTATTGCAATTTTTATCTTGGGAGGAAGATATATATATATACACAATGTACATGTTATATTCGATATGTTTAATACATATCACATCTACTCAGAGCAACAGATAAGGGTAGTTTTTCAAAACTTAAAATCTTTATTTCTGAATTAAACCCTATAGTGTCACTACTCATTAGAATCGTCTCTTCGAGACGATTCTAATGAGTAGTAACACCATAGGATTTGGTGCTGAAATGAGTGATAAAATGTTTGATTTGTTGAAATAACTACCTCTTATCTAGAGCCCTACTACTGCTCTTAATAATTTGTTGTTTGCTGAAGTACAGTCAACTCTCTTTACAATGACATTGAATATAACAGATTATTACACCTCGCTTTGAGTTACAATGTAAATTTCCCATAGACCAAAATTAAACATTTTGCATGTCTTTTACATCTATTGAAAAAATATTGTCACTCTATATGATATTCTTTTTGTCACTATATGATATTATTTTCTCTGTTCATCTTTCTTTTTAGCTCACCTGGCACGAAGTGCCAAGGTGAGCTTTTAGGATCGCTGGATGTCCGTCGTCCGTCGTCTGTCTGTCTGTCCGTCCGTTCACAATTGGTTGTGAACACTCTTGCGGCTACAAATTTTATCTAATCTTCATGAAACTTCATAACAATGTTTGTCTTGATAAAATCTAGGTCAAGTTCGAATGTGGGTCATGTCCGGTCAAAAAATTAAAGAAAAACCTTGTGAACACTCTAGCGGCTACAAATTTCATCTGATCTTTATGAAACTTCATAACAATGTTTGTCTTGATAAAATCTAGGTCAAGTTCGAATGTGGGTCATGTCAGGTCAAAAACTAGGTCACTAGGTCAAATTATAGAAAAACCTTGTGAACACTCTAGCGGCTACAAATTTCATCCGATCTTTATGAAACTTCACTAAAATGTTTGTCTTGGTAAAATCTAGGTCAAGTTCGAATGTGGGTTATGTCCGGTCAAAAACTAGGTCACTAGGTCAAATTATAGAAAAACCTTGTGAACACTCTAGTGGCTACAAATTTCAACTGATCTTCATGAAACTTCATGACAATGTTTGTCTTGATGAAATCTAGGTCAAGTTTGAATGTGGGTCATGTCAGGTCAAAAACTAGGTCACTAGGTCAAATTAAAGAAAAACCTTGTGAACACTCTAGCGGCTACAAATTGCATCTGATCTTCATGAAACTTGTTGACAATGTTTGTCATGATGAAATCTAGGTCAAGTTCGAATGTTGGTCATGTCCGGTCAAAAACTAGGTCACTAGGTCAAATCATAGAAAAACCTTGTGAACACTCTAGAGGCAATAAATCTCATTTGATTGTAATGCAATTTGGTCAGAATGTTTGCCTAATTAATATCTAGGTCAAATTCGAATATGAGTCATGTCAGGTCAAAAACTAGGTCACTAGGTCAAATCATTGGAAAATCTTGTTACCACTCTAGAGGCTACAAATCTCATTAGATCTGAATGAAATATTGTCAGAATGTTTGCCTACATCAAATCTAGGTCAAAATCAAATGTGTATTGTGTCTGGTAAAAAATTAGGTCACTAGGTCACTTCATAGAAAAATCTTGTTTACACTCTAGAGGTTGATTGTGAGTCATGTCAGGTCATAATCTAGGTCACTATAGGTCAAGTTTTACATGGTGTTCCAGGTGAGCGATTTAGGGCCATGGTGGCCCTTGTTTCCCATGTTACCCATGCACGATGGCTCTAAATTGGTATTCACAACATATTTTATCAAATACGAACAAGACGATTCCACAGCCAGGGTTGATAAGTTTGGTGTATTAAAATAAGTATTAGATGGCAGTTTGTGTGACATTCAAATTGTCAACCCTTGAAAGCAAGAATGTCCCATTGGCTTCACCTCGGGTGACATTTTGTTTCTCGGGTTGACAAGAATTTGAATGTCACGCAAACTGCCATCTAATATTTATATAATATTCAGCATCCAACATTATATGACATAATTTGTTATATTGCATATGTTTAATACATATCATATCTATTGCTCTTATAGATTTGTTGTTTGCTGAAGTACAGTAACCCTCTTTACAATGACATTGAATATATAGAGGATAATTGTTTTTTTCAGTATAAGATAGAAATTTAATCCATTGAGTGAACATCAGACGATATATTTTCACGAGTGGCGAAGCCACGGGTGAAAATATAACAGTCTGATGTTCACGAAATGGATTAAATTCGATCTTATACTGAAAAAATACAATTATTCTATTTATTTATGCTTTTAAGCCACTTTTTAAACGAAATTGTTCGACAATTGAGAAAGCGAAAGTAAATGATTTACCCCGTGTTAAGCCCCAACTTTATATCGAACACATTTTCTAAACAGTTTCCCGTAGGATGACGTCACTTATTTATTGATTTGACGTCACCCGAATTACTTCGTTGCTCCCGAGTTTGGATTCGTGCTCTTCCGGTGAGTAGTTCGCGACAAATCGGACTGGCGGAATTTAACGATAAGACACGATTGACTACGATTCTTAGGGAGCCCTACGGGGAAAGTTCATAATAAAAGCGATTGGTGATAATCCACTGCAGTGGATTACCAAGTGATAATCCACTGCTATTTCGTGGTAATCCACCGAAAAGCATAAATAAAACAGAATATTTAGCATCCGATGTAATATGACTTTACTCTTTCAACACTAAGTAACTCTTGTGTGTTATTAGGTTACCTTGTAGATCTTTATAGTAACCAAAACATGAACCAGTCTACTTGGAATTCCAGGTAGTTTAATAAATACTTAGCAAACAGTTTAGACCCTGATTAGAGGGCTTCGATAGGAGCTCTCAGATCTTGGTCTACACTGTTTGCCTATGTAATGAACTACCGGTATATAAATGTATATGTTTAACAGGTCCATGGTTATGAAAGATATATTAACCCTTAGCCCGCCAAATAAATTGTTGTCTGCTATATTTCTCGTCTGCTTCAAGTTTCAAAGTGCTTCAAAGTTGCTGAAAATGTTGTCCGAGTGTCAAACAGCTTGGATCCGGATGAGCCAATTTGTCACTCTCAGAGTAGGAGGGGTATTTTTTGTCTACATACTGTTTCATTAACCCTTAGCCCGCCAAATAAATTGTCGTCTGCTATATTTCTCGTCTGCTTCAAGTTTCAAAGTGCTTCAAAGTTGCTCAAAATTGCTGAAAATGTTGTCCGAGTGTCAAACAGCTTGGATCCGGATGAGACGCCAAGTTACTCAGCGTCTCATCCGGATCCAAGCTGTTTGCATATGGAGCTATTGTCGTGAGTGGCAGGCTAAGGGTTTCCCGCCTTGAGATTAGACAGGGTCTGTATCCCAGCAGAATTAATACGAGATTTTTACAATGTTCATGTACATATAGAATGATGTGTTTTTTCTTGCTACTCAGCTGAACTATATTTCCTTAATCATTTTGTCTTTACAATGTTTACTGGTTCCTAGATCTGACAATGTATACTGGTTCCTAGATCTGACAATGTATACTGGTTCCTAGATCTGACAATGTATACTGGTTTCTAGATCTGTTTAACCCTTTCCCTCATAGAAGCACCTTTTAGCACATGTAATATATTCCTTCATTGAAGAAAATAGTTCCACTTTATACAGTCATGAATATGTATCATAAGAAATATTTTCTATATCCTAGCAGATGGTAGCTTAAAGCAGGCTGAAAGTAAAGCAGAATGCGCCCTTAGGCGCATTCTGCTTTACTTTCAACCTGCTTTAAGTGATCACCTGTCTTCAAAATTAGAACCATGCTATGGGGAAAAGGGTTAACTCTTTCAACACTGAATAAATGCTATCAACTGAACATCTTGTCACCTAAATTTCAGAAATGTGCTTTATTTTAATGTTATGTACAGTAAAATCTCTATACGGCCTATAATTTGTGTTAATTTTTAGGTGTTTAAGACACATGACTACTTAAAGCAAGGTGACAGTAAAACAGAAAGCTCATTTAGGAGCTTTCAGTCTTACTGTCACCTTGCTTTAAGCTGTCACCTGACTTTTATACAATCAATTAGCCTGTATATTTGCAGTGGATCAAATCTGTTTACAAAGGTCCATATACAGGTGTCCAGTACCTACAGTGGAGAATCTGTTATTCTTTCCCAATAAACGCGTTTACGCTAAAACTATTATTTGCAGTGCAAACAGTTTGGAGCCAGATCAGACGCCGGGTAACCCGGCGTCTGATCAGGCTCCAAACTGTTTACCACCAAGATAAACAAGAATTATCAGAATTGTCCAAAAGTTGTTCTTTTCTACGTTTTAGTGCTTTGCGTTTGCGTACGTTTGCGTTTAAACGGGAAAGAATAACAGATTCTCCACTGTATATGTGATTGGAGAATAGTACAGTAAAATCCCTCTGTTATGATAAAAAAAAGAAGGCTAAGTGGTTGTATGAAAGAAAATGATTTAGCTTTCTGCTTTACTTTCACCTTGCTTAAAGCTGTTACCTGTCTTAATTAAAAAAAGCACGCCTATATGCGGGACTAAGGTTCAAAGAGTTAAAGCTGTTACCTGTCTTAATTAAACACCCATAACTGACACACTTTAGTGGTGGTGATATAGGAGTTTTACTGTATTGATATTGTCTTCTTTGAAGTATGTGATATTCATTGAAATTTTGGTGCAGGGTATTAAAGCTATTTAAATATAAAATATTCAGTGTTTGTTTTCTTTGAAGTTTGTTTTAACCCAATAACCCATATTTTGCATTTGCATATTTGTGGTATGCATATTCGTTGTAAAACATTTACAAACAGTGTACCAGTGAGGTGTAAACTTGTATTGTGCTAATAGTATATACCTAGATCAAAGAGCTCCCACAGGAGCCCTCTGATTGGGGTTGCACTGTTTGTAATTTTAGCTCACCTGAGCTAGCTTAGGGTGAGCTTTTGCAATCCTTGAATGTCCGGTGTTCGTCGTATGTCGTTCGTCTTCCGTCGTCAACAATTTTAGTGTTTACACTCTATAGGTCACAATTTTAATCCAATCTTTCTCAAACTTGCTTGGATTGTATATTACTATAAGAGGTCGGATGAGTTTGATTATGGTTGAAATCGGACTAATAGGTCAAGAGTGATCTACCTTTGAATTGCTGAAAATGCCATATTTAACAGTGTTTACACTCTAGAGGCCACAGATTTTATCTAATCCTTCTAAACTTGCTCAGATTGTATATTACCATAAGAGTTTGAATGAGTTCAATTATGGTTGAAATCTGACCAAAATGTCAAGAGTTATCTACCTTTGAATTGCTGAAAATGCCATATTCAACAGTGTTTACACTCTGGAGGCCACAATTTTTATCCAATCTTCCTCAAACTTGCTCAGATTGTATATGACTATAAGAGTTCGGATGAGTTATGGTTGAAATCGGACCAATATATCAAGAATTAGCTACCTTTGAATTGCTGAAAAAGCCATATTTAACAATGTTTACACTCTAGAGGCTACAATTTTTATCAAATCTTTCTTAAACTTGCTCAGAATGTATATTACTATAAGACTTTGGATGAGTTCAAATATGTTTGAAATGGGTTCAATAGGTCAAGAGTTAACTACCTTTGAATTGCTGAAAATGCCATATTTAATGGTGTTTACACTCTAGAGGCAACAATTTTATCCAATCTTTCTTAAACTTGCTTAGATTGTATATGACTATAAGAGTTCAGATATGTCTGATTATGGTTGAAATCGGACATGTCATATCTAGCAGTGTTTACACTCTTGCAACCAGTTTTCAATGGATTTTAATTGTACTTGCACACAATGTATATAGCTCTAAGTTCTCGAAGGAGTACAATTATTGTTGAAATGGCAAGAGTTATCTGCCCTTGATATACTTTGAAATGCTAGAAAAGGCTTCAGTTCAGTATTATTTAGGCTCAAGTTATCTGCCCTTGATCTACTATACTAGAGTAGGTCGTATTCCATTGCTGTTTTCATGCTATACTACAAATGTGAATTGATTTAGAATAAAACGGGTGAACTTCAGAGGTAAGGCTATTAGGCTGCATTACACATGGTGAGTGGTATCAGGGCCTTCAGGCTCTCTTGTTTAATAAATTGTACAGAACAACCTTTAATAGTAAAACATGAACTAGACTAAACTACAGTCACCGACATGACATATTTTTAGGGTAAACTGACATTAACAAAAGGTATACATAATAATTAAAAACCTTTGTATGCCCCCAGAATCTACGATTTGGGGGCACATAATTTTTGTCCTGTCTGTTTGATTGTTGGTTTGTTTGTGCGTCCTTCAGTCCGTCCCTCCGTCTGTCTGTGCCAAAAACCTTAACCTTGTCTATAACGCAGAAATGGAGGCCAACATACAGGCGTCTAAAGAAATTGGAGAGTCAGATGAAGACTGCTCACAGGTTGTCATCATGACAGATGCTCTGTCAGTACTCCAAGCTCTCAACAAAGCCAAACTACCTTCCCTTGCCAGAGAGCTATATAAACTCTGCAAGTACCGACATGTGTCACTTCGATGGATACCTGCACATTGTGGCATTTATGGAAACGAGAAGGCTGATAAATTGGCTAAAGAAGGAGCTAAAGGTGAACAACCGTATAATGACACGACCCATGAAGAAAAGGTGACCCTGATAAAGACACTAGCTAAACCCAAGCGCAAAAAGGATGACTACCACACTCTTGACAGGAAAGAACAAGTCAACCTATTCAGGTTACGCACGGGACACAACAGACTCAATGCCCTCATGTATGCAAAGTTGAAGCTGTCCCCAACACCATACTGTTCATGTGGTCCAACTGAGCAAACAACAGAGCACATACTTCAGCGCTGTCCTCTGTTTGAACAATTAAGAAGAAAGATGTGGCCAGCCCCTGTCACCCTAGAAGAGAAGTTATATGGCAAGACGGAGGATCTCTTGAAGACTGTGTCCTTCATCGCTGCGACCGGGGTGATGGTGTAGACGGTGTACGAAAAGAAGAAGAAGAAGTCTATAACTCTCGCATTTTTGCACCTTGGCCTTTTAAACTTGACATAAAAAAGTGTCTTTCCTGTATCAAGAATTTTCCAACCATACAATTTTTTTTTATGTTGTGACCTTGACCTTGACATTTGACCTACTTTTGTAAAAATCTTTAAATGGCTATAACATTTGCACCAGTAGGCCCAGGGCTTTCATATTTTGTATGTATATTTTTTTGTGTCAAGACCATTCCAACCATACCAACGTCTTTGACCATATGACCTTGACCTTTGACCTATTTAATCAAATTTTAACCAAAAACCTTAACCTTGGCTATAACTCTTGCATTTTTGCACCTAGACCTTTTATACTTGGCATGTGTCTTTCTTGTGTCAATACCTTTCTAACCATACAAACCTTTTTGACTCTGTGACCATGACCTTGTCATTTGACCTTTTTTTGTAAAATACTTTAAATAGCTATTACATTAGCACCAGTAGTCCCAGGGCTTTCACACTTTGTATGTATGTTTCATTTGTCAAGTCCTTTCCAACCACTTTACCTTTGACCTATGTAATCAAACTTTATTAAAAACCTTAAACTTGGCTATAACTCTTTCATTTTTGCACCTTGGCCTTTTATGCTTGGCATGTATCTTTTTCATTGCCAATACCTTTCCAACCATACAAACCTTTTTGACCTTGTGGCTTTGACGTTTGACCTACTTATGTAAAAATCTTTATAATTATGGTTATAACATTTGCCCCATTAGTGCCAGGGCTTTCATATTTTGTATATATATTTCTTGTGTCCTGACCTTTCCAACTATACCAACTTCTTTGACCATGTGACCTTGACCCTTGACCTATTTAATCAAACTTTACTAAAAACCTAACACTGGCTGTAATTTTTGCATTTTTGCACCTTGGCCTTTTATACTTGGCATGTTTCTTCCTTGTGGCAAGACCTTTCCAACCATACAAACCTTTGTGACCTTGACCTTGACATTTGACCTCCTTTTGTAAAAATGTTTAAATTGCAAGAACATTTGCACCAGTAGGCCCAGGGCTTTCATAGTTTGTCTGTATCTTGCATGTGTCAAGACCTTTCTGACCATGCCATCAGTTTTGCCTTTGTGACCTTCACCTTTGAACTACTTTGTATAAATTTTTATAAGCCTATAACATTTGAACCAGTAGGCGTAGAGCCTCCAAACTTTGTATGTACATTGTATCTTTCTTGTGTTAAGACTTCTCCAGCCATGCCAATGATTCATTTACCATGCGACCTTGACGTTTGACCTACTTTTGCAAATAAGCATTACATTACCGAACATTATGCTGGCTGAGGGCATATGCGTTTCATAAACACACTGCTCTTCGCAAAACTTTCTAAAAATGTTTGTTGACATAAAATGGAGACCAAATTCGATTACCATCGGCGTCAATTCATGCTAGGCCCTTTGGACTTATGGCCCTAGAATTGCTCAAAATGGCGCTTCACGGCAGTTTCCGCTCTCTAACTGGTACAGTTTACATTTGATAGTCTGGATCCCCCCCCCCCCCCCCCCCCCCCCCCTAACCATCGGGGGCATTCGTGTAACTGGGACACGCTCTCAAACTTTCTATGGAACTAGGTGTTACCACCCAAACTAGGTCAAGTAATGTATTTAAAGACATTAACTTTACTTAGCTTGGTTGGGAACACCTATGGATATATAATCCCATAGAGAGTTTTAGTTAAGCATGCAGCATGTTTTTACCCGTATAAATGTCTAGGAAACTCCATTGAAGCGTCTCATGTGAGGCCCGTTCCTTTAATTTGATAGTTTGGTTAGTAAAACCCATTGGAAGAACCCCTTGAGTGTGAGTATGTCAGGGCCTCTATAGAAAACTTGAGATTGCTGACATTGGCTCAGCACACTTTTCTAATGCTTTACAGTTACTTTTACGCCTAGTGAGAACAATGGTGGGGTCAATGAATGGACTGGGGGTAATGTCTTTAACTTCAAAATACATTCATGCATGTTACAGAGTGGACACGATGTGAGACAGACAGATGCCGGACAGTGCAAGGCTAATATAAAAGTGCTCATAAAACACTCAATGTCAGTTAATGGCCCACTTTCAGGATTAAAAAAACTGAAAACTCGACTATCAACATCAGAGGACTTTTTTCATCAGAAACGAACTTCAACACAAACTGTATCTAAAACACATTATGGGGACACTTTTTCAATGTTTATTTGTCTGTCAGAGGTGTCCAAAAACTACAAGTGTCTATCTAATGTCAGGTACGTTAAATTTTGTGTTTCATAATTTAATTTCCATCCAAAGTAGCGAATAAGATGCATAAATATGTGTTTCTCTGCCTATACATTCACTAATATTATCACAGGATTTCTTTTTAGTATTGCACGCATATGTACATGCACACTATCATTTAATGTTTATGATGTAGTAAAAAAGCAGATGTCTTTTTTAAGTTTTTGTTTTCAATCTTTTTTATGCAAATGTAACAAGCAGATATTTGTTATATTTGGCATATGATCACAGCTACAATGTTTTCTATTGGAAATATTCATCACAAAATTCGAAAGTAAGTAATGCAGAACTGGTATTGGTCAATAATTAGACACTGAATAATTTAACGTACCTGACATCATTTTGTCAGTACATTCAAAAGTCCTAAACACCATGACAAACAGAATCAACTTGTAATAAACTTCCGTTTGGAACAACTCTAATAAAGATACTTTATTATAAACAGGAAACATTTATGTAGAACTATTATCAACTTATTAAAACAGTTTACTGACAAGTTAACGTATATGACCACTGCTGCAGTACCAATATATGAACTTTCAAACCAAAGTTCCTTTCTTTATACTTGGAAACCTGTTACAATGTGGGAAACTGAAAATGAAGAACATGGTAAGGCTTTGCAAAGGAAATGGCAGTTGTAGTTACACATTTTATCATTTTTACTGCTGATATGATATTTAACGTACCTGACCAGTTATTTTCCATTGTTAAATTTACTCTAGATATTTGAAATTGAAGCCAGGTTTGAGCAAAGATGTAATATGCATGCTACACTGCAATATATATAACACGATTTTACACTTCTGTAAATGCATTTGTAGAGTTATGCCAGTGTTCTCATGACGAGCACAGGTACACATCCATAAATGCATTGACATTTTTTGTAAAATTAAATTGTACGATAACCATGTAAACACACGTAGTCTACATCTTGAAGTTGAAAATGCTGTTTGTTCTAGCTGCATCAGATGAGTTTCTCGATTTTATGAGCAAAGTCTTCAAATTTTACCCACGATTCATCCTCTTTCCAGCCATTTAAACGACTTTCGTTCTCCTTTTTCTATTGTATGCCTCACTTTCATCTTCATCAACCTCCATCGCTATTGCTGGGTGTATATGCATTGGTCATGTTCCACCAATACATGCATTCATATTCTTGCTATTCCGCTGTTGCATCTATTGATATCAACATCAATATCTATACAAACTTCTGTTTCTTCAACTTTCTTTGTCTTCTTGTTTTTGTCTTAACCCTTAGCCCGCCAAATAAATTGTCGTCTGCTATATTTCTCGTCTGCTTCAAGTTTCAAAGTGCTTCAAAGTTGCTCACAATTGCTGAAAATGTTGTCTGAGTGTCAAACAGCTTGGATCCGGATGAGACGCCGAGTTACTCGGCGTCTCATCCGGATCCAAGCTGTTTGCATATGGAGCTAGTCGTGACTGGCAGGCTAAGGGTTAAGATTGACCTTAGTCTTCTTGTGATATCCTACTTCCTCTTCTTGATCCTCTGCTTGGTTGGTTTGTTTTTATCTTGATTTTCACTTTCTTTATGCCAGTGGTCACGTGGATTTCCTTCTAAACACTTTTTTCAGTAATACATCAGCTATGTGTAGCACGCTCTTTTGGAAACACTGCATACATTTTTATAGTTCCCCGGGATAGGTTTTTGATTTCTCTGTTCTAGCTCTTTTGATGCATTTTCAAATCTTCATACGAGTAAAATATAAGTTCTATTCTTTTCTTCTGTCCACACGCCTGTTTAAAATGTTGACATATTCTATCAGTTTTAATCTTTTTATATGCTTGTATTGTATATATGCATGTATAGATTCTACTACTAAATTATAGACATTTATAAATATCCCATGTCAAGTCATGATTTTGTTTCAAAATATGTTTTGTACAGCACTGAAATTTAAGAAGAGACCCGAAATGCAATATTATCATTTCACCTGAGTTATGTCGGATTCTTTTATTGCGTTAAATGCTTAGAACCATTCCTTCTTTAGCAATTGACAATCATAATAGTCATGCTTGGTACTGAATATGGTGTTGTCAGATTAGATTCCATTAGTTCTGCCATTGATTTGACCAATGTTGAGCCCTGCAACAAAACTGTCAGGTACGTTAACACAACGGTCAGGTACGAGGAAACAATAAAACATTTTAAGCACACTGAAAAAATATCTCTCTGCATACAATTTATCTCAGATCCATTTATACTAATTTTATAGATACATAGATCTAACGTATATCTACATCATTAATGCAAAATGCAAAAAATAAACAACACCTTCTTACCTAGATTGAAATGGATTTTTTTTCACTCTTCGAAAAAACGAACTTTTACCTGTTCTCGCTAATAAAGGTTATAGGCACAACGTGTTTCCGGCAGAAGTTTCAGCTGAACCTAAGTCAACAGGTCTATATAATTATATCCATCCAAATAGGTGAAAAGTGCCGGCGAGTTAGTTTAGTTTGAAATGCTATACTTATAATAATACACGTACCTGACATTAACGTATCTGACTGTTTTAAATATTTATAAGCAGCTATGCTTTCATTATTTTGTCAAAATATTATAGATCTAGATCTAGATATATTATGTGAATTCTAAAAGGGTAGATAATGTTTATTAAGATAACGTATTTAAAGATATGAGTGAGCTGTTTTGCTTAATATAGAGGATTTGATTTAACGTAGATCTATCTGACATTTTTTTGCGTAACACTTCAATATTACAAGTTTGAATGTATGCTATCACTGTATACTTAGATTAAGATATTGTTGTTGTTTGCATTACTTATGGGACAGGACATCACTAACAAAAATATAAATGTAGTAAATCGAGTAGATCTACTATACTAAACACTGTGGTATTTTCTGGTATCTACACTGTCTCTGTGTCAAGTATGATCTGTGGGTCCGAGGGCATGTCTCCCCGGTAAAATTTTATTCCTAGATGGTCTCTGGGGAGTTCTGAGGTTGATCTATACAAACATAAATCTATGTAAAATATGAGCCAAAATATTTTATCTATATAGGCCTAAATGTAAAAAAAAAAAAAGCAGACGACATGTGCCACTTGGAACAGCGTTCGTATTTCCTCGGTCATTTCCGCATATCTCGAAAGATGTCGGAGATGTCCGATTAATTACGATTTGTTGGAACAGCTGTGTGAAATAAACCTCCGTTTCTATAGAGTATTGAATTGAATTTGACATTGTGTAGATCTATATTGTTCAAAGACAGGGTGAGAACTTCTTTTCAGTAAAGAAAATCAACTTTGGACTATGTTAAGAAATAAACAGTCCTTATTTTGGCTTCTTTATAGAAGTTTATGAACTGTTTTAATATCGACCGAGAAACGAGAACTATGAAATAGATTATAATTCGTGTATTTCCGTATTCCTCGCTTCCATTTTGTTACGCTCCCTTTGATTGGTCAATTATAGCTTCTGTTCCAGGAGATTGACCAATTATAGTTCTGTTACTGTTCGCCATTTAAAGACGACTGCAAAGTGTAAACAAGAACTCGACGTGGCAGAGAAAAGGATTGGAGCTACTGTCAATGTTCAGGCATTTATAAGACGTTATTCTAAGACATCTTAAATAAACCGTGTATGATTCTTCACGAACCCAAAGTGTTATAAAATATCTTCAACTCTGTGCTAGGGATTGCACAGGAGTCTCACGGAGAGAGGGGACAAGGCTCAGCATCAGCAACTGCGAAGTTTTTGAAAATTAAGATTTTTGGCAGGGGACTACTTTCAATCGACATATTTGATTTTGGTGACAATTACGTGTAAAAATGACCAGCCTATACCAGAGTGTGAGGGCGTGTATATTGAAGGTAATCCAAAACAAAAGTAAAACCTTTTGACATAACTCCAGATAAGAGGGAGTCAACTGAACAAATCCAACATTTTCTCACTTATTTTAGCAACAAGTCCTATGGTGTTACTACTCATTAGAATCGTCTCTTTGAGACGATTCTAATGAGTAGTGACATTATAGGGTTTCAAGCAGAAATAAAGATTTTAGGTTTTGAAATACCCCCCTTATCTGGAGCCCTGTTTTGATACATGATCAACAACTATAACAACAAGTTTATACAGCATATCATCACCAATCATGTTTCATCGTTTGAATACTAATGTCTGCTAATCTCCACTCAGCTAGAATTTACAAACAGTTTAGATCCAGCTCAGCCACTGCCAAACTGTTATAGATCTATCTTGGTAACTCACTAACTCAGATCAGGATTCAAACAAGTTTCAGTCTTTGAAGCTGGCATAATTAGGTTCATAACCCTTTCCCCCATAGAAGCGACTTTTATGTTAACTTAAGCAGACGATATTGTAATTATACTAATAGGTAAACGGTACAAACCAGTCGTAATGCTAACCCGAATCCTGAGTGCCAAGGAAGCCCATTACTACCAATTTTCCAGTCTTTGGTTTGGCCCGGCTGGGGATTGAGCCGGCAACATCCCGCACTGCAAGTGGACGCTCTACCACTGAGCTATACAGGCTGTTACACTCATTTCAGTACTTACCGAATCCTATGGTGTTACTGCTCATTAGAATCTTCTCGAAGAGACAATTCTAATGAGTAAGTTGTAAATAGTTATAGTGACACCATAGGGTTTAATGCTTAAATAAAGATTTTAGTGTTTGAAATAGTTTCCCCTTATCTTGAGCTCTGGGGGTAAATTACTAATTTACTATGGCTGTCTTTACCTTTTTTGTGTCATGGAGTTTGATCAATTATCTCCTGATCCTGATAATGGCATCATAATGCACTATTCAGCCAATTGCAATCTGGGCCCAGGGCCATCCCGTGGAACGGTTGTGGGATATGGGAGATAAACATTAAACAAGCCATATTTTAATCCTGATTTTGTGCCTTCAGTATGTGGACAAATTGTTTCAAATCATGTCGGTTTCTGTCAATCTTTTGGCTAATTGAACACCCCAGAGACGAAGAAGCGAATACAGAGAAACCCAGGTAGGGACATTATGTAGCAAGTTTTGATTACGCATCAAAGTAGCGGAGACTATAGCTGTGTGAAGGACCGGGGGCCAGTTTTACCATCAATGATATCTTATAAAATGTGATTACTAATGAGAACAGTCAGAGCTCCAGATAAGGGGAGTATTTCAAATCCTGTTTGTTCTTCATGTCGGCACTAAAACTTATGGTGTAAATACTCATGAAAAGATTTGTCTTTTGGAGGGGATTCTAAAGAGTAGCAATATCAAAGGAATTGATGCTGACATAAAGAAGAAATTCTGGATTTGTTCAATTTTCTCCTCCCTCTTACCAGGAGCCCTATTAGAAGTGACAGGACCGAGGGGACAGTTGATGAGTTATAACTTATAGTGGGCTTAGTCACAGTCACTGTAATTATGGCCTTATCCTCTTGATCATGAATCAGACTTTGAGGATAAGTTTTCTGTAAAGATTAACGGTAATAACCCATTACTCCATAGAAAATTTCTAGTATTTAAGATAAGTGTCCACTTAAAGCAGGTTGAAAGGAAAGCAGAATGCGCCTTAGGGTGCATTCTGCTTTACTTTCAGCCTGCTTTAATTTAAGCTACCATCTTCTAGAATATAGAAAATATTTGTACTGATACATATAAATTATTGAATATTAATGACTGCATAAATTTGAATTTATTTCTCCAGTGGGTGAATGAATCAAAGGCGTAATTATGGGGAATTGGGTTAACCCTTTCCTCCCTGAAACCTCAAATGGACAGTTCTAATTTTCAGTTTAGTCTAGTCCATTTTTGACTTTTTAGGGTTGATTTTTACAATAAATGTCAAAATGACACAGTGCAGACCCTGATCAGAGGGCTCCTTAAGGAGCCCTCTGATCAGGGTCTACACTGTTTGCATAGGACACGTGTTCTCCTCACATGTACGCTGTTTGCAAATGACACATATAAGCGTGTCCAGGGCTCAAAGGGTTAAAGTAAATTACCAGTAAGCATTTGGAATACAAAATTCTTTGATTTTGTTTTCAGACTCCTGTTTCAGAGCAAGTTGAGGTGGTTACTACCGACACTGAGGCAGACATAATAAATGATGCTGATCATATGAAGGAAAACGATGCTCAAGATTTTATATCAAATAAGAAAACTGATGAACAATCAGGTAATGGTCAAAGCCAAGACTAATGCTTAGTTTTGAAATGGTTAGGGGAAATACCGGTATATGTACAGTAAAACCTCGCTATTTAAAGTAACGACCACCAAATGGTTCCAATTATCAGGTGTTTGCGACATGTGATTGCTTAAAGCAAGATGACAGTAAAACCTACAGGAACTTTCTGTTTTACTGTCACTTTGCTTTAAGCTGTCACCTGTCATTAAAACAATGAATTAGCCTTTGTTTTAGTGGTCATAATAGAGAGGTTTTACTGTAACCGGTTATTCGTCCACAAGAACCAAGATTGGCCAGTTAACCGAAAGAAGCGGTACATCAGCAAACCAGTCTTTTGATATATTGTAGAATCATCATTTATGAATGTGATCATAGATAGATCTCCGAGTAATAGAAAGTTATGTTTCTGTTACTCAAATCAATTCTATACAGCATTATTATACTAGTTATACAGATATCATACAGCAACATAGACGTTCCACTGCATGTTCACTGATTAACCCATTCCCCCCATAAATACACCTTTTTACCCATTTGATTTATTCCTCCACTGAAGAAAATAGTTCCAAATTATACTGTTACAAATCAGAATCATAAGAAATATTTTTCAGTATTCTAGCAAACAAAATATTAAAGCAGGCTGAAAGTAAAGCAGAATGCACCTTAGGGCGCATTCTGCTTTATTTTCAACCTGCTTTAAATGGTCACCTGTCTTTAAAACTAGAAACAGGCTATAGGGTAATAGGTTAAATTCGGTGTTTACAGCATACAGTGGAGAATCTGTTATTCTTTCCCGTTTAAACGCAAACGTACACAAACGCAAAGCACTAAAACGTAGAAAAGTGCAACATTTGGACAATTCTGATAATTCATGTTTATTTTGGTGGCAAACAGTTTGGAGCCTGATCAGATGCCGGGTTACCCGGCGTCTGATCTGGCTCCAAACTGTTTGCACTGCAAATAATAGTTTTAGCGTAAACGTGTTTATTGGGAAAGAATAACAGATTCTCCACTGTATTTATTCAGGGGTGGCAAAATCTCAGAAAAATGCACCTGTCCACGGACAAGTGGTTTGAAAAAAGCACTTGTCCGTATCCAATATCTACTTGTCCGTAAAAATAAATGTTACCTGGTTAAATAGACAACATAAATGTTTCCTATAAGCCTAGCAGATCGTAAAGCAGACTGTTCCTAAAAATTAAGAGAAGATTTTTGAAGTTTTCATTCTGCTTTACCTATCAGTTTCCCAGGGGCAGGCTCTTTCAGCGAACTCTGCTTGAATAACTTTACTCAGTTCAACAGTTAACTGTTTACAAAGTAGACCTACTAGTACCAAGTCTTTATTAGCTCAAACGTCTCAAAGCATTACAGTTAACTGACCATGATTAATAGAGTAGCACACCCTTAGAACTTTCATTTTCTCTGACTTAATTTATCAGAAATCTCTTATCAGAATGATAGAATTGTCAACATTATTTACGGCAGATTGAGCATTTTGCGAACGGGAACGGTTAGGGTGCAGATGGCCATTGGGTGATATCACTGTTCTCATGTTATGCCACCGGGGAGTCGGGACTTTCTTTTGCTAATTTATGGTCAGGAACAATCTCACCAGCTACATCGTTGTTAGTATCATCATTTGATTTCGTTTTTTTAGCCGTTGTTACGAAAAAGGAGCGAATATCGCTCGCCTGTTTTTGTTTTTTAGACATCGCTGAGATTCGATACAGACATGGAGAAAGGACAAATGGAGAAGTAACTTATACTCAAATCTGCATTTTCCCGAAAATGGTGTCGTCCGTTACCTGTATGTGCGATAACGCTTAATCGATCGATAATTCAACTGCACCGGTACGCCGATAGCGGGCTATCGCGTTTTTTATCGTGTTGAATGGTTACCTACTGTTAGTTTAAGTTACATAAAATCCTTAATTTTCACCCGATTTTCATTATAATGGTCTTAAAAGAAGGCTAAGATATTTATCTTTCACTTGTAAAAATAACAGATTTTATTTTTAAAATTGATCAGTTTTATGGCGAGTTAAAGAGTGGTTTCCAAATGAATTTGCCGATAAAAGGGAGCAAGCACTCGGGCATAAATATATCACGCCCCGTTACAAAACCTTTCATAAAACCCTCAATTTTCCACCGATTTTCAAAGAAATGGTCTTAAAGGAAAGCTTAGATATATTTCTTTCAGTTGTAAAAATGCAAGTGTTTATTTTCGAAATCGACCAATTTTATGGCGAGTTAAAGAGCGATGGCCAAATGAAATAGTCGATAAACGAGAGCAGGCGATCGCGAAATATACACTACGTCCCGTTTCAAAAACTTGAATTTAATCCATAATTTTCGTCCGATATATATATATATATATATTTAAAAAAAAAGGTCTTGATATAAAGCCGTGACACTTATCTTTCGGTTGTAAAAATACCAGGGTTTTCTTGAAGCGAAAAAAGTAATGATGACCTACAAAGGTTGCTGGCTAATGAAATGACTAGACCAACTCGCGTAAGAAAAGAATTCCTTCCGTATAAAAACTTAAGCAATCTTCTAAACTTCTAAAAATGTGTTCATGCATTGTTACAATGTTCTATATGGAGGAAATATTTCCTTGGAAGCAAAAAAAAAATCCATTTTGTATGTAAAGAGACATTTGAAAGGAGTGCGCGTCAAACGGCCAAAATCCAAAACGGCCAAAGTTGTAACTGTATTATTATGTCGTATACATGTGATCATTATTATTATTGAAAGGAAAATTAGAATTATTAACATATTACTTCAAAAAAAAGAATTTAGGGTTAGTTTTACATCCAGACTAAAATATACATATTATCCGTCCCATTTCTATGAAAGAGGTAACAGTTTGCATTATCTTCAGAAATTAATTGCAAACATGATAACATGAGATCTCCGTTTCTTTCTGCTTTACTTATGTCTTATATAACGGAGTAAATTATAAAGCAGCCAATGCCTTAAGCAATCTATTTTACTGACTGCTTAACTCTTTGCCTGCTGATCGCGACTTTACTTTTTTTTTGCAAACAACTTGGATCAAGATCAGATGCCGCGTAACACGGCGTCTGATCTGGATCCAGAATGTTTGACACTCGTCCTTAGCTTTATTTACTTACAAAATGTCTACCATATTACACATCACAAAGGAATGTGACACATTACGTAACCGTATACAGAACCCGCACCAAATTAGCAGGACAATTATCAGCGTCATAAAACTGTCCCAGCATGAAGTCCATGCTTCTTGAACATGCCGATTATCTATGAAGATGGACACCAGCGGGTTGCCACTTTAATAAAAAAGATCAATGCTACCCGTGCGTGTAACTTTAACATGTGTTTTTGACTTCTGTAACCGCATGATGTTTATATATTATACAAATCACAAAAAATAAAGATAATAGAATTGAATTAAAAAAAAAAAAAACAAAAAAAAAAACAACATCAATGCACCTGGTTTGGTTGATGACTGGATTAACCCTCTCATTACTGAATACCAGTAACATGATGACTATTGCAATTGCAAACAGTTATAATCCAGACCAGGCTCGAAAATGTCGGATTCATAGAGTATGTCTCTTGAAATATAGTTTACCCCTTTTTCAAATTAAGCTCTTTATGACACATTTTACCTTTTCTCCGCATGAGGATCATCAGAGAGACAGACAGACATTCATACAGAAAGATGAAGACAGAAAAGAAGAAGCGAGAGACTGACAGACAGAGATAAGAGAAAAACAGACAGACAGAGAGACAGTCACAAAGAGAAACAGACATAAATACAGACAGTGGCAGAGAAATATAGACTAGACACACACAAACTTCGTAGGTAAACGAAAAAATACGTTTTTCTCTCGTTTTCAAAACCTCACTAAACTATCAATTTATAAGCTATCGCCTCAAATTTTGTACTACGCGTAAGATAATGGTCTAATAAAACATCTGTATTAAAATTTATAACGATAAGATGACATTAAAAGCATTTATATTAACACCAAACTTCGTAGGTAAACGAAAAAATACGTTTTTCTCTCATTTTCAAAACCTCACTAAACTAACAATTTATAAGCTATCGCCTCAAATTTTGTACTAGTCGTGAGATCATGGTTTAATAAAACATCTGTATTAAAATTTATAACGAAAAGATAGCATTAAAAGCATTTCTATTAACACCAAACTTTCGTAGGAAAAACGGAAAATACAGTACTGTACGTTTTCTCTCTCATTTTCACAAACTCACTAAACAAACAAATTATAAGCTATCGCCTCAAATTTTGTACTAGTCGTGAGATCATGGTCTAATAAAACATCTTTATTAAAATTTATAACGAAAAGATAACATTAAAAGCATTTCTATTAACACCAAACTTTCGGAAAAACGTTGTTTTCTAGCCGCCAGCGAGCGCCGCTGATTGAACGACACGATAAATCGCGAGCAGGCCGGATACTTCTCCATTTGTCCTTTCTCCATGATACAGACGAAGAGTTTAATCGGCGATAATATCAGAGTGTTTCCGAATACCGGAAAAAGACAATAATTAGCATTCGCCCCCGAGAGTACGATTCGTCCCCGTACCGAGAATTTTCGTACTTTTGCCGGATTTTTCGGGCGTGTCCCTCGGCGCAGCACCGGCATTTTTATTGCGTCTTTTGTTATTTTTCCGCGCGAAAAATGCAAAAAAAGCAGCCAAGGCAGTTCAGTGAGTTCACAGAAACTGAATTTGCGTAATTGAACATTGGAATTTCTGCTTGTCCACGGACAATCAAGACAGGAAATTTCACCTGTCCGGACCCGCAAATGGCCACCTCGGACAACACGGACAGTTGATTTTGCCACCCCTGTTTATTGCTTTTATTTTGGCATAAATTGGTTGAACGCAGGTTGGAGATTTCCTTCTTACCATCAATGTTTTACTTTGCAAATTTCAGCTATAGCTTGAAGAGAATTTTTTCTGATTAACCCTTTGAACCCTAGTCCCTCATATAGACGTCCTTTACAAACAGTGTACATGTGAATAGTACACTTGTCCTGTGCAAACAGTGAAGACCCAGATCAGAGGGCTCCGAAAAGAGCCCTCTGATTAGGGTCCTCACTGTTTGTCATAATGCCAAACATTGACAAAAACAATCCTTAAAAAACAGAAATTGACTAGACTAAAATGGAGACTGGAATCGTCCATTTAACGTTTCAGGGAGGATCAGGAAAGAGTGAACCAGTTAGTGATTGTGTTACCAATTAACCAACAGTTTCTACAGTGGAGAAAACGTTATTCTTTACCAATAAACACGTTTACGCTAAAACTATAATATGCAGTGCAAATAGTTTCGAGCCAGATCAGACGCTGGGTAACCCGGCGTCTGATCAGGCTCCAAACTGTTTGCCACCAAGATAAACATGAATTATCAGAATTGTTTAAAAGTTGCACTTTTCTATGTTTTAGTGCTCTGCGTTTGCGCAAGTTTGCGTTTAAACGGGAAAGAATAACGTTTTCTCCACTGTAACCATTACTGATTAACCGGGTAATTTTTTCATCACTACTGATACTCATGAATTGATTATGCAGGTCTCAAGATTTTTAGAGCTAGTAAATTAAATCTTATCGGATCTCCTGCTGAATATTCGTATATATATAAGGCTCTGTCCACTTTAAACATCTATTATGTCATTGACGACAATTCTAGTGAGTAGCAACACCATTGGGTTTAATGCAGGCATAGAGATTTTAGATTTTGAAAATACTCCCCTTATCTGGAGCTCTGGAAAATTGTCAGTAAGTTTGATAAAAATTGATTAGTTGTTTAATGTTAATGTATTTTTTCAGAGCTACCACAGGAGCTGTTATTATTTATGCTTTTCGGTGGATTACCGGAAAAAAGCAGTGGATTATCGCTTGGTAATCCACTGCAGTGGATTAACACCAATCGCCGTTTTCCCCGTAGGGCTCCCCAAAAATCGTAGTCAATCGTGTCTTATCGTTAAATTCCGGCAGTCCGATTTGTCGCGAACCACTCAACGGAAGAACACGAATCCAAAATCGGGAGCAACGACGTAATTCGGATGACGTCAAATCAATAGATAAGTGACGTCATCGTACGGGAAACTGTTTCGTTAATGTGTTCGATGTAAACTTGGGGCTCAACACGGGGTAAATCATGTACTTTCGCTTTCACAATTGTAGAACAATTTCGTTTAAAAAGTGGCTTAAAAGCATAAATAAATAGAATAATTGTATTTTTTCAGTATAAGACCGAATTTAATCCATTTCGTGAACATCAGACTGTTATATTTTCACGAGTGGCTTTGCCACTCGTGAAAATATAACGCCTGATGTTCACTCAATGGATTAAATTTCTATCTTATACTGAAAAAACCAATTATCCTCTATATGTATTTTTTCAGAGCTGAAACCACAAGGAGGAATAATCTGGCGTGTATCTAGCGGTCTAGGATCAGGATTGTATAACGCCACCACAGGAGCTGTGGGCTATGGAGTGGGTGGAGTGAAATGGGTGGCTGGGAAAAGTTACGACGTTGGTAGTGTGGTTGTAAGTAAAGTGCCTGTCCCAGCGATACCAAAACTGGCAAAGAAGAAAGATAAAAAGGAATGATAGGTGTCATGTAAATGTGTTACAAGTTAGATATATCTGAAGATATAATGTTAGCCCTTTACTCCATAGATACACCTTTTTAAGCATTTAATTAATTCATCCACAGAAGAAAAAAGTCCTATTTTACGCAGTAATGAATATGTTGCACAAGAAATATTTTCTATTTCCTAGCAGATGGTAACTTAAAGGAGACTGAAAGTAAAGCAGAATGCCCCTTAAGGTGCATTCTGCTTTACTTTCAAGTTTCAACTTACTTCAAGTGGTCACCAATCTTTTAAACTTAGGGACAGGCTATGGAGTAAAGGGTTAACTTTATGATGATAATATTGCACCAGGGCTCCAGATAAGAGGTAGTTATTTCAACAAATCCAACATTGTCTCACTCTTTTTAGTACTAAATCCTATGGTGTTACTACTCATTAGAATCGTCTCGAAGAGACGATTCTAATGAGTAGTGACACCATAGGGTTTAATTCAGAAATAAAGATTTTAGTTTTTGAAAAACTACCCTTATCTGGTGCTCTGTTGCGCATGTAAATGCAAAAGATTAAGATAGCATGCAGCATGGAATCAAGAATGGTAAGGTTCCCTGAACCCAAAATGCTGATCTTGATGCAAATTGTGTCAATTATTGTGATATCAGAAGGAAATATATTGGAAATCCAGATTTTCAAGAGTCAACAGTTTTAGATAAAGTATATAATATTGAACCAAAATGAAAGTAAAGCAGACATCTTTTGTAGGCACATTTTGTTTTACTGTAATCCTTCTTAACCCATTACCCCATTAATACGCCTTTTTACGCCTTTAATTTATTCCTACACTGAAGAAAATAGTTCCAATTTATACTGTTATCAATATGTATGATAAGAAATATTTCCTATATTCTAAAAGATGGTAGCTTAAAGTAGGCTGAAAGTAAAGCAGAATGCGCCTTAAGGCGCATTCTGCTTTCCTTTCAACCTGCTTTCAGTGGTAATATATTTTCAAAATCAGAAACGGGCTACTGGGTAATGGGTTAAGCAACCATCTGTATTTAAGACTACCAACAGGTGTTTTACTGAATGGTCACTTACTGCTAGATTGTCTGTATACTCTTTGTTCAAGCTCTTTACAGCTAAAGCTGTTTCATGTAAATAATCGTATGAATCATTGACAGTCATTGTACAATTATAGTACATATCATTGCTTTGTCAATAGTTGAAATACAGTAAAACCTTTCTATTACAACCACATAAAGAAGGCTAATTGATTATATAAAATACAGGTTACTGCTTAACTCTTTCCTCCCTGAAACTTTAAATGGACAATTCCAGTCTCCATTTTAGTCTAGTCCATTTCTGAATTTAAGGGTTGTTTTTGTCAATGTTTGGCATTATAACAAACAGTGAAGACCCTGATCAGAGGGCTCCTTTCGGAGCCCTCTGATCTGGGTCATCACTGTTTTCAAAGGACAAGTGTACTATTCACATGTACACTGTTTGATAATGACGCCTATATGCGGGACTAGGGTTCAAAGGGTTAAAGCAAGGTGACAGTAAAACACTTATCACCTATTAATCAACACCATTTATTATTTGTAATTGAGAGGTTTACTGTATAATGTTTCTCATTGATAACAGTGTCATACAAGAATGAAAGAGGTTTTGACATTGCCAAAGGTTTGGAATCTAATCAGTCCTTTCATTGGAAATGTTGTGTCTGATAAGGGTCTACACTGCTTGCAATCACTGTTAACCTGCTACCCTGTAGCCTGTTTCTAGTTTGGGAGACAGGTGATCACTTGAAGAAGGTTGAAAGTAAAGCAGAATGTTCCTTTACTTTCAGTCTTCTTTAAACTACCATTTGCTACAATACAGAAAATATTTAAGAGTTAAAATATTTCTATGGAGTAAAGGCTTAAGGGTCAACACATAATTTTCTGATCATAAGTTCTTGTTTGATCCTTTCAACAGCGAGTAACTGTTGAGAACTGAAAATATCAACTGCTCAAGTTCTGATTTTATTTTGTCTTCATTATAGTTTTCAGAAACAGGATCTGACTGTCAAACAATCTGCAACCGTATCAGGTGATGCAGTTAATGGGGTCTCAGGTCGCCAGATAAATGGGACTAAGCTGAACAAATCCAACATTTTCCCACTTATTTTAGCACTAAAAAATTCTTTGGTGTTACTACTCATTAGAATCGTCTCGAAAAGAAGATTCTAATGAGTAGTAATACCATAGGGTTTAAAGCAGAAATGAATATTTTAGTTTTTGAAATACTCCACTTATCCGGAGCCCTGATCTTGATCCAAACTGTTTGTAAAGGTCTTCAATACAAGTTATTGGTGTTGTAAGGGGTCGTTTAGTTGTAGATTAGTTATCAGTTAGTGTGGTTGATAAAATCAAGTAAATCGTCAAGCAGACAGCATTTTATATTGTTATCTCTTTGAATAGACAGGGCGAAAATGTGACAACCTTTGCAAGCAGTTTGGATAAAATATTGTTTAAACTAAACTAAACAGTTTGGATCCAGATGAGAAGCCTGCGAAAGGCGGCATCTCATCAGGATCAAAACTGTTTGACACTCTGACCCTAGTTTTGAAAAGAAATTAATTAAAAAAGTCTATTAATAGAACAGTAGCAGATGAGAGTGCAGATGGAAAACTTACCCAGCATGCAAAGAGTTATAACAATGTCATAAGGGCTACATAGGTTAGGTGAATGAAAGTTCTCATTCATTGATGACTGTTATCATTTTCAATTAGTATCTGCCTCAAAGGTATCATCTTCATTGTTTCAAATTTAGATTGTGCATGTATATCTCTTTTTAACAGAATACAAGTCTGAATTGACTACAATATGAGGGTCATACAATTTGCATTCTGATCATAAGCTGAGGTTTTTAGCAGATGATAGCTTAAAGCAGACTGAAAGTAAAGCAGAATGTGCCCTAAGGCACATTCTGCTTTACTTTCAACCTGCTTTAAGTAGTCACCTGTCTTCAAAACTAAAAGCATGCAATAGGGTAATAGAATAAATGACACTTAAACGTATCACAATTAAATGTTAAAAGGACTAGTCAGCTTTTTTGAAAAAAAAAGATAAATTATTTTTACCTGGAATGCAAACAAATTGCAGACAGATCAGATGCTTGAGCATGGTTCTGTACAGATGGTCAGCTAAAGAGATAGGTGTGCTCTCTTTAGTGTACCGGGTACCGATACTGACGACATGTGATCAAAACTCATTACGGTAATTTCTATCTTTACTTTAAAAGATCCATATTTTTGTAGATGGCACATTCTAAGTTGTCTATATATTGGCAGGTTGAGGTTTTAGATTTGTAGGTAAAGATATTTTCATAACTATATTAATTGTACATGTTTAAATCCTAGTTAAAATGTGTCCTGCTTTTGGGCCTGATTCTTACATAATGGAAACAGGCTTAGCCGCTAAGAAGTAAAGGGTTAAGTTCTTCAGCAGTGGAAAGGGTTATTTTTTGGAAAGGGGAATGGCATCCAATTACCTGTGGCAGAAAGGCAACTACAGTCCAACTTCGATATCTCGAACTCGCTAACCTCGACCGAAATTTCGATACATGAATTACATTACTTCATGTTCTGTAAAGTCCAACAATTACCCGTTTTTCAAAGTTTTAAATTTGAAATACGGGTATGTTCGACTTAACCGAGTTCTAGATATCGAAGTTCGACTGTATATGCAAAGTTTGATCAAATGGCACATAAATGCTTGCAATTTCTGCACTGTGCATAATATAAAAAGTAGATGATGAAGAAATTTCTTGAACAAACACAAAGTTCAAGTACATGTATCATAATGAGCGGAAACTTTAACGAGCTTATATCGGTTTTTGCTTGTTTAGTGTTCTTAATTCTCCACAATTAATGATTTTTGTTAGATGTTTATAAAAGTGATTGTGTATACACTACATATGTGCTAAAATTGTCTTTTTGTATATCATGTATAAAGATGATCATTGATCTACGCACATGTCACGTGAATCTCATGGTTATTGGTTTTTAACATGAGATTACGATATTAACCCATTACCCCTTAAATACGCCTTTTAACGCCTCTAATTTATTCCTCTGATAAAGAAAATTAGTTCCAATTTATATAGCAATGAATATATATCATAAGAGATATTTTCTATTTCTTAGCAAAGGGTTGCTTAAAGCAGGCTGAAAGTAAAGCAGAATGCGCCTAATGGCGCATTCTGCTTACTTTCAACCTGCTTTAAGTAGTCGCCTATCTTCAGTATGAGAAGCAGGCTATGGGGTAATGGTTTAATATTTGCTGTCAGAGGCAAATTTAGATTTATGATTGTAAAATGAAACTTATCACTTTCTGTTTTTTGTATTTTGTAAAGCATGTATGTATCAAAGTCCACATGAGAGTAGTATTATCAGAATTAACCCATTACCCCATAGCATGTAACCCCCATGTTTCTAGTTTAAAAGACAGGTAACCACTTAAAGCAGGTTGAAAGTAAAACAGAATATTCTGCTTTACTTTCAGCCTGCTTTAAGCTACCATCTGCTAAGATATGGGAAATATTTCTAATGTAACATAAGAAGACTGACTACGCAAGCAATGTTTTATTGGTATAGCTAAGATCTTGATCTGTGCCATATTCTTATACTCTTTGTTGTCTTCCAGATATATTGCATGCAACAGTAATTAATCATGATGTTGAAGGTAGGGGTAGCACAATAGCAGATAGTATCCACTTGTCACGATAGCTGATGTCACGATAGTCGACTATTGATGGCAAAAACCATAGTATTGATACTATCAGCCATAGCTTGAGTTACTGTCGATAGTTGGCACTGTTTGCATTGGAAAATTATGCTCTCCATATTTGTGTACCCTGTTTGTAAGTGATAAGTATACTTGCTGACAGGGTTGAATGTGTTAACCCATTACCCCGTAAATACACCTTTTTACGCCATGACTTTAATCCTCCACTGAAGAAATAGTTCCACTTTATACAGTCATGAATATGCGTCATAAGAAATATTTTTAGTATTCTAGTAGATGATAGCTTAAAGCAGGCTGAAAGTAAAGCAGAATGCGCCTTAAGGCGCATTCTGCTTTACTTTCAACCTGTTTTAAGCAGTTATCTTTTTTCAAAACTAGAAAAAGGCTATGAGGTAAAGGGTTAACCGTATAAAAGTAGGCGTCTAATCTCGATTTAAAACTTTTCTTAAATACTGCTTGTGCAAGGTTTGGTACGGCCTGTACCAATTATTCTATGTAGAGTATCGGTACTTATTGACATGAGAGGTGTTCACCTATAACAACCAGCTTAACTTTCAACCTGCTTTAACCCTTTGCACCCAAGTCACGCCTATAGGCGTCCTTTTCAAACAGTGTACATGTGAATAGTATACTTGTCCTGTGCAAACAGTGAAAACCCAGATCAGAGGGCTCCGAAAGGAGCCCTCTGATCAGGGTCTTAACTGTTTGTCATAATGCCAATTATTGACAAAAACAACCCTTAAAAGTCAGAAATGGACTAGACTAAAATGGAAACTGGAATTGTCCATTTAAAGTTTTAGGGAGGAAAGAGTTAAGTGATCCCCTGTCTTCAATACTAGAAAGAGACCATGGGGGTAATGGGTTAACTGTATGTTTCGTGTTTGTTGTTGATCTCACACTCTCTGTTACAAAGAAACTAGATCTCCAAGATGAGTAGGACCAATAACCCATTGTATGCTGGGTAATATTTGGCGGCCATTTTAAAATGTTGTCTGCAGCAGATATAACTCAAATATTTGCAAAATATTTTAGCAGTTTCTGATAGAATATTGACTTAACTGCAAACAGTTTTGATCTCAGGCCTGATCTGAGATTAAAACTATTTGCCTAGAGGTACACCTGAAAGTGTATCCCACATGATATGGGTTAAAGAAGAAATGACCAAGAAAGAGTTCATTAAATATACACGTACAAAGATAATTGGTTGACACTCATTTCATTGTTATAATGAATCATAATGAAAGCATCACCAAAAAGTCAAAAATAAACAGTGTAGACCAAGAATATGAAAAAAGCCACAAAATGTAGGTCTCAGGATCTGCATTGGTTGGTCGTATGTAAAAGGTAGATCAAAAGATTCATTACCGTACATTATTATATTGTGAATAATTCATAGTTGAAACTTCAACATGATTTCAGCAAATATGAATTAGGTCAGGTTGTAAATTCATGTTGATTGTGTAAGTTTGTAAATGAAATTTACACAAGTATAGGTCATGTAGATTTTATCATTAACAACAGGGGCCCGTTTATAAAACTTAGTACGACAAAATCGGTCGTATCTCAAAACTTTAAAATACATTTAATTTTTTATTTCTCTATCTAATCCTGCCTTGTGACAACTCTTTGCATTCCTCTTTTCAAGGCGATTTCAAAGAGATGTCACAAGACAGGATAAGATAGAGAAATAAATAATAGTTGAGACTTTTATAATCTGACTTACAACAACATTTGTCGTACGAAATTTTATGAAACCGACCCCAAGTCATTGTATTGTGTGATAAACAGTAAATATCTTTTTAGCATGTTAAGCATTACATGTAAGTGTTACGCAATAATACTGTATGCATATTATTGTGAATTGTGCTTATTATTAGTATGTAATGGCAATAATTATACATTTTTTTGTGTGTGTGTCTTTCTTTGTGTATAGTCAATATTGTTTATTTTGTTTCTATGGTGACGCTGGACAATGCTTAAAAGGGTATCTCATGTTTGCTATTTAGAATAACTTGATATCAGGGCTTATAGGCAATTAGCTTATAAACAATAGTTCTAACTGGTTATTGCCATGGTTATTTGCAGAAATCACTTTTTAAGCTGATTTTGTTTTTTTTAAGACTCATTCCATTTTGAAAATGATCAGATTTTGTTCAGAACCCCCCCCCCCCCCCCCCCCCCCCCCCCCCAAAAAAAAACAAACTGAGTGGTAAACATTAACATTTTGCAGTAGATTATAGTTTTTAGTAAAACATGCTTTTGTAATTTCCGGGCATAAATGGTTGGAATCAGAGCTCCAGATAAGGGGAGTATTTCAAAATCTAAAATCTTTATTTCTCATATAAACCCTATGGTGTTACTACTTATTAGAAGAGACGATTCTAATGAGTAGTAACACCATAGGATTTTGTGCTGACATGAGTGAGAAAATGCTGGATTTGTTAAGTTTACTCCCTCTTAACTGGAGCCCTGGGTTGGAATGTTCCAAGTTGAACAGTATGGGTCTGAAATATGACCTAAAATCACCTTAGTTATACAGGCCTGTTACAGTGGAGAATCTGTTATTCTTTCCCGTTTAAACGCAAACGTACGCAAACGCAAAGCACTAAAACGTAGAAAAGAACAACTTTTGGACAATTCTGATAATTCTTGTTTATCTCAGTGGCAAACAGTTTGGAGCCTGATCAGACGCCGGGTTACCCGGCGTCTGATCTGGCTCCAAACTGTTTGCACTGCAAATAATAGTTTTAGCGTAAACGCGTTTATTGGGAAAGAATAACAGATTCTCCACTGTACTTAGATATATTCTTTGCTGGACACAACAGAATAATTTGAAATTCCAGTGATACTAATCATGAAAAAAAAAGAGTTTGTTGAAATAACATGTATGTAAATTCTACCATGTAAATTGGTAGCTTGTAGTTATGCAAGAAAGCATGTCATTCTTTTGTTTCTATAATATTAATGGCATTGGTTGTGCTTGCATCAAGAGGCATATATATTTTCTGCAGCAAGACAGTTCATTTGTGCTAATATTTAGTTTTGAAGGGTAAAGTAGAATTATAGTATAATTAGGGGCAATACTACTGATGTAAATCAAAACTATTTCAGGGTTCCAAGTAAGAAGGAGTAAACTGAATCAATCCAAAAAATTCACTCATGTCAGCAACAAATCCTAAGGTGTTACTACTCATTAGAATCGTCTCGAATGGAGGATTCTAGTGAGTAGTGACACCATAGGGTTTACTGCAGAAATAAAAGATTTTATATTTGGAAATACTCCCTTTATTTGGAGCCCTGTATTTATTACATTTCTTTTAAGTTCTAGTTATATGGTTTCAGCTTTAACACACTTTCAATGCAATATTTACATGTTTTAATCAGATATGATGAAAGGTAGTTTGCAATATTAACCCTTAGCCCGCCAAATAAATTGTCGTCTGCTATATTTCTCGTCTGCTTCAAGTTTCAAAGTTGCTCAAAATTGCTGAAAATGTTGTCCGAGTGTCAAATAGCTTGGATCCGGATGAGACGCCGAGTTACTCGGCGTCTCATCTGGATCCAAGCTGTTTGCATATGGAGCTATAGTCGTGAGTGGCAGGCTAAGGGTTAATATTATAATGTTTAAATGAATTTTTTTATATCCTGACAATGAATACCATACACATTTTTGAACAAAATATTAAGATTTTTCAAAGTGTGGAATATATTTTAAACCTTTACTTTATAGCCTGTTTGCAAATTTGAAGATGGGTGCTTAAAGTAGATTGAAATTAACTCAGAATACACCTTAAGGTACATTGTGCTTTTCTTCCAGCCTGCTTTAAGCTACCATCTGCTAGAAAAAAGAAAGTATTTCTCATGATACATATTCATGACTCAATGAAGTGGAGCTATTTTTTTCAGTGGAGGAATACATTAAAGGCATAAAAAAGCATGTCGATGGAGTAACTGGTTAATCAAATGATAAACAAATGACACATATCTCTAAAAATTAGTTTTTATAATCTGATCCAGATCTTTATAATCTGATCCAGATCTACGCTATTTTTCATATTTCAGAACTACATGTAATTATAAACAGTATTTGCTGACACGAATACTGAATACCAGTATACTTCATGTCACCTTGCAGGGATCCAGATAAGGGTAGTTTTCAAAAACTAAAATCTTTATTTCTGCATTAAACCCTATGGTGTTACCACTCATTAGAATCGTCTCGAAGAGACGATTCTAATGAAAAGTAACATCATAGGATTGGTGCTGAAAGGAGTGAGAAAACTTCGAATTTGTTCAGTTAACTTCCTCTTATCTGGAGCCCTGTTGTCAGTATCATTGTTTCAAAGAAATGTTGCTCATACAGCGTGATAGTGCAGATGGTGGATATTGATACTGATAGTGGGTCAGGGTTCAACATTAACTTTTATTTTCACTAGCCCGGACAGGTTAATACTTGAAAAACCTACTAGCACCTAATTTTGTTGTGCCCTGATCTAAACTTTGAACCCTTTTTTTGAAAGCATGGTAAACCCAGATTAATAAACACTTCCACTATATGATGTATGTTTACTTTTATGCTTTGAATATAAAGAAAGAATAATTTTGCTGTCAAAATTGTATTGCACAAGTTAAGTAAAATAATATGTTGATTTTGTTTTGATGTGCCTGGTCGGGCTAGTTCTTGAAAAAATGTACTAGCCCTGATCCAAAAACAGGCAGTGAATTGCCTTAGGGCACAGCCTAATGTCGAACCCTGTGGGTCGAGTTTTCCTTTTTAATATTCAGCTTAAGAAGGGTTAAGTGGAAAGAGTGACATATTATCCCATAGCCTGTTTCTAGTTTTGAAGACAGATGATCTCTTAAACCTTACCCCCATAGAAGCGACTTTTAGGGTATTTAATTTATTCCTCCGCTGAAGAAAATAGTTCCAGTTTATACCCTCATCAACAATAACCATTACAAATATCTTATATAGCCTAGCAGATTTTAGCTTAAAGCAGGCTGAAAGTAAAGCAGAATGTGCCTTGAGGCACATTCTGCTTTACTTTCAATCTGCTTTAAATGGTCACCTGTTTTTCAAAACTAGAAACATGCTATGAGGTAAAGGGTTAAAGCAGGTTGAAAGTAAAGCAGAATGCGCCTTAAGACGCATTCTGCTTTACTTTCAACCTGCTTTAAACTATCATTTGCTGGGATTTAGAAAATAAATCTTACATCACATATTCATGACTGTATAAATTGGCACTATTTTCTTGAGTGGAGGAATACTATAAAGGTGTAAAAATGCAATTTTATATATTCATGATGTAATGGGTTAACTCTTTCCTCCCTGAAACTTTAAATGGACAATTATAGTTTCCATTTTAGTCTAGTCCATTTCTGACTTTAAGGGTTGTTTTTGTCAATGTTTGGCATTATGACAAACAGTGAAGACCCTGATCAGAGGGCTCCTTTCGGAGCCCTCTGATCTGGGTCTTCACTGTTTGCATAGGACAAGTGTACTATTCACATGTACACTGTTTGAAAGGACGCCTATATGCGGGACTAGGGTTCAAAGGGTTAAGTGGTCATCTGTCTTCAAAAGCAGATTAGGCCATGGTTATGACCTGTTTATGAGATGTTTTATTTGTCATGAAATGGAAGCTGTAAAGGGAAGCAACTAGGTATATTTTTCTCCATATCAGAGTTGTTTTTCCTGTTCATAAGTGAGTTTGTGTTTTTCGTTCATATTTTGTTTGTTTTATTTGTTTGCTTCAGTATTTGATTAATTGGCACAAGAGCCACCAGGAAATCCACTGTTTACATACCTCCATAGATAAGTAAACCAAATGCAATATTATTGCATTATGCCATTTGTTTTAACACTAAGAAACTCTTGTTAGTTATTATGGTACCTTGTGGATCTTTTTATTTACAAGAACAAGTCAGTTCTGGGTACCGGGTAGTTTGATACATACTGCTCTAATTCAGCAAACAGGATACACCCAGATCAGAGGGCTCCTATAGTTCTACACTGTTAGCAAGTTAATGAGTATAATTTAAACAGGTCCATGGTTTTGAAAGAGTTAAACATGAATCAGAAGTAAGGCTATGAAAGAAAAGGTTTATGTTAAGAATTGCATAAATGTTCAGGGTACAGAGTCATTTGAAAGATATAGGATCTGTCATGAGTCGATTTTTGAGACAAGCTGATCCCAATCAGTCTATAATTGAAATGTTTTTAAGTGAGCCTTGGCTAGCTTAATAATGTTTCTATTCTAGACAAGGTTGAAATTAGGTTGTCTCAAATCGATGAGTGACAGCTTCTTTTTCTCACATAACCAACGATTTTAAGCTATCTTTTTTCTTTTAAAGCAATAGTCCTTTTTTTTTAATCACACCTTTTATATAAAAATTAATGGTAGAGTGAAGTAATCAAATTGATCTCACACATGTTGGAGACAAGGATATTTGTGATTGTTGTTCACTATTGAAAACAGGGGTACATGTAGTTATTTGAGAAAAAATAATACCATTTGTTTTGTATGGTTATGATTATATATATGTTTAATGTGTAAAGGTTGTTTCAGTATTGTTGAATGAAGTATTAGTTGAAATGGACTGTCAACTAGGCGCAGTTACAGTGGAGAAAACGTTATTCTTTCCCAATAAACGCGTTTACGCTAAAACTATTATTTGCAGTGCAAACAGTTTGGAGCCAAGATAAACATGAATTATCAGAATTGTCCACAAGTTGTACTTTTCTACGTTTTAGTGCTATGCGTTTGCATACGTTTGCGTTTAAACGGGAAAGAATAACGTTTTCTCCACTGTATAAAAAGATACTAAAATACATGTACTTAGTGACCACTCAATAAAATACCTAATGGTAGTCTCTTTAACACATTGAACCCTAGCGACAAGTATACTCGTCATAAACAAACCATACATGTATACCTATCAAGAGTACACTTGTCCAATGCAAACAGTGTAGACTCTGATCAGGGTCTACACTGTTTGTCATTTTTAAAAAATATTGTTAACAACCACCATAATTATTCAAAAATGGACTAAATTTAAATGTAAAGTGGAATTTCCCATTTAAAGTTTCAGGTGTAAATGAGTTAATACAGGTGAGTTGGTTGTCTGTGGAAAACCCCATGTTACTTTAACTCTTTCCTCCCTGAAACTTAAAATGGACAATTCCAGTTTCCATCTAAGTCTAGTCCTTTTCTGACTTATAAGGGCTGTTTCTGTCAATGTTTTGCATTATGACAAACAGTGAAGACCCAGATCAGAGGGCTCCGTAAGGAGCCCTCTGATCTGGGTATTCACTGTTTGCATAGGACAAGTGCACTTTTCACATGTATACTGCTTGAAAAGGACGCCTATATGCGCGACTAGGGTTCAAAGGGTTAGTGACTGGTCACTTAGTACAAGATTGTCTGTTCATATATCATTATCATGTGTCAACAAGATAAAGGTGTGGGTTTATAAAGTCTGCAATTATATAGATTGCCCATGTAACACTAATTAGCCATTTATCTGCAGAAAATGTCTACTGATGAAGTTGTTAACCCTTTACCCCATAGCATATTTCTAGTATTGAAGATAGGTTGCCATTTAAAGCAGGTTGAAAGTAAAGCAGAATGTGCCTTAATACACATTCTGCTTAACTTTCAACCTGCTTTAAGCTTCAATCTGTTAGAATATGGAAAATATTTCTAATACTACATATTCATGACTGATTAAATTGGAACTATTTGTGGATGAATAAACTATATGCGTTAAAAGACGCTTCTATGGGGAAAGGGTTAATCGATCCTGATCAGGCCTCACTTTTTGTGGGATTCTGTGTAGAGCCAGTCTGAAAGCATCACCCCGAATAATGATTGTCCAATGTAGAGGAGAAAATTGTTTGTGTCTCTGTCTTACCCAAGAATGAATGTTATTAACCCATAAAACAAAAGATATATTAAACTGCCCTTGTATATTACTTAACCCTTTGAACCCTAGTCCCGCATATAGGCGTCATTTGCAAACTCTGTACCTGTGAGGAGAACACTTGTCCTGTGCAAACAGTGTAGACCCTGATCAGAGGGCTCCTTAAGGAGCCCTCTGATCAGGGTCTACGCTGTTTGTCATATTGACATATATTTTGAAAATCAACCCTAAATGTCAAAAATGGACTAGACTAAATTGAAAACTAGAATTGTCCATTTGAGGTTTCAGGGAGGAAATGGTTAATGTGCCCTTTTATGTGAATGTAGGTTTGGTTGATGGATGTACTGAACGGTTTGAATCTTTAAATGATCTGGTGAATTCAAACATTGGTTTTGATTAAAAGGAAAAGCATCTGAGTGATGCTATACATTGGAGAAGACATTATTCTTTCCGGTTTAAATGCGAACGAAATGCATCGCAATAAATATAAAAATTTACAAAATTTTGACTTTTCTAAATTATGCAAACAGTTTGGAACATGATCAGACGCCGGTGTACCTGGTTTCTGATTTTGTTCCAAACTGTTTGCAATGGAAATAAGAGTTTTGGTATACACGTTTATTGGGAAAGAATAACGCCTTCTCAACTATAACAACATTTTGAATTTTTAAAGTACACAGGTGGTTTTATTTTCCTGTGATTTCGTTCAGAATAGGTCGAAAGGACACATGGTAATTATCATTATGCATTTGACATGAGTTTAAGATGTTTCTCGAGCTTTTAATCAGATTGGAGTATTTTCAGACTCATCTCAACCTCTTTATAACGAAAAGACCAGGCTCAAAGGTTATAAAGCTTTTGATTTGAGTCTGAAGTCAGTCTCAAGCATTTAATTGGTCAGGTTTGAGCCTCGGCTCAAACCAGACCAATCAAATGCTTGAGAACAAACTCAGACTCATCTCTAACACTTTATAACCATTAGACCGGGTATCTTCTAGTCAAATTTGTATAGAAAAACTATTTGGTGTATTGTGCAAGAGCAACCTTTTATTTTCACGCAGGCGGAAGCTTACTGCTGAATAAAAATGACATAGAAAGCTCTTTGAACGGCATTCTGCAATACTTTTATTTTCTTACTTCTCTAATATTTTGTATTAAGCAGCCACCTTATAGACTATCAAATAAACAGGGTTACACTAAAACTATTTTTTTTTTATTGCAAACAATTTAGAGCCAGATCAGACACCGGTGGTCTGGTCAGGCTCCAAACTGTTTGCCACACAGATACAAGTTAACCCATTCCCTCATAACTACGCCTTTTTACACCTTTAATTTATTTCTCGACTGAAGAAAATAGTTTCAATTTATACTGTTACAAATAAGATTCATAAGAAATATTTTCTATATTCTAGCAGATAATAGCTTAAAGCAGGTTGAAAGTAAAGCAGAATGCGTCTTAAGGCGCATTCTGCTTTACTTTCAACCTGCTTTAGGTAATCACCTGTCTTCAAAACTATAAACAGGCTATGGGGTAATTGGCAGAATTGTCAAAAAGTTGCCATTTTCTACATTTTATTACAATGCCTTTGTATTTAAAGGGGAAAGAGAATACTGTCTGTTCATCTGTACCTGGGGCCCGTTTCATAAAACTTCGTATGACAAATGTTGTGGTATGTCAGATTATAAAAGTCTCTATCTATCTAATCCTGTCTTGTGACAGCTCTTTGGAATCGTCTTGAAAAATCAGAAATTAAATGTAGTATAAAGTTTTGACGACCATTTTTGTCGTAAGAAGTTTTATGAAATGGGTCCCAGTATTGTTACTTAAGCAGTCACCAGTCTTTAGAAAACCCGGATTTATGTCATACAATGGTTGATGTAGATAGATGACTGTTTTTGGTGTGTGTGTAATGTACATATTATAGCTAGTTTTGCATAGAAATATTTTCATAAGGATGCCTTGTCTCTGGTGTGATGACAGTGCCGTTATGAAAAATGTTTCAGTACCAGAGAACTTTACATGATGTTGAAGAAATAAACTATAAAGTTTACATACATTCTTTGTTGGTTTCATATACATGTATATAATTTCTGTTTCTCTTTTATACGCCCACCTCTAAAGATGGTCGTATTTTGGCGTGGCCCTGTCCGTACATTCGTTCGTTCGTCCGTTAACATTTTGTTTGTCCGGAAAACTGTCAGAGGGATATTAATGAAACTTACATAAATGTTATATGCATTACAGGGCTGTCATTAATCGATAATAAAACTCCTAAGATTTCAAATTTTCACTTTTACAGACGGAATTTTACTAATCGTACATTTACCCCATTGGCTGTTTCTTGTTTGGAAGACACATAACTGCTTAAAACAGGTTGAACGTAAAGCAGAATGCGCCTTAAGGCACATTCTGCTTTACTTTCAGCCTGTGTTAAGCTTCCATCTGCTAGGATAAAAATCCGAAGACTAAGGAAAAATCCGGAGAAATGGCAGCCCTGGCATTAAGATCTGAAGCTGACTTAATTTTGAGGTTCTTTCGATTTTTGTTGCATAGTTATCTGCCCTTGATGCACCTCAGATATACCATAACTTATAGGCTTCCAGTGGGCGTATTATGTACCGTTTGCGTTGCCCTCGTTGACCAATCCTATGCCAAAATTCATAATTGCAGGGTTGTCTCTCACACGTGTGAGGAGAATGTGAAAGTGACCCTTACCAATGATTTATACAGTGCTCCCACTCTACAACGACACCAAATGGGAGACACATATTGTGTGCGTTGTTCGGAGGGATTCGTTATAGAGAGGGAAAATTTAGACTTTGCTTACATCTACAAACAGCTTGAATCAAGACCAGACGCCGCGTAACGCGGCGTCTGATCTGGATCCAAGCTTTTTGTCACTCATCATTATATTTATTCTATCAAAATGTCCACTTATATGTAACTTTGAGAAAAGCATCACACGACTATTTTAAGTAGTCGATATTGCAGCAGTAAACGCGTAAGAACTAAATGTCTTGTTTAGGGAATTGCAGCAAGGGTCGTTGTAAGGAAGGAGTCGTTGTCAGGAGGGCCGCTGTAGAGAGGGAGCGCTGTATTAGCTATCTGTATACAGTGGAGAAAACGTTATTCTTTCCCGTTTAAACGCAAACGAAACGCAAAAGCAGAACATTAAAATGGGTAAAATGACAACTTTTTGACAATTTTGACGACTCATTTTAACCTGAGTGGCAAACATGTTGGAGCCTGATCAGACGCCGGGTTACCCGGCGTCTGATCTGGCTCCAAACTGTTTGCAATGGAAATAATAGTTTAAGCGTAAACGCGTTTATTGGGAAAGAATAACGTTTTCTCCACTGTACATGGTATCTGCCCTTACAAAGCTTAAATTTTTTTAAAACCGACTCGGCATCAATAACCTTAACTCGACATCAATAACATTAACATATGCAAACAGTATGGACCTTGATCAGACGAGATGATAAAAACGCTCGTAAGTCAAAACTTAAATAATCATGTTTTGTGACAATTTAAGACGATTCCAAAGAAATGTCACAAAACAGGATTAGATGGAGAAATAAATAATAATTGAGGCCCCATGATCCTAACTGTTTGACAAACTTATGTAATGAATGATACATAAGTTTTCAAATTTCAAATGATTCTATAAAGGCAGGCGAAAACTCAATTCTTTGCATGCTAGCAGCGGTTATATCTGCCACAGTGATTGTCTTTGCAAACAGTTCGGACCCAGATGAGACGTCGCGAAACGCGGCGTCTCATCTGGATCCAAACTGTTTGACACTCTGACATGGCTGTTTTGAAACGAAATTTTGAAAATTCTATTTCTATAGCAGACGACAAATGTTGCAGACGAAAAATATTACCCAGCATGCATAGAGTTCAAGCAGATGATATCAGGGTAGTGACTGTGCTGGACAGGTTTTTCGCCAAGAAAATAAAATGGCAGTGGAAGGGTTAAACTTCTGCTACTACGGGGAATTTGTGATAATAATTGCAAACAGTTTGGATCCAGATCAGACACCGAGTAAATCAGGGTCTCACCTGGAACCAGACTGTTTTACACCCTCTTTAACTCTTTATATAAGAAAATGCCATTTATTTTACTGAGATAATACATATTTTGCAGACGACAATAGAAGATTAATAATGACTCAATGGCTTTGCTTGTAAAACATTTATCACAGGGCTCCTGGTGGAGTCCTTTGATCTGGGTCTACACTGTAAAAAACGTATTTAATTATCTCCTGCAATATTAAACTTTTCCGACAGGGAGAACATGTGTCTATCAGTTGAATTTATGAATTACACTCATCAATTACATTCCGGGGCCAAAGTTATAAAGCGTTTGAGTTGAGTGTGCAATGGATTGATCAGAGTTGAGGTTTTGCTCAAATATGACCAATCAAATGCTTGGGAACGATCTCAGACTCAAACCAATCTCTGTATAACCTTGGGACCTGATTCATCAATTCCGTTCACGGTTCATCATTTGTATCATTCAATTACATTCATCAATTACACTACCGTAATCAGTAACATTCACCAAATTTAATTCTGATTTTTTTAGCTCACCTGAGCAATGCTCAGGGTTAGCTACAGTGGAGAAAACGTAATTCTTTCCCAATAAACGCGTTTACGCTAAAACTATTATTTGCAATGCAAACAGTTTGGAGCCAGATCAGACGCCGGGTAACCCGGCGTCTGATCAGGCTCCAAACTGTTTGCCACCAAGATAAACATGAGTTATCAAAATTGTCCAAAAGTTGCACTTTTCTACGTTTTAGTGCTTTGCGTTTGCGTACGTTTGCGTTTAAACGGGAAAGAATAACGTTTCCTCCACTGTATTAGGATCAGCGTTTGTCTGGCATCCGTCCGTCCGTCCAGATGTCCGCCCGCCTGTCGTCACCATCAGTTCGTTACCGTTCTAATGCCAACAAGTTCGCATGGATGTTAACCAATTACCCCATAGTCTATTCATGACTATCATAAAGTGGAACTATTTTATTCAGCGATTGAATGAACTAGAGGCGTAAAAATACGTATTTATGGGGAATACACAACTTTAAACTGCCCAAAATTCCAAGTAGACTGGTTCATGTTTTGGTAACTAAAATGATCCACAATGGAACGTAATAACCCACAAGAGTTACATAGTGTTGAAAGAGTTAGCTTGCACACAATGTTCATGACTATACGTAACGTGTTGAAGAATATAGTTGAGATCTGATCATTGTGCAAAGAGTTACTTTTCATTGCCAGCGTTTAGGAGACAGCTCATCAGCTGTTAACACATTGAACCCTAGCGACAAGTATACTCGTCATTAACAATTTATATACCTGTCAAGAGTACACTTGTCCTATGCAAACAGTATAGACCCTGATCAGAGTGCTCCTGAAGGAGCCCTCTGATCAGGGTCTACACTGTTTGCCATTTTGTATAATATTGTGAAAATCCACCCTAAATAGTCCAAACATGGACTAGAATTATATTGAAATTGAAGTCCATTAAAAGTTTCAGGAGTGAATGAATTAACACTGCAAAATTATTATTTTTTTATACCCCCGGCATCTATAGATGCGGAGGCATATAGTAATCGTCCTGTCCGTCCGTGCTTCCGTCCGTCCGTAACAGGTTAAGTATAGATTTTACCGTTTCGTCTAGCATCAACACCGCTTACTCAAATGCTTGGATACTTAAACAGTTGTTGCCTTGGACCATTCCCTATCCACCAATATCACACAACCTTGATTTTGACCTTGACCTTGACCTAATTTGGACTTGGAATATTTTAAATGGGCTATTTCTTGGTTAACTAGATTTTACCGTTTCGTCTAGCATCAGCACTACTTACTACAATGCTTCTATATTTATACAGTTATTGCCTTGGACCATTACCAACCCACCAGTAATACCCAAGCTCAGTTTGACCTTGACCTAATTTGGACTTAGAAAAGATTCAGAATATATTGTCAAGGATGCCACCGGGGGCATAAGCGTTTATTGAACGCAGTCTTGTTTTTTACTGAATTACGGTTTATAAAAAAACATCCACTTATATCAGCTGTTTATTGAGTTAACCCTGACGTAAAAACCGTTCTTACACAATCGATGGCATAATATCGCCTGCTTAAATTTGTTGTCTGTTTTTATTTATAAAATTTAGATTTTTAAGAGTTTTAGTTCAAGAAACAATGATATAAGTTACAAAAGCGGCGTCTGATCTGAATCCAAACTGTTTGCATATGTTAGTGTTATAGAGCCTGGCAGCGAAAGGGTTTAAAACTTAAAATTAATTGCACATGCTATTGTTTGGAATACAGGATTCAGGACCACCGGTACTTGACACATACTTTATTATCTATTAACACCACCCCCTTTTTAAAAAAAAATAAAAATTTTTTTTTTTTTAAAAAGGGGGTGGTGTTGTATGTGTCAAGTACCTGTGTTCAGGACGTGTCATTTATAATAGGAATTAATAATATTCTAAAGATTGTACCATCATATATGATTTGGTCTAGATAGGTCTGTCCTTTACAATATTTTTCCAGATTATTTATGACATTGATAAAAAGGAATGTGTAAATAAAAACGTAGCAACGGTTTAGATGGTAACGACTTTAATAAATAAATTGAATAGGAAAAAGGGAAAATAATTGGGATATGAAACAAGTAGGGATAATTTTCAAACCACACCACCACACACAAACAAATCCATTTTTACAATAATAATACTGATGCGGTAATGGGAACAGCAATTGAATACAGGGTTCTGCAGTACATAAGATAGATCTACATTGTTGTACAATTACGTTTCCTTACACACGCCTTTATATTTAGACATAATGAATCTTTACAGGGGAGAAGAAGAAATTAAATGTAAACACACTTAACCCTTATCCTGCGGTGATTTCGTCTGCTTTGAAATTGTCGTCTGCAAAGTTTGTTAACTTTAGATTTGTACATTTTTAAAGTAAATAAACCAAAAGACGAGTGTCAAACAGTTTAGATCCAGATCTGACGCCGCGTTACGCGGCGTCTGATCTGGATCAATACTGTTTGCAAAAATCAATAAAGTCGCGACCAGCAGGCAAATGGTTAATCTATAACAAAATGACTACGTTTGAGAACCATCAGATTGAATTTTAATCTGAGTGGCAAACAGTTGGGAGCCTGATCAGACGCCGGGTTACCCGGCGTCTGATCTTGCTCCAAACTTTTTGCTTAAGGAATTGATTTTTTTTATAGTAGAGTCGTCTTTTATTTAGATGGAAATAACGTCTTCGCCAGTACATATGTCTGTTAAAGCTGTATCTGATTGATACTGACTATAATATGAAAGAAAGATAACTCTTATGTACTACTGAACCCATTTACAAAGCTTATGTCCCTTTACATTCCATAATTGTAAAAACTAAATATCAACTCAAGCCGGAAAAAATTGTATAAACAAAATCATTAACAACTAGAAACAGACTAGAAATGAACAATGAAAGTTAACATTGAAACAGAAACGTTTAACATTGCAAATAATGTACAATCATATCTCTGGCTTCCGACTTTGACAGTAATTAAAATCAGTGATAATTGACATACACGTATCACGTTTGACCATGGAAGTTTGAACAAAAAGTAAAGTACCCGCCCAGACGTCGTCATTTCTTGACGTATGCTCTGGGTCTACAGGCCTCTACTGTTTTCAAGGTCAGATAAATCTTGGAATAACCGTGGGTTGGCAGGAATTTGAGCGTTTGCTAACAAACAAACCATATTCATTGATGCCGAAAGAATAAAACTTCGAAAACAAAAATTTGAATAATTGACATTCGTGGCTGTTTCAGAATTTTGGATGCAAGATTTTTCTTTCAATTGAAGTATTCATGAATTTTAAGCTTAAGGAACCAAATCAAGATACACATACAGTTTACGTTGCACATGAGTGTCAGTCTGACTGTTTTCAAAGTCAAGCCAATTAAACATTATAAAAAAGGCCAAATGTTCAGAGCCCATTTTGTCAAGAACACCGAAATAGGAAATAAATGAGTCGTGCCATGACAAAACCAGCCTTATTGCATACATGTAGCAACCTTGTACAGACCAAGCACCGGTGTCATCCCAGACTCAGTATATGAGTTTCTTTTACACTGCTAAATACGATGTACACTACAGTTACATAAGATGGTTAAGATGCAAGTGGGTGTCAAACAGTGTATATCAAGGCCAGTCGCCGCGTCTTTAACGCGGCGGCTGTCCTTGATCTACACTGTTTGAAATGCAATAAGGCAGGAAATTTTCTCATGGCGCGGCTCAAATGTAATATAATTAGGTGAAGACTGAAGAACAATAATAAAAACACAATACATGTACATATAATGATATTTCAGAAAGAAATCTGGCAGATACAGAAGACGGAGAGTTTACGTGCTCGAGCACCGATGTCTCAAATGCGTTTCAGTTGTAAGCAAGGTAGGCGTTATTCTTTCCCAAAAACGAGTTTGGTTTATAATCTCGTTTAAACGGGAAAGAATAATATCCTTTCCGCTGTACAGTTAAAAATCCCACCATGTAACGACAACGCGGTACAGTGGAGAACACGTTATTCTTTCCCGTTTAAACGCAAACGTACGCAAACACAATGCACTAAAACGTAGAAAAGTACAACTTTTTGACAATTCTGATAATTCATGTTTATCTTGGTGGCAAACAGTTTGGAGCCTGATCAGACGCCGGGTTACCCGGCGTCTGATCTGGCTCCAAACTGTTTGCACTGCAAATAATAGTTTTAGCGTAAACGCGTTTATTGGGAAAGAATAACGTTTTCTTCACTGTAGGTATATGCATGAAGATGTTTTGTCAGCATCATGAAATGTAGACTGGACTTTTTGAATTGGTCGGTAACAGTTACCTGAACTCAGTTCAGTCGAAACTCGATACTTCGAACTCGCGTTAGTTCGAACATACCCATAACTCAAAGTTGAAACGTGGCTTAGCAAACTTATGAAATACTGGTAAGTTCGATTAAAGCGAGTTCGAAGTATCGAGTTTCGATAACTCAAGTTAAGCCGAATAAACCATATTCAATAGTTCAAACATAATTTCGATTTGAAATACAATGTACGGCTATGTTCGACTTAAGCGAGCCAAAATTATCGATGGTCGACTGAATGATATATTGATCATACCCCTATCCTAAATATTATATTTTAGAAAACGTGTAAAGATATTTGAAATCAAAAGCTTAGTTTGTACTGTGATGTGTCTACAGCGGGTGCCCCAAAAGACGTGTGCTTGTCAAAGGGCCTTGTTATGTCTATTCCCGGGTGCGTGAATCTGTATGACTGCGGTAATGCGTACGGCAGTGGTGGTGGCGTTGTTTTACACTCTTCCTCTTCTTCTGGTTTCTCTTCCGTTTCCGGCTCGTCTGGAGTGTAAGTTATGGGAATCTGTACATTTTGTCGGTATCGGGGTTGCTCCCATGGCCATGGTGGACGATGTAGAGGTTCAGGATCGGTGTTGTCCACAGCTTCAGACAACCATTCTGGGTGAACCACAAAAAATGACTTCGACTGGAAGGAGTTCTGAAAAACAACACAGTGTTATTAACCATTTTTGCCAGCGACCATGTAAACCATGATATATAGTTAGATCTAATATAAATCATTGATTTTGCATGTTACGGGACTGGTCATTACATGATAGATAATCATACACAGTTTGGAGCCAGATCGAATGTCGCGTTATTCGGCACCTGCTCTGAATCATAACTGCTTGACACACTTCCCAGGGCTGCCATAAATTTACATGAACAATCCTAAGATTTCTCAATCTGCATTTTTCAAGTGCGATTTTACGAATCGTACCTTTACCCCATAGCCTTTTTCTTGTTTTGTTGACATGCGACTACTTAAAGCAGGCTGAATGGCGCATTCTGCTTTACTTTCAACCTGCTTTAAGCTTCCATGAAATGGGAAAAAATCCGAAGATTTAGAAAAAATCCGGAGAAATGGCAGCCCTGACTTCTTAATGTTTCTTCAGTTTTTTCATTTAACAAATAGGCCTCTTGCAGATGATGCTTTTAAAGAGGACAATATCACGACAGTAGCAAAACCTACTAGCAGAGGATTAAATAATCCTAAGAGAATACTGATATTACAACATAAATATAAATAGAATACCAAAAATAAATCGTTGTCTGGTAGCGTTGACTAATTATCAGAAAAAATATGCCTACTCAGGTTTTGTGCCATGTCCTTGAATTAATCTCAAACTAAATTGTTAACAATCAGGGTTCAAGAAGTGTTTCTTTTTTGTCAAAAGACAGCTTTTAATTTTGATAGCTACATACTAGTATCATTGGTCAGTTACTAAAAATCTTTAAAAACTGATGTAATCTGCAGTCTAAACCAGTGCCAGTTTTGATTTTAAGCACTAAACAATTTCAAAGTTAATCATGTGAAGCTAAACAATGGATCATGTAAAGTCCTATATACAAAATGACATGCCTGATAACACTCACTTTTCGAACATTTAATTGTTGAAATAAGAAACGAATCAAGTGACAACTCAATAGTATGTTAATGGACTGTTTTGATAAAGATGACAGTCTAATGTATGGCAAACTATTTAAGTTGATCTGAAATCCACATTAATTTCCTTTTAAAAGATTAGCGGGAGAGAAAAAAACAAAAACATAGTGACATATGGTCTAATACAATGTACAATGGAGAATACATTATTCTTTTCATATAAACGCGGTTATGCAAACCTAGTGTCCATTTCAAACAGTTTGGAGCCAGATCAGAAGCCGGTAACTAATCAGGCTCCAAACTGTTTGCCACTCAGGTTAAAATAAATATTATATACATATCAAAATACATGTATTTTATTTTTCTACATTTCAGTGCAGTTACGTTTGCGTTTAAACGGGAAAGAATAACGGCTTCTCCTCTGTATAAATGTTTATATAACATATATGTTTGTTTTTTATATATATACATGTACTTGTCATACTAGGTTATTCGCTGACAGTGAAGTAGATCTAGCTTAACAACCCCCATCACTGTCCTACCCCAATAACTCGTACATTGTTATTTGCAAACAGTTTGAATCCTGATCAGATGCTTCGTAACTCAACGTCTTATCTGGATCTTAACTGTTTGACACTCTGATGATAGTTTTTATAAAAGAAAATAGAGATACAATAACCCACAACCCCATAAATACGCCTTTTAACGCCTGTAATTTATTTATCCGCTGAAGAAAACAGAAATTTATACAGTCATAAATGTGTATGATAGAAAATATTTTCTATATTTTAGCATAATTTATGTAAGCTTAAAGCAGGCTGAAAGTAAAGCAGAATGCGTCTTAGGCGTTAGGCATTCTGCTTTACTTTCAACCTGCTTTAACCCTTTAACCCATAGCCTGTTTCTAGTATTTAAGATATGTGACCTGTTAAAGCAGGCTGAAAGTAAAGCAGAATGTGCCCTACTTTAAGTTAAGGGGGTAGGTGCACCTTTGGAAAGTAATTACCAAATTCTTCAAACTTTGCATACGGACAGTAAAATCAGTTTCTATGATAAAACTGGTGAAAAAAGTGGGGGTACCGGACCTTTCTTTTTCACATTTTTAGATTTTTCAAGGCTACCCCCCTAAAATGGAAGCTTCTCAAAAACTCCTACTTTTTTGTACTACGGTTTTTCAATTTTACATATTCATGACAGTATAAAATGGAACTATTTTCTTTGGCGGATGAATAAAATGAATGCGCTAAAAGTCGCTTCTATTGGGGAAAGGGTTAAGTGGTCACCTAATTTCAAAACTAGAAACAGGCTATGGGGTAATGGGTTAACTGTAACTGATGTTGCAGACAGTAAGTTCTGCCGACTGCAGTCGAACTTACAATGGAGAATCTGTTATTCTTTCCCGTTTAAACGCAAACGTACGCAAACGCAAAGCACTAAAACGTAGAAAATAACAACTTTTGGACAATTCTGATAATTCATGTTTATCTTGGTGGCAAATAGTTTGGAGCCTGATCAGACGCCGGGTTACCCGGCGTCTGATCTGGCTCCAAACTGTTTGCACTGCAAATAATAGTTTTAGCGTAAACGCGTTTATTGGGAAAGAATAACACATTCCCCTCTGTACTCTCATTTCAAATTAAAACTCGGATTAGCGAAGATTTCAGTCTTGAGATATGGGTATGTTTGCCTTAAGCTAAGTCGGATTATCAAATTTCAGCTGGAGATCTTCTGGGGGCTTCGACTTCAGTGAAATCGAGTTATCGAGGGCCAATCGCGTACAGTGGAGAAAACGTTATTATTTCCCGTTTAAACGCAAACGTACGCAAACGCAAATCACTAAAACGTAGAAAAGTGCAACTTTTGGACAATTCTGATAATTCATATTTTATCTTGGTGGCAAACAGTTTGAAGCCTGGCTCCAAACTGTTTGCACTGCAAATAATAGTTTAGTGTAAACGCGTTTATTGGGAAAGAAAACGTTTTCTCCACTGTATGACAACTTCAAAGGTCATATGACTGTCTCCATTCCGTTTCTATGGACCAAAGTGCAAGGCAATGTTTACAGTAAAACCTCTCTAGTACGACCACTGAACTGGGGGTTTTGTCAGTTGTTTAAAGCAGGTGTCTTCTTAAAGCAAGGTGAACGTAAAACAGAAAGCTCCTTTAGGAGCTTTCTGTTTTACCACCACCTTGCTTTAAGGCGTCACCTGTTTTTTATTCAGTTAATAAATCTTCGTTTTAGAGGTCGTAACAGAGAGGTTTTAATGTGTTGTAGTCTTAGTGTTAATGCCGTGGACAGTTTTGTTTTTAACTAATACCCGAGTAATATCTGAACAGCTTTTTAATCCGTTCAGATTATCGTTTTAAAAGATTAGTTACTAGCTCCCAAAACTGTTTGATCTACAGTACTGGTGAAGAAGGTGTTATCCATGTCAAAAACACGTTTATGGTGAAACAATTACACACATTGCAAACAGTTTGGAGCCAGATCAGACGCCTAGTAACTCGGCGTCTGATCAGGCTCGAAACTGTTTGTCGCTAAGATCAATATATATCTTCAGAATTTTCATAAAACTATTATCTACATTGCAATGGATTGCGTTTCACGTTAAGTTTCGTTTGAAAGGTGAAAATGTATTTCCATTGTACATGTATAATGACTAATGTACTGTGGAGAAAACGTTATTCTTTCCCAATAAACGCGTTTACGCTTAAACTATCATTTGCAGTGCAAACAGTTAGGAGCCAGATCAGACGCCGGGTAACCCGGCGTCTGATCAGGCTCCAAACTGTTTGCCACCAAGATAATCATGCATCATCAGAATTGTCCAAAAGTTGCAATTTTCTACGTTTTAATGCTTTGCGTTTGCGTTTGCGTACGTTTGCGTTTAAACGGGAAAGAATATCGTTTTCTCCACTGTACTACTTGACTCTACTCTATATTCACAGGAGAGAGAAAGAAAATACACATCGAACCTTTCAAGGTGTTAATATCGTATGCTTTAACCATTTAATATCCAGAAAATAGTATCATCTGTCTTTCACCCTTTCACATTCACACTAATGCCTAACTTAACCCTTTTATCATCATCATATTATATTTAACCCATTACCACATAACTACGCCTTTTAACACTTTTAGTTTATTCCTCTACTGAAGAAAATAGTTCAAATTTATACTGTTGTATATAAGAATCATAAGAAATATTTTCTATATTCTATCAGATAATAGCTTAAAGCAGGCTGAAAGTAAAGCAAAATGTGCCTTAAGGCACATTCTGCTTTACTTTCAACCTGCTTTAAGTGATCACCTGTTTTCAAAACGAGAAACAGGCTATTGGATAATGGGTTAAGTTAAAATATTGTATATACAATAAAGAAGACGTTACTCTTCCCCGTTAAAACGCAAACGAAACGAAAACGCATTGCTATAAAATGAAGAAAATGACAACGTGTTGACTTTTCGTTTTAATTTGAGTGGCAAACAGTCTGGAGCCTGTTGCAATTAAAACATTAGTTAATGCATTGTTTTAACATCCAATTTGCTATTTAACCCTTTCCCCCATAGAAGCGCCTTTTAGCGTATTCAGGGTATTCCTCCGCTGAAGAAAATAGTTCAAATTCATAAAGTCATGAATCTAAATAATACGTAATAGTTTCTTTATTCTAGCAGGCGGTAGCTTAAATCAGGCTGAAAGTAAAGCAGAATGCGCCTTAAGGCGCATTCTACTTTACTTTCAACCTGCTTTAAGTAGTCACCTATTTTCAAAACTAGAAACAGGCTATGAGGTGTTAAATTAAAACTTATTTTTAATTGTTAAACTTTATTGTATAATAGTGATACAAATGGTCTTAAGAAACGTTGAACGATGTATAGAAATAGAGTGCTCCCTCTCTTTAACAACATAAAAATGGGCGACAAAGATTGCGTGTATTGTTCGGAGGGAGTTGTTATAGGGAGGAAATATTAAGACTGTGCTTATATTTGCAAACAGATTGAATCCAGATGAAGCTTCGCGCAACGTGGCGTCTAAACTTGATTCAATCTGTTTGTCACTCTTCATTACATTACTTCTGTCAAAATGTCCACTCATATGTAACATTGAGAAACAACAGCCGACGACAATTTTAAACAGACGATTTTGCAGCAGTTAAAGTGTTTAACATAAAATAATTAAAATAATTATCGTTTCTGGGAAACAGTAGCAATCATTGTTGTTAGGAGGGAATCTTTGTTGGGAGGGCCGTTGTAGGGAGGGAGCACTGTATATATACACTTTTCATCCCAACAAACGCAAAATTTGTGATCGAGCATTGATCAATGTCATTTGTAAACATATCCTCTGAAGACGGAGCATGGCTGCCTATATGGCGAGGTAATTGAAAACAGCTATGCACGTAATCCTCCAGCTTGCCAGACAATAATGTCTGTACCAAGCTGTCCTGTGAGTGTTAAGCACAGGTACGCCAACAACAACAACAACAACATTTGTAAACATATGGAGAAAGATCAGACGCCAAGTAACTCGGCTTCTTATCAGACTCCAAACTGTTTGCCACTCAGATGGTAATAACCCTTTCACTCCCAATAACGCCTTAAGGCGCGTTTGCAAACAGTTTGGGTCCTGATAAGACGCCGCGTAACGCGGCGTCTGATCAGGACCCATACTGTTTGACACTCTTATCGATATCTATTACATCTAAGTCAGACAACCTTAAATCTAGCTTTGAAACGTGTCTTGCAGGCAACAATACTGGAACAGACGACAATAAAGCGGTGAAGGGGTAAAAATCTCCTGAATAATTTTGATCAAGAAAGGGTTAAACAGTCGATATTTCCAAGGACATGTCATTTTCTTCATTGAATTTCATAACGTGTTGGTGAATAAAAACGTGTTCCATATAAAACTTACCCCGAAAAGACTATCTTGATGATGATGGTCCTTTATGGCAGGCCTTAGGGCTCTGGAAAACAGAGAACGACATTCATTCTACACCTCATATAAGATATTATACTCAACATTCTGGATGACATGATCAGCTTAGTAATTAGTACATATAGCATACAGTGGGGAAAACGTTATTCTTTCCCAATAAACGCGTTTACACTAAAACTATTATTTCCATTGCAAACAGTTTGGAGCCAGATCTGACGCCGGTTAATCCGGCGTCTGATCTGGCTCCAAACTGGTTGCCACTAAGATTTAAATAGGTCGTCAGAAATGTGAAGTTTTCTACATTTTAGTGCATTGCGTTTGCGTTTCGTTTGCGTTTAAACGGGAAAGAATAACAGATTCTCTACTGTGATAGAATCGGAAGAACATCGCAATTCAGCTGAAGTCACAAACATATATTCAAGTTTTGGTGCATATCCGGAACACAAGTTTTTACGCCCTTTATTATTAAGTAATAATATAATAATAATAATAATAACAATAAATTTTTACGCTCTTTATTATTAAGTAATAATATAATAATAATCATGAATAATGATAATAATAAGAAGACTTTATTTAACGAGAGAGCTCATTTGGTAAAGACCAATCTTCCATGAGGCCCCCAAAATGACATTCGAAAGGTTACTACATGTACTATGAAGCCCTTTGAACGGCGATGCTTCTGGAGATATAGAAAACGAGTTGCATGTTGCAAATTAAGTTTTTAAAATGATGCATTTCTAAAGTAGGTGCTTATTTTCATTGGATTAACTAATTCGCCCCTTAAACTTCAAATTAACAGTTCCAATTTCTAATAAGGTCTAGTCATTTTCTATTATTTAGGGTTGTTATCACACTTTCAAACAGTGGATACCCTGATCAGAGGGCTAGTTTAAAAGCATCTACCAAGATAAACATGAATTGTCAGAATTATCCAAAATTTATACTTTTCTACGTTTTAGTGTTTTGCGTTTGCGTACGTTTGCGTTTAAACGGGAAAAGAATAACGTTTTCTCCACTGTACCTGCGCGTCTGCCAGGATTCGAACAGCATGACACTTTTTCACTCAGTCAGAATTTCAAAAACTACAATTTTGTATAAAATCATACAAATGACATATTTAAAGTAGTCGACAATATCACGGCGAAATAGTTACATGTTAACTATAAATCAAAGTAGCATGCAATGATCGACTAAAAAGGAGGATCATAGGCATGCTTGGAAACATTTGTACATCTTTAATTTCAGATTCGTTGGAAAATCTTTGTTTCAGTAGCAATATGGTTTACTTAGCTAAAACTATATTCGTGTTAACAACACATAGCATGACTAGTTCTACTTAGACAATTAAGTTTTGCATGTACAGTGGAGAAAACGTTATTCTTTCCCGTTTAAATGCAAACGTACGCAAACGCAAAGCACTAAAACGTAGAAAAGTGCATTTTTTTGACAATTCTGATAACTCATGTTTATCTTGGTGGCAAACAGTTTGGAGCCTGATCAGACGCCGGGTTACCCGGCGTCTGATCTGGCTACAAACTGTTTGCAGTGGAAATAAACGTTTTAGCGTAAACGCGTTTATTGGGAAAGAATAACGTTTTCGTCACTGTATTTAACCTTTTCACTGCCTTCAATGATTCATATTAACTATATATCGAGGGTTTTATGGCCGGTACACGGTTGCCGTCTGATTTCATTTCTCAAATCTAACTTAAGAAACGAGTATCAAACAAGTTGGATGTCTATCAGAGGCGGCGTCTGATCAAGATCAAAACTGCCAGGAGTTTTCAAATAACTAAATATTGAACTTGGGTAAGGCAGTGAAGGCGTTAATGTCTTACAAATATACTGACTATAAAACGCAGAATACAATACAAACAAACATGCTTATACATTAATAACCTTTTAAACGACCATCAGGTGAGGACGACGGTGTCGTTTACTTGTAATACAGATGACTGCTAAATGTATGACAGAGTATTACAGAAAGTTCCAGTGGATATTTTTGCAATACCCCTGTTCTGCATTCTCTTAACCCATTCCCCCATAGCCTGCTTCTAGTTTTGAAAACAAGTTATTACATAAAGCAGGTTGAAAGTAAAGCAGAATGCGCCTTAGGGCGCATTCTGCTTTACTTTCAACCTGCTTAAAGCAAAAATCTGTTAGAATATAAAAAATATTTCTTATTGTAGATATTCATAATTGTATAAATTGGAACTATTTTTCTAAATGGAAGAATAAACTAGAGGCGTAAAAAGGCGTATTTATGGGGTAATGGGTCAAAGACTAACGGGGAGACATTTTGGAATGTGTCGCTAACTTCAGAGGTACATGTAGTACAAAAAATGCGTTCATCTATATTTGCGTGTACATTTTAATGGTTCGTCGTAATTTACACAATTTTAGCACATGCATGCGACATATCAAACTGCCAATGGCAGTTGAAATTGAATTATAAGAAACTAAATTTGGCACAAGCATTCTTAACACTTACATACAAATGTGTGTAGTATGGCGTTTAAACCTATGTTTGAATCAAAGGAAAATTACAGTGAGTAAAACAACATTTACATTGTCAGCAGTGTTTGCATACTTCTTCAATGTCCCACACCGAAGCACGAAAAGCAACGACCCCCCCCCCCCTCCCCAATAAAAAAAACCCAACCCAACTTATTCCCTAAGAAAAAAGCTGTTATTCCCTAAGAAAAAAGCTGTTTTCCACTCGCAGATCTATTAATATTTTCTCAATTTTAAAAAAGATCAGAACGAATTATTAATTTCTTCGCAGACGACAATTCAGCATGATAAGGGTTAAATGATTTTTGGCAGTATTGTTCAGCCGACATTTCCCTGCCACATGCAGAAGGTTACATTTCGCTCACCCAAACACCGCCACCAAACTTCAGGAATTTAATTTCGAATGGTAAGCAAACACAACCTTGACACGTGATTGAACATGCATTAAAAGATTTGCCTATCACCAATAATTAATAACGGCTATATTCAACTTTTGTCGGCGAATGATAAGCTTTTATTTTCTGGTACCCGCTTTTCACTAGACTGAAAATCACGATTAAATTTTGTTTCTTTGCGGTCTGCAATTTTTTTTTAGCTGCCACAATATACCCTGGGTCGATTGTATATGCTTTACTGTTTAGAGAATATCATCAGAGTGTTAAACAGTTTAGATCCAGATTATACGCCGAGTTGAAACATATTCGATCCAAACTGTAAATACACTAGTTACAGTGGAGAAAACGTTATTCTTTCCCGTTTAAACGCAAACGTACGCAAACGCAAAGCACTAAAAGGTAGAAAATAACAACTTTTTGACATTTTTCGCTATGTATTTTGATCTGAGTGGCAAACAGTTTGGAGCCTGATCAGACGCCGGGTTATCCGGCGTCTGATCAGGCTCCAAACTGTTTGCAATGCAAAAAATGGTTTTAGCGTAAACGCGTTTATTGGGAAAGAATAACGTTTTCTCCACTGAATCACAGATCCAACGATGCGTATGTTTATAATAAAGCAGAGTTTGTTATACTGCAATTTACAGTAAAAATAACCCTTTGGCCCATAAAAACGCATTTTACGCCTCTAATTTATTCCTCAATTGAAGGAAACATTTCTTTTTATAACGATCTTTATAAAGGTTTCCGATATATCGTGCAGAAGGATAAAGGATATTCTTGTGACCTTTTCACAAACAAGCTTTACTTCTCAACAGTCTGTTGAAGTATTGATAAGCATGTTTATACCTTTTTAAAACCTAAGTCGATAAAACAGCACGCAGGGAAAAAGACATGCTAAACTAGGATAACATATACCACTTTTAACACCATGGACCTGTTTAAAATATACTCATTATATTTGCAAATAGTGTAGACCCAAATCAGATGGCTCCTTTATAGGAGCCCTCTGATCTGGGTCTACATTGTTTGCTAATTTAAAGCAGGGTTTATTAAACTATCCAGAATTCCAAGTACACTCTATTCTTGTTCATGTTTTGGTTACTAAGAATATCCAGAAGGGAAATTAATAACCCACAATACGTACTTAGTGTTGGAAGAGTTGAAACACCTATGGCTATTGCCGAAATAGTTTTAGAACTCTGTGGGAACGTTTATTATCAATCATGAACACTTCTCGACGAAATACGTCATTTTACCTTGCCAAATCTGTTTCTGAAGTTGGTTTTGTCATTTCGTTAAAAAAAGTGTAATTGTTCTAAATATAGCGCGTTTTCACAAATGTTGTATTAAACGGAATTATAGTTTTGACCTGTGCATCTGTGTACATGTCCAATACAAACAGAGTATCGACTACCCTGATCAGAGGGCGTTTCATGACGTCTGATTAAGATCCAAATTGTCTGCTACCCATTTCAATATTTATTAAATCAAATTCAACTAATATTTAAATGTAAGAAATAAAAAATGTATAAAGTTAATGACGTCATGGCAGTGAAGGGATTAACCTTCTGTATCTGTCTGTCTGTGATAGATCTAGTTCAAGACACCTGGTGCAGTGTTACAGTGGGGAATCTGTTATTCTTTCCCGTTTAAACGCAAACGTACGCAAACGCAAACCACTAAAATGTAGAAAAGTACAACTTTTTGACTATTCTGATAATTCATGTTTATCTTGGTGGCAAACAGTTTGGAGCCTGATCAGACGCCGGGTTACCCGGCGTCTGATCTGGCTCCAAACTGTTTGTAATTGAAATAATAGTTTTAGCGTAAACGCGTTTATTGGGAAAGAATAACGTTTTCTCCACTGTATCATGTTACTCTTTCCCATTTAAAACAAGAGCGAAAGGCAAACGCAATAAAACGTAGAAAATAATATTGTTTTGAATTTTCTTAACTCATTTTTATCTGAGAGGAAACTAATTTCAAAAATTTGGATCCTGGTCAGACGTCCAGTTACGCGGCGTATGATCAGGATCCAAACTGTTTGCAAACGCGCTTTTAAGCGTCATTAAGGGTGAAATGGTTAAACAAAACGATAATCGAGTAGCAAACAGTTTGGATCTTGATCAGGACTGAGTTACTTGGCGTCTGTTCTGGAGTTAAACTGTTTGCAAATTTATGTGAATTGAATCTCCATTGGTACTGGATAAAGTTAAATAGCTCATTGAAAAATGAAAACATAAAAGCGACAACAAATGCTAATTGTAGTTGATATCAAATTTTACATGATACGGTTTAGATGAAATAGAATAAATCACTGTATAATTTGCTGTCTACAATGCATTGCTATTGAGAAGTATTGACTTAATTTGAAAATGATTGGGACCGGGTTGCCATAAAATTCTGTCATAGTAAACGTAGCACTTTGTAAAATAAGTCGATTCTTTGTACAGCCACCCTTTTTAGAGCTGTCGCGCAATGGTCTGTTAGACTGTTGACAGAATATATATAATATAGAAAGAAAGTTCAAATCTCGTTTAAGAGCTTTTTGTCTTTTAAATGTCAAAACTGTCAAGCCATTGGTTATTTTCCAGAGATATCTACCAATTTCCCTCAACAGTTGACCAAAACCCAAAGTGACGCTTATACACGCCATTTACAGACAGGGTACCTGTGAAAAGTACACTTGTCCTATGCAAACAGTTTAGATCCAGATCAGAGGGATCCTACAGGGTCTGCATTGTTCTGCAATGCTTTATAAAAAGTAACCTTAAAAAAAAAAAATGAACTAGAGTTTATTGGAAACTGGCCACAATGATTGTCTATTTGAAGTTTCAAGGGTGAATAAGTTTGAAGCAGAATTGCATGCAGTTACGTTAAGCCCTTCGCTGTCAATGACCCCACACAGCGAGTATACAAACAGTTTGGATACTGATCAGAATCCGCTTGACTCTGCGTCTGATCAGGACCAAAATGTTTAACACTCGTTTTGAAAGTACGCCAGTCATGCTGCCTTAAAACTTACTTTGAAAAGATATTGCAGACAATATCGAAGCAGACGAAAATATGGCAGTGAAGGGGCAGACACCTCACTGTATATTTGGCGATGGAAGGTTTGAACACGAAAAAAGGTTGAATAAATAAAAGCACAAAATGCACTGTTTTCGAAAAGTAAACACAGACGGAATTAATGTTTAAATAGCATTTTCATGACCTATAGCACATTGTAAATGGAGACGATGTTATTCCCCCCCCCCCCCCCGTTATAACGCAAACCAAACGCAAACGTATTGCAGTTAATGTGTCGACAATAACAATTGTTTGACAATTGTGTCTATCCATTTTAATGTGTGAGAGGCAAGTGATTTGGAGCTTGGTCAGACGCCGTGTTACCCGGCGTCTGATCATGTTCCAAACTCTTTGCAGTTGAAATCAATGTCTTGTTTGTGGGAACAGTGCTAAGTATTGATGTAAGGAGGGAACCGTTGTTCGGAGGGCCGTTGTAGGGAGGGGGCATTGTAATATAAACGATATATGTTTACAGACGATAGTTTTAAAGCAGACTACATTGAAAAGACTGACAAAAGGTAAACTGTTCAAAACAGGAAAAGAGTTTCGAGGGTTATTGTAAACGATTTCGATCTAGATCAGGCCTAATATTAATAAAACAAGAACTCTGATAATGATTCGACCTACATCTCAGTTTGAATATATCAGCAAATATCGAAAGAAGAATTTCCAGTTCAACCTTTTCAAGTTTTCCCCAAACGACAGTTTGAGCAGACGGTATTTGCTCAGTGTTTTAAGGGATAAACGTCTTATCACCTGATCTGACAGAAACTTGGCACGCCATTGGTCAGCTTAGCCCTGTGAATGTGTTACATGACCAGGTTCCATAGCTCTACTCCATACAGATACAATCAGTGTTAACTTGCTGATTTGGATTAAACTATATTATGCTTAGCTCGATTTGACTTACTTTTGCAAACAGTTTGGTTCCAGATCAGACGCCGCGTAACGCGGCGTCTGATCTGGATCCAATCTGTTTCCCACTCATCTTTAACATTTCGCACGTTTGAAATACTTAAAAACTACTTTTTATTTATTTTCACAGACGATATATTTGAAGCAGACGACAGTTCAGTAGGATAAGGGTTCAACTTAATTATGCTAAATTATCGTCTGAGCCAGCACAGGGTCGTCTGCGAATATTATACCGAATATAATTCCTCTTTTTGAATGAAGAAAAAAAATGAAAGCACGTGTCAAGCATTTTGGACACCGGGTCATATGCCTAGTTACTCGGCGTCTGATTAGAATCCAAACGCTTTGCAGGATGCTAGTGGCGCCGCTATGCAAGATAAAGATTCATGTGAATATGTCCCATGGGAATTCGGATTGTTCCATTCAGTTGTGCCCACACTCTAATAAGCACGACATAATCTACTGGTACATATGTAATATTGGTTATGTGGTCTATAGATATCGCGTATTGAACACATCAGCAAAGAAGACGGGGAATATGTAAAAGGCATTGACTGCTTAACACAGAGCATAAGTAATGCAAAGAGATAGATATATAAACAAAGAAAGAAAGATAGACAGATAGAGAGAGAGAGAGAGAGGGGGAGAGAGAGAGAGACATACATACAGAGACACACATAGAGAGAAAGACAGAGCAAGGTACAAATAGAGACAGACAGAGAGACAGGGAGAGGGAAAGACGGGGAAAAGGAAATGGAGAGAGAGTACAGAAACAAAGAGATAAAGGCATAGAGAAACAGAATGGTAGAGAGAAAGAGAGAGATAGAGAAAGAGAGACACACATAGATAGAGAGAGAGAGAGAGAGAGAGAGAGAGAGAGAGGGGGGGGGATAGATTGATTGTGATCTCACTTGTAAACATATACATGTACACAAACAGACAGAAAGACAGACACACGGGCAGTCGCAATTTCTGTCTAAACATTTTGGTAAACACATAGCAAAATATTCTATTAAAATGGTATCTGCTGCAATATAAGCACCAATTCTTTTTTAGGAAACAGCTCAACATTTATCGTCAACGGGAAAAACTTTTCGGATATTGTGAACAGCCACCACTGTTTATAGAGGTAGACCTAAAATTGCCATTGATCATAACGAGTGTAAAACAATGTGGACCCTGATCAAACGTCGTTGTATTTGATATACTAGTATAAGTTTTCGGTGCAAATGAATGTTTTAATTTAATTTTTAAATGTTACTAGTATAAGATATATTTTATTCTTATGACATCATTATTTTCTAGCACAATTATAATAGATATTTGATTTAAGAAAAATAAGTTATGATAATGGTGATAATGATATCAATTCTGATTAAAGTCAATATCACTGAAATCATAATTTTAATTTTTTCTTTAGTTACATCTTCTCCGCTAAATGTATCTTTATTGTCATAACTGTTTGTTTGTTTACGTATTACATGCCTTTGTTTGTTTACAACATGCATTACATGCCTCATGGACTTGTTAGTCTGAAGGAAGAATAAAATCATATCTATCTTGGTCTGTTCAAAATTTAACAGTATGAGCCATGACAAAACCAGCTTTATTTAACCCTTAGCCCGCCAAATAAATTGTTGTCTGCTATATTTCTCGTCTGCTTTAAGTTTCAAAGTGCTTCAAAGTTGCTCAAAATTGCAGAAAATCCGAGTGTCAAACAGCTTGGATCCGGATGAGACGCCGAGTTACTCGGCGTCTCATCCGGATCCAAGCTGTTTGCATATGGAGCTATATTCGTGAGTGGCAGGCTAAGGGTTAATTGCAATATTGTATAGACTAAGCACAGTTGTCATCCTAGGCTCCGTGTCTGAGTTTGGTATACACTACCAAATACCGTATATAATACAGCTGCATAAAACGTGGTTGTCAAACAGTGTTGATCAAGACTAGTCATAGACGCGGCGGCTGGCCTTGATCTACACTGTTTTCAATGCAATAAGACATATTTTTTCATGGCACGGCTCGTATATTAAATCAGCGTAGACCAAGACCAGACAGCATCTGAAGAAGCTGTTTGATAAGAGTCCAAACTGTTTTTATAGGATCTGTCTGAAATGAGTCTGCACTCTTTTTTCTAGGTGGGGGAAATGTTGCTTAAATCTTATTAAGTTAAGATGATCGATGTTTATATAGTAGGCAAGGTTTTATGAATGAACATTCAGCAGGAGATTAATGTTTTCCTACATGTAACATGACTTATTATGTTTAGATGATCGATGTTCATAGTGGGCAAGGTTTTATGAATGAACATTCAGCAGGAGATTTATGTTTTTCTACATGTAACATGAATTATTATGTTTAGATGATCGATGTTCATAGTAGGCAAGGTTTTATGAATGAACATTCCGCAGGGGATTTATGTTTTCCTACATGTAACATGACTAAATCTACCTGTTGCTAAGATCTAAATGAACTAGCCGTGTCACTGCAATCCATCAACAAAATAAAACAAAATAAAATAAAAGTGCACGTGCAACGGTGATGGGTACTTGACGTGAGAGCTGAAATACACATAAATGTACATAGCACATATCTACTCAAACCCATGCAGACACACGATAATAATATTGCAAACTTTTGCACGTGCACGTGAAACTGTGACACGAAATAATACTTCTACAACCAACCGTATGTTAAGCGATCAACTGAAATAAGTACCAGCTTAATGCAGAACAAGAGTAAAGCAGAAAGCTCCATTATGAGCATTGTTTTATTTTTTGTTTCTGCATACCCTACGAGTATACTCTTCATTAACGTTCCCTCGTTAAATAAAGATTTTATTATTACAGCACTCCCTCTCTACAACGGCCCTCCTAACAACGACTCCCTCCTTACAACGACCCTTGTCGCTATTCCCCAAACAAGACATTTATGTCCAACCTTTTCTTGGCTGCAATACCGTCTGCTTGAATTTGTCGTCTGCTATTTGTGTCAAAGTTACACAATGGACATTTTGACATAAAAACCTTAATGTCGAGTGACAAACAGCTTGAATCCAGATCAGACGCCGCGTTACGCGGCGTCTGATCTGGATTTAAGCTGTTTGCCAATGTAAGCCAATTTCCATCCCTGTAACGAATCCCTCTGAACAACGCACACAATTTTTGTCTCCCATTGGATGTCGTTGTAGAGAGGGAGCGCTGTATTATGATTATCATTATTATTATCATTATTATCAACAAACTGTGTATCTATGACGAGTACACCTGTCCCATGCAAACAGTGTAAACCCTGATCAGATGGCTCCTGCAGGAGGCCTCTGATCAGGGTCTGCACAGTTTGAAGTTGATGCAATTTATTGTTAAAATAAACTATAAACTAAACAAGCATTTAATTAGAAATTGGAATCGTCCTTAAAAAGAATCAAGGGGGAATGAGTTGAGTATAGCCATCTGTTTGTTGAGATAAAACATGTTTATTAGAACTAAATGTGACCGCTTAACACACGCTTGGCTGTAGAACCAAATCTAAGCACATCCCAAAACCCCAGACCTCTTTTTCTCCAATGGGGTCTGTGGCACAGTGGCTAGCCCCATGCTTCTGAAAATAAACATGTCATATACAGAATTAACGCTTAACCTCTACACTGCAATGACGTCATCAATTTTAAACATTAAATTTTGTCGTCTGCTTTTATTTCTCAAATTTAATTTTTTAGGTATTTCTGGCTTAAGAAATATCGAATTGAGTGTCAAACAGTTTGGATCCTGATCAGACGCCACGTCTCGCGGCGTCTGATCAGGATCCAAACTGTTTGCAAATAACCCTTGTCATCGGGGTAAGGCACTGTTTCTGACAATAAACATATACTATACAGAAATCCAACTTGTTCAATAAATTCACTACTGAAAACAAACTCATTCAATATCTTCGTTTTATAACACATCGCTTTCAGTTACAATGTTAATTTCCATAGACTAAAATGAAACATTTTGCATGTGTTTTACATCTATCAAAAAAAAAGTACTGTCATTCTATATGGTATTATTTTCGCTATGTGAATGTCGCAGAAAATCTATAAGGGCAGGTAACTCATCAGCTTTTAGCATTTTCTGTACGAGTTGCTTCCCTTTGTCCATCCCACACAAAACTTGAAACGTCTAGACAACTTGGTCACCCTTTGTCTGACGCAGAATACTGTCATCAGACGACACCAAACATGGCATCCAAACGATTTGCCACAATTTCGGGAAATTTGCCAACAAGACAATATAGCGCGAATATATCTGAGATCTATAAACAATGTACGGGTGAAGAGGATTTTCCCCATGCAAACAGTTTAGACCACCATGATCAGGGTTATCATATAGGATCCCTCAAATCAGTGCCTTCAATGTTTGTCATTGTGTTTTACATTTTGCTTAAGCACCCATAATTAGTCAAAAGTACAGTGGTTTCAATTGGAAATTAGAACTGCACAGGTCAGTGAATTAAGCAGTCGGTTTGGAGTATATACCCGACTCTTACGAACACTCGCTTTAACTCTTTGAACCCTAGTCCCGCATATAGGCGTGTTTTTCAAACAGTGTACATGTGAATAGTACACATGTCCTATACAAACAGTGAAGACCCAGATCAGAGGGCTCCGAAAGGAGCCCTCTGATCAGGGTCTACACTATTTGTCACAATGCCAAACATTGACAAAAACAACCATTTAAAGTCAGAAATGGACTAGACTTAGGATGGAAACTGGAATTGTCCATTTAAAGTTTCAGGGAGGAAAGAGTTAAACGATGGTTCATTGATGGTTCTTGAAACATATCATGCAACTAAACCCTTTCTCTGCCATTATGACGTCACAACCAGGCATACACATTCACTGCCATAATATCGTCTTCTAGCAAACATATCGCCTCCTCTCATTTCTAAAGTTATGAATTTGAAACAGTTCGACTTAAAAAGCATTTGTATTCATTTGCCAAGCAGTTTGGATCCAGATCAGACGCCGCGTAACGCGGCGTCTGATCTGGATCCAAACTGCTTGCATATGTTACTGTTGGCACACTCGGTACTAAAAGAGTTAATTCAAGATGAATGTAGAACAGGAGGCTTCCCCCAAAAAACAAAAACAGAACAAAATAAAATAGAAAATAAATCCCAAGAAAAGCTGCTAGACTGTTTGAAGGCGTACACACACAGTGTAGACCCAGATCGGTTGAATCGTTACTATCTCTGTTTCTCCCCTGTTTGCAATGTACAAGGGACAATTCCATTCTGTCTCTCGCGGCGCGTCAGTTGTACAGTGGAGAAAACGTTATTTTTTCCCGTTTAAACGCAAACGTACGCAAACGCAAAACATTAAAACGTAGAAAAGTGCAATTTTTGGACAATTCTAATAATTCATTTTTATCTTGGTGGCAAACATTTTGGAGCCTGATCAGACGCCGGGTTACCCGGCGTCTGATCTGGCTCCAAATTGTTTGCAATAGAAATGATAGTTTTAGCGTAAACGCGTTTATTGGGAAAGAATAACGTTTTCTCCACTGTACATGTAAAATCGACACCATTTAGTTTGTCAACAATATTTTGTTAATGCAATAAAACGGACGGAAGCAGCTTAATTAAAGTTCACCCTTTATAAGTAGACCTACGTGTAGAACATTATGTTTGTAGATGTTTGAAAACAGTTTGGATACTGATCAGACGCCGAGTAACTCGGTGTCTGGCCGGAACCCAAGATGTTTGCCACTCGAAAAGTGTATCTTCAAATTAAAAGAAGAAAATGGGGCGATTTCCGAATTAAGACAGACGGCGCTATTTGCAAGGGGTATTTGCTCAGCGTTTAAGAGTTAAACAATAGATGCCGATTGGACAAATAAAGAGGCTTCGAAATATTTCAATTGACACGGAACCCTCGGAAATAATAATTTGACTGAAGTTTTCTATAGATAAAGCGAAAAGGACGTTATTCTATCCAGCTTGAATACAAACAAAATGTAAAAAAAAATGAGAAAAATGACAAAAGTTTCTTAAAATCTTAAAGAGGCTCGCAACCGGATTTAGCATTAAAAATAGTAATTTGTAAATATATGTCAAATGTTTATATACATGGGTAAGATTTAGTTTAGGATAATAAATTCTGTTAAAAAATCCATTTCAAAAAAAAAGAAAAGAAGAAGCCCTGGTGGGATTCGAACCCGTGACCCTCCATGCGGAGAGAAACGTGAAAAAATGAGGAAGCTCCTATACTACCTCGGCTACATGTACCTGCGCTCTCTATATCTATAGTAGCGAATTAACGTACTTACCTAGTAGCGACCGATAGTACTTTTACTACTTTATTCGTCTCGGGTTTATGTCTGAGCCCGTGTAAAGAAGCAACAAAAACAACTATAACGTTAGCTAACGCTATAGAAAAACGATGGAAAATATCTTAAAAATCTAAGATTCGGTGCCGATTCTTGAGACTTTTTTTGGACTGATCATATTTTTTTAATGTCAGAAGCCAAATAATGCCACAAATTTGCTTTTATTTGAGTATTTTATTTTATTTTGACAAGTACACCATCCGGTTGCGAGTCCCTTTAATGCCTTACTCGGTATTTCTTTAGTTCTGCAAATAACAAGCAGGCCATGTTTTTTACGTGGCGTCTGACCAGGGTCCAAACTGTTTGACACTCGTTTCGAAATTTCGTTAGGCATACTGTATTAGATCTTACTTTGCAACGGTGTAGTAGACAATAGTATTGAAGGTGAGGACACTATGGCGGTGATGTTGTAAAACCCTTACAATAAATTTGACCATGAAAGGTTTAACCCTTAGTCTGCCACTCACGATTATAGCTCCATATGCAAACAGCTTGGATCCGGATGAGACGCCGAGTAACTCGGTGTCTCATCCGGATCCAATCTGTTTGACACTCGGACAACATTTTCAGCAATTTTGAGCAACTTTGAAGCACTTTGAAAGTTGAAGCAGACGAGAAATATAGCAGACGACAATTTATTTGGCGGGCTAAGGGTTAATGAATACTTAACGTTTCGTCTGCTAAAACATCGTCTGCTTGACAGCTGATGTCTGCAATTATTTTAATTTTTTAAATGAAAAATTATTTTAGCTTAACCCTTTCACTACCAAATTGTTCGTGAAGATTTTACCCCTTCACCGTGTCATTTTCGTCTGCTTCAATTTGGTTGTCTGCAATGTCATTTCAAAGTTTACAAAAAAGCAATATGACAAGACATTTCAAAACTAGTTTCAAACAGTTTCACCCCCTCTGATCAGGATCCAAACTGTTTGCAAACGAACTTTTAAGCGTCACTGAGGGTGAAAGCGTTAAAAACATCTAAACATGTGATTCAAGCAGTGTGGTTCCTGCTCAGACACCGCACCTGCTCTAGACCCGAACGGTTTGCAAATTTTAATAAACTCGCGCCTATAGCAGGCAAAGGATTAATAATAGGTCATTATTGTTGAAACTATTGAACAGATTATATTTTTGAAAGTTCAAAAATTCATTATAGACATTGACTGCCACCCGTTTCTACCACTGCGGTGGTGGGATTGTTTGGGATTAACCCCTTCACTGCCATGACGTCATCAGCTTTAAACGACTGTCGTCTGCTTTTATTTCTCAAATGTAAATTTAAGGTATTTTGACTTAAGAAATATTTAACTTAGTGTAAAACAGTTTGGTTCCTGATCAGACGCCGCGTTACGCGGCGTCTGATAAGGATACAAACTGTTAACAAATAACGATATTATACTCGGGTAAGGCAGTGAAGTGATTAATCCCTCTGCTCGTTAAATATCGTCTGCTTAAAAAAATGCCGCCTGCATTTTATAATATATTTACTAGTAGATATTCTACGTTTATTTACGACGAAAGAAATGCCAGTACTGAACACCAAACAGTTGGATCCTGATCAGAGGTCTAGTCACTCGGCGTCTGATCAGGACCAAAACTGTTTGCAATTTATAGTCAAGCAGGTGATGAATAGGGGGCACTTCACAACCACATTACGTAATCAGAGACATACTGAATTACACAGAAAATAGGGTTAAACCTGTGTAAATGGTGTGACGTAATGAGTCATTTTACACACAAAACAAGTATTATTTTGTGTAATACACAAAAAGTAGGTCTATTTCTGTGTAATACACAAGAAAAAGGGGTAATGTTGTGTAAGTACACAAGAAAAGGAGCAAAACTTGTGTAACACAAAAAACTGAGTAAAGTCTGTGTCATTACACAAGAATCTGTAAACAAACTGTGTATTTAAATTTATAATTTTCTCTAAATCTTCTTGTATATATATACCCCTAATATTTCATATCTCTCATTGCTTGTGTTACTTAGCTGTACACCACTTGGAATTCATACTCATCTTCTATTGAAAAGGTAAGCTTTTTATTTCTAAATAATTTTATTTTATATTACTTTATGTCTATTATTAAAATAGTCGCACTTTAAAGGCATTAATTTTAAATATATTCTAACCAAAACAAAAAGCTCAAATCCTAAAAAACACATCAGTAACTGATAGTGTTTTTATTTTTTCATGATCCAGATATGGAAGAGATGGATTGTATACCTGCCAATATCCTACACAGAGTGTACATGATGTATGAAGATCGACTTTCTACATTCAAACCTCATTGGTCAAAACAGATTCTTCCCACAGCCCCTGAATTGGCTAAAGCAGGGTTTTACTATACTGGTCAAGGAGACACTGTGGTGTGTTTTGCCTGTAACATAAGACTTAGAGAATGGCAATCCAATGAGGACCCTTTGTCTGAACATTACAAATGGTCCAGTGACTGTGATTTTTTGAAAATGATTGGATATAATGAACTGGACCTAAACAAAGTAAAAAATCAAGATAGTGACAAGCCTTGTAATTTGGATCATTTTAACTCTACAGTGGGCTTCTCACATCCACCACCACCACCACCACCACCACCACTACCAACAACAATACAGTCAAACAAATTCCAGTTCCAGCAACCTAACCTAGGAGCTCCATTTGGAACACCCACCACTTCACAAGCTACAACTATCGGTGCTTTCAGAGGAAGATATTAAATCAGATTATCTTCTAGGTAAGTGATTGCTTAAAAGTCTTTATACTTTCTTTTAAAAATATAAGTAAATTATAAGAATAGTGTTTTAAAAGCATTTATACGTTCTTTTAAAGTTATTTTTATAAGAGAATGGGAAGGCTATGAAAGCATTTTCAAAGATAACTTACACTGATAATTATTTTCAAATACAGTATGTGCGTTTAAATCATTTTGCCCCACTCAATATATGTAATGGTTCTCTTTTCAGTGTATGATCTTCACATACTTATTTGGTCTTGCAACATGGTTGGAAGAAAACCATCAGTTAAGAAGAGCAAATCAGCTGACTCTGTTCTTACAGAAAGTAATGATAACTTTGAAGCTTCTGTGGCAAGCAATCTAAAGGACATCAAACAGCAGATGGAATCTCTTCAGATACCTGTACGAACTGAAAACAATGTCTGCTCAAAGTGTGCTATACCTCTCGGTAAAAACATTTATGTGTCCGCAGGACACTACAACAATAAACTCAACATTCATATTCGTTATTGGATAAATAATAAACCAACAAAAGATGGTGTGACACTCACACCTCAAAGATGGTTGGAACTTTACAAGTGTTTGGATGACCTTGCAGATGCTGTTAATCAAGTCAGCCAGGGAAAAACTACTGTATACACCTATCATCTGGGTGGCAACTGGTATGTGAGTGTAGACAGCAAGTATCCATGTGTAAACATTCGTAGATTCTGGATGCCTCCTGATGCTGATAGTATATGTGCTACCAAGAATGGCATTACTTTGTCATTTAAACAATACAGTGAACTTAAAACTGCTTTTACCTTAGTTGAGACATGTTTTCCAGAGCTTAAAGATGTACAGCCCTGTTACATGGGTTTAGATCATCAAAGTTTATTAGGCGCTTTAGAGTGTTCTGAGTGCTCACCAAATGGTTATTGACATACATGACACATTGCATATCATATGTGTACAAAAACAATATGTACTTGTCTGACACTTTGAAGTAAAGATTAAACATGTATATAGTATAATCTTTCTCTAGCCTTCACAGCATTGTGTTAAATATTTTATGCTTTAAACATCAAGTATTTAAACAAATGTATTGATCATAATAGAAAGGTTGTAAAGATTAAAAATATGTGGATTATATTCTCTCCATTACTCTCACAACATTGTTTTAAAATATTTTATGTTTTATCCATGAACTATTTAACACAGTTATATGTGGATTATAACATCTCTATTACCGTCACAACATTTTGTTAAATATTCTGTGCTTTAAGCATCAAATATTTAATACAATTTAGTGACCATAATAGAAAAGTTGTAAAGTTTTAAATTGTAAACAGTATAATCTCTCTATTAATGTCACAACATTGTTTTAAAATATTTTGTGTTTTAACCATGAAATATTTAACACAGTTTAGTGATCATCATTGGGAGTTTGTACTGTATAATGTATTTTCAAATCACTAATATTAAGGCAATGTTACTTCTACTTCTTCCTGTGTTTTATTATGTATGTATAAGATCATTGTAAAAATAAAATAAGTTTATCTATTAAAAATGATTTGTCTTTTTTTTATTTTAATACCTTATTGTTAAATTATTATAGATATTTTATCTACTTGTCTATAAATGCATTGACACATATTATTATTGTTCATTTTCAATAATGGCTCCCTACAAACAATATCTCCAAAGTATCTGGTATAACCCAAACCATCCAGCTGCTTTTACTGGTCCTAAAAAGCTATACCAGATTGTTAAAAAGGAGGGAAAATACAACATTGGACTACAAGCAATAAAACAATTTCTAAATGATCAAGATAGCTACAGTACAAGTAAGCGTACTATACGAAAATTTATTCGCAATTCTGTAGTTGTGGAAGGCCTTGATTCTCTATGGGATGCTGACTTGGCCGATGTACAGTCTCTTTCCAAGTACAATTCAGATCTGAAGTATTTACTGGTAATAATTGATTGTTTCAGTAGATATTTGTGGGTAGTTAAACTGAGAGATAAAACTGGAGAAGAAGTGATCAAAGGAATACAAACTGTTATTTCTAGTGGGCGTCAGTGTAAAACTCTGCGGACTGACCGAGGAAGTGAATTTAGAAATAAAAAAGTAGAAAAGTACCTAGAAAAGTCTGGCATATTTCATTATTTTGCTATGAATGAGACAAAAGCAAATTATGCTGAAGTAGCTATTCGAACTCTTAAGTCTATGATGTACAGATACTTTAGAAGTAAACAAACATACAAATATGAAGACATTCTTCAACAGCTTGTGAATAGTTACAATCATCGACCTCATAGTTCACTAGGCAATATACCCCCATCTAATGTGTACAAATCTAATGAGGATGAAATGAGATATACCATGTACATGTCAAAACTTCATCTAAAGAAGAAAAGTAATAAAAAGCAAAAACCTGTTCAATTTAAATATAAAGTAGGTGACATGGTTAGAATCTCTCATTTGAAGTCTACATTTCAAAGAGAATACAATCAAAGGTGGACAGAAGAACTATTCTATATTTCCAAAAGATTTTATAGACAAAGGTTACCAGTATATAAAATAGTAGAGTATGATAGGACACCAGTAGAGGGTGTGTTTTATTCCAACGAATTGTCTAAAGTCAACAAACAGGCACAGACCAAGTGGCTAATTGAAAAAGTTTTAAGACGAAGAAAACAGGGAAAAGAAGCATTAGTTCAGTGGCTTGGCTGGCCTTCCAAATACAATAGTTGGGTAAACACTACAGATATCCAGTCTTTAACATGACAGAGTACAGAATGGTATTACGTTCCTTTGATAGTAAAGAGGTTCATAAACGTAACACATCTTTTGATTTTAGAGTGCAACTAGATACCCCTTTATGCTTAGATGGATCTTGGGTGGTAGCTATGACCGAAATAACAATTGAAAAGTTAAAAACTACTTTTAGGAAACAAAATTTTTATGTGTATTCAAATATTTGTAAAGAAAGTTTTGTTGGTCCTACATTGCTTCCTCTTTTAAGAAAGGTATATTTTACAGCCGCATTTGGAATGGTGTATGACACACCAAGTTACACCCCTGTCAATTCCAAATACATACATGACATTCACATCTATATAAAAGACGACACAGGCAAATTAGCATCATATTTGACTGGAGACTTGTCAGTAACACTTCACTTAAAGAAACTGAATTATTTTCAGTTGTAAATCATGTCAGTAGATATGTATATCTCCGATACAAACCTTTGGGAAGATATTGTGAAAAGAAACTCTGGCAATGTGAAACCCAGCTATGGACATAATATGCCATTTTACAATCAAGGCTATCAAGTCCAACACAGGCCCTACAATCATGTCAAAGCAACAGGTACAATTCAGCAATTAAATCCTGTAGTAGCTGACACACAAAGAGCAAAGTCTGAATATATCCACGAAACCAGAATGGGTTTACCAAGAGTTCCTGTTAAAAGTATAAAAGGTGGTGGAAAAACAAAAACTGTCAGTGCTGCAAAGACTACCTCCAAGAAAGGATCTAATACACTTGCTGGTAAACAACATAAAACTAATAAGAAAACCAAACACAGTGGACATAAAAAGACAAAAAAACATCCAAATAAAAAACCCAAAAAAGTTGGAAAACAAAAGATTAATAAGAAACCCAAGACCAATCCACAGAAGGGAAAGACACCTAAAACAAAAGGCCATAAGACAAAGGGTTCAAAGACAACAAAATCTAAAACAAATCAAACCAAATATCAGAAAGCCAGGAAATCTACAGCTAACAAGAGGAAATCTAAGCAAAGGTGTAACAGAATTAAAGTACACAACGTGTTTCATAAAGTCCAGACACAGTGACAATGGCATTTTTAGATATCAATAATAAAGATTTGGTCTACCCAGAACAATTGGATATATTCTCTACTCCTCCAAATCAGGTGGCCATTGAGAATATACGTTTCATAGAATGTCGACCTATATCTACTCTTACCACTGACGAAGCACCTGTTGAGTTTTATATTCCAGGATCAGGATTAGAATACCTTAGTCTAAAGAGGAGTAAACTTTATGTTAAAGCAAGAATTTTGAAATCTGATGGAACTGCTATGACTGCAACAGAACAGACCTCTATTATTAACATACCACTTCAGGCCATGTGGTCACAAATAGAAGTATACATGAATGGAAAACTAGTATCTATGAATACCAATAATTTTCCATGGAAAGCCTACATCAAGTTGATGTTGTCATCCATGCATGAAAACAAACAGCTGGAAAGTCAGCTCTTCTACAAGGATGATCCCAATCTGGACGATACCAACTGTGTCAACGGTTCCAATGGTGGACTTATACGAAGGGCTAGTTACACATCTAAAAGCGCCTCATTTGAAATGGAGGGGTCTTTACTAGAAGATATATTTTCCATTGACAAATATATTGTAAATGGTGTAAATATAAACATTAAAATGTATAGAAATAATATACCTTTTACTTTAATGTCTGGTGAAACTAATCCTAGTTATGTGTTAAAATTAGATAATGTTGTATTCAAAGCCTGTAAGATAAAAGTGGATCCTGGAATCATATTGGCACATAGCAGTCAACTTAAACTGACCCCAGCTCAGTATTTTATGACTAGAACAGAACTCAAAATGAACACTGTTCCAGTCAAAGCCAGTGAATTTCTTTGGGATAACATGTTTCAGTCTGCCTTACCTTCTAAAATTGTCATTGGATTTTTAAAACAAAAGGCTGTGAATGGAAGTTATACACATAATCCATTTAACTTCATTCATGCCTCAGTAAATCAGATAGGGCTGTTTGTAGATGGTGTCAGTATTCCAGGCCGCCCATTGCAAATAGACTTTACTAAACAAGAGTATGTGTCGGCTTTTGTCAATTTGTATGAAGGAGCAGAAAGATGGAATGAAATATTTGGTTTAAACATTGACAGAACAGAATTTGCAAATGGATATTGTTTCTTTGTGTTTAATATTTCACCTAACCATCTGAACGCATCCTATATAAACCTTGTCAAACACGGCCATCTCAGATTAGAAACCAAATTTTCATCACCCACTACTGAGCCATTAAATTGTGTGGCTTTTGCTGAATTTCCTGCTTTGTTGCAAATTGACCAAAGTCGAGACGTTAGATATTTACAACCATGAACACTGAACAGCTGTTATGTGTGATTAATAGGGTACCCATATTGAAAGATATGGTGCAAGGAATTTACACCAGAGACACTTTACCCAAAACTGTGACCAAGTATCCCAGTGCTTTTATTGTAAATACAGATGTAGCTACTGGTGAAGGGATACATTGGGTTTTATTTTGTTTTGAAACTGCTTCCTATGCAGAATTTTATGACAGCTTTGGAAAATCACCCAAGATGTACAATACACAGTTTGACAAGTTTATACATGACAATGCTGCTGATGTAAAATATAATACAACCAAATTGCAATCTTCTTATTCCCAAGTGTGTGGATATTATGTCATCTATTTTTTAATTATGAAACTGTTCAAGTATACTATGTCCGAAATTCAATCCTATTTTACATCCAATAAACAATGGAATGATGATCATGTGTATGGTTTTGTAATTCAACAATTTTCCAATTGTATATTGTAAATTGTATATTTTGTAAATAAAGTGATACTAAATATGTTATTCTTGCTTTTAGGTTTAATTCCTATGTGTGTTATATCTATAAATGTATGTGTATATCTGTTTACATCTACTTTGTGTCTTAATAAGTCTCATACCTATAAATTACATGTACAAATACATACAGTTTAATTGTCTTAAAACTCTTGTACTGTTCACTTTAATTTTGCAAGTTTATTTTAACTAAAATACAAAATGGAGGATACCACATGTTGGTGGAAACATGAAAGTGTGTTGAAGTTTTCAAGCCCTTCTGTGATTCTTTGTAGTGGTCCCAGTCAATCTGGCAAAACTACCTTCACTAAACGAATATTAGAAAATGCAGCTGGTATGTTTTCTATACCTCCTAAGAAAATAATATACTGCTACAGTGAATACCAGAAAACATTTGATAAGATTAAGCAAATTGTGACAGGCATTATATTTTTTCAAGGATTGCCCACTCGTGAACTTATTGAAGAATGGACAGAAGGCAGCGACCATACATTACTAATTTGTGATGACTTAATGATGCCCTTATCTCAATCACAAGAAGCAGTTCATTTATTTTCTGTGTTATCACATCATAGATCTTTATCTATCATTTATCTTGCACAGTCTCTTTATCCTCCAGGAAAATACTCCAAAACCTTAAGTCTGCAAGTACATTATTACATTTTATTTAATAATATGCGCGATATGCGTCAAATAATTACCTTTGGATCACAAGTGTTTTTTGGAAATGTAAATTATTTCAAAAGTGTGTATGAAAAATGCACTTCTAACCCCTACGGGTATGTACTCATTGACATTTCACCACATACAAATTCTCAATATAGGCTAAGAACTGATATTTTTCCTGGGGAAACTATGCGAGTATTTTTACCTGTTGGTAGTAAATAAATAGACTTGCAAATGCATGAATGAGTCATTTATTCATTGTTACTGGTACATATATCATGGATAAAGTGTTAAAGGAAAATTTGCCTTATTTACAGTTTTTGGTATATTGTGATAAAAAACAGTATGAAATTATTATTGAATCCAGTAGTCACAGACAAATTATAATTTTGTGCACACTGTGTCTTAACTTTCTACATGATAAATTACCCTTGTCTGATCAAAGTATAAAGAGTTTGGCACCACATGAACCATTCATTCAATTCATGTCCAGCCGTCGTAACAGTATCAAACAAAAACGCTTGAAACTTGTGCAACACAGACAAGCCCTGGTTTTATTGTTAAAACATATTATTCCAATCTTCTGAATATGAGTAGAGAATTAATTCTTATACCCAAAAGACGTTATGATCAATTGGTCTCTACTGGATTACCTAAAGAATGTGCAGACAGTGGACAGTCACAAACACAGACAGACCAATTAGAACAACAACAACAACCACTTGACTATGATCTGCCTCAACAGACATCCCATGCAGCAGACAATGTCGACCTGATGCTATCCATGCTTGAATATAGTGTGCCTAAACAAAACTACAAAAGAGCAGTTGGATTATATAAACTCTTAACTGGGCATAAACCCATTATCTCATGGAATGACAAGGGTAATCTTATCTATAAAGGAACACTTCTCCCAAATTCTCACATTATTGACTTAATTAAACACGCCGTATCACCTTTGAGCAAATTTGCACCGGAAGGCTACCGACAGTTTTATGATGCTACGAGAGAGATACACATACCATCCAGTTTAATAGCAAATAGACGATCACCAGCAGAGCAAATCCAGACATTACCTGGGAACCCTAACCTTAAATCAACCCCTAAATATTTGACTGGCGGGCAACATATGTTCATCAGAGGAATAGCATCGCAGGGGCTTCCAGGAGAGAAGGAGAAAAAAACAAAACACAAAATACAATGGCTCAAATATTAATTTTCTTTTTTTATTGTTTTTCTGTTATTGTTGTTTTTGTACATATTGTAAAATAAAACATTGTAAATATCTCTTTTCACTTTGTTTTTATTCATTATTAATGTTCAGCATACAAACGCTTAAGAATTAACTATGTCTCATATTAACCCTTTTCACTCCTTAACACAAATAAATCTGTTGAGCAAAAGGTTTCGATCCAGATGAGACTCAACCTTAAGCCAACTTCCACCAGGATCCAAACTTTATATCACTCCTATGAATACATATACTCAATCACAATGCCTGAACGTTTGACATTGAAAACAAGGTGACAGTTATAGAGCAAAAATACACTCTTTAAATTTGGTAGTGAAAGAGTTAATTTGAATTGCATAAGAATAGTATTGTACAGCACTATGTAAACTCTTATCTATATTGGTTTTACCATTTACTCCATAGACTGTGTTTATCGTTTAGTTTTGGAGGATACTGAGCACTATAAGCAAGTTGAAAGTAAAGCTGCTTTATACTCAATTTGCTTTAAGTCACAATCTACTACCCTATCCAAAACATTCTCTTGGTTATATGCCTGTATAAACTATTTTCTTCAGTGATGGAATAAATTAAATGAAGTAAAATAATGAGTATCTATGGAGTAAAAGGTTAACTTGTGTTTGACAAAAGGATGTTATTAAAAAAAGACATCTATTACCAGACCAGGATATGAAGACTGTGATACACATCTGACATTTAACACCTGATTAACCCTGTAAAGACCTGACATGATCCTTGTAGCAACTATTACATTTGTATATATACACCCTTATACTGTTTGATAACATACAATGATATTTTACAAACTGAGGGTATATTTTAGACATCTACATAGATTTAAAAAAATATGCAACTAAGGTTTGTAAGGCCTTTGCAAGGTTAATAACCATACGGGAGTGTTGTCAAATCATGTTGTATCACTCTTTTAGTGAACACCATTCTGTAGGTTTTGTGTTCAGTTCTGTTGTATAGTTTTCTTTTCCGTTTGTCCCTGCATATTTTAGAATTATTTCTAGTCATCACACTGTGGTTGTGATTGGTCGTCACTAGATCTTTGACCACTTGAAAGTTAATCAGTTGGCTGTTATCATAGTTTAAAGTAAAGCCGCGTACTTTACACAGATGTCTGTCTGTATTGGTCAAATAAGCGTAGTTCTTGGCACCTGCTGTCACAAATTGAGTTATATATTCACCTTGTTTCAATTCATTTGTTAGTTGTCCTAAATAATCACCTAACTCTGGCTCATAACACCTGGGTTTTGACACATATATACAACTATCTGTATCCATGTAAAGCACTCTGTCGCCAATTTTTTCTAGCATATCATAAAGACGTAATCTGGCATAAGTAGTAGTAAAGGATGCTAGAAAAATGTTAGTTTTTGAATCATCTGGAACAAACCCTGTGTTATGTTCCCATTCCAAGTGCATGATATCATCTGTTATGATTTGGAAATTCTTGACTTGTTTTGTAGTGTCTGTCAAAAGTTTGAAGAACTCATCTGCCTCTGATTGATGAATGTACTTTGTTTGGCACAAATTCGCCCGTTGTCCAAACTTTCTCCAAAAGCTGAAAATAAATTAGATATTGTATAATCCTTTACTGCATGAATACATACAAGTCATTTATTTGTTTGTAAAATGTTTGATATAAATTATACATAAAACAATACTCCAATCATATTTTTGAATTAATAGTTTGTTTAAACTATTTATTCTTAAACTGTACGGGAAAAAACCACTACTGAAAACTAATTGTTTGTTTGTAAAACGTTTGATATAAATTATACATAAAACAATACACCAATCATGTTTTTTTTGGATTAACAGTTTGTTTAAATTATTTATTCTTGAACTGTACGAAAAAAAAAAACACTACTGAAAACAAAACATTTGTTTGTAAAACGTTTGATATAAATTATACATAAAACAATACTCCAATCATATTTTTGAATTAACAGTTTGTTTAAATTATTTATTCTTGAACTGTACGAAACAAAAACCACTAATGAAAACAAATTATTTGTTTGTAAAACGTTTGATATAAATTATACATAAAACAATACACCTATCATGTTTTTGGATTAACAGTTTGTTTAAATTATTTATTCTTGAACTGTTCGAAAAAAAAAATACTACTGAAAACAAATCATTTGTTTGTAAAACGTTTGATATAAATTATACATAAAACAATACTCCAATCATATTTTTGGATTAACAGTTTGTTTAAATTATTTATTCTTGAACTGTACGAAACAAAAACACTACTGAAAACAACTTGTTTGTTTGTAAAACGTTTGATATAAATTATACATAAAACAATACTCCAATCATGTTTTTGAATTAACAGTTTGTTTAAATTATTTATTCTTGAACTGTACGAAAAAAAAAACACTAATGAAAACAAATTATTTGTTTGTAAAACGTTTGATATAAATTATACATAAAACAATACACCAATCATGTTTTTGGATTAACAGTTTGTTTTAAATTATTTATTCTTGAACTGTACGAAAAAAACAACTAATGAAAACAAATTATTTGGGAGTCCAACCGTTGCGACACCGTGGTTGAGCGGACCGGCAATCACCGGGAGTCCAACCTTTGCGGCACCGTGGTTGAGCGGACCGGCAGTCACCGGGAGTCCAACCGTTGTGGCACCGGGAGGCGACCGGGAGTCCAACCGTTGCGGCACCGGGAGGCGACCGGGAGTCCAACCGTTGCGGCACCGGGAGGCGACCGGGAGGATCCGGGATGAACCTTTTTTTTATCTGATTCGCACCGGCAAACAGTCCTGGGTGCTTTACAATGTTTAATACAACCGGGAGTCACCGGGACAGATAACCAGAACCGGCTTATCCGGGGCATTGCCGTGGAATGCCGAAGCTTTACCGGCACATGCGGGGCAGGTCCGGGTCTCTACCTTGAACAGCTGGAGTGTTGGCCAGCATGGAAATTGATAAGAATTTCTAAACAAAAATGCAATTTTCTACATGTTATTTTTAGCGTTTGCGTTTCGGCTGCATTTAAATAGGAAATAATATCGTATTCTCTATTTTATAGAGTAAATCTGACACATTAAAAGGAAGTTATTCTTTCTAAAAAAAATGGCTTTATGCTATTACAGTCTTTATGTTCACTACAAACAGTATGGAACCAGATCAGACACCGGGCAAACTGTTTGCCACTCAAATTAAAATGTTAAATAAGTTGAAAAGGTTGAGACTATATGACTTGGAATAAGTCAATGGTATTGAGTGAGTGCGTGCGTGCGTGCGTGTGTGTGTGTGTGTGTGTGTTTGTGTGTGTGTGTGTGTGTTATGGTATGACTATGTGTGTGTGTGTTCTGCTTGAGAGGTGGGTGTATTGTTTGTGTTACGTTTCCTGCTTGAGTCTTTTTCGTATTTATTCCTATTTACATTGACCATCTATTTAAAACTCGGTATACATGGTATTATGAAAACTTGATTCATTACATTTTAATATCAACACAGAAACCAAGGTAAACGCATACAGTACTCCCTCCTTACAACATTCTCCGAACAACGAGTCCCTCCTTACAACACTACTTGCGGGTGTTCCCCAAACAAGGCAATTGTATCTAACGCTATCTCGACTGCAATATCGTCTGCTTGAAATTATCGTCTGCTGTTTTTCTCCAAATTAGGTATTGGTTATTTTTAACAGAAAAAACATACAGACGAGTGACAAACAGTTTGCAAATGTAAGCTAAGTCTAACGCAGATCTCTTAGGGTATTACTTCCCCCCTCTCTATAAACTCCCTCCGAACAACACACACAATAATTGTCTCCCAATGGATGTTGTTGTAGAGAGGAAGCACAGTATATATTTACTATATGATATGATTATGCTTGCTATGGTGTAAAATGCATTCGATCTTATGCTATTAATTCCAAATAGTAAATTTAACCGACTTGCATCTTTGAAATGCAAATATGTTAAATGATGTGTGCTATAAACTCTGGAGAGAATCTACAACCTTATTAGGATTTTCTTACTGTATCTGTAAATACTGTTTCCATCATTATTGCTAGTGAACACGTTCCTAACGCTGAGTAGCCAAGTTACTAAATATACCGTATCATCACAACAGTACTGCGAGTACTTTGGTGATTAATGTATACAAATAGCTATCGAAAAAGCAATGTCTGATATTATATTTCACTGAATGGTAAAGCATGTTAATCATTTTTGACACATCGATGTCTCAACCATAGTTGATGAAAGAAATTAAGTACACGAAACATGAGGAGCAGACATCATGTTTGGTGTAATAAGGGTTAAATGGAAAATATACAGTAAAGCTCATTTAAAACGAAATCCTAGGGACCTTGAACATTAATCCGTCTTATCCAATTTTGTCTTATCCATATAGAGAAGTTTCAGTGTAAATATGTTTGCATATAGTTAAACGAGTTTGCTATATATTCTTAATAAAGATTGATTACAGCAAAAGGTAAAAAGAAGCGGAAACCGTTTAATAGATTTTTACAAAAAGTGATGAAATCAAGAGACTAGTGTTTTCACACAGCTGTAAGAATTGGTTCACATGTTCAGATATTTACCCACAAAACAATATATCAAAGCAGACCAGGTGGCACTCTAATTGGTTCTAATCAGTTATCACTTCTATCACTTTGACGTGTATCTAATGGCAATATTTAATGCTGTTTGAAACAGGACACACGTAATTACAGTTGTGATGATGGGGCTTACAATGTATTGGACAGGAGACTGATATAGGGTAATAGCTTAACTATGTGGTCGTCTAAAGGGTATGCTCCTGATCAGTGCCGAAATATGTAGAAAAAGAACTGGAGGTTGAATTTCACATTTCTGAGGTTAAATGAACGTATTCGTAGGCAGTGTATATTTATATTATGAAATCAAATGTATGCGATGTTAAAATACTGTTTTACACGATGAGTATGCAGGAGCAAACACTGCTAGCTAAAGGTATGTTATCTCTTGTTCAGGCTGTCATCTCTAGATAGTACAGTAATTGCTTTGTTAAATTATATGTTGTGTTTATTTTCACCCCTGTCAATTAGCCAAACGTAGATGTAATTAAATGTCGACAGAGATGAAATATACGCACACCATATGGTCAACCTTTCATTACAATATCTCTATAATGAACATTTTTGGTACCTAGATATTACTATCAGCAATACATTGAATCTTCCTCATGATGTCATATAGTGTTTTGATCAATCAAAATTAATAAATGTTATTTAAAAAAGTTATTAAATCTTAGGGGGTACACCAACATTTGATTTTTTTAAACTGACATTCACTTAAATCAAAACTGAAATTTCTTAAAATCAGATGCTGATAAATTGAGCAGACATCACTTTATTAACTAGCAAAGCTTGGGAGGCAACACACTTAGTCATTCATTACTCAATTCAATTCATTCGCACTCAATCATTACCTCTTTACTTTCATGAAGTTATATCCTTTAAAAATTGTCATCTGCTTTTATCTCTTAAAAATCAAATTTAGTTACAATTGACACAAGTTATATGGCAATGAGTGTCAAACAGTTTGGATGCAGACGCAGTGTTACTCGAATTCTGATCAGAACCCAGTCTGTTTGAAAATCACCATTGAACTAGGTTATGTCAGTGAAAGGGTTAAGATCTTGAATGTCAAGACGTTTTAACCTTAGCTCAACTTAGTGACGCCTTTGATAGACACAATTACACATACATCTTCAGATACCTTCTGTCTGTAACAAAATTAAACAATTATCACAAATTTTGATAACCACTACAAGAGAAATGGTTACATCTCAATTTTTTTTAAAAAGTACCTTTGAATAAAAGCATTTGGGGTATAGAAAAACAGTGCTGACTCTGTTCAGATAACTTATAAAGCAATTTGCTCATTGTCTGCACTGTTTGTTACTAATGAGTCAAACAACAATGTTTGACCTTACCATGCTAAATTGCAGTCTGCTTCAAATATAGTCTGCCCAACAAACAAAAACAAACCAAGCAGTTTTTATGGGTTTTTTTAAACCTAAAACAAGAAGAATATAAGAGCTAAACAGTTTGGAATCAGACCAGATACTGCTTTATACTAGGTTTGATCTGGATGCAATCTATTTGCAAAAGGCTAGTCATGTTACACCTAGGATGAAAAGGATCGCGTTACCTTTTCAGCATTATTCATTATTATTGGTACAAGTTATCTCTGATACTTGTAAATATATCAAAGTAAATTTTATACAGTCTTACTACAGCAGACATCATCTTATCAGTCTGGTCAGTTTTAACGGGTCACAAGTTAACAACTTGCCTGTTTGAAAATAAATTACTGCCTTGTCGAGCTACCATGTCCGCTTGACTAGCCAATTAATCTAATCAGCACACGAACAGTCCCACCAGGCGGCAATATGAAAGGCACTATTATATTAAGAGTTGTATATATTTGTAATGGTTCAGGGTAATGACAAGATTGAGTGACCACACTCCTATTGTTGAAAAATAAACTCAAACTTACCTTAATGTGGTGAATGGGTGGCTCTCTGTTTTTATCTGATATATCTGAAACTGTCGATCGGAATGATTTCACCGCATGACAGAGATGTTAGCTTACTAGTATATACCAAAACTGAAATACACAGTTTGTTTACAGATTCTTGTGTAATGACACAGACTTTACTCAGTTTTTTGTGTTACACAAGTTTTGCTCCTTTTCTTGTGTACTTACACAACATTACCCCTTTTTCTTGTGTATTACACAGAAATAGACCTACTTTTTGTGTATTACACAAAATAATACTTGTTTTGTGTGTAAAATGACTCATTACGTCACACCATTTACACAGGTTTAACCCTATTTTCTGTGTAATTCAGTATGTCTCTGATTACGTAATGTGGTTGTGAAGTGCCCCCTATTCATCAGCAGGTTAAGCGTAAATCCGCCAGTAACAGAAGATTAAATTTTGACCCCAATGCTGCCTTACCCAGAGTACAATAATTATTCACAAGCAGTTTGAATCCTGATCAGACACCGCTTAAATGCGGTGTCTGATCAGGATCCAAACTGTTTGACACTCATTACAATATTACTTTATCTAAATTTATCAAACAATTCAAATTGGATATATAAAAACAGACGACAATTGTTTAAAGCAGACGACGTCATGTCAGTGAAGGGGTAAAAATTTAATCCAACTTATAATCAGTGAAAGGTTGAACTAAACTCATGACAATGACCTTTTTATTCCTTTCATTGAAACGTGATCTGTTTTAGTGAAGACTTTAAGCTTTTTGTGAATGGTTACAGTGGAGAATCTGTTATTCTTTCCCGTTTAAACGCAAACGTACGCAAACGCAAAGCACTAAAACGTAGAAAAGAACAAGTTTTGGACAATTCTGATAATTCATATTTATCTTGGTGACAAACAGTTTGGAGCCTGATCAGACGCCGGGTTACCCGGCGTCTGATCTGGCTCCAAACTGTTTGTACTGCAAATAATAGTTTTAGCGTAAACGCGTTAACAGATTCTCCACTGTAATAGTTTTCACTTTTGTCCAACCTATTTTCAGGGGGTCTTCCTATTGTACACGGATCTATAGTGGGGGAAATGGGAAGGAACACACATGCAGAACAATTAAAATGGACTGGTCGTCCAAGTCTTCAACTCATTCACCACTGAAACTTTAATGGAACATTCCAATTCCAATTAAGTCTAGTCAATTACAGATTATTAAGGGCTGTTTTTCTGCCATATACTACAAAATTACAAACAGTATATACCCGGATCAGAGGTCTCCGTAAAGAATCCTCTGATCTGAGTCTACACTGTTTGCATAGGATCATTGTACTCTTCGTAGGTACGCTGTTTGAACCTGATGATTATACTCGTTTCTAGGGTCGAATGGGTTAAGCCGTACTCACTTAGTCCTTATACAGTGGAGAATCTGTTATTCTTTCCCGTTTAAACGCAAACGTACGCAAACGCGAAGCACTAAAACGTAGAAAAGAACAACTTTTGGACAATTCTGATAATTCTTGTTTATCTTGGTGGCAAACAGTTTGGAGCCTGATCAGACGCCGGGTTACCCGGCGTCTGATCTGGCTCCAAACTATTTGCAGTGGAAATAAACGTGTTATAGTAAACGTGTGTATTGGGAAAGAATAACGTTTTCTCCACTGTACATGTACAATGGGAATACGTTATTCTACTCCCGTGTAAACGGAACGAAACTCAAATGAAATGCAATAAAATGGAAAGAATGGCGCCGACGATATGTTTTAATCTTGATGGCAAACACTTACAATATACCTGGCGTTTGACCTGGCTACATGTATAAAATGTTTGCAATGGAAATAATTGTTTTCTGCATGGGGAAGAATATCTTATTCTCTACTGTACTAACCAAAGGAGTAACAAACACCACGTTTAACCATTTACCCAATAACCTATTTATAATATTAAAAACAGGTAATCACTTAAAGCAGGTTGAAAGTAAAGCAGAATGTGCCTTAAGGCACATTCTGCTTTACTTTCAGCCTGCTTTAAACTACCATCTGTTTAGGCTATATTAAAATATTAGTTATGGTAATTGTTCATGAGGGTATAAACTGTAACTTTTTTCTTCAGCGGAGGAATAAATTAAATACGCTAAAAGTCGCTCCTATGGGGTAAAGGGTTAAGGTAGGGCGTCCCTAATAGTATCGGAACAATGTCGGGCAATATCGGTACTCTACGGAAAGTGATCGGCCATTCTCGTCAACTGATGGCGCGTACAGCGGAGAAAACGTTATTCTTTCCCAATAAACGCGTTTACGCTAAAACTGTTATTTGCAGTGCAAACAGTTTGGAGCCAGATCAGACTCCAAACTATTTGCCATTCAGATTAAAATGAATGGCCAGTATTGTCAATGAGTTGTCTTTTTGTACGTTTTAGTGTACTGCGTTTGTGTTCGTTTGTATTTAAAGTTTTCTCCACTGCACCAATACTATGCCAATGCTTAGGAAATTGTTGCAGGGTGGCAAATTCTGCATATCTGCGGCTCTCAACCTCACTATATCTGGCCCAGCGCTAATAAACCGTTTGAGTTGAGTCTTGGTGAGTTCTCAAGCACTTGATTGGTCAGATTTGAGCCAATGCTCAAATCTGACCAATCAAATGCTTGAGAACGATTTCAGATTCAACTCAAACGCTTTATAAGCATGGGACCTACACTGTTTGTAAAAGTCGCCCTGTGAGGACAACTTAAACCAATTATTGGAATAAACGACGAATGACAAACCTCCACAGGGGGGCCTCATTAATAAAAAAAATCAGTTTCTTGTCTTCAGATAAGTAATTTACCCCGTTGAATGTTTTAGAAGTCTTAATGGAAAAATAATCGACTGTGTCAAAATCACGGACCCTAGACAAAAAGGAAAAGAAGTGATTAGGCTCAATTAAGATAACCTACATAGAGTACAGACATTGATTTGAATATATCAAATGAACTGTAATGGCAAGCCTATGTAGAACATTTCAACTCTCCCATTCATACCAATTGTTTGTAGTCGGATTTTTCAACCAGAAAAATGCCTTGCACTGAATCGGCCATGTAATAGCCTATTGTTTCATTCATGTTATATACAATGTTGTCATGATTGAGCGTCCACTAGTTGAGGAAGCATCGATATATCTAAGAGACAAGTCGCTGCTTAATGCAGGTTAAAATAATGCAGAAAGCTCCTATAGGAGCTTCTGCATTATTTATTACCCTGCATTAAGCAACCTTCTGTATTAAGAATATACCAATCATGTCTTCCAACGAGTGGGTGTTTAACCCCTCCACTGCCATACCCCGAGTACAGTAGTTATTTGCAAACATTTTGGATCCTGATCAGACGCCGCGTAACGCGGCGTCTGATCAGGATCCAAACTGTTTGACACTCGTTTCAATATTTCTTAAGTCAAAATACCTAAAAAATGATTTTTAGAAATGGAAGCAGACGACAACTATTTAAATTTGATGACGTCATGGCAGTGAAGGGGTTAAATACATGTTTTATTACATGTCAGTAATTGGGTCGCTTAATTAGTACAGTGGAGACGACGTTATTCATTCACCCCTGAATCTTTTAATGGATAATTCCAATTTCAAAATATGTCTATTCTATTTTTGACTATTTGGGGATGGTTTTAACAATATATTTCAAATGACAAACCGTATAAACCCTGATCAGAAGGCTCCACATGGAGCCCTCTGATCAGGGTCTACACTGTTTGCATAGGACAAGTGTTATCCTCACTGGTATACTGATTGTAAATGACGACTATATTCGTCGCTAGGGTTGAATGTGATTCTAAATGCAAAAGCAACACAATAAAAAATACAAAATAAAAGGTCTTTGAAATTGTTGTTAATTAATATATGTATATATAAGTGGAAAACAGTTCGGAACCGGGTTATCCGGCGTCTGATCTGCACCCATGATATTTGCAAAGGAAATAGTTGTTCGAACACAAAAGCGCGTGTTGGTGAAATAACTTCTTTCCCACCGTAGCCTCGTTTCCAAAATACGGGGCTATCATAAGTTGATCATAAAAAATCCCAAGATTTCCATATTATTCTACTTTTCTTGCACAATTACTTAAACAGGTTGAAAGTAAAGTAAAATGCGCCTGAAGGCGTATCCTACTTTACTTTCAGCCTGCTTTAAGCTACCGTCTGCTTGGATACAAATCCGAAGATTTAGGAAAATCCGGAGAAATGGCAGCCATGAAAAGACATCATACCTTATATGCATTTGTATTGAATTGTTGGTTTAAGACAAAGCGTTGCATATACAATAAGATCGCTAGATAAGAGTACGAGCATTTCAAAACATTTTTTTTATATCTGCATTAAACCCTATGATGTACCTACTCATTAGAATTTTTTCTTCAAGACGATTCTCATGAATAGTAACACAATAGGATTTGGTACTGCAGTGAGTGAGAAAATAGTGGATGTGTCCAGTTTACGCCCTCTTACGCCATGTTCAATGCCCCTATGAAATGATTATATACTATTTCAACCAGCATGTTTGGAAGCATTTATTTCAAAACCAAGAAAAAACATGACGTAGGTCTATATTTAGTTTCGAACTTGGCTACACTTCAATTTTTGCGCTGCCTTGGAAACAATTGACGCTCTCGACCCGTTGTTACAGTGGAGAAAAAACGTTATTCTTTCCCAATAAACGCGTTTACGCTAAAACTATTATTTGCAGTGCAAACAGTTTGGAGCCAGATCAGATGCCGGGCAACCCGGCGTTTGATCAGGCTCCAAACTGTTTGCCACCAAGATAAACATGCATTATCAGAATTATCCAAAAGTTGCACTTTTCTACGTTTTAGTGATTTGCGTTTGCGTATAAATCGGAAAGAATAACGTTTTCTCCACTGTATATTGAATCTGTCGCATGGTGACGCTTAATATCCATTTGATTGGTTTGAGTATTATCATTTACGCAACAGTTCTGAACTATGTTTACAATTTTGGAGCTATATCAGACGTCGAGTAACTCGGCGTCTGATCAGGATCCTAACTAGTTGACAAAAGTCACTGGAGTATAACACATACCCTATCACTTGGACTTTTGGTGCAGACGCAACGCAAATGTCTACAGTTGAACTTCGATATCTCGAACTCTTTTAGATCGAACAAATCCGTATTTCAATGTAAAAACGTGGCTTAGCCACGTTTTAACATTAAAATACGGGTATATTCGACTTAACCGAGAATGAAATAATGCAATTCATATGTCGAACTATCGGATAGTTCGAGTTAAAAAAGTTCAAGATATCGAATTTCGACTGTAATTTTTTTATTGTTATGAATGCGTGTGCAATCGAATGCATGTTTGTGATAAGAATGCACCCGACTACTTGAACAGACAGAATCAATACGTTTACCCCATTCACTGCCACCAGGGCTGCCATAAGTTGACATGAAAAATCCTAAGATTTCCAAATTTGCATTTTTCAAGTGCGATTTTACGAATCGTACCTATTTCTAGTTTTGTTGGCATGTGACTACTTAAAGCAGACTGGAAGGCGCATTCTGCTTTACTTTCAGCCTGCTTTAAGCTACCATGTACTTAAAAAATCCAAATATTTAGGAAAACTCCGTAGAAATGACAGCCCTGTGCCATGATTTCGTCAATTGTAAGCAATTGCCATCTGTCTTTCTTTCTCAAATTTAAAACTTAGGTATTTTGACTTAAAGAAATATTACAATTAGTGTCAAACAGTTTGGGTCCTGATCAGACGCCGCGTTACGCGGTGTCTGATCAGGATCCAAACTATTTTCAAATAACTATTGTACTCGGAGTAAGGCAGTGAAGGGTTACTAACTTAATACAGTGGAGAATCTGTTATTCTGACGTCATTCGTGACGTCATACAGTGGAGATTCTGTTATTCTTTCCCAATAAACGCGTTTAGGCTAAAACTATTATTTGCAGTGCAAACAGTTTGGAGCCAGACTGCAATGTCGTTTCAAAGTAACCCGGCGTCTGATCAGGCTCCAAACTGTTTGCCACCAAGATAAACAAGAATTATCAGAATTGTCCAAAAGTTGTTCTTTTCTACGTTTTAGTGCTTTGCGTTTGCGTACGTTTGCATTTAAACGGGGAAGAATAACAGATTCTCCACTGTATCGAAACATTCTATTGAATTAACGTCTGCTTCAAACTAGTGGTTGTTTAACCCTTGCACTCTCAATTTTTTTTCCGGCTGATTTTTACCCCTTCACCGTTTCATAGTCGTCTGCTTAAATTTTGTTGACTGCAATGTCGTTTCAAAGTAAAAAATAAGGCCGTTAGACTGAAGAAATTTCAAAACGAGTTTCAAACAGTTTGGATCCTGATCAGACGCCGCATTACGCGGCGTCTGATCAGGATCTAAACTGTTTGCCAGCGCGCTTTTAAGCGTCATTGGGAGAGAAAGGGTTATGTTTGGAATAATGTCTTTACTAGAGTAACAATGAGACAGTGACTTTATTGCACCTTTTCAGCTTCCAAACTAGAACCATATTCGTAGTAATAAATAATTCAGAAACGCGTTGAAGGCTGAAAACTTGTACATGTCATATTTTATTATAGGATTTTAACCCTGTCCACGTTACTTGAAGATCATAACACAACGGAGAAAACGCTGTGCGTTCTCACAATTAATGCGTTTACGCTAAAACTATTATTTCCATTGCAAACTGTTTGGAGCCAGATCAGACGCCGGGAAACCCGGCGGCTGATCAGGCTCCAAGCTGTTTGTCACTTATGAATATATAAGCAGTCGGCATTGTCTCAAAACGTAACTGTTGTTTTTGACTATAATTATGTTTTACATTGCGTTTGTATTTTGTTTGCATTCAAACGAAATAGAATAATGTCTGACCCACTGTAGCTGCCGGAGACCGGAGTCCGGTCTGGATTAAATCTTTTCTGAAATCTGTTCCGAGATTTAAAAATGTTAAGTATGCTAATATGAGCTGAAGAACTATTCATGAATATTTAGATCCTTTAAAGTTCAAAGCTGCAACGATGTTTTGAAGGGTGTTCTGTCGAGACTTTGTCATAGAGTGGAATCGTTATTCTTTCCCGTTCAAACGCAAACGAAACGCAAACGCATTGTAATAAAATGTAGAAAATGACAACTTTTTGACAATTCTTACTACATGTATTTATTTTGATCTGAGTGGCAAACAGTTTGGAGCCAGATCAGACGCCGGGTAACTGGCAAACAGTTTAGAGCCAGATCAGACGCCGGGTTACCCGGCGTCTGATCTGGCTCCAAACTGTTTGCAATGGCAATAATAATTTTAGCTTGAACGCGTTTATAGGAAAAGTCTTCTCCAATGTACAAAGTGTTTTGTTTGCTCACCTGGTATTGAATGCAAATAGGTTATAAATGTTTCATAAAACACTTTTCTCACCTTTACCATTTCCTTTAACTCTTTCCTCCCTGAAACTTTAAATGGACAATTCCAGTTTCCATTTTAGTCTAGTCCATTTCTGACTTTTAAGGGTTGTTTTTGTCAATGTTTGGTATTGTGACAAACAGTGAAGACCCTGATCAGAGGGCTCCTAGGAGCCCTCTGATCTGGGTATTCACTGTTTGCTCAGGACAAGTGTACTGTTTATATATACACTGTTTGGAAATAACGCCTATATGCGGGACTAGGGTTCAAAGGGTTAAAGAAATATCTTTCCAAGTCTCACCGTTCATTATCATGAAACACCTTGTACTGTAGTAGGTGGTTGCTTAAAGCAAACTTAAAGTAAAGCAGAAATCTCCCGAAAGGATATTACTGCTTTACGTTCAGCTGCTTTAAGTAGTCACATGTCTTACACACTAAAACTAGACTATGAGGGAAATAACTCAGCATTGTTTTCTTTTCGTTAAGGGTTCGTGTCCCACTTATATGAGTTGTAAAAACAATGTAAATTTAGATGAGATTTTACAAAACTACATGCATATGCTATAAATGGTATGTTGTATAGATTTCAGATACATGTACATAGTTAAATATGAGATTCATTGCATAGCACTCAAATGCATACAGTGGAGAAAACGTTATTCTTTCCCGTTTAAACGCAAACGTACGCAAACGCAAAACACTAAAACGTAGAAAAGTGCAACTTTTGGACAATTCTGATAATTCATGTTTATCTTGGTGGCAAACAGTTTGGAGCCTGATCAGACGCCGGGTTACCCGGCGTCTGATCTGGCTCCAAACTGTTTGCAATGGCAATAATCGTTTTAGCGTAAACGCGTTTATTGGGAAAGAATAACGTTTTCTCCACTGTAACTAGATAACGAATCCTTCAAACATATACCTTCCACATACTAGATCAATCATATACAAGACAGTGAAGCCCCACGATACAGCCGAGAAGAAGTTATTCTTTCCCGTTTAAAATCACCTATAAAAATCAAGCAATACGTGGTTTGTTTAATAGACAAAATTAATTAATAATTACATGTATGGCATTTGGATACAGTCAATATTTTGTGAAACAAAAAGCAACTGGGGTATTTAATTTACAGGCGGCATACAACGGCAGAACAGAGTCAACCAATTTTGGTCCCAGTAGATTCTTCCATGCTTTTATATTGGATTAATGCATTTTTGTATCTAAGGGATTCCATGTCTAAATGTTCACTTGCTTTTTGTATTATATTAAAATTCCTATGCCCAAAAAGTGTAGACTCTGATCAGGCGTTAGTCTCATCAATGAACCCCTATGACGACAAGTTAACTTTTGTCAGGAGGATATGGCAAAGACGAGAAATAGCTCCATATCATCTAACTGTACACATGTGGACTAATCAGGCGTCACATTATTCGGCGTCTGACCAGAGTCTACAATGTTTGCCTATGTCCTATTAATATGGGATTGTGGTCAAAATATCGCGTTGACACGCAATTAAAGAAGTTTCTCTGGAGTGCTCGCTTCACATAAAATTGACTGTACCGTAAAACCTCTCTATTACGACCACCAACGTGTGTTGATTATTAGGGATTAAGAACAGGTGGCTGCTTAAAGCAAGGTGACAGTAAAACAGAAAGCTCCTATAGGAGCTTTCTGTTTTACTGTTACCTTGCTTTAAGCTGTCACCTGTCTTTCATACAACCAATTAGCCTTATTTTTAGTGGTCGTAATAGAGAGGCGTTACAGTATTTAATTGAAACATGCGAAACATATAACAGTGTGATAAACTCACTCTAAATCCTTGTCCTTCTGTGCCTCTGTCATATTGGGTCCCCGATGTTTTTTATACGTCCGCCGGGTATGGGGTACGTATTGCACACTGCTATCGGTTTAATGTATCGGGCTCTTACATATCAACACGGGCTAACCTATCACCCCGGTAAACCCATATCATGCTGAATTATCGTCTACTTTAAAATGTCGTCTGCGAAATAAACTGAAATCAATGTACCCCTTTTAGAAATAACCCTTAGCATGCAATATTTTTGCAAACAGTTGGGATCCAGATTAGACGCCGCTTAACGCGGCGTCTAATCTGGATCCAAACTGTTTGTCTCTCATATTCAACCTTTCTTCAGTTTAGGTAGCTTAAAAATGATTTTAAATATTTTGCAGACGAAACGTGTGAAGCAGACGACAATTCAGCATGATAAGGGTTAAGAAAGATTTCACACGAGTGGGAAACAGTGTAGAACCCGATCGAGCTATTTTATTAAATTTGTGAAATTTGAAATTAATAAATTCCACGTAATAACTCATTATGAAAAGGATAAAGGCAATTTTAACTCGATATTTGATTTAAGAAAACGCATTGCTGTTAAAATGATGTCTATTTTATAGTCTAGTCTTTTGTTTCTCGTAATGTACCACCCTAGCGACGGGTATTCTCGAAATTAATATGCAACTTATATGTGAAGAGTACCTTTGTTCTATGCAACCAGTGTAGACCCTGACCAGAGGGATCCTGTAAGAACCATCTGCTCAAGTTCTGCACGGTTTGTTATTTTGCGATACCCTTATTAGTTTCAAATTGGTTATAGATTTAATTGGAAAATGGAAATTTCTATTAAACGTTTCAGGCGGCAGAAAAGAAGAATGTCCTCCGGAAACGGATGAAAGTTACAGGGAAACTCTTCGAGGTACATTTTATATATAACATTGATATTTACAGTGTTTTAGATACAGAAAAATAAGCATTCCATCCCAGTTGTAGTATACCTGTGGAGGACGATATTCTTTCCGGTTTAAACTTAACTAAATGCAAACGCACTACAGTAATAATAGAAAAGGGCGTGTTTTCTTTAGAAATAATCAACATTTATTTTCATAGGACTGGCAAACAGTTTTGACTCAGATTAGACGCACTGCTTACCAATGTCCACTTTAGTAGATAGTAGGCTTAAATGGGTTAATACTACTACTACTACTACTACTACTAATAATAAAAGTAACTTTATTTAACGAAAGAGCTCATTTGGTAAAGACCAATAACCATGAGGCCCTCAACATATATACAAGTATTGTGTATATGAATCATTGTTTCAGTCAGATTTCACGAAGTATGATAACTGAGTACATATCGATACGACATAGTTCATGTAGGAGCCTTTTTGTCAGAATCTACACTGTTTGAAAAGGACAAGTATACTCTTCATATGTATACTGTATGTTAAAGACGTACACTCTCGTCGATATGGTTCAATTGATTACAACAAACTAGACTGTATTCGTGTACAATTGCTTCATAGGTTCGAGCGGGTACAAGGGAGAAGAAATTATTCGTTCTCGTTTATACAGTGGAGAATCTGTTATTCTTTCCCAATAAACGCGTTTACGCTAAAACTATTATTTTCACTGCAAACAGTTTGGAGCCAGATCAGACGCCGGGTAACCCGGCGTCTGATCAGGCTCCAAACTGTTTGCCACCAAGATAAAGATGAAAAATCAGAATTGTCAAAAAGTTGTACTTTTCTACGTTTTAGTGTTTTGCGTTTGCGTACGTTTGCGTTTAAACGGGAAAGAATAACAGATTCTCCACTGTACGCACACGAAGTACAAACGCATTGCAATAAAAAGAAGAAAATCACAAGTTTTTGATAATTCCACTTATTGATTTTAATCTGTGTTTCAAATAGTCTAGAGCCTGATCAGACGACGGGTTACTCGGTGTCTGAGCTGGCTTCAAACTGTTTGCATTGGAAAGTAGAGATTTAGCTTATAAACGCGTTTAATGGGAAAGAATAGTTCGTCTTTACCACTGTACTTGAATAATTCAGATGGGCTAATATATTGTAGTTGCAGTTTTTATTGCTGGTTCGATTAGATGTCAGGAGTTCACTTTAATAGCTCGTGTTCAGAATACTATGAATAAATCATTGCAGCTTTCAGTGCTACAGTGGAGAATCTGTTATTCTTTCCCAATAAACGCGTTTACGCTAAAACTATTATTTGCAGTGCAAACAGTTTGGAGCCAGATCAGACGCCGGGTAACCCGGCGTCTGATCAGGCTCCAAACTATTTGCCACCAAGATAAACATGAATTATCAGACTTATCCTCAAGTTGTTCTTTTCTACGTTTTAGTGCTATGCGTTTGCGTACGTTTGCGTTTAAACGGGAAAGAATAACAGATTCTCCATTGTATACATAGTTACCCCTTGTGTGTCGGAAACCAGTTTATGAACACAGTAGTCCCTTATTTCGGAGCCCAATGATGAAGGACTCCATTATGTGTTTTACTTGATTTTTCTGAAGTGTTTTTAAAGACTTTTCCTCAGTCCATTGACGGACTACCCCCCATTGTCTCGATAGTTGTGAATTTTAACTGTCAAAGCATGCACCACATGTTCTGTCCTGCTATACCAATCTCAATTAACCTGGTGAGGCCCAGATTATACTCATGCTCTAGTGATTTTCAATGGTTATTTATAACCAAACTATCAAATATAAAGGTTGGGTCTCACACGAGAAGCTTCAATGGTTCTTTGCTACCCACATGTCCATAAGATCCATGCTTTTTGCAAGGAAATTGTCTGGCAAGGCGTTATGATCGAAAGATCGTCAGGAGATGTCTTTAAAGACATCTCTTGACGACATTTTGGTCATAACGACTTGCCAGACAATTTCCTTGCAAAAAGCATGGGTCTTGGGCATATTGAACCATTGAAGCGTCTTATGTGAGACCGACCTTTATATTTGATAGTTTGGTTAGAAATATCCATTGAAAAGCACTAGAGCATGAGTATATTTTGGGCCTCACCAGGTAAACTGAAATTGGTATACCAGCTTGCAGCATTGGGGGTGGGGGTGTCCATCAATGGACTGAGGAAAAGTCTTTAAACAATCATCAAAAATTGGCTATTTTACAACGGTCTACAGTACAGTGGAGAATCTGTTATTCTTTCCCAATAAACGCGTTTACGCTAAAACTATTATTTGCAGTGCAAACAGTTTGGAGCCAGATCAGACACCGGGTAACCCGGCGTCTGATCAGGCTCCAAACTGTTTGCCACCAAGATAAACAAGAATGATCAGAATTGTCCAAAATTTGTTCTTTTCTACGTTTTAGTGCTTTGCGTTTGCGCACGTTTGCGTTTAAACGGGAAAGAATAACAGATTCTCCACTGTACGTGTTCTGTCTATAGCGGGTATACGGTGGAGAAGACGTTATTCTTTCACAACAAATGAGTTTGCTCTAAAAATATTACTTCCATTGCAAACAGTTTGGAGCCAGATTAGACGCCGGGTAACTGTTTGCCACTCAGATTAAAATAAATAGTCAGAATTGTCAAGAAGTTGTCATTTTCTCCATTTTATAAGAGTGTGTTTCCGTTTCGTGTGGGTTTAAACATAAAAGAATAACATCTCACCTGTTCCTCTTGGTTTAAGGATCGACGAGCACGAAAAATACAGTGAAATATCTCTATTACGACCACTTAAACGAAGGCTCATGGATAACATAAAATACAGGTCGCAGCTTAAAGCAAGAAGAAAGTAAGACAGAAAGCTCTTTATACTTTCTGTTTTACTGTCACCTTACTTTAAGCAGTTACCTGTCGTAAACATGTAATAATAAACACAATTCAATGATCGCGATAGAGAGGTTTTACTGTAGTTTATGATTAGGACACAGTGTAGTATTTATTTCCCATATGGATGAAACGTAAACGTAATTCAATAAAATTTAGAAAATAGCATATTTCTTGAACATGTTAATGATATTTGTTTTTATTCTGAATGGCAAACAGCTTGGAGTCCGAGTAGAAAGAGATCGGGTCACCTGGTGTCTTATTTGACTCCACACTGTTTGCGAGTGAAACATTTTTAACACAAAGCGCATACATGTAGGCTTATTTGGAAAGCATAATACGTGTTTTATCGGTATGAAGAAGTGCATGAACGGATAATATTTAAGTAGTTTACGTTCCTCAGAAAATTGTTTTGCACTCTTCGAAGCCTTTCATGTATATTTAATTCAAACAGCCATTTAAATGAAAATGCACTTGCATTCGTTAAAAAACAAGTCCAACGTTAAATGCAGGATACATATTGCAGAAAGTCCTTGTGCTTTAAACAATGCATTTGTTCTCCATTGAACAGCCATCGGTCCAAATATATACAGTGGGGGTAACGTTTTTCTCATTAAATAATCTCTTTTTGGCTTAATAAATTCCTACAATAGCAAACATGTTTGAGCCAGATCAAACGACAGACAGCGCGGCGCCTGATTAGGATTCAAACTATTTTACACTCTGTTTAATATTTCGTTTAGTAAAAGTACTTTCAATTTGAATATAAGATAAAAAAAAAACCAAAAGGAGATTATCCCTTTCACTCTCATGTACGCTTAAAGGCGCGTCTGCAAACAGCTTGTATCTTGATCAGACACCGCGTCACGCGGCGTCTTATCAGGATCCAAACTGTTTGACACTCGTTTTGAAACTTAAGTCATACTGACTTATTTTTTAAACTTTGAAACGATAGTGTAGAAAACAAATTTGAAGCAGACGACAATGAAACGGTGATGGGGTAAAAATCTCACGGACTTTTGGCAGTGATAGGGTTAATGCCTATCGTTACAGTGGAGAATCTGTTATACTTTCCCAATAAACGCGTTTACGCTAAAACTATTATTTGCAGTGCAAACAGTTTGGAGCCAGATCAGACGCCGGGTAACCCGGCGTCTGATCAGGCTCCAAACTGTTTGCCACCAAGATAAATATGAATTTTCAGAATTGTCCAAAAGTTGTTATTTTCTACGTTTTAGTGCTTTGCGTTTGCGTACGTTTGCGTTTAAACGGGAAAGAATAACAGATTCTCCACTGACAAAGCCATCAGCGAGAGTCGTTTGGTCCAGTGACAAGTGCAGATTGACAATGACCTGTGTAATTGGAATGTAACATTGATTAATGCTGTACATGTACAGTGGAGAAGACGTTATTCTTTCCCGTTTGAACGCAAACCAAACTCAAACGCATTTGAATAATATGTAGAAAATGACAACGTGTTGACAATTCCGACTATTTGTTTTAACTTGAGTGGCAATCAGTTTGGAGCTAGATCAGACGCCGGGTTACCCGACATCTGATCTGGCTCCAAACGGTTTGCAATGGAAATAATAGTTTAAGCATAAGCGCGTTTATTGGGAAAGTATAACGTCTTTTTCACAGTACCCCGGGTCTCTGTACAGGGGACAGTGCGCTATCATTATCCGATGAATGCGTTTTAAACCGGCAAAATAATGTTTTAAGTGGTCACCTACATGTAAGCAAACAGTGCAGACCCTATTATTTCAAAGTAAGTTTCACCGAATAAATAATCGTTTCGTGTGTCGTAATGCGGAGTCTAATCATGACCCAAACTGTTTGCAAAATCGCCTTTTTTCGCGTATGGTTTACAATGACTGTATTTAAGATAATACACAAGTATTGTCAACTTTGACTTATGAAACATACATCTTAAATAGAATGAGTTGGTCGTAAAACCCTGACTAGATTATTGTCAAGATCCAACAAACCCTTTACAGTGGTAATGATCAGCATTTACTATAGAGGGAAATAACAAAAACTATCTGTTATCGGAGTTGAACTAGTTTAGCAGAGTTTTCTCCCCTATCAGAACGACTTGACGCCCCTTTAAAAAGCAACGAAGAACGTTTTCATGTACATTTGCAAACATTTCAGAACCCGATCAGACGCCGAGACAGGAGTAACCCTGCTTCTGACCAAAAATCAAACCTTTTCTTCATTCAAATGCTAACAAAAACTGAATAAATAGAGGATAACTGTTTTTTTCAGTGTAAGATCGAAATTTAATCCATTGAGTGAACATCAGACGTTATATTTTCACGAGTGGCGAAGCCACGAGTGAAAATATAACAGTCTGATGTTCACGAAATGGATTAAATTCGATCTTACACTGAAAAAACACAGTTATTCTATTTATTTATGCTTTAAAGCCACTTTCTAAACGAAATTGTTTCAAAATTGAAAGCGAACGTACATTATTTATCCCGTGTTGAGCCCCACGTTTTATGTCGAACACATGTGGCGTGACAGTTGGCGGTATAATGACGTCATCCGAATTACTTCGTTGCTCCCGAGTTTGGATTCGTGCTCTTCCGGTGAGTAGTTCGCGACAAATCGGACTGCCGGATTTTAACGATAAGACACGATTGACTACGATTCTTGGGGAGCCCTACGGGGAAAATTCATAATAAAAGCGATTGGTGATAATCCACTGCAGTGGATTACCAAGTGATCATCCACTGCTTTTTCGTGGTAATCCACCGAAAAGCATAAATAAAGGAAAATATGCACACATGTAAATATGATAACTATTTTAACCTAAATTTGAAATGCCAAACCGTTTAGTTGCGATGCTAAAGAACGAGGAGCACGAGATGGGAAATCTCTACTGGTTAAGTGTGTAAACATTACATAAACTAATGACGTTATGCCCCACCCTAGAAACCAAACCGTTTGTACTCAAACGACGTTTTGCCGTAGCTCTAGTAAAAAATAAAACAATTTTGAACACGATTAGATGCTGACAAAATTGGCGTCTGATTAGGCTTATTTTTTCTTAAATCTCTAACGGTACATCATGACGCCATGTTACACATATGACGTCATTCCGAAAACGGAACTAAGCGTCAATTGATAAGAGGTTTTTAGATTTATTGAAGAATTATGTTATCGGAGAAGTATTTTCACAACACATTGATGGTTTTTGTTTTTGATGGTTTCGAATCCTTGATCTTTGATGGTTTCGTATCTTTGATTTGAATCCTTCATACACTGGAGAAAACGTTATTCTTTCCCGACGAGTTTAAACGCAAACGTACGCAAACGCATAGCACTAAAACGTAGAAAAGTACTATTTTAGACAATTCTGATAATTCATGTTTATTGGTGGCAAACAGTTTGGAGCCTGATCAGACGCCGGGTTACCCGGCGTCTGATCTGGCTCCAAACTGTTTGCACTGCAAATAATAGTTTTAGCGTAAACGTGTTTATTGGGAAAGAATGACGTTTTCTCCACTGTACATTGTCGCCGTCGTTCCAAAGACTTTGACTGTTACTTATCCACCGAAGAAAGCAAAGCTAAGTAACATCGCTTAGAAACGTAAACTCGATTAATTTTGAAAACTGTCTTAGAATAATAAACTGCAGGTGAATAAACGTAGCACTCTCAAGTAAATATGATAATCACAAACCTACTTTCACTTTTGTTGTGTACAAAGTAACATGTACGAATGGTAACGGGCACTCTATATGAAGGACATTAACGAGTAGTTGCATCAGACAAGAGGCTGGATACCATAGACAGATTTATTCAGAATCTGATCTACTTCTGATCTGAACTTGAAAACTGAGTGTTGTTAGGGTGAAAGAGATCTTACCTATGAATGTTTAATTATGCTTGAAAAGTATGTTCTTGTTTCATGAAATCTTTTACAATATAGAGTTAAAGCCAAATCCGGTTTTCCGTTGCTTTACAGTATTGTTCAATGTTTCAAGAAATATAGTTGTTCTCTCCGAATTTTTACTTTTAGTAAACTCCTGGTTTTATCTCCAAAAACCATACCTCTGTACTTCAGTTTGAAGCTATCATCAGTGCTCTCAAGAACTTTGATTACTTCAGTGTGCTACTGGTTCTATAAATATAACTTAACATCAGTTAGAGTGGATAATCTGTTATTCTTTCCCGTTTAAACGCAAACGCAAATCACTAAAATGTAGAAAAGAACAACTTTTGGACAATTCTGATAATTCATGTTTATCTTGGTGGCAAACAGTTTGGAGCCTAATCAGAAGCCGGGTTACCCGGCGTCTTATCTGGCTCCAAACTATTTGCACTGCAAATAATAGTTTTAGCGTAAACGCATTTATTGGGAAAGAATAACGTTTTCTCCACTGTATGACGAATCGTGTTTTCATACAGTGGAGAAAACGTTATTCTTTCCCGTTTAAACGCAAATGTACGCAAACGCATTACGCTAAAACGTAGAAAAAGACAACTTATTGACAATCCTGACCATTCAATTTAATCTGAGTGGCAAACAGTTTGGAGCCTTATCAGACGCCGGGCTCCAAACTGTGTGCACTGCAAATAATAGTTTTAGCGTAAACGCGTTTATTGGGAACGAATAACGTTTTCTCCACTGTAAACAGCTGATAAGAAGAAGGCTAAATTAGTGTGCTTTTAGTATTGAAGTCATTGAAATCGTTGGATAAAATGATATGTTGCTATCAAAAGGCTCGCAACATACAGTGGAGAAAACGTTATTCTTACCCAATAGTAAACGCGTTTACGCTATTTAGTTTTAACTATTACATGTATTTGCAGTGCAAACAGTTTGGAGCCAGATCAGACGCCGGGTAACAAACTGTTTGCAACCAAAATAAATATAAATTATCAGAATTGTCCAAAAGTTTCACTTTTTGACGTTTTAGTGCTCTGCGTTTGCGTACGTTTGCGTTTAAACGGGAAAGAATAACAGATTCTCCACTGTATCATCCCTTTAACTCTCAATTACTTAAAGAGTGTTTGCAAACAGTCTGGGTCCTAACGCGGCGTCTGATAAGGACCCAAACTGTTTGAAACCCTTAACGATATTTATTAAGTCATTCAACCTTAAATCTAACTTTGAAACGTGTCTTGCAGACCACAATACTGAAGCAGACGATAATAAAGCGGTGAAGCGGTAAAAATCTCCCGAATAATTTGAATACGAAAGGGTTATTTTATCCAATCCGTTAAATAATCTTCTATTAGATCTACTTCATATGGAAGTACTGTGCTCCCTCTCTTCAACGACACCAATTGGGAGACACACATTGTGTGCGTTGTTCGGAGGGAATCATTATACGGAGGGAAGTTGGCTTGAATTTGCGAAAAGCTTGAATCAAGATCAGACGCCGCGTTGTGTTTTAGCAGACGATATGTTTTGAAGCAGACGACACTTCAGCATGATAAGAGTTAAACAAAGAAAATCTTAATATCTTTTTAAGCCTGAGACGCGATGGTAGTGCAGCAGAATAGTATGGTAATGGAAAAGTTGAGCTGTTACTAAAAATAGAGTAGCGCGGTAGCATACATGTATTGGTTACGCTATCTCCACTACTATTTTATCATACGTGTTTCAAGGATGAATACGTCTCACACAGATGAGTAGTGGACAAAGAAAGCGTGTATTAAGCATATTTCCATTGACATAACACGAAACAGCATACAACTAGTAAAATGTTGATTTTTGGGATCATATACTTGTCTGTGGCATTTTTGACCACGTATGCCGATGATGTAACCGTGGAAACCAAAGTTGGAACATTTGTTGGATTCAGTGATGACATTGACATTGATGGAGACAATTTCCAATTATCTAAGTTTTTTGGGATTCCGTATGCCGAGCCACCTGTGGGAGATTTACGTTTCCGAAAGCCCGTTCCGAAAGGGCCGATGTCTTCAGAGCCGATGATGGCGAAGGAACTAGAGAGTACTTGTATGCAGGTAATGATGATGCCGAATCCTACGAAAGGTTCAGAGGACTGCTTGTATTTGAACATCATTTCTCCCAAAATAACACCAGGGCTTGAACAAAAACTCCCGGTAATGATATGGATCCATGGTGGCGGGTTTATTATGGGTTCTGCAAACACCTACATACCGGATCGTCTTGTGGCTAATGGTCCTGTTATTGTGGTCACTATTAATTACAGACTCTCAGTCTGGGGATTCTTGAGTACTAGTGATTCGAATGCACCTGGAAACTACGGGCTATGGGATCAGCACGTGGCAATTGAATGGGTACATGACAATATTGACGCATTTGGAGGTGATCCGGAAAAGGTAACTGTTTTTGGAGAGTCTGCTGGATCTATAAGCGCAATACACCAAGGGTTATATAAAGGTAACAAAGGCCTTTTCCAGAGAATAATTGGACAAAGCGGGACAACTGTGATGATAGGGGAAAACAGTCGTGGTGCCTTATCAGATGCAAAGTATTTCGCTACATTGGCAGGTTGTGAAGCTTCCAGCACAGAGGATATGATGGCCTGTCTGAGAAATCTCCCCTCTGACGTAATCAATGGCACAATGAACGATTTTACCAATGGCTTAGTTGCCTTCCCTCTGATCTTCTTGCCGCACGTCGATCATGATTTTATTGAAGAAACTCCGGCCGCAGTGTTCAATCTTGATAAACAAGTCGCTGACTTGTCACGTTCTACATTCACTGAAATGGACCTGTTGTCAGGTGTTGTGTCTGGAGAAGGTTATTTTATGTCCCCTCCTTCTCCCATGGATGTAGAAGGTCAGAATAACTTTTATCCAAACAGAACATTCTTTCAGGAAACGCTTGTTCCACAGCTGGTGTACGGGTTCCTAGGAGAAGCACCTCCCGCAATTGTAGAAGCCGTAGCCGCTGAATACACAGACTGGAATGATCCTGAGAATCCAGAAACAATACGACAGCAGGTTGTATCACTAATCGGTGATGCTTTATTTATAGAACCAATGTTCCGTACTGTTGATGTACACGCCAGGTTGGCTCAACGTCAGACTTCTTATATGTATTACTTCACCTTAATGCCATCTAAACACGGCATTCCAACAGCATATTGGGCAGACAGGCCAAATCATGGTGATGATATGATTTACGTATTTGGAGGAGAGGGTGATCTTTCAGAGTTTGGCATCAATGAAAAATTTGTCCTCGAAGATTGGGAGAAAGAAGTCTCTCTTAAGGTCATGACAATGTGGACTAATTTCGCGAAAACAGGAAATCCTAACAGACCACGTGATATTGGCCTTGATTGGCTTCCTTACACAAACAAACATCGCCATTATTTAGACATTTCTAGAACTATGACGTCGTATAACGTAAAAAAGAGACTTGAGGAGAGACGCGTGAATTTCTGGAGCAAGATTATACCAACGCTTAAAAATGCTTTAAAGAAGGAAGGAACATGTTCGAAAGAGAATGATTGTGAACCATGATATTACAGTGAAATAGACGTTATTCTTTTCCATAAAATGCGTCTATGCTTAAATGATTTTACGTTGCAGTGTACAGTGGAGAATCTGTTATTCTCTCCCGTTTAAACGCAAACGTACGCAAACGCAAAGCACTAAAACGTAGAAAAGAACAACTTTTGGACAATTCTGATGATTCTTGTTTATTTTGGTGGCAAACAGTTAGGAGCCTGATCAGACACCGGGTTACCCGGCGTCTGATCTGGCTCCAAACTGTTTCCACTGCAAATAATAGTTTTAGCGTAAACGCGTTTATTGGGAAAGAATAACAGATTCTCCACTGTAGTGCTCAATAACTCGGTAACACGGCGTTTAATCGGGCTCCGAACCGTTTACGACTCAGATAAGAATGGTTCCTCAGGATTTAAAAAAAACCCTGTTATTTTCTTCATTTGATTGCATTTCGTTTCATTTCGATTTAACGGTGCTTTATGTTATTAACGATACTAAAACAATATAATTACACACATTTCTAGTTTCTGCCGCAATACAGTGCGATGTATGTGACAAGAGGCGTTCTTGACGGAATCAGTCATGTCACCAGCGACTGTGGAACGAGAGCAACGACTGTTTCCATCATATACATTATAAGCGAAACACAATCCCTTTAGCAAGCGGGCAACTGGTGATGTGTTATTCACATATTATATGCCTTAAAGTTGCACCACAAACAACTAAATTAAATATGTCAAACCATTTTCTATCCACAAATATTTGATATTTGAGGCAGAAGTAAGCAATATTAAAGGTTACTGATTTTTTGTCTTTTGACAAAATTTTGTTTTGGTTGTGCGCGAAAATATGCGTAAAAAAAACGTCTGAATGCGTTTTTCTGGCATTTGTTTAGTACAAATAAATAAAAAGTTGCTTTCTTACTATAATTGGTAAAATTATGGGGAGGGGGACCCCCCCCCCCCCCCCCCGTTCCTACAGTGGAAAGCTGTTATTCTTTCCCAATAAACGCGTTTACGCTAAAACTATTCTTTGCAGTGCAAACAGTTTGGAGCCAGATCAGACGCCGGGTAACCCGGCGTCTGATCAGGCTCCAAACTATTTGCCACCAAGATAAACATGAATTATCAGAATTGTCCAAAAGTTGTTCTTTTCTACGTTTTAGTGCTTTGCGTTTGCGTACGTTTGCATTTAAACGGGAAAGAATAACAGATTCTCCACTGTACGGGCCTGTACTGAGTCACTGTAAATACTACTTGGCCTGTTTTGGAGCGTTCCTTGGGAGAGAAAGGATGACGTGTAATGTTGACCATTTGAAAATGCGTTGTTGACTCATACTGCTCCAAGTTTGCTAATCTAAACTGACTTTAGATATGCGTGGTAATACAGGATGATGGCGACTCGTAAATTATTTCAGTTAAATAATACCATCATTTAACTGTTCAGTATTAGGTATTTACGACGGGTGACTACTTAAAGCAAGGTGAAAATAAAACAGAAAACCATTTCTGTCACATTGCTTTAAGCCGTCACCTGTCTTTTGTACAACCAATTAACCCTTGATTTAATGGTTATACAGTGGAGAAGCTGTTATTCTGAGGTCATTGGTGACGTCATACAGTGGAGAATCTGTTATTCTTTCCCGTTTCAACGCAAACGTACGCAAACGCAAAGCACTAAAACGTAGAAAAGAACAACTTTTGGACATGTCTGATAATTCATGTTTATCTTGGTGGCAAATAGTTTGGAGCCTGATCAGACGCCGGGTTACCCGGTGTCTGATCTGGCTCCAAACTGTTTGCACTGCAAATTATAGTTTTAGCGTAAACGCGTTTATTGGGAAAGAATAACACATTCTCCACTGTAATAGAGAGGTTTTAGTGTATAGTATGTACAAAATGTCATCCGATTTTACGTCCCTGTATATTTTGTACGTTTATATGATAAAATATACTGGTAGCTTTAATGTTGTCTTAATGTGAACGTTTCTATCTATTTATGCAATAAAATTTGTCTTTAGGATGGAAGTATTGATATTAGATGATAAACGCTGCCAGAAACTATATATTTATATATAATCAATCAAAGACTTACTGGCGCTAAGGTTTTGCTGGCTTGTTAGGTCACATGACACGAAATGCCATGATGAGCTATTGTGATTGCACTGTGCCCATCGTCGTCCGTCCGATGTCGTCGTCCGTCGTTTTTTACTTACGATATATAGCTGAAACCAGATGTCATGTTAGTGGCCATCAGGCATGCTCTTAAATGAACTTAGTGTACTGTGATATACGCTGATATCATAACATTATTGAATTTAAGGTACATTGCTCAGAATACTGATTAAGTGTTCAAAACTTTAAAAGGATACTTACGATAGTTATTTAGAAATGTTGACCTAAAACTGGCAAAAAGACGCAAGCGACAAAGTGGTGACAATAGCTCGGACTTTCTAAATGTTGAGCTAAACATTACAATAAAACAACAAATAAACATAATCGCTTGTGCTTCAAGGTTTATTAACTTACTGCTTCATACATACGTCATTCAATGTCGTTAGAATAAGTCTAGATAAACCAAAATCTTACATCTCCCGTTTCTCAAAATTAATTGAGCTTGAATCATATCTTGATGAAATATTCTATGAAATGTAAAGTTTTATCATTTTTTGTAAATGATATGGTATGATATCTTCTTTCCCAATTAATATTTTCAATGAAATCACAATTGATTTTAAAACTAATTTATAATAAGCATTTTGACTTAACTTGAATACCAAGTATTATATCTATACTGAAGTGATATCGTCACCTTTTAAAAGATGATAAAATGTTAAACTAGAACATGAATAATTCTTAACTTTGCCATATTAATATAACATATGGCCTTAATTGTCATCTTCCTTAAACTCTGCTAAACAGCCACGTTGTCATTTTCACTTCATTCTTATTGCGTTAACTATTAATTTTCTAAAACTTAAACATTTCAAGCTACAATATTCACTTAACCCTTTCCCTTATAGAAGCGACTTTTAGCGCATTCATTTTATTCATCCGCCAAAGAAAATAGTTCCATTTTATACTGTCATGAATATGTACTATAAGAAATATTTTCTATATACTAGCAGATATTAACTTAAAGTAGGCTAAAAGTAAAGCAGAATGTGCCCTAGGGCACATTCTGCTTTACTTTCAGCCTGCTTTAATAGGTCACATATCTTAAATACTAGAAACAGGCTATGGGTTAAAGGGTTAAAGCGAACAACATAATCTTTTAACTTTGCAGACAATTTATTAGATCTCGTAGGTCTTTGAATATACCGGTATTTAGCTGATATTTCACTAGAATTATTGTCACTATCAATTGATTTCTCGCCGACTCAAGTTTAGTCAGTTCAAATTTGTTCTCACTAGATCTGCTTGTTTCTTGACAGTGTATAAGTTCATTGTCTGACCTTTCGCTAAGACCAGTGTCTTCCTTTTCCCCGATTCCGTCTGTAGTCTACACCACCGACATTGACGATACAGAAACGATTTCCGAGGTCGTTAACGCATGTATCAAACTGCAATGCCTTCTGGTGATCATTTGGAGATTGTTTTATTCGATTGTTCTGTCCGAGCTTAAGAACATGAAGCTCTATAGCAGTGTCAAACTGTTGCTTTGATTTCTTGCGTGTTAGTTTTACTTTTTCCAACACGTTTGTCACAACCTTTGGCTGCAAAAGCGATTGAGCCATAGGCGGGGAATGTTTTGTTCTCCTTGACATTAGTCTTTATACAGGACTACTTTGCATGTCAACTGTAGGAGTGTTTCTTCAGGTATTCTTTGTACTGTTTTCTTTGAGTTTGTGTTTCATTGACTGCAAATAAAACGAGTGTCTAACTTCCCATGCCTAGATGGCTGTAATGGATGCACGTTAGCATTTCTCGTCTCAATGATTTGGCACGACTTAGCGATTGCTCTTATAGATGACGCTAGTTTGCACTGTTAGTTTATCGCAAACGTTGCAATATGGTGTCAAACACACAGGCACATATCCTGTTGAATCTGGCCATCCAATTTGAATGTTGTTTTCAAAGTTTGTATTGTTCAACACAGTTTGTCAATTCACGAATCTGTATGATTCTTGGTTCTTTCAGTGAAGAACCCTCTGTTCATGATGTATTTGAGGTAGTTCTTCGATATATTTTAGCTATGTCTTCAACAATCAACTCTTTGTGAATATTGTCTCTTTCACACTTTAAATAGTTTTATACTGTATCAGCTATGTACGTATATGTGCTCTCCGTCTTTTGTACACAACATTGTATCCCTGTAGTCGCCGAACCATACGCTGAGACGCTTCGACGCTGACATAAGCGATTCCTAAAATTGTCTCCAACAGTTTATAATCAGAATGCACACTCACTAGCTCTTTACCTAGAATGTACTGGTAAAAGTACTCACACGCGAATACTATTGCAAGTTACTCTTTCTCGATTTACGCGTATCTTTGTTCAGTTTTTGACAACGCCTTTGATGCATAGGCTACGGGTTGTCCTCTTTTCAAGACGATTCCAAAGAGATGTCACAACACAGGATTAAATGGAGAATTAGATAATAGTTGAGACTTTTATAATCTGACTTACGGCAACATAAGAAGTCTTATGAAACGGGTCCATGTTCTATGTAGATTTCACAGACCGGCGAGCACGAGAATGTAGGTTGAGAAATTCATCTCGCACCAGAGCGTTTTGCTCCGGTCTGTACTGCTGAACATGGCCTATACAGTGGATAATCTGTTATTCTTTCCCGTTTAAACGCAAACGTACGCAAACGCAAAGCACTAAAACGTAGAAAAGAACAATTTTTGGACAATTCTGATAATTCTGGTTTACCTTGGTGGCAAACAGTTTGGAGCCTGATCAGACGCCGGGTTACCCGGCGTCTGATCTGGCTCCAAACTGTTTGCACTGCTAATAATAGTTTTAGCGTAAACGCGTTTATTGGGAAAGAATAACAGATTCTCCACTGTACGGCAGAGGTTCAGTTATAGTTTGCGCTCGAATAAGCATACAGGGCAAAACTGATCTCAATGTTTTGAGAACTGCTCTGTCAATGGCTCTCAGGTACGTAAATGAGAGTCTGGGTGTTATGTTTCTCAATACACTGGTGATATAGGCCCGGGTTTTATTTTTATGGACGATAATGCTCATGCACATAGGGCTCATGTCACGACCGAATTCCTGGCGAATGAAACAAGCGATCGCATGGACTGGCCTGCTCGATCCCCGGTTTTGAATTAGATATGGACTGGACTGCTCGATCCCCGGTTTTGAATCCGATTGAACATGTGTGTGACATGCTTCAGGTAGCGATTTATGCTCGTCCTCTGTAGCCTACACCAATCGGCCAACTCAGAGACACTCTCCTACAATAATGGACCTGTTTTAAGTTGTTAACCCTTTAGTGCGAAATTAAACGTGAGATGTTTACCTTTTCCCCGCAATATTCTCGTCTGCTTCAATAGTGTTGTCCGCATGATCATTTCAAAGTTAGAATAAATATAGTATGGCTCCGGCGCTACATGTGTAACGTACGTAGTGCGTTTGTTTATGTCAATGAGGCTTCACAAATCGTTGTAATTTGGGAAGAGAGTAAATTATAAAGCGCAACAAACATCTCATGATGTGAGCTTCAGCTTTGCACCGACATGGTTTGTTGTTACAGGGTATCTCGGTTCGGACGTTGGTATATGTAAATGAGGCTTTCTAAACCGTTGTTTGTTGGGAAATGAGTCAATTATATAGCGCAAATAACATATCTTAGTGTGAGCTTAAGCTTTACACTGACAGGGTTTGTTGGTGCTAGGTTTCTCCGTCCATTTTAACTATATGGTTGATTTTATCAATTTATTGTTAAAAAGCAAACGATGTAAACCCTGATTAGAGTGCTCCTGCAGGAACACCAATAAGGGTCTGCCCTGTTGGAACACGACTTCTGGCTTCTGTTTTACCGATACACCAATGGAACATTCAGTTATTCAAATATTGCGTGAAAGAAACATATTTTCAGAGATAGAGACGTTTGTCTCGAAACTTTTATGCCCTGTGAAGTGAAGTTCAAATGAGGTCCAAAACAACCACATTAATGTTCCCCTTAATCCATATGTGCCCACGATACCATATATGAGACAAAGGAAAACTGAGCATAATGCGGTGTCTGATCAGAGTTTACACTGTTTGCTGATACGATTATAATATAAAGCAAAAATGAAAATTTAGACCAGGCACCGCTGAGATAAAATATTGAATAATAAATGATTTATAAGCATGAATTCAATTGGCGCAAACGAGTTAAGCAAAAAGGGACTTTAAGTCTTCAACGTGTAACTTTACGGTCATCTTTTACAATTTAGCTCAACTGACACGTAGTGCCAAGGTGAGCTATTTTTATCTTCATGTGTCCGTCGTCATCCGTCGTACGTCAGTCATTTCTTTCATCGTCAACACTTTCTTTAAACGACATCTTCTCCGAAACCAATGGATGGAATTTTACCAAACTATGCAGAAAGGATCCTTATTTGGTATCCTTTCAAACATTTTCGGTCCGTTGCATATCTAGATCACAGGAGCTTAAGATATAATTTTTTCGATGAAAACTTCAAACATTTTCTTGTCTGAAACCACAGTAACCTGAGCTTAAAATCATCTACAGGTCCTATATAAAGATGTTCAAATTATGTCCCAGGGATAAAAAATGCTCCCGCTCCAGGGTTCACAGTTTTATATGGAGTTATACTGTGAAATCTTCAAACCTTTTCTCTGAAACTGATATTGCCAGAGTTGTGATGTTTGCCATTGTGACACTTCTAGATGCCCTCTACGAATACCTTGGAACTGGTTTCACTCCGTTGCATATCTAGGTCACAGGAGCTAAAGTTAGATGTTGGTCAATGAAAACTTCAAAAGTCTTTTTGTCTGAACTCACAGTATACTAAGTTAGATATTAAGTTTTGGCACAATGCATCTTCTCCAGATCTTCTTTCAAGTTTGTTCAAAGTTTATTCCTTGGGTAAAAAATTAACCTTCCTCGCCGTCACAGTTTTATAAAGAGTTATATAGGGTTAACGTTCCGGTGCTTGACCTTCCAGATTTCTCAGTAAGACTTCGCAATGGAACATGAACTTTGATTTGATACATGTATTTTATTTTACATGCTAATTTACTTTTGCTTTCTGTCTTTTGCTTCTTTTCGGAAAGGCAAAAAGCATTGGTAAATTAGCGATACAAAGAACGGTATTGCTGTGCACATGAAAGTGTATTATAAATATGTGAGGTATCGGATGAGTATTCCATGGAATATTCTAGTGTTATACTGGTATATGTAGTAAATATTATACACAGACATGTTTAATTGCTTAAATGTATATATTTCTATGTAATTCATAACAGGTAAACGCGCACATGCTTCTCTTCGCCTTTTGAGCATTAAGCAGATACTTTAACCAATTTGGTGCACAAATGCCGAACACATCTGTTACACAAAGTAGAAAAATAAAAATATTTGGACAGCGAAAAGAGATTTAGAAAATGGTACGGTCTCTTGTAGAAAAGTTTCACAACACACTTCTTATAAATTTATGTAAAGATAAATCCTTATGTGAATATATCAAAAGCTATGTCTCATTTTCCCCTCGTATACATTGCTAACATACCTTTGTCTTTGATAAACGCGTTTACGCTAAAACTATTTTTTCTTTTACAAACAGTTTGGAGCCAGATCAGACGCCGGGTAACCCGGCGTCTGATCAGGCTCCAAACTGTTTGCCACCAAGATAAACATGAATTATAAGAATTGTCCAAAAGTTGTACTTTTCTACGTTTTAGTGTTGAGATGTCGTCTGCTTCAAATGTTTCGTCTGCAAAAATTAAAAAGAAAAACCAAGCTTTTAACCTATTTAAAGTTTTAAACTGTATAAAGTTGAATATGAGTTTAGATCTAGATAAGAATCCGCGTTTCGTGGCGTCTTATCTGGATTCAAACCAATTTCAAAAGGTTGCATGGTCGAGCTAAGCATGATTAGTTTTAATGCATGTATTAATGTTTTCTTTAGACCTGTCAGAGTTATTTTTAGATTGGAACATTCTAAAATTTTAAAAGGGATGAGTTTTCTTTACATCCAGTTAGAGATACTGTTAGCTGTAATTTTTATGTGTTATGTAAAGTAGAGGATACATTATTCTTTCCCGTTTAAACGCAAACGCAATACTGTAAACTGTGGAAATATACTTTTTGAAATTTTAACTATATTTTTAATCTGAGAAGCAAACAGGTTGGAGCCTGATCAGACGTCGGGTTACCCGGCGTCTGATCTGGCTCTTACCTGTTTGCAATGGAAATAGTAGTTTTAGTATATAAATGCGTTTATTGGGAAATAATAAGATATCAGTAAAGTTAGCGCAGCGGTCTCGTGCTGCACGAGGATCATACTTATCTGAAGTAGGAAAGTGTACGTTTCTATATTCGATGTTACCTTGCTTACCCATTTACCGTCATTAACTATTCTGTTCTAAAAATAACTCCGACAGGTCAGAAAAATCGTACAATACTCACTGTTCAAATACTGCTGATATAAATGTTGTCACATAACTATGTAGGACACACACATACATATACATGTATATATATCCAACAACATATCAAGGACTTCAGTTTACTGGGAAGCGGGTGGAGTGACTAGTTGTTAGAGTTGAACACCTCTCATGTCGATCAACGTGATAGTTTTACCCCTTCACCGTTTCAGTGTCGTCTTCTTCAATTTTGTTGTTTGAAAGATCGTTTCAAGTGAAGATTCAATGCAGTATGACTTAAAACATATCGATACGAGTGTCAAACAGTTTGGAACCAAATCAGCCGCGTTACGCGTTTGTCTGATCAGTATCCAAACTGTTTGCAAACGCGTTTTTGGGCGTCATTAAGAGTGAAAGGGTGAATGCAGACTGAAAGAAAAGCACAATGCGCCTTAAGGCGCATTCCGCTATACTTTCAACCTGATTTAAGCGGTCAAACTGGAAAAAGCTACGGGGTAATGATTATATTGTAGATCTGCCACTGCCTTCCCCGCAGATAATTGTGATGGTGAAAGTCGAGGTTTACTTTTGATACATTTGTCGAGATTGTGTCATACGGCCAGCATAATTATATGACATAGAACCCAATAATGGCTTTTAAGTTTCTTCTCGTTCTATTTTCAATTGCTTTGGCAAATGCCGATGATGTAACCGTGGAAACCAAAGTTGGAACATTTGTTGGATTCAGTGAAGAAATTGACATCGATGGAGATAGTTTCCAATTATCTAAGTTTCTTGGGATTCCGTATGCCGAGCCACCTGTGGGAGATTTACGTTTCCGTAAGCCAGTTCCGAAACGCCCGATATCTGAGCCGCTTGTGGTAAAGGAACTCGGGAGTACGTGTATGGGGGTTATGCTGTTTCCAAACCAAGCGAAGAAATCTGAGGACTGTTTATTCTTAAACATTTTTTCACCTCATATTGTACCAGAGGGTAGAATTCTTCCTGTAATGATATGGATCCATGGTGGCGGGTTTACTATGGGTTCGGCGAACTCCTACGTACCGGATCGTCTTGTTGCTAATGGTCCTGTTATTGTGGTCACTATTAATTACAGACTCTCAGTCTGGGGATTCTTGAGCACAAGCGATTCGAATTCCCCTGGCAACTACGGGCTATGGGACCAGCACGTGGCAATTAAGTGGGTGCATGATAATATTGAAGCATTTGGAGGTGATCCGAAAAGTGTTACAATTTTTGGAGAGTCGGCAGGTTCTGCTAGCGTAATTTATCAAGGTCTTTACAAAGGAAACAATGAGTTATTCCAGAGAATTATCGGACAGAGCGGAGCACCTTTGTCTGCTTGGGCACAGGCCCAGGCTCCAACGTCGGATGCAAAAGAGTTTGCTTCACTCTCTGGGTGCCAAACTTCCAACGCAGAGGAAATCGTAACTTGCTTAAGAAATCTGCCAGGTGACGTCATTAATGGCACACTAAACAATTTTACCAATGGCTTAGTTATGAGGCCGACGCTGTTTGTGCCAAGTGTTGATCACGATTTTATCGAAGAAACTTCTAATGATATCTTTAACCAGGACATAGAAGTCGGTGAAATGTCCCGTTCTGTGTTCTCTACATTTGACCTTATGATCGGTGCAAACTCTGGAGAGGGGTATTTAATGACCCCACCTGTGTCCATGGATTTGGAAGCACGGAATAACTTTTATCCAAACAGGACGTACTTTAAAGAAACGCTAGTTCCTAAGTTTTTGAGCTTTTTTGTAGGGAAACTTCCTCATGCAGTGATAGAAGCTACAGTAGCAGAATATACCGACTGGAAAGATCCAGAGAATCCGGAATCATTGCGGCAAACATATATTGCTTTGGCTGGTGATGTTTTCTTTGTTGAACCAACATGCTCTACTGTTGACCTCCATGCTATGGTTTCTCAGCAACAGTCGTCTTATTTGTATTATTTCACACTTAAACCATCTAAACACTGGATTCCAACGCCAACTTGGGCCAACAAACCAAATCATGGTGATGAATTAATCTATATTTTCGGTGGGACAAAAAATCTTCCAGAATTTGGCAAATCGGAGAAAAAGGAACTCGAAGAAGAATGGGAGAAGGCTGCTTCTCGAAATATCATGACAATGTGGACGAATTTTGCAAAATCAGGAAACCCGAACAAACCACGTGATCTTGGCATTGATTGGCTTCCGTACACACAAAAGCACCATCATTACATGGACATTGCTAGAACCATGACGTCACGCAATGTGAAAATGAGGCTCGACGACAAAATGGTAAACTTCTGGAGCAAGATTGTACCAGCGATGCGTAAACAATGTCAGGATACATCATCTATGAACGAAGAGGGAACTTGCTCGAAAGAAAATGAATGTTCACCATGATAGGCTATGAGAACATGTACAGTGGAGAAAACGTTATTCTTTCCCGTTTCAACGCAAACGTACGCAAACGCAAAGCACTAAAACGTATAAAAGTGCATATTTTTGACAATTCTGATAATTCATGTTTATCTTGGTGGCAAACAGTTTGGAGCCTGATCAGACGCCGGGTTACCCGGCGTTTGATCTGGCTCCAAACTGTTTGCACTGCAAATAATAGCTTTAGCGTAAACGGGTTAATTGGGAAAGAATAGCGTTTTCTCCACTGTAGCATTTTGATTTAAGGGTATATACGGCGAAATTGTCTCTCCCAATAAACGCGTTTTTACGTTAAAATATTATTTCAATTGCAAACTGTTTGACACTCAGATAACAATAAACCGTTAGAAATTTCGAAAGTTGTTTGTGTTTGCTTTACATGTGTAGAAATGCTTTGCGATTGCGTGTACGTTTCGGAAAAAATAGTCATCTCCACTGTAGCAAAGGATTAAATATTGATGGCGTCTGACCAGGGTTTACACTGTTGGTCGCCATTTATCATGAAATGATATGATGAATGGACAAACATTGTAGTGTCCTCAGAGTTCATTACAATATCCAGGGTTAAACGCAATATTGTATTGAGAGTTCATTGCGATATCCAGGGTTAAACGAAATACTATATTGAAAATTCATTACAATATCCTAGGTTAAACGCAATGTTGTATTGAGAGTTCATTACAATATCCAGGGTTAAACGTAATATTGTATTAAGAGTTCATTGCAATATCCAAGAGTAAACGCAAAAATAGATCAAGAAATCATTGCAATAACAACGATTAAACGCAATAATGTATTTAGAGTTCATTGCAATAACAAGGGTTAAACGCAATATTGTATTAAGAGTTCATTACAATATCCAGGGTTAAACGTAATAATGTATTAAGAGTTCATTGCAATATCAAGGGTTAAATGCAATATTGTATTAAGAGTTCATTACATTATCCAGGGTTAAACGCAATATTGTATTAAGAGTTCATTACAATATCCAGGGTTAAACGTAATAATGTATTAAGAGTTCATTGCAATATCAAGGGTTAAATGCAATATTGTATTAAGAGTTCATTACATTATCCAGGGTTAAACGCAATATTGTATTGAGAGTTCATTACATTATTCACGGTTAAACGCAATATTGTATTAAGAGCTCATTTGAATAGCTAGGGTTAAACGTAATCTTGTTTTAAGAGTTCATTGCAATATCAAAGGTTAAACGTAATAATACGTATATTAAGAGTCCATTGCCAGAACAAGGATTAAACGCATTATTGTATTGAGAGTTCATTACATTATCAAGGGTTTAACGCAATATTGTATTAAGAGTTAGTTAAATATCCAAGGTTAAACGTAATAATGCATTAAGAGTTCATTGCTATATCAAAGGTTAAGCGCACTAATATATTAAGAGTTCATTGCAATAATAAGGATTAAACGCAATATTGTATTGAGAGTTCATTACAATATCCAGGGTTAAACGCAATATTATATTTAGTGTTCATTACAATATACAGGGTTAAACGAAATATTGTATTGAGAGTTCATTGCAATATCAAGGGTTAAACGCAATATTGTATTGAGAGGACATGGCAATATACAGGGTTAAATGCAATATTGAATTGAGAGTTCATTGCAATATCAAAGGTTAAGCGCATTATTGTATTGAGAGGTTATTTCAATATCCAGGGTTAAGCGCATTATTGTATTGAGAACTCATTACAATATACAGGGTTAAATGCAATATCACATTGAGAGTTCAGTGCAATATCCATGGTCAAACGCAGTATTGTATTGAGAGCTCATTGCAAAATGCAAGGTTAGATGGGTTAATGTAGGATAAGTAAATCCTATGCTTTTAATGCTTCCAACTCTGTCTTAACCCATTTGAGCCCACGATCCCATATATGGTACATAGGCACACAGTGTAGACTCTGACCAGACGCCGCATTATGCGGCGTCTGATCAGAGTCTACACTGTTTGCTGATAGGAATTTCTATATAAAAGAAAATGTAAATGAAAATTAAGACCAGGTACCCCTTAGATAAAGAATGGACTAATCTAATATATAAAAATGAAAAAATCCACTGGGCGTAAATTGGTTAAATAGATATGGAGAAGACATTCATTCAGCTTACGTAAAGGCATTGCGATAAAATGAATGGAGAAAATTACGTTTGAAAATATAAGTGATTTAATCTTAATAATTATTGCAAACAATTATAAATTCAGATCCTGGTAAGATATCAGGTTACCCAGCATCTAACATGCTTCCAAACTGATTGCAACGGACATAAGGCTATAAGCATGAACTTGTTTATTAGGAAAGTATACCGTATTTTCCAATGTACAGTGAAGAAAATGTTATTATTTCCCAATAAACGTGTTTACGCTAAAACTATTATTTCTATTGCAAACAGTTTAGAGCCAGATCAGACGCCGGGAAACCCGGCGTCTTATCAGGCTCCAAACTGTTTGACAGCAAGATAAACATGAATTACATGTACTAGCATTGTCCAAAAGTTGCACTTTTCTACGTTTTAGTGTTTAGCGTTTGCGTTTCGTTTAAACGGGAAATACTAACATATTCTCCACTGTAGCTAGTCAAGAGAAATTATATTAACTGTTTGCATGCTGAGCAAACATTTCCGTCTGCAACAATTGTCGACTGCTTCTGTTCACAAAAAAAGAAAATTCAAAATCAAACAGTTTGGCTACTGATAAGACGCCATTGTACGCGGCGTCTTATCTGAATCTAAACTGTTTGCAAAGGTTTAATCACTGTGGGATATATCCGCCGCTAGCAATCAAAGACTATGAGTTAGGTATAATAGAAGATATATACATAAAGTTTATAGAGCTAATGCAAATTCGATAATTGTAATTTGGTGAATTAAAATCGTGGTATAGAAATTGCAGTTCAATATGCAACGAAATTGTTCAGTGCACACAATTCTATGAGACTATACATCAACTCGACCTTTCAGCTTATGAAAAATATTAGAATACTGATACTTTTTGGATATTTAACGAACATATTTTCATTAATTAGATGTAGATCTAGTCAGTTACCCGGTGACAAGTATATCGTGAACTCGTAACGTTACTCAAACATACAATAGTGCTGCACTGAGGCATCGACTTGTATAGTTTTCAAATTTTATAATATATAAGTATATAGTTTACCATTTAACCCTTTACCCCATGGCCTGTTTCTAGTTTTGAAAAAAGTTGACTACTTAAAGCAGGTTGAAAGAAAAGCAGAATGCGCCCTAAGGCGCATTCTGCTTTACTTTCAACCTACTTTTAGCTACCACCTGCTAGAATTAAGAAAATATTCCTTCTTATACATATTCATAACTGTATAGATTGGATTATTTTTCTTCCGCGGAGAATTAAACGGAATGCGCTTAAAGGTGCTTCTATAAGGTAAAGGGTTAATTTAGATCTGTGAAGACAACAATCGGACAACCTTCAGAGCTGTCTGATATAGGGTTGAGCCGTTTCAAAATGCGTGAAAGTGGTTCGGAGAGTCAAATGGTGGATTGTGTTGCTAGATATAAAGGAAATATGTAATATCTATTTGAATGACAAGCTAGAATGTCGTATAGATGTTTTTGCAGTCATCTTAACGTCTTTGTTGAAAGTGTAATAACCTCGTGGACTTGTCAGTCTAAAGGAGAAATCTTATCTTATCGTAATATGTTTGGAAAAAATCCCTTTGATATAATTATGAATAATTCAAACAAGTACGATAGTACTTATTATGGAACTTATCCCAACAAGACAGAATAATAAATAATTCAAGAACATGTCATATATTTCATCTTGGTCAATACATGTTCATGTAATACTTCAAATAATACATACATAAGACTACTGTAAAAATCCTAAAAAAATGGGACACCAAGTGTTACTGATCTAATTAGATCTATCTTAAAATTTAAACAATTAGCTTTTACTACACAGTGACTTGTCCAAGAGCTGCAAACTGTATGACAAACAGTGTAGATCTATCAATAATAGTGTTATTAGGGTACAGTGGAGAATCTGTTATTCTTTCCCGTTTAAACGCAAACGTACGCAAACGCAAAGCGCTAAAACGTAGAAAAGAACAACTTTTGAACAATTCTGATAATTCTTGTTTATCTTGGTGGCAAACAGGTTGGAGCCTGATCAGACGCCGGGTTACCCGGTGTCTGATCTGGCTCCAATCTGTTTGTACTGCAAATAATAGTTTTAGCGTAAACGCGTTTATTGGGAAAGAATAACAGATTCTCCACTGTATAAGTGGTTCGGAGAGTCAAATGGTGGATTGTGTTGCTAGATATAAAGGAAATGTGTAATATCTATTTGGATGACTAGCTAGAATTCGTATAACTGTTTTGTCCGTCATTTTAACGTCTTTGTTGAAAGTGTAATAACTTCATGGACTTGTCAGTCTAAAGGATAAATCTCATCTCATCGTAATATGTTTGGAAAAATTCCCTTTGATATAATTATGAAGAATTCAAACAAGTACGATAGTACTTATTATGGAACTTATCCCAACAAAACAGAATAATAAATAATTCAATAACATGTCATATATTTCATCTTGGTCTATACATGTTCATGTAATACTTCAAATAATACATACATAAGACTACCGTAAAAATCCTAAAAAAATGGGACACCAAGTGTTACTGTTCTAATTAGATCTAGCTTAAAATTTAAACAATTAGCTTTTACTACACAGTAACTTGTCAAAGAGCTGCAAACTATATGACAAACAGTGTAGATCTATCAATAATAGTGTGATTAGGGTATATACTGTTTGCCCAGGTCTGCTTGTCCCAGTACGTAGGGAGATTAGATTATCAGTTCACACAAATATCCCATCATCCATTATACATTATGGTGATTAGTTTTACCACATACCGGTATTCAGTGGAGCAGACGTTATTCTGTCCCAATAAACGGGTTTACGCTAAAGCTATTAATTCCAAAACAAACAGTTTGAAGCCAGATCAGACGCCGGGTAACCCGGCGTCTGATATGGCTTCAAACTATTTGCCAGTATGACTTAAACGAATGACTTTACAATAACTTGTAATTTTCTGCATGTTATTGCAAAACGTTTGCGGTAAAACGATAATGAATATTGTCTTCTAATGCCTTTTTCCCATGTACAATAAAATACATTTAAAATATGTTATATCACAGATAGTTTCTTCTCTTACATTAACGGAACAATTCATATTTCATTGCTTATTAAGTTATTATCTATTTATTGGTGAACTCTTACACTTGAAATGCACAATAACACATTTATCCCTAGCGCTAAGTATACATGTATACTCGTCATTTACAAAACTGTAAAGCGTTCCCTGCCTAAAACGGCCCTCCCAACAACGACCCCTCCCTACAACAACGCTTGCCGCAGTTCCCTGAACAGGACATTTATGTTTGCAATATCGTCTGCTTAAAATTGTCGTCTGCTGTTTTTCTCAAAGTGACATAATGGACATTTTGACAGAATTCTGTTTAAAGACGAGTGACAAACAGCTTGAATCAAGATCAGACGTCGCGTTACGCGGCGTCTGATCTGGATTCAATCTGTTTGCAAATGTGAGCCAGTTTCCCTCCCTAAAATGACTCCCCCTAATAACACACATTTTTTGTCTCCCAGTGGGTGTCGTTGTAGAGAGGGAGTACTGTACATATAAAAAGTAGACCTGTTCTTCTGTAGACCCTGCATGAGCCCTCCGATCACTCAATGAGCGTGTTCACCTGAGATCCTCGAATCGACCCGAGTTCCTCAGGTTACAGGTGAACAAACCGCGTTCGTACTCGAATGACGTCATATGACCTCTGAACCGAACTCTAGGCTAACCCAGTCCCTGCGCAGGGTTAGTCGAGTTTCAAAATGGCGTCAGAAAATGACAACGCAAAATCCCAATAGTCGGGTACCAGACTACCTAATTTGACCCATTACTTACTCGTCTAAAGGGTTTGTCGTTCTGGTGAAAAGTGCGTGCGCATTCAGATTTTAGCGCCATTTTACGTCATTTGGTAAACTCTACTAGACGCGCGAGTCTCAGGTGAACACGCTCATATAATGTGGAATGTGCATCATAAATTGTAAGTAGGCTTAACTTAGTAATCAATGTACATTTGAATAGTCCATGGAATTTTTCAGGGTTGAATGAGTTAAGGGCACGAATATCATCGACTAAAATGTCGTCTAATGTCTAGTTTTAACCAAATTTAAAATCTTGTCATTTTACCGATGGAACAGACTGAGATTTAGGTACAAAATATAAAAAAAAATGCATAAACTCTATAGACAAAATCGCGGAATACTGGAAAAAGCCGTCAATATTTAACGGTAGAAGTGTAAACTCGTTGAACACTAGTCACGCATGTACAGTGGAGAAAACGTTATTCTTTCCCAATAAACGCGTTTACGCTAAAGCTATTATTTGCAGTGAAAACAGTTTGGAGCCAGATCAGACGCCGGGTAACCCGGCGTCTGATCAGGCTCCAAAATGTTTGCCACCAAGGTAAACATGAATTATCAGAATTGTCCAAAAGTTGCACTTTTCTACGTTTTAGTGCTTTGCGTTTGCGTACGTTTTCGTTTAAACGGGAAAGAATAACGTTTTCTCCACTGTATGTGTCAATTGCAAACAGTGTACCCATGAGTAGTTCACTTATCCTATGCAAACAGTGACGACCCTGATCAGAAGGCTCTAGACTAAATGGACCAGACTAAATTGAAACTTAGAACTGTCCATTTCAGGGAGGAGAGGGTTAATTCCTGCATTGCCTAACCCCGAACCTGCCGTCTGATCAGGATCCTAACTGTTTGAAACTCATTTCAATATTTCATAAGTCAAAACATTTAAAATCAAGATTTGAGAAAATAAAAACAGACGATAACTGTTTAAAATTGATGACGTCATTGTTGCAATGTTAAGTACAGTGGAGAATCTGTTATTCTTTCCCAATAAACGCGTTTACGCTAAAACTATTATTTGCAGTGCAAACAGTTTGGAGCCAGATCAGACGCCGGGTAACCCGGCGTCTGATCAGGCTCCAAACTGTTTGCCACCAAGATAAATATGAATTATCAGAATTGTCCAAATGTTGTTCTTTTCTACGTTTTATTGCTTTGCGTTTGCGTACGTTTGCGTTTAAACGGGAAAGAATAACAGATTCTCCACTGTACATTGGTAGCTTCTATATAACACTGCTTTACTAAGATGCCGTGTATATTTTATTCGCTACAGTGGAGAAAACGTTATATTATTTCCCGATAAACGCGTTTACGCTAAAACTAGTTTTTCTTTTACAAACAGTTTGGAGCCAGATCAGACGCCGGGTAACCTGGTGTCTGATCTGGCTCCGAACTGTTTGCCGCCACTATAAACATGAATTATCAGAATTGTCCAAAAGTTGTACTTTTCTACGTTTTATTGCTTTGCGTTTGCGTACGTTTGCGTTTAAACGGGAAAGAATAACAGATTCTCCACTGTACATTAGTAGCTTCTATATGACACTGCTTTACTAAGATGCCGTGTATATTTTATTCGCTACAGTGGAGAAAACGTTATATTATTTCCCGATAAACGCGTTTACGCTAAAACTAGTTTTTCTTTTACAAACAGTTTGGAGCCAGATCAGACGCCGGGTAACCTGGTGTCTGATATGGCTCCAAACTGTTTGCCGCCAATATAAACATGAATTATCAGAATTGTCCAAAAGTTGTACTTTTCTACGTTTTAGTACTTTGCGGTTGCATTTTATTTGCGTTTAAACGGGGAAGAATAACAGATTCTCCACTGTACAAGTTGTATGTGAGCGATCAAAATGCCATAACAACTTTATTAATTATGACAAACCCAGGCTGAGATTGAGTTACAAAAATAAAAAGACATCTAAACTCTATAGACATAATTGCCGAATACTGAAAGAAGCCGTCAATAAATCTCCCTAGAAGTCTTTTATTTCTACAGGATCCGTTATCGTCCACGTCCTTACTGTATTTAACTATGGCATTCTCCAGTTTATCGTAACCTTTTACTGGGTGTCCGGTTCGTATGGTGACAGCTTTCAACTTACTTGGCTCGTCAAGAACCACCTGGAAGTAATCTCCCTTTTTAACGTTTTTGGCCCAGAAGAATTTATGACTTGTAATAATGTACGCGTCCTCAGGTTTATGGTTGACATATGGAATCATGGAAGTTGTCACACTGGCAGGGGGGTTGAAACTACGTCCGTAACTAGTTCGCATTTTACTCCTTCCCCCTTTTCTCACCCAACCTCCACCTCCGCCGGTACCACCATCACCGAAATATCTACTGACTATTTGTGTCTTATTTCGCAAAGACGATGTTTTACCCATATGTTTAAACAGTTGAATGGGACTGTATATATCTCGAAACTGTGTCATGATGGATTTTAAGTCTTTCATTAATAAATCACCTGGTTTTTCAAACTGAAATAGTAAGAAATACTCTTTCATTCTCGCTAGATCGCTGGAATGAAACAATTTGCCAATAAAGCCAAGTCTGCTAAACTCAAGACAGAACCACAGGTCCCCGGCGTTTTCGTACTTTTTCACAAGTTGTTTTATTTTATAGATATACCCACGAACAGCATATACATCATCCTCTATGTGAATGTAATACTCCGAAATCTCACGAGAGTGCGAGAATAGGTACGCGTAATCCACATTCTGTTTGGTCCGCCATTTTATCCTTTCCACTGAATCACCGTACGTTTTCCGTGAAATGTTGCTGAAACAAAGAATTAGAACGGTTAGACATGCACAGGGGAGAAAACACACACTTTGTTTTGGATTTTTGTATTTACTTACAGGGCTGCCATAAGTTGACATAACAAATCCTAAGATTCCCAAAATTGCATTTTTCAAGTGCGATTTTACGAATCGTACCTTTTCCCCATCGCCTGTTTCTAGCTTTGCTGACAAGTGGCTGCTTAAAGCAGGCTGAAAGTAAAGCAGAATGCGCCTTAATGCGCATTCTGCTTTACTTTCAGCCTGCTTTAAGCAACCATGAACTAGAAAAAAATCCTAAAATTTAGGAAAAATCCGGAGAAATGGCAGCCCTGTTTATATTTACTTAAGCAGTTGTGTCTATTTCAAACAGTTTGGAGCCATGCCCAAATGTTAAACACTTTTGAGTTGAGGTTGGATTGGTGTCGAGTATTTGATTGGTCAGATTTGAACAAAAGCTTGAGAACGATCTCATACTCAACTCAAAAGTTTTATAATATAGGATACAGATAAGACGCCGATTAACTCACCGTCTGACCAGGTTCCAATCCGTTTGTCGTTTTGATTTTAATGAATGTTAGCTTGTTCAAACAATGTCATTGTCGCCATAGCATTACCTTGCGTTTGAGTTTAGTTTCAATTAACCCATTGCCCCATAAATACGCATTTTTACGCATTTGATCAACTATTTGACTGAAGGAAATAGTTCCACTTTATACAGTCGTAAATATGTACCATAAGAAATAGTAACTATATCCTAGTAGATTATAGCTTAAAGCAAAATGAAGGTAAAGCAGAATGCGCCTTAAGGCGCATTCTGCTTTACTTTCAACCTGCTTTAAGTACATGCAGTCACCTATTTTCAAAAATAGAAACAGGCTATAGGGTAATGGGTTAAACAAGAAGGAATGGCGTCTTCTTGCAGTTATCACAGGTACACATATAACTAAAAAAGGGACACAATCCTGCATGGTAAAATATCTAACGTATGCAAAATTGTTCCAATGATTATCTCCGTTGTGTCCAAATGTGCGTCTTTCAGATATTGTACAGTGGAGAGGACGTTGTTTTTCTGAATAAGCGTGTTTACTCTAAAACTATGTATTTCTATTACAAACAGGTTGGAAACAGATAGGACACCGGGTAACCCTAAACGGTGTGCGCCTAAGATTCAAATGAATGGGCGGAAATGCCAAAAAGTTGTAATTTTCTACCTTTTTGCAATTGCATTTCGTTTGCGTTTAACGGGAAATAATTACACATACATATTCAACAAGAAATATCTTTAAAAAAGATATTCAGCGGAATGGGTGGTGGAATTCATGCTGTAGATGGGTGTGCAAAATTGTATGAAATTGGGTTTTTTCAAAGAACTGTAATATCTTGGATTGAAAAGCAAAAAATACACATTCAAGGATAACTATAACTCTGACTAAAAAACTATAAATGTACAGAACTGCAAAACAATAATATAACCCATATCCTAGCTACTGGTAGGAGATCCTCAGATTAAACTACTGTTCTATATATCAAACTTCATTCATGGGGAGTTTCTTGAAACAAACTATAACTAAATAAACTGTGCATGCCCTTACAGAACAACAGTTCTATAACACCTCACTCTTGTGAATAAATGATGAAACAACACAATTGTGTTTAACTCACTCGAGGCCATTTATTATATTGCTATCAATGTATGGTAAATTTGTACAAATAGTTAACCATTAAATAAATTGGTAGTAAACCGTAACAAAACACCTTAGAGGTACCACTGTCTATCTATAGAAAGACAAATTGTCATAATCTTAAAATAGAAGCATGATGTCATCAGCTCAGTATTAGTAAACACTGCACTGTGTCTCACAATTAGACCAGTAGCACTGGCTTCAGTTTATCAGGGCTCCAGCTAAGAGGGAGTAAACTGAACAAATCTAACATTTTCTCACTCATTTCATCACCAAACCCTATGGTGTTACCACTCATTTTTATCGTATCGAAGAGACAATTCAAATGAGTAGGACACCATAGGGGATAATGCACAAATAAAGTTTTTAAGTTTTGAAATAATTCTCTTATCTGGAGCCCTGGCTTCTATCCAATCAGACAATTCAGTTTCAACAGGTGCTCTTAATTCTAAATTTCTGATCAAATATGATTGGTTGAAATGTTTGTCTAAATAAAAATGTAGGTCTAAATAGATAATAGGCAGCTCCGCTGAAAAACAACCTTCACTCTCTTCCCCAAAACTCGATTTCACTCAAAACTATTTTATCCATTTCAGTTATGGGCGCACATACAGTGGAGAATCTGTTATTCTTTCCCGTTTAAACGCAAACGTACGCAAACGCAAAACACTAAAACGTAGAAAAGAACAACTTTTGGACAATTCTGATAATTCTTGTTTATCTTGGTGGCAAACAGTTTGGAGCCTGATCAGACGCCGGGTTACCCGGCGTCTGATCTGGCTCCAAACTGTTTGCACTGCAAATAATAGTTTTAGCGTAAACGCGTTTATTGGGAAAGAATAACAGATTCTCCACTGTATGCCTATTGCATTTCGTTTGACACGCGGATAAAAAGATAAATCGTTATAATTGTCAAAATATGTCATTTTCTAAATATCATTGCATTAAGTTTGGGTTTGATTTCGTTTAACCCTTTCTCGCCAGTTTGCAATGGAAATATTAGTTTTAGCGTAAACGCGTTTCTTGGGAAATAAATAACATTTTCTCTGGTCCGTCTAAAGACCCCAAACCTCCCTTAACCTCTCCAAACCACTTCAAACCTGCCCAAACCACTTAAAAACAACCAAAAGCTACTTAAATGCCTTAATATATAACCAGATAAAGCTTATAATAACGAATTTAAGCTAAAATAATGAGAAAAAAAGTTAAATTAAAATTAAATCTACGATGTTTTTCATTTCAGGTGAGCAACTTATACAAAACTTAAGATGGCTATACACAGTTACTTCTAGATATTAACCCATTATCCAATAGCCCTTTCCTGGTTTTGAAACAGGTATCCACGTAAAGCAGCTTAAAGGTAATTCTGCTTTACTTTCAGCCTGCTTTAAGCTGTCATCTGCTAGAAAATGGAAAATTTGTTGTTAAAAGTGGTTTGGGGAGATTTTGAGAGGCATGGGGAGGTTTGGAGTCTTTAGACGGACCGTACTTTATCTACTGTATACAGTGGAGAAAACGTTATTCTTTCCCAATATAAGCGATTCCTATTACAAACAGTTTGGAGCCAGATCAGACGCCGAGTAACCCGGTGTCTGTCAGGCTCCCAAACTGTTTGCAAACAAGATAACAACGATGCCGAATATCCTTATCTCTAACATGTGTAAGATCCATTTGATGACGTCACTATAACGTCACTATTTATAACGGCGTTTTGACGTCAACCGGGTTCCAAAAAATGCATAGATTATATTGCTTAAAAAATAGCTTAAATCGTTGGTAATGTGAGAAAAAGAATCTGTCACTCGTCGATGTTTAAGACAAGTTGATCTCAAACTCGTCTAGAATAGAAAGGTTATTAAGCTCACCAAGGCTCGCATTTCAATTCTAGACTAGTTTGAGATCAGCTTGTCTTAAACATCGACTCATGACAGATCCTATATTTTTCTCCACTGTACCATGGTAGTTTGTGATTACCTGAAGTCTGGGTATATCTGGGGGTCGGGCTGTACGACCTGTATAGTTCCACTCTTCACTTCCTTGCTGTAACTCACATCTATCAATGTCAGAACAGTCTTGGTCCAGGTCTCATTGTACGACCCTAGGTATATCACGAACACAGTCGAGTTTTTTTCTTGGACTGTTAAATTTGATATCAGTGATTTTAATGTATTTGGCAGATAGAATGCTCCCTCTCTCGGAACAGTGCAGAGACCCACTGTTAGGAAACCTAAGGAACAGAAATTAAAATACATGTAGATGTACCAAACGCATTAAACTTGAAATACAAATTTGACAAGTTATAGAAAGATGCAGAAAAGAGTAATAGAAATCTCCAACAAAAGTTCAGTGTAAGAAAGGAATAGAAAAACAACCCCACAGACATAAAAAATTAATGATCGGCAAATTTACCATGAATAGCTACAGTGGAGAATCTGTTATTCTTTCCCGTTTAAACGCAAACGTACGCAAACGAAAAGCGCTAAAACGTAGAAAAGAACAACTTTTGGACAATTCTGATATTTCATGTTTATCTTGGTGGCAAACAGTTTGGAGCCTGATCAGACGCCGGGTTACCCGGCGTCTGATCTGGCTCCTAACTATTTGAACTGCAAATAATAGTTTTAGCGTAAACGCGTTTATTGGGAAAGAATAACAGATTCTCCACTGTAGTTAATCGCCGAAAAATCAGTTCATTTCTGATATTTAAATTGTAGTTGATGTCATCTCTTACAGTGGAGAATGTGTTATTCTTTCCCAATAAACGCGTTTACGCTAAAACTATTATTTGCAGTGCAAACAGTTTGGAGCCAGATCCGACGCCGGGTAACCCGGCGTCTGATCAGGCTCCAAACTGTTTGCCACCAAGATAAACAAGAATTATCAGAATTGTCCAAAAGTTGTACTTTTCTACGTTTTAGTGTTTTGCGTTTGCGTACGTTTGCGTTTAAACGGGAAAGAATAACAGAGTCTCCACTGTATATCAAATGGACATTTTATTTGTATGCATGTATGTTTAATCTATATTAGAGATTGTAAACACGAATAATGTGTACTCTGAAAGGAACAGCCATAACTGCATAACTGAAGCTGTGGTTCGTGAAGAACTGATCCATAAGCACCGCCTCCTCTGCGAAGATACCCACAAGTCCCGCCCCTAGAACAATTGCATCTATACGAATTAAACGTATTTTTTCAATGGAATTGAATGGGGTGAATGTAAGTATGTCACAGCTCACCTTTTTTGGCTCGGAATCGTCCACGTAATATACGAACACTGTCTTCTATCTTTAAGCCGTTACCCTCAACTTTGAAATCTGCCACCTTTAAGCCGTTACCCTCAACTTTGAAGTCAGCCACCTTCAAACCTTTACCCTCAACTTCTAATGACTGCAAAAAAGAAAGAATAAGTATTAACACAGGCTATAATTGGAACAGACTGAATACCCAATGGTGTATTGGCAAAACTAAAAGAACATACAGTGTTCCCTCCCTACAACGGCCCTCCCAACAACGACTTCCTCCTTACAACGACTCTTGCTTCTGTTCCCTAACAAGAAAATTACATCCAGCCTTTTCATGTCTGCAATATCGTCTACTTAAACTTGTCGTCTGCTGTTTTCTCAAATGTACATGAAAGTGGACATTTTGATAGAATAAATATAATGACGAGCGGAAAACAGGTTGAATCCAGATCAGACGCCGCGTAACGCGGCGTCTGATCTGGATTCAACCTGTTTGCATATGTAAAACTGTTTCACTCCCTATAACGATTCCCTCCGAACAACACACACAATCTTTGTCTCCCATTGGATGTCGTTGTAGAAAGGGAGCAATGTACTCAAACCACAGCAAAGTTTTGGCATTATTGTGCATATGGCACTAGTAGAGAACTATGATCGGTATAAAACATCCTCAAGAAAAATCACTGAAACTTAGTTTTTGTTTTGACGGCGTTAGCCCATGTAGCCGGAAACACATACAGCAATCCCTCTCTACAACGACACCCAATGGGAGACACAAAATATGTCCGTTATTCGGAGGGAGTCGTTGTAGGAAAGGAATTTAGCTTAAATTTGCAAACAGTCTGATCTGGATTCAAGATGTTTGCCACTCGTAATTATGTGTTTTTTCTGTCAAAATGTCTATTATGGAAATTTGAGAATACCAGCAGGCGTACATTTTACGTAGACTGTATTGCAGCCTAGAAAAGGTTGGACATACATATACTTATTTTGTTTTGGGAATAGCGGTAAAGGTCGTTGTACGGAGGGAACCGTTGTTTGGAGGGCCGTTTTAGAGAGGGAGTACTGTATATATCACAGTTCCAAACGACAGATACAGTGGAGAATCTGTTATTCTTTCCCGTTTAAACGCAAACGTACGCAAACGCAAAGCAATAAAACGTAGAAAAGAACAACTTTTAGACAAATCTGATAATTCATGTTTATCTTGGTGGTAAACAGTTTGGAGCCTGATCAGATGCCGGGTTACCCGGCGTCTGATCTGGCTCCAAACTGTTTGTATTGGAAATAATAGTGTTAGCGTAAACGCGTTTATTGGGAAAGAATAACAGATTCTCCACTGTATTGCTGACAAAAATACATAGTGTTCTAAAGATTAAAGAAACATTAACCACTTCTAAATATAAGGATATCAAATATACAGTTTTCGTTTATTTTAAACATATATTATTTCCGAAGAAGTTTACAAACATTCATTCTTCACTTAACGTAAACATAAAGGAAAAAGGATTAGGTAACAAGTTCTAGCAACATTAAAAAAACCTTCCACTAGTAAAGAAAAAGTTTCATATGCTAGGTTGTAAACAATTTAGTATTCATAAGATATGGAAATTGATTTAGAAAGTAAGCAGCAGATGATTGTGATATTGGTAATTAACGCATTTAAGCGTAAGCTGTGACTACAGGTTGGTCACTTTGGTGCCCATGATTGACAGGTTGTAAGCCCCGCCCCCTATGACGTCATCAGCGGCTCTTGGCGGAAAAAATAGCGTCCTTTTCTGTATATGGCGATATCGTTTCCGACGTCAACGTGGCGAGCGAAAGTCCCGTTAGCGTCGTTCCCTTTTAAGGCTAGAACGCTACCGTTTTCCCCGTTCCACGCTCCGTTGCTAAAAATAGACGATGACACAGCGTGACGATGACGTGTCGGGTGATGACGTCATAGGGGGCGGGGCTTAAGACCTGTCAATCATGGGCACCAAAGAGACCCACCTCTAGTGCTGTGCATTGGCTCCTTTAAGGATTTGCTGGATTTCAATATAATTGTAGCTAAGTCTTATTCCTGAGACTAGCAGTGGAGATCCAGATCAGAAGGTTCCTGTACGAGCCCTTTGCCGGACTAGAACCAACTCTGTAAGTCAGAGAACTGATATGTAAACTTTCTCAAAATGGGCTAAAAATGATATGGCAAGATTAAGAAATTCTGTCGACCCTTTAATGCAGAGCTCAAGTAATTACCAATTGAACAGGGGAAAGGTCGTAGTTGTTTCCCAATACTATACTATTAATTCTATTGCAAACAGTTTGGAGCCAGACCAGACCGGCGGTAGTGGCCCAATGGTTAACACCTTGGACTACGGTACCAGGGGTCGTGAGTTCGATCCCCCGCCGGACCAGCGGTCTGACTAGGGGATTTTTCTGAATCCCCGATGATGTACAGGAATGTTCTTGAGCAAGACATGTACCGCGAATTGCTCCTCTCCACCAAGGGGTTAAAATGGGTACCTGTGAAGGGTCTGAGTCGGTACTGCGGCTGCATTTGACTGCGCCATATGTTAGCAGTGCTCATATAGGCAAGATGGCTCGATGATCAGGGGAGTATATGTACAGTCGGCTGAGCGGTCATTCGGACTGAAAGTAGACTTTAACTTGGTACATGTATATTACTTTTTTTTTTACCAGACGCCGGGTAACCCGTCGTCTGATCAGGCTTCAAACTGTTTGCCACTCAGATTTAAATAACTAGTCAGAATTGTCAAAACGTTGTCATTTTCTACAGTTTAGTGCATTGCGTTTGCGTTTCGTTTGCGTTTATACTGGAAAATATAACATATGCTCCACTGTAGTACAACAAATAAGCATATTATTAATATGTAATGGACATACCTGGATTTCATTCGTTGTGTCAGAGCTTAAATTGTAAATATTCTTTTGGCGTTGTGGCCGGTGGATTTGAACTGCAATGAAACTAAAACACTCTGAAAAGTTTCTAGGACAGTGCAAACATTGCAGACCTAGATCACACGATCGTATTAAGAAACTATGGCACTTGAAATACGACTACATGTATCCCTGTCTAACATTGAAAACAGTGTAGATCAAGATGAAGTTATAAATAAAAAAACTAGGAAAACATGTGGCGAAAAAAGATCACTATGTATTTCTGCCTGTTCGTCTGTCCGTTTTTCTGTTTGTGTGCTCGTCTGCCGTCCGCCCGACCGTCCATCCGTACATCTGATTGCCTGCAAGCCTGTCCAGCTGAGTTCATGCTCCGTTAAAAAGTCGTTAGTGTTTAATTTTATAATGTAAATACTATTCACTATCGATCTTTTATTGATTATCTATTGTAAGTGGTGCTCGGATATCAATACTTAATATCGCGTTAGATTGACATCGCTATGTACAGTGTAGAAGAGGTGATTCTTTCCAAATAAACGCGTTTATGCTATAATCAATATTTCGATTGCAAATAGTTTTGAGCCAGTCAGACGCTGAGTAACCAGGTGTCTGATCAGGCTCAAAACTGTTTGCCACTCAGATAAGAAATAAATCGTAATAATTTGATAAAAATGTAATTTTTCCATATTTTATTGCATTTTGCAATTCCGTTTAAACGGGAAGTAATAATGTCTTCTCCACTATACATGTGACAATGTGTCTTCGAAGCAAACACCTAAACCAACCAAACAACAACAACAACAACAACAACAACAACAACAGCGCACTTACAGGAGATAGTAATGATTGACATCTGCTGGAATATAATCAGTAGTATACCGCCCCATACTAGTAAAACCAGAACTCTCTTTGGGTGGAACTTTCGGACACATATCTGCATTGCGTCTAGTGGTTTGGCTGGTTTTCTATAAGTAAAAATAAAACTGATCAGTGGAAACAGAAAGAAATTGTGAGGGGTTGGGTTGTGCGAACACAATTATAGTGGAGAAAACGTTATCTTCCCCCGTTTAAACGCAAACGAACCGCAAACGCAAAACACTAATATGTAGAAACGGACATCTTTTTGACAGTTCTGACTACTAGTTTTAATCTGAGTGGCAAACAGTTTAGAGCCTGATCAGACGCCGGGTTACCCGGCGTCTGATCTGGCTCTAAACTGTTTGTAATGAAAATACATGATAGTTTTAGCGTAAACGCACTTATTGGAAAGGAATAACGTTTTCTCCACGGTACATGTATGCTCAGTGCAAATAGTTCGGAGACAGACCAGGTTCAAAACTGTTTCACACCTAGAATTAAATTTTAACATTTGCCAAAATACTGTAATTTTCTCCATTTTATTGCAGGAGAGGAAAGAAGTGCGGTGATATATAAATACAGAACTTGAGTGCGAACATTTGTTGTAAAAGATAGTAAAGAGTTTCAACTGAAGCCCATACATTTCAGAAACGATCTTGTACCAGGTTACAATTTTGTTTTGCACGGTTCTCGTTGCTTACATTCAATTTAACTGGTTCAAAGCCTAGTGTCTACTAAAGTGGACATTGGCAAACATTGTAGTCTCGCATGACGCGGCATCTCATCAGTCTGCACTGTTTGCTACAGTGGAGAAAACGTTATTCTTTCCCGTTTAAACGCAAACGTACGCAAACGCAAAGCACTAAAACGTAGAAAAGTGCAACTTTTGGACAATTCTGATAATTCATGTTTATCTTGGTGGCAAACAGTTTGGAGCGTCTGATCTGGCTCCAAACTGTTTGCACTGCAAATAATAGTTTTAGCGTAAACGCGTTTATTGGGAAAGAATAACGTTTTCTGCACTGTATATCATGTGAAATATGTTTCTATATGGACAAACACTGCATTGTCTTTAGGTCACCCTTGTATATCTACAATGGAATCTTCCAGCAAGTATACAGGAAGAACTCATTACAATATCAAGGCATAAATGGGTTAATCGTCTCTTTAATGTCAACGTCAAGATGTTTACATGTATATATAAATGTTTCGTTTCAAATATAATTACAAGAAACACGTTCTGTTTCAAAAACAATTTGCAAGAAACGCACTCGGTTTCAAATACAGTTTGCAAGAACCACGTTCGGTTTCAAATAAAATTTGCAAGAAACGCTCCGGGTTTCAAATACAATTTGCAAGAAACGCACTCGGTTTCCAATACAATTTGCAAGAAACAAATCACATCGAATGAAAACAAAAATGATAAATTGTATGTAACTGGGGCCCGTTTCATAAACTTTCGTACGACAAATAGTGTCGTAAGTTAAGATTATAAAGTCTTATTTATTATCTATTTCCCCATCTAATCATGTCTTGTGACATCTCTTTGGAATCGTCTTGAAAAGACGATTCCAAATAGATGTCACAAGACAGGATTAGATGGAGAGATTAGAAATAACATGTATTTTAAACTTTTGAATTACGACCGTTTTTGTCGTATGAAGTTAAACGGGCCTCTGCTGTCTAAGACAAAGGACAAGGTTCACGAAGCCTCTGATTTGGCCCTGTAAAAAAAAATCAAAACAGATTTTTAACTTTATTTTCTGTTTATTTGTCAATATCAGATACTAACACTCCATAATATATACACAAACGACCCAAAGTCAAGTTTTGACAATTTTATAGTTTCTTGTAAATGAATCGAGAGGCCAAAAAAGACAAAAAAGCAGATTTTGGTACAATTATCGATTTAAATCCTAAAACCTTTTTTGGCCTCGTGGTCCATTTACAAGAAACTATAAAGTTGTCAAAACTTGAATTTGGGTTGAGTTTTATGTATGATATGAAGTATTAATATCTGAAATTGACAAATAAAGAGACAATATAGCTAAAACATAATTTGGAAAAAAAAGAATTTTACAGGGCCAAAAAGGAGGCTTCGTGAACCTTGTCCTCGTACAGTGGAGAAAACGTTATTCTTTCCCAATAAACGCGTTTACGCTAAAACTATTATTTGCAGTGCAAACAATTTGGAGCCAGATCAGACGCCGGGTAACCCGGTGTCTGATCAGGCTCCAAACTGTTTGCCACCAAGATTAACATGAATTATCAAAATTGTCCAAAAGTTACAGTTTTCTACGTTTTAGCGCTTTGCGTTTGCGTACGTTTGCGTTTAAACGGGAAAGAATAACAGATTCTCCACTGTCATTGTGTAGTCCAAGAGAGAATGTATCTCATTCAACCGGAGCGACAAGTATACTCAATCACTCATCATTAACAAACAGCGAACCTCTGAAGAGTACACTTGTCCTACGCAGACAGTGTAGACCCTGATCAGAGGGCTGCTGTAGGAGCCATCCTACCATGGTCTGCATTGTTTATCTTTTTGCAATTTATGGCAGAAACAAATCTAAATAGTTATAATTGGACTAAACTAAATGGGAAACTGGAATTTTCCATTTAAACTTTCAGGGGTTTTGTGAGATCAGACAACACTAAGAACTATTTTGTGTATTTTGACAGTAAAACTGTCGGACCAGTTGTTGCATTTCATACATTGTACATCATCGTCAAGAAATATAAGTCATAATCATATAGCCACTACAGATGGTTGGTTGGGCTTAATGACTTATTTCTGATGCATTGTCATAAAAGAAGGTCCCACCGACTGATACACAAAACACGCCAACAATAAAATAGTGCAGCCCAGAAAGTGGCTGTCTAAAGTCGGATGACTGTCAAGTAGACAGCTTCTCAGTGAACCTGTTTTAATCATTTGCCTGCTGATCGCGACTTGACTTGTTTTTGCAAACAGTTTGGAACTAGACCAGATCGCTGCGTAACGCGGCGTCTGATCTGAATCCAAACCTTTTGACATTCTTCTTAAAGTTTCTTCAATTAAAAACTGCACTGTTAATAAATCGTAATCTGACGAAGTTAACAGACGACAAGTTTAGAGTTAAAGACCATCGACAATTTTTATGATGAATGGTAAAAACATCAGGGGCCCGTCTTATGAAACGACGTAAGACAAATATTGTCGTAAATAAGATTCTAAAACTCATAAGTTTTATTTATTTCTCCATTAATTTTTGCCTTGTGACATCTCTTTCGAATCGTCTTGAAAAGACGATTTCAAAGAGATGTCACAAGACAGAGTTGGCTGGAAGAGTAAGAAATTAGATGTATTTTACAATTATGACTTACGACCGTTTTTGTAGTACGACATTTGTATGACGGGCCCCTCGACTTTCATGTATAGAACATTTGCACACAGCGAACGATAAAGTAAATATACTGCTGAGCACCCGTTTTCAAGTCGATCTGACCAAGGAATTATACATTTTTCGCGATCTGACTAAAGACAGATTGGTGTTATGTGAATACTTAGTAAAGACACATGAATAATTCTAAAGATGAGCGACTTTTTAATGCATGAAAAGGCAACCAGAATGTCCCTAGAGGGGCGTTTTTTTGCATAATTCATTGTATCGAGTTATTTATTATAGAACTGTTTTACAACTGTAAGAATAGTAGTAACATGATATATGAATTAGAGTCTACTTTATTGAGCATATTCATTTATGGGAGTTTCCCGTCTAAACTGCACTGTTTGCAGTTCTCACGGTAGATATAACCCTTATACTGCCGATCATGTCTGGGCAGGTATAGTGGGGATGACGTTAATCCCCCCCCCCCCCCCCCCAAATAAATAAATTATACTCTAAAACTGTTATTTCCATTGCAAACAGTTTGGAGCCAGATCAGACGCCGGGTAACCCGGCGTCTGATCAGGCTCAAAACTGCTTGCAACTCAGATTAAATGATCCAGGAATTGCACAGAATGGTAAAAATTCTACATTTTAAAGTTCTACGTTTGCGTGAAATGTGCGTTTAAACGGAAATACTATCGTCCATTTTATATCCAGAATTAGACGCCTCGTCATGAGTTGTTTGATCTGGATACAAATTGTTTGACATTCGTCTTGAAGTTTCTTTAATCAGAAGATGTGTTAGATCTAATCTGAATTGATTTTGTTTTGCAGACGACAATTTTAAAACTCGACAATGTTACGGCAGGACAAGGGTCAATTTACTCTGCCTGATATTTACTTCCGGTCAAGTGTTTAAAAGGGTTGAATAAAACAAATCATGACTTTGGCTTCATACAATACCAACCTTATTTACACTTTAAAGCTCGAGAGATCGGGGATTGGTCACGTATATTACAAACACTTTTGAACTTGATCAGATGTCGAGTAACTCGCCATAAATCCAGGGTCGAAACTGAGTTCATAATGTAGGTGATTCAATAGTATTTAAAGATTTATTACTACATAAAAAATATCAACGTCCTGACCGGAAACTGCACATGCGCAGATCGTGGTTCTGAAGATGGCCGCAGATGAAGTTAAAACGTTAAGAAGCACTAAAACGTAGAAAAGTACAACTTTTGGACAATTCTGATAATTCTTGTTTATCTTGGTGGCAAACAGTTTGGAACCTGATCCGGCGTCTGATCTGGCTCCAAACTGTTTGCACTGCAAATAATAGTTTTAGCGTAAACGCGTTTATTGGGAAAGAATAACAGATTCTCCACTGTACATGTATCTGCTTTTATTAAGTATTTTTACCGAACAAGCAATGATTAGAATAAAATACAATGGAGAAAACATTATTCTTACCCAATAAACGCGTTTACGCTAAAACTACTACATGTATTTGCTTTGCAAACAGTTTGGAGCCAGATCAGACGCCGGGTAACCCGGCGTCTGATCTGGCTCCAAACTGTTTGCCACCCAGATTAAAATAAATGGTCCAGATTGTCAATAATTTGTCTTTTTCTACGTTTTAGTGTTATTCGTTTGCGTACGTTTGCGTTTAAACGGGAAAGAATAACGTTTTCTCCGCCGTTATTTGAATACTGACCAGGCGCTTACTTACTCCGCGGTGACTGATCTGTATCTAAACTATTCGCAAATTCAAGTGTGTTCAAAACAAAGGAGAGCTGTGAACCAAATCTCAATATTGTGAACTCCATCTGTAACGATCACTCTCAGACCTATAAAAGATGACTTTAGAGACAGGGGCAGCTTAACCCATTACGTAATAGCCTGTTTATAGTTTTGAAGACAAGCGACCGCTTAAAGAAGACTGAAAGGAAAGCAGAATGCACATTAAGGCGCATTCTGCTTTATTTTCAGCCTGTTTTAAGCTTACAGCTGCTATGATGTAGAAAACATTTCGTATGGTATATGTATTCATGACAGTATAAAGTGGATTTTTTCTGCAATTGAGGAATAAATTAAAAGCGTTAAGAAGCCTATTTATGGGGTAACTGGTTAAAGTAAAACATAGTGGGCAGTTTTCAGCAAGAAGACATTACAGTGGAGAATCTGTTATTCTTTCCCAATAAACGCGTTTACGCTAAAACTATTATTTTCACTGCAAACAGTTTGGAGCCAGATCAGACGCCGGGTAACCCGGCGTCTGATCAGGCTCCAAACTGTTTGCCACCTAAATAAACATGAATTATCAGAATTGTCCAAAAGTTGTACTTTTCTACGTTTTAGTGCTTTGCGTTTGCGTACGTTTGCGTTTAAATGGGAAAGAATAACAGATTCTCCACTGTACCCCATAAATACGGCATTTACGCATTTTAAATTTATCCACCCGCCTTTGCTTAAAAAATCAGTCCCACTGTATAAAGTCAAGAACACCATACGAAATATTTCCTATCCAAATAGATGGTTGAAAGGAGACACATGCTTAAATGTATTCCCTTGCACCGCAAAATCCTTTTATGGGTGTATTCGTGATACCCCTTACCATGCTGATGAACCGTCGTCTGTCTCAGATATATCGTTAGCGGAAATAACTCAAAATTATATTTAAGTATTACAAACAGGCGAAAGGATGAATATTAGTGGCAAACAGTTTAGATCCAGTTCAGATGCCGCGTTGATCTGGATCTTAACTGTTTGCAAAGGCTTAACACGGTGATGGGTAATGAGATTTCTTCTATATACAATGTAGGCTGAATGAATAATAAGAGGTGGGGTCACATTTCCACTGTATAGATAACTTGAAACCGGGTATGCTTGAGACTTACTAGACCATAGAGTTACAGTGGAGAAAACGTTATTCTTTCCCGTTTAAACGCAAACGTACGCAAACGCAAAGCACTAAAACGTAGAAAAGAACAACTTTTGGACAATTCTGATAATTCTTGTTTATCTTGGTGGCAAACAGTTTGGAGCCTGATCAGACGACGGGTTACCCGGCGTCTGATCTGGCTCCAAACTGTTTGCACTGCAAATAATAGTTTTAGCGTAAACGCGTTTATTGGGAAAGAATAACGTTTTCTCCACTGTACTGTTAATTAGAGGTTTACATTCTTTCCCGTTTAAACGCAATCGAAACGCAAACGCAATTATTTTAATCTGAATGGCAAACAGTTTGGAGCTTGATCAGACGCCGGGTTACCCTGTTTGCAATGTAATTATATATTTTTAGCGTAAACGCGTTTATTGGGATAGAATAACGTTTTCTCCATTGTAGCGCCTTTAAAAACTAGCCACAATATTGAAAATGCTAACTGACACTTGCATATCTATTTATGGCCATGAATTTTAAAAAAAGGCAATATGAATTTGAATATCTTCATAAGGGCCCAACAGTTCGGCAATTGTATTTCGAATATCGTACATTGAACTTTTAGTAGGCAACGCTTTTGCGAACGGGTACATGTACCAGGATCAGGTTTCACCTAAAGAAGCCTTTCTTTAGAAATAGAGCAGTGGAATGGGTTAAGATAAGTTGTTGTTTTCATACCGTTTGAAAAACTATAAGGTGAGTGCCAAACCGTTTGGAACCAGTTACTTAGCGTCTCATCTGGATCCAAACAATTTGCAGCGGTTAACATAACATAACCTCGACCATGGTGGTTTAAATGTTGACCCCTTACCATACAGAAACGATTTTCGTGCATTTAATTTATTCCACCACCGAAGAAAATAATTCCAGTGTATACGGGCATAAATATGCAACACAACATTATTTCCTTTATCTGAGTAACATTGTAGTTTAAAGCAGACTGAAAGTAAAGCAGAATGCGCCTTTAGCTTTACTTTCAACCTTCTTTAAGTGGTCCCCTATCTTCAGTATTAGAAGCAAGAAATGGGGAAAAAGTAAAAAATACGTTTGGGTACAGTGGAGAAAACGTTATTCTTTCCCGTTTAAACGCAAACGTACGCAAACGCAAAACACTAAAACGTAGAAAATAACAACTTTTGGACAATTCTGATAATTCATGTTTATCTTGGTGGCAAACAGTTTGGAGCCTGATCAGACGCCGGTTACCCGGCGTCTGATCTGGCTCCAAACTGTTTGTACTGCCAATAATAGTTTTAGCGTAAACGCGTTTATTGGGAAAGAATAACGTTTTCTCCACTGTACCCTACATGTGTCTTAATCTTCTACGCGCTGATGACGAATTTGAATTCACCATTGCAAGCAGTTTGGATCCAAATGAGACGCCAAGTTACTCTGCATCTCATCTGGATCCAAACTGTTTGTCATTCTGATGATATTTTTGCTGAAAGAAATTGAAAATATTTAAATCAGCTTTATGAAATATTCAGAGCTGCCATAAGTTGACATGAAAAATCCTAAGATTTCCAACTTGATTTGCATTTTTCAAGTGCGATTTTACGAATCGTACCTTTACCCTATAGCCTTTTTCTTGTTTTTTTGACATGCGACTACTTAAAGCAGGTTGTAAGTAAAGCAGAATGCGCATGAGGGCGCATTCTGCTTATTTTCAGCCTGCTTTAAGATACCATGTAGTGGGGAAAAATCCGGAGATTTAGGAAAAGTCCGGAGAAATGGCAGCCCTGAATATTGCAGACGATAATCTTAGCAGGTGATATTTAGATCTATACTCACGGAATTTAAAAACTGTGCATTAGGAATATCATTATAAATTATGGTATGACAAACCAGATATGAATTGACTGTGTTATAGTGTTATCTTAAACATCGATCTAACGTTTCATAAGAGCCATTAATGTTTGATGTCAATCATGATTGTACTGCCATGCGTTTTTGTCCTTAAGGGTCAAAACCCATGTCACACAATAAATAACGCATGTGTCCTCCGTTTGCATCAAAGCAAGCACGGCATCATCGTCGAGTGGACATCGCCAACGCTAAGGAATGCCATTCCTTACCATGACTAAAAATCAGCCAGCTGTTCCAACGTCAATGGCTGGATCGGTAGACGTCGCAAACGACGCCCAATCTCACCCCTAACGTGTTCCTTTAGCCTGCGATCGGATGAGACTGAGGGTCAGTCAATTACCTCGATGTTTTTGCTCTTTATGATGGCCGTGACAACGCACGCGAGCAACGTGTTGGTGAGCGCTGCCATGCTTTAAGACAATATGGCGGGTTTGACGTCAGAACGGGACGTACAGTAGGACGTCACGGACGGATTTAAAATTAGCATAATCTTTTCAGCACCGTCCTCCGGTTGATTAGACGAAGTCATCGAATGTTTCTAGGCGTAAAGTTTGAAGACTGTAAACGATCACACACATGTGTAACGGAAAAATACGTACCTTGTCGACGTTACGTTAATAGCGCTATCCTTGGTCGCAAGTTCTCGCGAGCATTGCAAATTTGTCGATACGTCTCCATAATCACAAACTGATGTTACGATAAAGACCAAATCTGCCTGCGACATCATTTTGTCTTCATTCCAACCTTTAATATGCTGACTAAACGTAAACGCGCATTTTCAGACAGCCGTGATATAGCCGTCATGGTTGATAAAACAAATCTAACTTGTTTTCCCGATGATTCGCTGCCAAAACAACCAGTGTACATTGAAGACATGTTGCATTTACTGTAAAAATGAGTATTCTGACCAATTTATGCAAAAATAGACAAACGTTTTTGAAAAGGGTAACCAATACCTTCTACACACTTTAATCAGCTGTATAAATCGTTTTCACGTGAGCTTATTGAAAACGTGTACATTTGAAATAAATTTTAACCATGCACAGTTTTTAAATTCCGTGAGTATATATACATAGCTTGAAGACAAATTAACTTTGTTTAAGTGGAGAGGGGTCATGACAAATATAGAATCACGCGTGTTGTTCAAATATATAATAGACTTAACCGATTACCCCGCCTTACCACGAGTACAATCGTCATTTGCAAACAGTTTGGACCCTGATCAGACTCCGCGTAACACGGCGTCTGATCAGGATCCAACCTGTTTGTCACGAATTTTAATATTTCTTAAAAAAAATTCTTAAACTTTGAATTTTAAGAGATAAAAGCAGACGCGATTTATTTAAAATTGATGACATCATGACAGTGAAGGGGTACATGTACATAATTAGCACTGTTATAACAAAAGGGGTGTTCTTAAGTTGGCAAGTCTCAAACATGTCTTTTCAAAGGATGGTATAGAAAAACCAATAAAGTATTCAATACACAAGACATTTTTCTCAAACGTATTTATGCTAGAAACTTTACGTCCATTGTCAAAACATTGCAGTCAGGTTATACGCCGGGTAACACGACGTCTGTTCAGGCTCCAAATTGTTTGCTTATCGATTCACTTTTTTTTTAAAAAAAAAATTGCTATTTTCTATATTATATTGCGTTTCGTTTGATTTAAATGTGGTTTAATTGAGATAGAATAACGCTCTCTCCACTGTAAGAAAGAGTCTTTGTTTTGAGATCTCAATGACGCCATAAAGCGCATTTGCAAAGAGTGGGGTCTGATCAAGATCAAAACTGTTTGACTCTTGTTTTGAAATAACGTTTGCTACAGTGGAGAATCTGTTATTCTTTCCCGTTTAAACGCAAACGTACGCAAACGCAAAGCGCTAAAACGTAGAAAAGTACAACTTTTTGACAATTCTGATAATTCATGTTTGTCATGGTGGCAAACAGTTTGGAGCCTGATCAGACGCCGGGTTACCCGGCGTCTGATCTGGCTCCAAACTGTTTGTATTGTAAATAATAGTTTTAGCGTAAACGCGTTTATTGGGAAAGAATCACAGATTCTCCACTGTATACTGCCTGAAATATAACCTTGAAACAATATTGCAAACAACAATATTGAAGCAGACGATAAATTGGCGGTGAGGGGGTAAAAAACTCTCGATAAATTTGATAATGACAGGGTAAAAGTTGGCCAGTCTTCCTTTCTAATTTCAAATGGAGATCTAAGCTCAAAATGTCAGAGCATTCCGTGACATAACATATCAATTCTAGCTATTTTGGAGTCAGATCAGACATACAGTGGAGAAAACGTTATTCTTTCCCGTTTAAACGCAAACGTACGCAAACGCGTACAACTTTTGGACAATTCTGATAATACATGTTTATCTTGATGGCAAACAGTTTGGAGCCTGGTCAGACGCCGGGTTACTATAATAGTTTTAGCGTAAACGCGTTTATTGGGAAAGAATAACGTTTTCTCCACTATATCGTCTGATCTGACTCCAAATGTTTGAAATTATATTCAACCCTAGCGACGAGTATAGTTAATGCAATAAAGTGCTGAAAGCGACACTTTTCGAAAAGTCTATCTACTTCAATCATTGTGACAAACAGTTTTGAGCCTGATCAGACGCCAGGTCACCCGCTGTGCTTGTGGTAAAACAGTGAAGGGGTTAACATATCATGGCTAGTTAAAATGTATAATTAAGAAATAATAAATTCATACCAGTGTTTAATCGTGAAATAAAACACGGATAGGAGTTGAGATGCGTAGTAATTTAATCACGAGGCCGAATACCTAGTATCCGTGTTTTGTTGAACGATAAAACACTAGTATTAATTTATTATTTCGTTTGCTGTTTGAGGGATCAACCCTACAACCCTCTATAGAGAATACTGATTACATATGCAAACAGTGTAGACCCTGATCAGAGGGTTCCTATAGGAGTCTGCACTGTTTGGTGTATTCATTGTTTTTTTTGTCTTCATACAAAAGTAGACTGGTTCATAATGCCTATTCTAGAAGAGTCCTAATTGATTATAGTGGTGAATCTGTTATTCTTTCCCGTTTAAACGCAAACGTACGCAAACGCAAAACACTAAAACGTAGAAAAGTACAACTTTTTGACAATTCTGATAATTCATATTTATCTTGGTGACAAACAGTTTGGAGCCTGATCAGACGCCGGGTAACCCGGCGTCTGATCTGGCTCCAAACTGTTTGCACTGCAAATAATAGTTTTAGCGTAAACGCGTTTATTGGGAAAGAATAACAGATTCTCCACTGTATGACGTCACTAATGACGTCAGAATAACAGATTCTCCACTGTATAAATACCCACACGAGATATTTAGGGATGAATGAGTTGATTTACCCGTCCATTACTTCATCCACCCACACTACATGTATATATCGCCTATTCGTTTTTTTTTTTTTATAGTTTACCTTTATTATAGGGCTCCAGGTAAGGGGAGTATCTCAAAACCTAAAATCTTTATTTCAGCATTAAACCATATTGTTTAACTACTAACTAGAATCGCTTCTAATGAGTAGTGACACCATATTATTCGGTACCGAAACGAGTTAAAAATGTTGGAGTTGTTCAGTTTACTCCCTATCATCCGGAGCCTTGCTTCAATAACATAATTATAATTAACCTATTACCTCTTAGCCTATTTCTAGCTTTGAAAACAGGTGACCACTTAAAGCAGGTTGAAAGTAAAGCAGAATGTGCCTTAAGGCACATTCTGCTTTACTTTCAGCCTGCTTAAAGCTACCATCTGCAAGGATATAAAAAATATTTCTTCTGATACATATTCTTGGCTGTATAAATTGGTACCATTTTCTTCAGTGGAGGAATAAATAGAGGTGTAAAAAGGCGTTTTTAAGGGGTAATGGGTTAAGGATTCCTCTAAAACACTACCGAAATACATCGAAAACAAATACATATATGAAAAGAAAGGATACAATGTACTTACCCTCGTTTTGAAATGTCTTTAAACTTAACTCTAGTTATGATACTCCGAACAGCACTGCCTCATATGGTACACGAACTTGGCAGGGGTTTTATTCATATAACCGGGCTACCATTATTGTCTACATATAAACACTGAGTTATTTAGGCTCAGCCAAGTATGAAGAACTGGATTGATTTGTGTATGGGCAATGTTAGAGATAGGTTTAACTAGTGCAAGCTTATCACTGCTGTAAACACACAATAGTGTGAAGTTCTGTTTAACAAATAACAACAAATACATCATAAACACACAGAAGATGAACAGGGCAATGTGAATAAAGGATCAGTGAAAATTGATAATGATGAACACTTCCTCATTCTCGCAAAGGCCTACTGTACAACGAAAAAACAGGGGAGAGACATATATAAATAGATAAATAGAGAGAGTAAGAGACAGCGAGAAAGAAGGAGACACATAGAGAGAGAGACAGAGAAATGGAGAGAGAGATAAATAGACGCGATTTGATTGATATTTGGATTCACTTTAATTCTAAAGATATTATGTACATTGTAACGGAGCTTTTGATCAGAATTGCAACTGTTTCTTAAGTTTAACCAACTCACTGTCTTTTCCCGAGACCAAGTACATTGGCTATTTGCAAACAGTTCGGAACCTGACCAGACGCCCAGTAAAGCTTGATTAGTCAATTTATCAAATAAAATTACATTTTAGCAATAAAAGCAGACAACAGATGACGTCATGACAACGGAAGAGTTAAGATACATACAAACTGAACATGAAAAACTGCACACGACAATCTTCATACATTCAATGCAAGCGACGAGTTTGCTTGTCATTTACAGTGGAGAATCTGTTATTCTTTCCCAATAAACGCGTTTACGCTAAAACTATTATTTGCAGTGCAAACAGTTTGGAGCCAGATCAGACGCCGGGTAACCCGGCGTCTGACCAGGCTCCAAACTGTTTGCCACCAAGAAAAACAAAAAATAGCAGAATTGTCCAAAAATTGTTATTTTCTACGTTTTAGTGCTTTGCGTTTGCGTACGTTTGCGTTTAAACGGGAAAGAATAACAGATTCTCCACTGTGTGACGTCACCAATGACGTCAGAATAACAGATTCTCCACTGTATAAGGTGTTTACGACGGATGACTGCATACAGCAAGGTGACCGTAAATCAGGAAGTTCTTTTAGGAGCCTTCTGTCTCATGGATTAAGCTGTCACATGTCATTTAAACAATCAATTGGTATTCGTTTGAGTGGACGAAACAGAGCGGTGTTACTGTATATGTACCCGTAAAGAGTACATGTACACATGCTGTATGCAAACAGTGTAAACATTGATCAGGGTCTGTACTGTTTGTCAGTTTGCAATATATTGTGAAACTACCTTAAATAGTCAAAAATGGACTTGACTTAAGTAGAAAGTTGAATTCTCAATTTGAAGTTTCAGGGACGAATGAGTTAGGCATGTTAAGGAATGGAGTCAAATACAAGTGTGTTACGGGTTTGTAATACAGTGGAGAATGTGTTATTCTTTCCCAATAAACGCGTTTACGCTAAGACTATTATTTGCAGTGCAAACAGTTTGGAGCCAGATCAGACGCCGGGTAACCCGGCGTCTGAGCAGGCTCCAAACTGTTTGCCACTCAGATAAAAATGAATTGTAAGAAATGTCTAAAAGTGACGTTTTCTACGTTTTAGTGCTTTGCGTTTGCGTGCGTTTGCGTTTAAACGGGAAAGAATAACGTATTCTCCACTGTAACCGCTTTGTTCACAGTCCTAATTGCACACTGTACATGCAAATACACACCAGGGGCCCGTTTCATAAACTTCGTACGACAAATGGTGTCGTTAGTCAGATTATAAAAGTCTCAAATTTTATGTATTACTCCATCTAATCCTGTCTTGTGACATTTCTTTTGGAATCGTCTTGAAAAGAAGATCCCAAAGAGATGTCAGAAAACAGGATTCGATAGAGAAATAAGAAATTTACTGTATTTTAAAGTTTTGACCTTAGACCGTTTCTGAAGTACGAAGTTTTATGAAACGGGCCCCAGTTCGTTAGATAAGACGTTTTTCTCTCCAATTTGAACAAACAATAAACCCATAGAGATAGCATTCAAAGTAGAAAATACAGTAAAACCTTCTCTAGAACAAACTCATACACAAAGGCTAATTAACTGTAGAAAGACAGTTGGCTGTCTAAAGCAAAGTGACAGTAAAACAGAAAGCCCATGGCCTATCTTTTTATATCTAAGTTGCAAACAGTTTGGAACCTTAGAAAAAGGTCAACAGTCAAGTTCAATGTCAAAGTTACAGGACACATGCAGATGGTATCAGGGCTGCCATTTCTCCGGATTTTTCCTAAATCTCCGGATTTTTTCCAAGTTCATGATAGCTTAAAGCAGGCTGAAAGTAAAGCAGAATGTGCCCTCAGGCGCATTCTGCTTTACTTACAGTCTGCTCTAAGTAGTCGCATGTCAAGAAAAAAAGAAAAAGGCTATGGGGTAAAGGTACGATTCGTAAAATCGCACTTGAAAAATGCAAATTTGGAAATCTTAGGATTTTTCATGTCAACTTATGGCAGCCGTGTGGTATGTGACACTTAGTCATTCTAAGATGTACTTTCACCATAAAATTACTATCCATTGTCGATGTCTTATTTGGTATTTTATTGAATTTCATTTACTATGAGTTAGTGAAACTGTCTTGAAGTCATAGGGATACCGTTATTATTAGAGGTGGTAGTTTTTAAAATAATATCTAAGCATATAGGACGAAATCCATAATTAAAAGTAGGATAACCACGTATTTGGTTAAGCTACATGTACGCGCAAGTAACGTAATCCTTTCAACTGGCAGATGAAAGGATTACTTTCAGTTTTGAATTTATTTCATTCATGTAAGTTTTTAGCCCAGCATTGAAAGGATTTTGATAGTTTGCGTAGTGTTTGAAAAGTATCGATTTATACAGTAAAACCTTTATATTACAGTGGAGAATCTGTTATTCTTTCCCGTTTAAACGCAAACGTAAGCAAACGCAAAGCACTAAAACGTAGAAAAGAACAACTTTTTGACAATTCTGATAATTTATGTTTATCTTGGTGGCAAACAGTTTGGAGCCTGATCAGACGCCGGGTTACCCGGCGTCTGATCTGGCTCGAAACTGTTTGCAATAGAAATAATAGTTTTAGCGTAAACGCGTTTATTGGGAAAGAATAACGTTTTCTCCACTGTACGACCACTAAATTGTGTGAGTTATAAAGTGTTTTCTACAGCTGACTGTTTTAGGCAATGTGACAGTAAAACAGAAAGCTCCTTCTGTTTTACTGTCGCCTGGCTTTAAGGTGTCACCTGTATTTTATACAATCAATTAGCATTCGTTTAAAGGTCCGCAATAGAGATGTTTAACTGTATTTTGTGTACACTCTAAATGTTGATACTAAGATGACGACATACATGTACTTGTTATATGTGTCTTGAAAACTCAACTAAACTCGGCTCAATTTGATTTCTGTTGGGTTCATAAATTACATGAACAGCAAAAGCATCAACTATTGAAAGAATTTCCATGTTTCCAGGTAACTCCATAATGTACAGTGGAGAATCTGTTATTCTTTCCCGTTTAAACGCAAACGTACGCAAACGCAAAACACTAAAACGTAGAAAAGTACAGCTTTTTGACAATTCTGATTATTCATCTTTATCTTGGTGGCAAACAGTTTGGAGCCTGATCAGACGCCGGGTTACCCGGCGTCTGATCTGGCTCCAAACTGTTTGCAGTGAAAATAATAGTTTTAGCGTAAACGCGTTTATTGGGAAAGAATAACAGATTCTCCACTGTATCATGTTCATTGTTAATGTTGTAATTTGTCTTTTCTCGCTTTGTAGGTACATGTACATGTATATAGTTTCATGTGAAGCGCTTTTGAACGCACAACTCCTGTGTGAAAAGAGCGCTATATAAATCGGGTATAATAATAGTAATAATAATAATAAAAATAATATCAATAATAAATAATATACATACAATGTACATAAGTAATAAATAATAGCAAATTGTGTATAAATTAGACCCATCCCATTCATCGCATATTGTATACTTTTAATGACGTCGTCATCACTTTTGTTTCAATATAGAGATTAAGACCGTTTGATTTATGATTATATATATATGCATCAAACTCCTTGGATCCTAGTCATTTAGGTTAAACTGTTTTCAATTCAACAGTAATCACTTATGGTGTTGCAAGAGTAACACTGCTACTGTTGTTTATGAAAGGCGGATATTGATGTTAAGTGCATATAATCTAAATCCTAATACGACCCCTCACTATATGTAGACCCCGCGTGTTAAAGGGACTCGCAACCGGATGGTGTACTTGTCAAAATAAAATATAATACTCAAATAAAAGCAAATTTGTGGCATTATTTGGCTTCTTACATTAAAAAAATATGATCAGTCCAAAAAAAGTCTCAAGAATCGTCACCGAATCTTAGATTTTTAGATATTTTCCATCGTTTTTCTATAGCGTTAGCTAACGGTATAGTTGTTGTTGTTGCTTCTCTACACGGGCTCAGACATAAACACGTGCCGAATTACGAAGTTGTATGCACCTTCGATCGCTACACATTGAAATACGTTAAATCGATCCGAGATAAACGGATAGTTCCGTGGTCCATTGGTCTAAGCGGTTTCCCCATTTTTGCCTTCTGTCCGCCAATGCCGGGCCCCGGGTTCGAATCCCACCAGAGACCAATATTTTTTTTTATTGAAATACATTTTTTTAAACAGAATTTCTTATCCTAAACTAATTCTTTACCATTTATATAAGCGTTTGACACATATTTACAAATTACTATTTTTAATGCACCATCTGGTTGCGAGTCGCTTTAAAGGAACTGGCTGTTGAAGTTGCCCCAATTCTGACTCTCATCTTTAACTACTCATACCAGACAGGAGAAGTGCCAGAAATCTGGAAGTCTGCAAACATCTGCCCTATATTTAAAAAAGGAAAGCGCTACGAAGCAATAAACTATCGTCCCGTGTCGTTAACGTGTATAGCATGCAAATTAATGGAGCACATCGTGACAAGTAATATCATGTCGCATGCAGACAAGTACAATATACTTTATTCACTCCAGCATGGTTTTAGGAAAGGTCTGTCATGTGAAACGCAATTAATTGAGTTAATAGATGATGTTTCTAGCAATATGGACAAGGGTAAACAAACTGACTGCTTGGTGATGGACTTTTCAAAAGCTTTTGATAAAGTCAGCCACTCCTTACTATCACACAAGCTGAAGCACTACGGCATTGCGGGAAGGACTAAGAGATGGATTGAAAGCTTCCTGGATGGTAGACAGCAAAAGGTAGTGGTCGAGGGTGAGTCGTCTGACAGCATCCCAGTGACATCCGGTGTTCCTCAAGGCTCAGTACTGGGACCGAGTCTCTTCTTATTCTACATTAATGACATGCCGAAAGGATTAACATCACGATTAAGACTGTTTGCCGACGATACCATAGCATACCTCACGGTGACATCAGACTCAGACTGTGATAATCTGCAGAGTGATCTCAGCAAGTTATCTCAGTGGGAAGACAGGTGGCTAATGGCTTTTCATCCGGAGAAATGTAATGTCCTTTCAATCACAAAAAACAGGAAAGTCATAACTAGAAACTATACGCTGAGAAATCACACACTTGAGCAAGTCACTTCAGTCAAATATCTTGGACTAACGATAACTTCAGACCTGAAATGGACTCCACACATAAACAGCATCTGCGGCAAAGCCAATGGCACCATCGGCTTCCTTAAAAAGAAATCTCAACATTAGTAACAGACATATTAAGGAGAAGGCCTACAAATCACTTGTTAGGCCGTCTCTAGAATATGCCTGTTCGGCCTGGGATCCCCATCTTAAGAAAGATATCGACAGACTTGAGAAAGTTCAGAGACGAGGGGCTCGATACGTGCTCAATCGATATCACAACAGATCCTCAGTGTCTGAAATGATTGACCATCTGGAGTGGAAACCGTTGGCAGAAAGGAGAAGAACAGCATGTATGTTCTATAAGCTGGCAAATGGCACTATGAACATTATCCCTAGTGCGAAACTCACACCATACCAAAGACAGTCGCGATCGTTCAATGAAAGAGCATACCAGCTGCAAATCTGTCGGACGAATGTCAGGAAGGAATCTTTCTATCCGCGAACGACATGGGAGTGGAACACTTTGCCCACGAGTACCGTGCTTTCGCAGAGCCTGGATTTCTTCAAGGCTCACCTTTCAGCATAAATAGGCTGCAATGCGTTTCATGCGCACATCCTGAAAACGGCAGAACTATCAACTATTTGATGGAGACCGTATTATGGTAGAAGTAATAATATACAGTGGAGAAAACGTTATTCTTTCCCTTTTAAACGCAAACGAAACGCAAACGCAAAGCACTAAAACGTAGAAAAATACAACTCTTGGACAATTCTGATAATTCATGTTTATCTTTGTGGCAAACAGTTAGGAGCCTGATCAGACGCCGGGTTACCCGGCGTCTGATCTGGCTCAAAACTGTTTTCATCGGAAATAACAGTTTTAGCGTAAACGCGTTTAATGGGAAAGAATAACGTTTTCTCCACTGTAGCTAAATATTATCTAAAACTTAGATAGTTACATACATTTTTTATCGATATAAGGTGATATTTTCTGTGTAGTTTTATCAACATTAGTATCTATCTTTAGCGAAATGTATAAGTTTATATATCTGCAATATATATATAAGGTATTGTTTGCTGGGCAGTTATATGATAATAACATTTATGTAAATAATTAATGTCAATTATAAATATGTATTAAGCTATAAATTTGTAAAAAAAAAAAACCACCAGATAATATATTTAAAAGACTAAAAAAGCACATTGTACATTAAACAAAAACAGTTTATGTTATATACCACCTAAGTAAGTATGTCATATACTTAAAGTACGGAAGCTTATACCGACCCCTTATATATACCATAAATGTGTAAAATACGACGTAGTTTTATGATATTAAAATGCTTTAAAACAATTATGATTTATGTTGGGTATAACATAACACATACATTTTTCTCTCTTATATTTAGCCTTGAAATATATATAATTCGTTCTTACTGAAATATATTAAAATAACTCGAAGTTTCTCTAACTTTCTCATGAAGATAACACTATTTAGTTGATATAACTCACTGGTTTCGATCTAGTATATGTTATGAAGATATATTCAACAATATAGTCATTAAGTACAGAAGATTATACCGACCACCTTATATACAAACTATATGTGTTAAATACGGAAGCTTATACGGACCCCCTTAAATGTAATAATATCTTTGAAAAGTTAAAGAGTTACATATCTTTGACATATATAAAGTGATATTTTATGTGTAATCATATCAACATTAATATTTATCTTTATCGAAATTAACAATTTTATATATCTGCAATATATAAAAGCTATGTTTTTTTAGCAGTTATATGATAATAATATTTATGTCAATAACATTTTGTCAATTATAAATGGAATTAAGATATAAATTGGTAAAAAGCAGAGAATTTATATCTTACAAAACGTCTATTTTTGTATATTTCTAAGTTATAATAAATGTTAAAGGCTAAAAGAGAACACATTGTATATTTACCAAAATAACTTTATTTTCTATACCACTTAAGTAATTATTTCATATACTTAATAACTATATTGCTGAATATATCTTCACAACATATAATAGATCGAAAGTAACGAATTATATTAAATAAATAGTGTCCCTTTTATGAGAAAATTCGAGCTAATTTTAATGTATTTCAGTAAAAACGAATTATTTATATTTCAAGGCTAAATATATGAGACTTAAAACTGACGTGGTATGTTGTACCCAAAGTATATCATTATTGTTTTAAAGCATTTTTATATCATAAAACTGCGTGGAATTTTTACACATTTATTGTATATATAAGGGGGTCCGTATAAGCTTCCGTAGTTAAAATACCAGGTAGTTTTATTATATAAAAATGCTTATAAACAATAATAATGATATAGGTTGGGTATAACAAGATTAAAATTTTATTCATATCAAATCAGAAGGTCACAGACCCATTTTGCAACATTTGTATAATGATATGACGGACAAATTCATAAACACAGATGCAAAAAAATAAATAAAGAGGCATACAAAGCTTGTTTCTCAATTACTAATCTGTATACGAAGGGTATGCAGTTATTATACAAAAACTCAAGGACAGTGCCTAAACCTGAGACTCGTTATATTCTTAAAGACATGCCATTTAAGGGTGTATCAATGTCATGAGCCATTTTTTTCAAAGTATTAAACTTTTTGTCTATCATTGTTTTTTTGGAAGAGCTATTTATGATGAATGAAAAAATTAAAAAAAATATATATGGTGGTGTCCTTTTTTTTGAGCTACAGCGATTTGAAAAAGGTATGTCAAATTTGGATTTTTTCTCTCAAATTTTACCCATTCAGAGTACAAGCTTCAGTAAAATCTTTTTCAAAACAAAACAAAAATGTTAATTTGGGTTTTCTTTATTTATTTCATGTCTATGGTGGTATGTTCACATATAAAAACCAAATTTAGACAAAGCAGGCACCCGGTTTGAACAATATGGATCCTTGAATATCAAAAATATGCTTTATTTAGGGCATGATTTTATTAGATTTTTTATTTTATGAAAAAAGTAAAAAAGTTTGAAAATGAAATAGTTCTAGTATTTAACTTTTTCTTATATTCTACCAGATGAAAGCCCATACTAAGGCAGTTCAAAATATGAAAAGAAATTGAAAGGTCAGTGTTGAAAATTTTGAGTTATTAAAGTAAAAAGAGTTATCGCCCCTTACAAAATTTACAAAAAAGTACCATATCGATGATATTTAGAGCTTTATAAATTTCACATTTGGTGCCTTTTTTTCTTAAATTAGTTTTTGTATGAAGAAATACTACCATATATAGGAAATAAATAACACAAAACCAAATTATCATATTTGTTTTCATTTAAAATGGGTTTTATTGAAGCGGGCTGTTTGAAAAGGACAAAATAAGAGGAAGTGGGTGGGGTAAATTTTACATGGCCGTAGAACCAACTGTTGTTCACCAAAATGTACACTTTTTCTATTTTTTCATTCATCTTAAATAGCTCTTCAATACAAAACCATCATAGAGTGTTTTCATATACTTTGAAAAGTTCCCAAATTCATGACATTGATACACCCTTAAACCGGTTTATAAACCTCATAAGAAAAGACACCCCTCCTCAAAAGGCGACACTGCTACAGTGGAGAAAACGTTATTCTTTCCCGTTTAAACGCAAACGAAAAACGCAAACGCAAAGCACTAAAACGTAGAAAAGTACAACTTTTGGACAATTCTGATATTTCATGTTTATCTTGGTGGCAAAGAGTTTGGAGCCTGATCAGACGCCGGGTTACCCGGCGTCTGATCTGGCTCCAAACTGTTTGCACTGCAAATAATAGTTTTAGCGTAAACGCGTTAATTGGGAAAGAATAACGTTTTCTCCACTGTACTAAATCATTCAAAATTACTGTATATAACTACAGCATTTGTAAATGACTCGATAATCAAACAGCACCATTACTCAATCTAAAATACCAGGTATTATATTCGACCACCAGTTCATCTGTGCTCTCTTACATTTAGTGTTGAAACATAAATAATTCGTTTTTGGCTCGGAGAGCCTATATCGAATCCTAAAGTATAAAATGTGTGCGAGTCTAGCTCCCCCTACAAACAAATCCTGTCATACGGGGTTTACATATGCTATCTAACAGAGCTTCAGTTGCCGGATACGTCTCTATCAGATAAACCGTTTAGCAGCACTGAGTTAAACTCAGGCTCCTGAGTCTGTACCTGTGGTGATTTAAACACCGTATTTACTCCCTTGTAATAAATATTCACTTAGTAGTCATAGCAGACGATGCATTATAAGACATGCACATTACAAAATTCTTTAGGGTCTTTAAGCGATGCAGGTTTCTGCTTAATGCATGGCAATGGTAATGCAGAAACTCCATAATTAGCTTTCTACATTACTTTGTTCTACATTAAACTGAAAGTCCGAGCCTGCAGTACTACAGTACTTTGATTATTGAAATACATTAAAATATCTCGATTTATTTCATAAACGGACACTATTTGTTGTATAATATAACTCACTGATTTCGATCTATTATATGGTGTGGAGATGAATTTCAGCAATATAATCATTAAGTACATGAAACATTTACTTACGTAGTATATAAAATGAACTTATTTTGATTATTAAATATGCAACGTGTTCTTTTTTAGCCTTTTACATTTATAACAATTTAAAAACTTACAAAAGGATATGTTTATAAAGATATAAATTAGATCTTCCTTTTACAAATTCATATCTTCATGCCTTTTTATAACTGACAAAAATATTTACATAAATAGAAATTGCATGTAATTGCTCAGTAAAGCTTAGTTTATATACTATGCTGATATACAAAATAATAAATTTCAATAAAGGTGAATTAACCAATGTTTATATAACTACACATAAAATATCACCTTATAAAAACGATATAAGCATGTATGCAACTCTTTAAGGACAATCGCTCTATTTTAGGGTTTCGTCGGTCAATGGGAGACGACTCTTGCAAAATATTTGCATAATTTACCTCCCTTTGACCATTACTCCATGATTAATGTTTATATGTGTATTTTTTTCTATCTTAATAAGCTAAATTATGCAATCATACCTGTATTTGGCGACCACGATTAGAATAGTGATATATCATTGACGATTGAACTGTATGGATTTTGATCCATTTAAGCATTTTAAAGTGATTATCATAGAGCATTTGAATATAGCCCTATGTAATTGAATTAGATGTGTTATGACAATGACAATAATTTTATTTGCTTCAAGGCCTCCGGCCCATGCAATACATATGACAAAAACAAATATATTATACATGTATAAGATGTGTTACTCTCTATGCAGACATTTAATTGTTTTAGAAAAACAAAGTCCAGTACCTATATTGTTAATGTGTGATTTCAGTGAATGAATGCTTCAGCAATATTTGTGGGAAATATTATAAAAAACTGAATGTAAGAACAGTACAAGAAAAAACTTTGAAAAATAACTATTTTATTTGTTCCCTTTTTTGACGGATAGTGTGATGTTTTCATCTTTTTTTATGCTACTTGCTCCTATATTTTCCATTTTTATGCAAAAACATGTATAATCCAACAAATTAGGTAAATTACAAAGCTGAAGAGGGTTATTCTGAGATTTTATTATCAAAAGCACGTGTCTCCGGATAATTAGGGATATACCCAAAAATAACCTATTAAGAAAAAATCCAGTTCGGGTACCCCCTATTTTTATTTCATATATTTACATAACAGGGTATATACCAACAACATGCAAAATTTAAAAGAAATCTGAATGTTATGAAAATTCGAAGAAACTGGCGCGATGGTCTTTAATTTTGTAACCATACTATTACATATAAGGTGGTCCGTTTAATCATCCATAATTAGTATATGAAATACTTTAGTTGCATGTACATGTATTAACGCAGTAAAGACCCCTAACATTTGGATTTGTAAAAACAACTTCATAACTCCATTTTAGTTGTTGTTATTGGGGTCTTCAAATTATTTTCAATAGACACATATAGAATACAAAGTAACGTTTGATAATGCAATGACCTACAAACACATTTCTCATCGATTTTTCTTAGCCGCCGCGGAAATCAACATTTAAACATGGAAAACGCATTTGTTTAATTGGTCATAAAAGAGGGACTTTTGTACACACTATATTCTCTACCAGTGCGAAATTCTTGTCTAGAGAATATTGAAGTAAATTTGAATGCTTACGTTAAGAAAAAGAAGTGACCTCTCATCGCTAGTGGGCAGTGTATTTTGCATACAGTTTGGATTCTGATCCCGATGCTGTGTAATGCTGTGTCTAATCATCATTATGATCAAAACTAGTTTGACTCGTATCAGTCTTTCTCCTGCCAAGAACTGCACTTAACTTGAAATTGGCATAACGCTCAAACCACAAATTATAGCATATGACCCTTTTTGCTTAGAAAGGTTTAAAAGCAGACGGTAAAACATTAAAAAGAAAGAGTCAATGAAAGGGGTGTTACGACTCATCGATACAATGTTTTGATATGCAATACTACAACTTATGCTACTATATATCATCTTTTTAGACTGAAAATCGTCTGCAATGGATATAAATTTTGAGACCCTAAGCCGTTTATTGAAGAACATACCGCATTCTCCACTGTACACATACTGATTCTATAGTGCGAAAGGGATAACCAGTATCGCAACCCGTATACCGTAGATGCTTGATTTATATTGATTTTAGATTGGTATCAAGATAAAAAAAGCCATCATATTTTGTGTTAATTAAATCACTCAGTCCTTTATGTTCTAATCTAGTAGAGTTATTATTATTGGTACAGTGGAGAAAACGTTGTTCTTTCCCAATAATGGCGTTTACGCTAAAACTAATATGTATTTAGGCTTTGCCTATGGACGGAAAAAAGCAAAATTGTACTAATGAAAACGGAATAGATCTATCACCAGTGTGTGATCAGCGCTCTTGTATCAGTTCGTTGTGTATTCCAGATCACACTCGAGGCTACGCCTCTCGTGATTGAGATCTGGATTAACTAACCAACTCGGACTTTTATTATATACATAAATTGTTTGGGACAAGATCTATATGTTGTTAAACCTAATAATCAAATAGATTTATAAGCACTCGCGTATACAATGTTAAAAGTTAAAACTCCTCCGTACACCTATAATGCAATCTGAAACTATTTTTGGAAGTCATATGACAATCAATAATGACGTCATTATTTATATTGATGACGTATTGATAATTCGTTATTTTTATCGGTTCGATTGAGAAGTAGCTTTTTGCAAATAACGTTCATTTAAGCGTTTAAGGGTATGAATTGAACTGTTTGTCCTTTGGAGGAAACCATTACAAGTGAGTGTTGTTGGTTATTCATGCTTAAAATGGTTTAAAAATAGCACCGAAATCCGGAATTCCGAAACGTCACACACAACTCTTCGTAAAAGCCGTGACGTCATCATCCAAGATGTCAGCCCCCATGTTTTGTAGTTGCCTAGTTTTGAGGCAATTATTCACGCGCAAATCAAACACTTTTCAAAGTCTGTCAGTGATTGAATAGAATTGGAATACCTTTGATTTTATCATGCATTACTTAAGAACGGAAAAAGGCAAGCCTTTTTTCCGTATTATTTCCGATTCAAACAGTTTTGAGCCAGATCAGACGCCGGGTAACCCGGCGTCTGATTCGGCTCCAAATTGTTTGCCACCAAGATAAAGATGAATTATCAGAATTGTCCAAAAGTTGTACTTTTCTACGTTTTAGTGCTTTGCGTTTCGTTTGCGTTTCGTTTGCGTTTAAACGGGAAAGAATAACGTTTTCTCCACTGTATGTCATGATCCAACATAAAACAAAGCCTCCTGGCATTGTAGCAGTACAGACTAAGATAATTTAAAGATACAGTGGGGAAACCCGCAAACGAAACGCAAAGCAATAGAATGTAGAAAAATAACAATTATTGTTTTTTTAAAAAAATCTGTGTGGCAAACACTTTGGAGCCCGATCAGACGCCGGGTAACCCGCTGTCTGAACTGGCTCCGAACTGTTTTTAGAGGTCATTTTAGTCTAAACGTATTTATTGGGAAAAATGATAATAGCGTCTTCTAACCCTAACCCCTAATTATAGTTTTAGGGTAAATGCGTTTATGGAACGTCTTCGCAGCTACAGACGTAACTTTAGTCTATACATGTTTAATTTTATATTAGAGTACGGCTTCAAAAATACAGGGTGTGTTTTATTTTATTTAATTCGATGCTAGTGGGCACCTACAATCAGTGCCAAAATGATACATTAACTCTATTATCGCCATACTATTGTACGCTTAATACATCTATAATTTTTGTTACAAAAATAATCCATCTTCACAGATAAAAATTGGTCAAATAATAGACTCAATATTTGCAAACAGTTGGTATCAAGAATGTTACAGAATTTGAACGTGCATAGGTTTTTCATAAGTCTGAAACGGGGAATACTTTGCATAAAGTGCATAATAGATTTATGGCCCTTGATCAAAATGAGCTCTTGTGATGATACATTACCGTAGTATATGGAATTTCACGAACACGAATCTATGTCAAAGACTTTTGAAGTAATGGTCAAATATTAACGTGTTGTACTATAGCACCCCCTCCCTACAACGACCCTTTCAACAACGATTCCCTCCTTACAAAGACGCTTGTCGCAGTTTCCGAAGACAATTACGTCTTACCGTTTCACTGTTTCAATATCATCTGCTTTAAATTGTCGTCTGCTGCTTTTTCTCAAAGTTACATAATGGATATTTTGACAAAAAATCAGTCATAATAACGAGTGGCAAACAGTGAATCCAGATCAGACGCCGCGTTACGGCTACTGATTTTGATTCAAGCTGTTTCAAATATTTAAGCCAAGTCAAGCTCAGCACTCTAAAGGTATTATTTTCCCTCCATATAACGACCCCTCCAAACAACACACACACTCTTTGCCTCCCATTTGGTGTCGTTGAAGAGAGTGAGGTGTATAGGTTCAAATAACAGTTAGAATGGCTGTAAGGTGTCAGCAAAATTGGCAAAAACCTTAGGAGAAGAAGCGTGGACAAAATTGTATAAAACTTCTTAACGTGCAATAACTCATAACCAACCTCGCAGAACCACATGTTCTCATGATAGTAACATTTGCTGTAAAGTTTCAGAAAAAATGACATGAAACTGTAAAAGATGAAGCGCAAATAAAATTGTGTCTACGGGGGGCGGACAGAAGTACGGACGGGAGGGGGGGGGGGGGGTTTACGGACGGACAACCTGATTCCAGTAAACCCCATAACTTTGTTGTAGAGGGTATAATAAGAGGGTCAGATATGCTGGATCTTGACGCTTAGCTATTCTGCGTCTGATATGGATCTACACTGTTTGCAAATGTCAGTTTTGACAGGGCTTATAAACGGGAAATTTTCATGAGTGGTCGATTCTCTTTTGATGAAAGCCGAAAGCCATAAATAATGATTACTATTCCGTTTGTCGTCAATAAAATAATAAATGTTTAATGACAATTGTATACAGGCGTCGAGATTGCCGATATTCTTCACAACGCCTTTAATGTAATATACAGGCGTATAGATTGTCAGTATTTATTGGGCTCCCGGTGGAATGCCATTGGGAGAGGATCGAATACACCCACTGCCACCAACGCTCGGGTGCCCCTCGCTTGACTTTTAAAACTTGTTAAAATCGACTAATAGACACTAACCTATACATGGTAAACTCCCACCAAAATACATCAACTTCACAACATACATGTATGAGCCATGCCATGAGAATACCAACCTAATTGCACTGCAACATTATACAGCGTTCCCTCTCTACAACGACACCAAATGGGAGACATAGATTTTGGGCGTTGTTCGGAGGGATTCGTTACAGGGAGGGAAAATTAAGACTTGACTTACATTTGCAAACAGCTTGAATCCAGATCAGACGCCGCGTAACGCGGTGTCTGATCTGGATTCAAGCTGTTTGTCACTCGTCATTATATCTATTCTATAAAAATGCCTAATTTTATGTAACTTTGAGGTATTAGACGATATTGCAGGAGTAAACGCGTTAGACTATTTTACTGCTTTGGGAAATGCGACAAGAGTCGTTGTAAGGAGGGAATCGTTGTTGAAAGGGGGAGTTGTAGGGAGGGAGCACTGTACATACCAAGCACCATTGTATCCACAGGCTCTGTGTCTGAATTTGGTCTACACTGCCAAATACCATATATAATACTTAAGAAATGAATTGCGTACTTCCGGCATTCATGAGCTGATGGCACTTCCATGCTTTTACTAGCAAAGTGCGTGAAGCCCGAAGGGCTTCTCGCTTAACTTTGCTAGTAACAGCATGGAAGTGCCATCAGCTCATGAATAACGGAAGTACGCAATTTATTTCTTATATTTATATTCCATCGTGAGCTGAGAAATGAACCAGAAATGTACATAACCGTTCTAATAGACACTTTGCCCGTTGCTATGCGTTGCTATCGTAGTGACGATCTCTATATATGGACTGAAACTAGTCCCAATCACATATTATATTTACTGGATAAATTTAGACTTTTAACCGGTAAACTTTCTCGTTATGTTTAAAATCCCTTTTGAGATATCTAAAAGCACACGAATTTACAAAATACTTGTATGAAAAGCATCTTAAATTTAGGTCGCGTTTTTTAAAACCGATTTACTCACACGCCATACTTGATTACTCCGCGTTAACCGCGCCTACCATACGGACTTCTCTGTATCGATTTGAAAGTGATCAGTATAGCTCCTCCCCTAAACCAGTCGGCTAGAACTGGATTTTAAGTGAGCATTCATTGAAATATGCAAGGCTCTTTTTAGAATAGTGTTATATAAGGACAATGCGGGGCGAATGTAAATATATATACATAAAATGCATTAGATGCAAGTGGGTGTCAAACAGTGTAGAGCGTAGAGTGTAGATACGCATTTTACGCATTTAATTCATTCCTCCAAGTTCAACTTGATACAGTCAAGGATATGCACCATAAGAAATATTTTCTACATTTGGGTGAAAGTAAATTGAATTGAAGCGCATTGTGCTTTCACATGGCTTCAAAACTAGAAACAGGATACGTTTTGTGTTTATTGGGAAAGAATAACGTTTCTCCACTGTATGTACAGTGGAGAATGTGTTATTCTTTCCCAATAAACGCGTTTACGCTAAAACTATTATTTGCAGTGCAATCAGTTTGGAGCCAGATCAGACGCCGGGTAACCGGTGTCTGATCAGGCTCCAAACTGTTTGCAACCAAGATAAACATTAAATATCAGAATTGTCCAAAAGTTGTTCTTTTCTACGTTTTAGCGCTTTGCGTTTGCGTACGTTTGCGTTTAAACGGAAAAGAATAACAGATTCTCCACTGTACATGTAATGGTATCAATAATTAACAATTAACTTTCAGTTTCACCAATGGGACATGGAACAGTACTCTTTATGTATATTGAAACTGTCAATCCACATCAAATCTTTAGTTGATTTCTATTCACCTCCTCCCATACATGTAATAGTGTCTGCTTTAACGCATTCACTGTCATGGCGTCATATACCCTAACCAATTGCCGTCTTCTTTTGAATCTCTTTTAAATATTTGGTAAATTAATTAAAGCAAAATCGTAATGGATGTCAAACAATTTGGATTCCGACCAGACGCCGCGTTACGCAGCGTCTGATCAGGATCCAAACTGTTTGCAAATAACCAATGTACTGTTTGTAAAGCAGTAAATGGGGTTTGACGTGATAAAATATCTAATACAGCGTTCCCTCCCTACAACGGCCCTCCCAACAACGATTCCCTCCTTACAACGACGTTTGCCGCTGTTCCCCAAACAAGACCATTATATCTAACGTTTTATTGCTGCAATATCGTCTGCTTTAAATTGGCGTCTGCTGTTTTTCTCAAATTTATATGTAAGTGGATATTTTCATAGAATATATATAATAACGAGTGTCAAACAGCTTGAATCCAGATCAGACGCCGCGTAACGCGGCGTCTGATCTGGATTCAAGCTTTTTGCAAATGTATGCCAAGTCTCAATTTTCCCTCCCTATAACGACTCCCTCCGAGCAACACACACAATTTGTGTCTCCCATTGGATGTCGTTGAAGAGAGGGGATGCTGTAGTATCAATACATAAACAATTAACTTTCATTTTAACCAGTGACATGTGCACTGGTTAGAACCTTGGTTACAGTGGGGCAAGGGTCCTCGCGACAGGTGGTATAGGGGTAGTGTCGAAAAATGTTTCAGATTCATGACTCTTTCTCGCGTGTACATGTAAACACATAATTGTTCAGCGAGTTTACACAGCCTCATAACAAGGATTCTTCATTAAAACGTGGTTAGAGCTTTTGGCTTCTTTTTAAGACGATACTTGACGTCGCCAGCGTTAGAATTCAGGTAAATGAAATAAAAGCAAGTGGTTCCCACTGCCTACATGGATATGCACTTATTTTTGTTATAAGTTAAATTTATGTAAGAAATTGCAGCATTTAACACAATAAGATACTCTATTTGTTCGTGTTTTTCAAACATTGAAACATTTATTTTAGAAATATGTCCGATTTTTAATGTTATCATAAGTTTGGTGTTACTTATCAATATGATGTAGAGGTTACAGGTCCCTGACGACTGTTTGATAAGTGTTACAGGTTCTTCTTAACAGTGTTACAGAGTATTCACGAATCTCGAAATGGGCTAGATCTCGTTAGAAGTCCCCAGTTTACTCGATATAAGTCTGGATTTTGAGGTAAACGGCAATAACAATATATGCGGCATTGTCAATTTTTAGACATTTCTTACAATTCAGTTTTGTCTGAGTATCAAACAGTTTGGAGCCTGATCAGACGCCGGGTTACCCGGCGTCTGATCTGGCTCCAAACTGTTTGCAGTGGAAATAAACGTTTTAGCGTAAACGCGTTTATTGGGAAAGAATAACGTTTTCTCCACTGTACATTAATCATGTTATATAAATTGATCTGAAATATATACTATAAATAATACAAACCTAGTGCATATTAATCAAATCATCAATTTCCTATCGGACTTCTGTATAATTACATGATGTACAGTCGAACTTCGATATCTCGAACTCGCTTACCTCGAACTATCCGATAATTCGCCACATGAAATGCATTATGTCATGCTCGGTTAAGTCGAACATACCCATATTTCAAAGTTAAAACGTGGCTCAGCCACGTTTTAACTTCAAAATACAGGTACAGTGGATAATATGTTATTCTTTCCCGTTTAAACGCAAACGTACGCAAACGCAAAACACTAAAACGTAGAAAAGAACCCGGCGTCTGATCAGGCTCCAAACTGTTTGCCACCAAGATAAACATAAGTTATCAGAATTGTCAAAGAATTGCACTTTTCTACGTTTTAGTGCTTTGCGTTTGCTTACGTTTGCGTTTAAACGGGAAAGAATAACATATTCTCCACTGTACCATTGACGTAACTCTTTAAATATTAATTCTGTTGCCTTATCACCTCATTGATAAATTACCATTTGCATTTTGATTTTTCTTTGTAACTGAAATCACTATTTGAAGTGGGCCTTTTCACGGTATGATGCCATAAAAACTCGTCTAGGGATGTTTCAGGTTTCGTTTTCTGTAACACCTTCACTGCCTTACCCCGAGTACATTGATTATTTGCAAACAGTTTACATCCTGATTAGACGCCGTGAAACGCGGCGTCTGATCAAGATCCAAACTGTATGACACTTAAACTTATCACTCAACTAAATATTAAGTAAAAATACATGTACTTCTAAAGTTCTAATTTGAGAAATAAAAGCAGTCGACAAAATTTTAAAATTGACAGCATGGCAGTGAAAAAATTAAATGGAAAATATCAGTACTAGTGAGAAAACAGTTCCGATCCTGATCAGAAGCCGACTATTTATGCGCCTGATTAGAATTTAGGGTTTGAACATGTAAATCTGATTGTTCTAGTCGGAAGATGTTTTACATGTAACTCTTAGCATTTTAATAGGTAAAGTTTTCGTCTGCAACAATTGTCGTTTGCTAATGTTCTAAAATAGAATTTGCAAAATTTCTCTCCAAAACAGGGTCAGAGTGTCAAGCTGTGAGCTTAAATCCTGATGAGACGCCGCGCAATGCGGCGTCTCATTAGGATTCAAACTGTTTGCAAAGGGTATCATGGTTTCGCCGTAAGTACGCGTATGTTGATTTTAAAGCAACATAAAAGTGTAGACTGTATGGTTAGTACATTCAATGACCGCTTTACTCCAATAAATATACTAAATAGTATGATATATTTTTTTTATCACCGACACCGTTCCTTGAACTCTCTTCTGCTAATTATTTATCTATACAACACAGCGCATTATGATGACTATCTTCTGAACAATTTCATTGGCTATTAAAGAGGCTCGCAACCGGATTTAGCATTAAAAATGGTAATTTGTAAATATATGTCAAATGATTATATAAATGGGTAAGATTTAGTTTAGGATAATAAATTCTGTTAAAAAATGCATTTCCAAAAAAAAAAAAGGAAGAAGCTCTGGTGGGATTCGAACCCGTGACCCTCCATTGCGGAGACAAACAAGAAAAATGAGGACGCGCCTTTACCGCCTCGACCACGGACGCTCTCTATATAAACGGTAGCGAATTAATGTACTTCACTGTTAGCGCTTAATTCTACATTATTCGGCTCCGGTTCATGTCAGAGCCCGTGTAGAGAAGCAACAACAACTATACCGTTAGCTAACGCTATAGAAAAACGATGGAAAATATCTAAAAAAACTAAGATTCGGTGACGATTCTTGAGACTTTTTTTGGACTGATCATATTTTTTTAATGTCAGAAGCCAAATTATGCCACAAATTTGCTTTTATTTGAGTATTTTTTTTTTTTTGACAAGTACACCATCCGGTTGCGAGTCGCTTTAAGAAATTTTTTTACCCGTGTTTTGTGTTTGACTCGTGTTTGATACAGCTGAGAAGGCGTTATTTTTTCCAAATAATCGCGTTTACGCTAAAACTATTATTTCCATTGCAAACAGTTTAGAGCCATATCAGACGCTGGGTAACCCGGTCTCTGGCCATGCAGGCTTCAAACTGTTTGCTACTTAGATAAAAATCAATAGTCAAAATTGTCAGAAAATGTCTATTGCAATGCGTTACCCGGCGTCTGATCTGGCTCCAAACTGTTTGCACAGCAAATAATAGTTTAAGCGTAAACGCGTTTATTGGGAAAGAATAACGTTTTCTCCACTGTACAGTTGTGCTAAAATGATTATTGCAATTGCAGACAGAACAGAACACAGCATATTTTTATTCACAATTTTGAATAGTTTTCTAAAATAACATGTACACATAATATTAAGTGTTTCGGGTATGATGCATACATGTACATGTAAAAATCCGATACTAAAACAATAACAAACAAGAGCCGTATACGGCCCTAAATCGCTCACCTGGGACCGTTGATGTAAATGTAACATATCTGGGAAAACTGAGAAATTATGACAATATGATTGTGCCAATTGCTGATTGGATTAAGCTGAGTGCAAAATAGCTAAGCTCAGGGTACTGTCGTTTCAGAGAAGATTTTTTAATCTATTTTTAGCTTCTGTGACCTAGATATGCAACGGACCGGAACCATTTCAACAATATTGGTAAAGTATACCTCTAGAAGTTACACCATGCCAAATATTAAAGCTCTAGCCATATTAGTTTCAGAGAAGAAGAGGTTTGAAGATTTCACTATATAACTCAATGTAAATTTGTGACCCCGGGGCGGGGTCATTTTTGACCCCAGGGACATAATTTGAACAATCTTGATAGAGGACCTGTAGATGATGATATGTGCAAAATATCTAAGCTCAGGGTACTGTGGTTTCAGAGAAGAAGAATTTTTGAATTTTTATTGAAACGATCTATTTTTAGCTCCTGTGACCTAGATATTCAACGGATCGAAAATATTTGAACAACTTTCAAAAAGGTCCATATAAGGATCAATCCTGCCAAGTTTGGTAAAAATCCATCCAGTGGTTTAGGAGGAGATGTCGTTTAAAGAAATTGCTGACGATGGACGAACGGACGACGGACACAGCACGATCAAAATAGCTCACATTGGCACTTTGTGCCAGGTGAGATAAAAAGCATCGAAGAACTGATACTGTATATTCATGTATGTGTTTTAGGGGACAGGGCTGGGTAGAGGGTACATGAATGTGGGCGGATTACAATATTTCTTCGGGACCGTTTGGAAACAGATAAGACGGTTAGTAGCTTACATATACATGTAGCATCCCACAAGGTTCCTTACAGACCGATACTTTGCAGGTATTTCTTTGGACTGCATATATGCTTCTTAAGCAATGAATATTTTTTTAAATGTAAATAATATACAGTATAAACAATATTACGCATATAGTTTTAAAAGAATTATGAGTTGGAAGTCACTACGCCATCGTGGTTATAAGCGTCTTCCTGTTGACCGCCCCTGTCATAATACAGTGAAGAAGATGTTATTCTTTCCCAGTAAACGCGTTACGCTAAAAATATAATATATATATTGTAAACAGTTTGGAGCCAGATCAGACGCCGAGTAACCCGGCGTCTGATCAGGCTCCAAACTGTTTGCTACTCGGATTAAAATGAATAGTCAGGATTGTCGAAAAAATGTCTTACTATCCATTTTATTGCTATGCGTTTGCGTTTCGTTTACGTTTAAATGGGAAAGAAGAACGTCTGTTCCGCTGTAGGGCAGAGAAAAGCTCTTATGTTTTAATTTTTATGTATTCCGTGTGTGGCTGGCCCTTTTCACGCTATGTAAGTGTCACTGTAATACATTGAAGAATACGTAATTCTTTCCCAATGAACGCGTTTACGCTTAGCCTATTATTTCCTATGCAAACAGTTTTGCGTCAGATCAGACGGTTACCCGGCGTCTGATCCGGCTCCTAACTGCTTGTAACCAAGATAAAGAAGACTTATCAGAAACGTTTTAGTGCTTTGCGTTTGCGTTTCGTTTCCGTTTAAACGGGAAAGAATATTACGCTATATACTAATTGCAAGCAATTTGCAACCAAAATAGACACCTGGTTACTCGGCGTCTGTTTCGATTTCAAACTGTTTGTCACTCAGATTCCAAAAAACAATTGTCAATTCGAAAAACAATATTTTTTCTGCATTTATACTGCGTTTACGTTTACATGAATTCAAATCTGTAAAAATAAAAATTTCTCAACTGAAAATTACCTTCGCTTAGGCATCCTGGCACGCCGTCATAGTCCAAATTCAATACTGTTAGTCTCTTGTTTACAGTGGAGAAAATGTTAGTCTTTCCCGTTTAACCGCAAACGAAACGCAAACGCCAAACACTAAAACGTAGGAAATGTCAATTTTAGATATTTCTTACAATTCATTTTATCTGAGTGGCAAACAGCTTGGAGCCTGATCAGACGCCGGGTAACCCGGCGTCTGATCAGGCTCCAAACTGTTTGCAATGGAAATATTTATTTTAGCACAAACGCGTTTATTGGGAAAGAATAACACATTCTCCACCGTAGTCTCCGGTTTAACACCACGCGGCCTTTCAGATACATGTAACATTTCCATTAGCTGCACATGAAAGCCAAGTTCTTCAAGAGTGAAGCTCCTCGGTAGTTAACTCTAGTCTTTATTTCTGCCGATATCAACATACCGTCAATATTGTATTAATCGAACACTCAATTGAAGAAAGACGAACAGTCCTTAATACAGGATTTCACTTAATGCAAGAAAATAATAATGCAGAAAGCTCCTTTAGGAGCTTTCTGCATTATTCTTATCTTGCTTTAAGTAGTCACGTGTATTTATGATAAACCCGTATAACCGATATTCTAATTAGGGGTTGTTGATATCTGATTGACAGTATAGCACAATACCACACTTGGTAGCACATCAATGAATCGATTCTCCTTCACTTTTGCCGTGTATTCAATAGTAGCTCATTGCACCCCTGCAGGCCATCCATCAAATGTTTATATCATGGAAGCAATGCGAACATCGGATTAGTTCATTAAACATTAATGCCCCGGTCACACAGACGGTCGGTCTTAAATCGGTACCCAATCGGTCGAATTATTTGCTGTTTTGATCGGTTGTCATAAGGGATTTAATTTCAGGCTTTCTGTGAGACCGGGTATCGGTGATAAATAATTGTTCAATCGGTGAAACGCCATCCCGCCTCCGATTGGCCACCGATTGGCCACCGATTGGCAACTCATGAACTCCTATGGGCCACCGATTAAAAGCGCCCAACAACCTTTCAATAATCGACGAATACCGATAAAACACCGATGAAATGCTGGCGGCAACCGATTGATCACCAACTGATCACCGATTGAACTGCCATTAACAACCGATGAAAACCGACGAGATCCTGCGTTTTAATTCTCATCTTTTTTCATCGGTGGTAAGTATCAGTTCATCGGTGCTTTATCGGTGCTTTATCGGTGACTCGTTGGTGATATCGGTAGTAGACAGGTTGTCAATCGGTTATTTGTAAAATATTTTCACCGATCGAGAATTTTAAGCACGTTTAAAAATCCCAATCGGTGATTTTTCGCCGACGAAACTCATCTTTACCCAATAGCGATTGATAGGTGGAAAACAGGTGGCCAATGGGTGATGTCGGTAGTAAATAGCTTGTCATCGGTCCCCTCCCTAGTTTGGCGAAAACAACAACCGATCTATCACCGATGGCTCTGTGTCAACTTTGTATATGTGATATAGATACTGTGGAGAAGACGTTATTCTTTTCCAATAAACGCGTTTACACTATAAATAATTTTCATTGCAAACAGTAACCCGGTGTCTGATCTGGCTCAAAACTGTTTGCTACTCAGATAAAAATGAATAGTCAGGATCGTCAATAAGTTGTCTTTTTCTTCATTGTTTTGCTATGAGTTTGCGCTTGGTTTGCGTTTAAACGGGAAAGAATGAGATCTTCTCCACTGTATATTGAGGGTAACTGTTGGGACCTCCTCCGTTATTTAGTCCTGCATTTTGGCTGCTGCCTGTCACCCAGTGTATTCGGATTTACCTATGGGTTTCTAATTGGTTGTCGCTTGATATATGACATTTGTTGTTGTTTTCTCATTAATACACGTACCTGGTTGATGCACGACACACATGTTGTATGTAATAGCCATACTTGACTCTTAGTTTTCTGGCCGTATATATTTTGTGGTCGAACATTATTTAATTTCCTCCTTCGATAAAAGTTTACAGATTGCATTGGTTTGAAGAGTTGCGTATGTTAACTCTAACGATATATACATACATATATTGTTCGACAATATTGACCTGACGTTGGTGACCTCTATTAGCATAATTTCACACTTTGTTGCATTTCAAAATATAGCTCGGAACACTTCGTAACATTTATACGAGAACGCACATTGTAACCACATCGGTACCGAGAAAATATAGCATTGCCCGGTTCCTCATATATCGTCAGGTATTTAGCGCAAGTGGTAAGGAAGACGACTATTCATTATTTTTCTGTACAGTCAGTGGTTCGAATCCAATGCGATATTCATACATTTTTTTCACTTTTTTATAATTTATACTGTTTCTTATACAACATCTATTTCGATTGGAAAACACGATTCTTTTGTTATTTTTTAAAACAATTATGTCATGTAGCGTCTGTTTGGTCTATAAAATAACATTTTATAAAATAAAAATATTTTCTCTCTATCGGGATTCGAACCCAGAACCTCGGTGTCACTAATCCCTTGCTCTAACGACACACCTATTGCATATGAGTTACATCTGAGGGGTGTAAATTAGGTATATATTGGCTAGAGTCGCAAGTGAGGAAATCGATGATCTAACCTGAATTAAAACCCACTCGAAAGCGCAGCAGAAGCGTTTTAGTAGATATGATTATACTAGGAGACTCGGGAATAATAGTTTATCAACAACAACCTTTTTGAACTTGCTCAATGTGGAGTGTTAATCCACTCAGGATCTCAACTGTAACAAAATTCACGTAATCATCCGAAACAACCCGACACTGTACGATCCGCTATCGATTATTGATTTATACAGCGTCATCTTACAATAATTTATTCATGCATAAAGTTCAACGTCAGGTCAATATTGTCGCATAATTTTTAATACTACTCGAAATGTGCTAAGCACCAAGGGTATACACCTTCGTAGGTACCAATGCATTGACCCTATCGCTTTCTCACCGCATAACTTTCAACTAGTTAGTTTTTTCCTTTCATACTTCGATAGTTTTTTGCCAAGGATTTACTTTACATATTCTGATAACTTTTTCACTTGTTCAGGTCCTGTAGGCAAACCCGAGGAAATTATCGAAATGGACAATTCTGAGATTTCACAATTTTTTTTAAATCCAATGAATTCTACTTTTTTATGTTTACACTAAACTTTAAATGCTTCCAGTCAATGGTAGTCGGTAAGATAAATTCGTTTTGCCGTATTTATTGTACCTAATATGTAATGTACAGTGCCATTAAGAATTAATATGGGACTGGGCTATGTATATAGTGACTATGTACTGATAAGCAAATTGCTTAAGCACTAAATAAAGTATATGTCTATAAGATAAGATAGGATAAATTTTATTTTAAGTCGGCAAAACATACAATAGACAACATAAGCCATAAAGGCTTTTGAACCGACTATACAACATATGTATAATTATAACAAAGATTTAGCAGCTAAAAATAGAACATTCGATGCAAACAATAGGTTGGAAAATATATATCACAGATATAACTAATCTGCTGGTACAGTACCTTACCATTTGAATTGTATAAGTACTTTTATTATCACAGAGTTATATTTATATCTAGCATGGCTCATTAGATTGCAGGAGGGGGTAAACCCTGACAAAATTTGGATAAAATGAAAAGCTGGCCAGCAGCAGCAGAGTTTTATCAATGTGGAAATATTAAATAAGTCAGGCGACAGTGATGAGCAATATATTATAATAATATTCGGAATACATGAAAACAAAATTAATAAGTAAAGGAAAGAAAGTTTATACTATTAAAATGTTGTGCAGGAAGCTGCTGATCTAGACCCAAGTGTAGGTCTAAAAGCTGCCATAAAACATGTTTTAAAAACTGACCATGAAAATTAGGCACAAAAGTGCGACCGATAAGAGAAAAGTAAATGAGAATATCAGCTCGAATCAGATTCGAAGTGAACTGCTCAGTAGCTACAGTAAAATGTCTGCAAGCAAAACATGCAAAAGAAAAACTAAGCAAACTAAAACAAAATAGACAAAGGTAAACAAAAGGACAGCATAATAAACTGAAGCAGGATAAACCACTGGCACCAGAGTCGTGGACTTATAATATATATCGGTAGAGGTATAGATAAAGTAAACGCATACACATAAAAAGTCCATGACTCTGGTGTCAGTGATCTATATCTAAAAGATTTTCCCCACCGATTAGCAATGTCTATGTTATTGCATTGAAATTTAAAAAAAAAAAAAAAAAAAAAAAATCTATATGGGTTGACTATTGGCATCTACCTGTCTGCTATCTATTATTATAAGACCATGGTGTGTAACCAATTCTACACCGTGTCATTTCAACCACACGAATTACCTACTAAAATGCATTCAATTGAAACCAAATATTTTGCAGTCCATAGATAAGATATTTTTCTATCCAAAATACATTTCTTCGATGGTTGATTTGAATACGCAACTACAAAAATCAAGAATGAATTCGGTATTTTAAAATACAGAGTTTTCCTCCACCCCCTAGCTTCCGGTTGACCTCGGGTCAAGTTAAAGCGTTTGTAAGCGCAAATTTCATTGGCTGAATAATTCACGCGAGAGTATTCCCGTACAGTAGACAATACGTTATTCTTTCCCGCTTAAACGCAAACAAAACGCAAACGCATGTCACTAAAATGTATTGAATGACAGCTTTTTACTATTTTTTAGTATTAATTTTAATCTCAATGGCAAACAATTTGGAGCCTAGTCAGACGCCTGGTTACCTGGTGTCTGATCAGCCTCCAAATGGTTTGCAAATGAAATAATAGTATTAGTATAAACGCGTTTATTTGGAAAGAATAACGTTTTCTGTACTTGACGTCATTCGCGCGAGCGTCTTCCCGCGCTTCTGTCAACTTGAATAAACTACTGATTACAGCGTCACATTGTGCACAATTGTGCTGAACTTATATTAATGCAAGACTTTAATAACTGCATGATTAACAATTTCAACCAAAAATCATGAGAACGATATATATTTACACATCTTTCCGGTATATACATTCTTTTTTCAATCAGCCAATCAAATCGCTCGTCGCAAACTTTACTTTCATTTCGTCTAAACCGGAAGCTAGGGGGTGGAGGAAATCCCTGTTTGGTAAAATACCGGCTTCAATCCTGATTCTTGTAGTTACGTATTCAAATCAACCGTCGAAGAAGTGTATTTTGGATAGAAAAATATCTTATCTATGGATTGCAAAAGATTTGGTTTGGATTGAATGCGTTTTAGATAGTTATTCTTGTGGTTGAAGTGACACGGTGTAGAATTGGTTACATACCATGGTCTTATAATAGTAGATAAGCAGACCGGTAGAAGCTCATCGTGATAGATCTATAAAAAATAATTATTTTTTTATTTTTTATTTTTTTGTTTGTTATTCCAATCCCATACGATAGACATTGCTAACGTTTGGGGGAACATCTTATAGATCAAGAATCTATATCTAATAGATCTTATAGTAAAAAATAGCAGACCGGTAGGTAGAGGCATATCTAGAGTCAACTCACATTTTTATTTTTATTTCCATTCCCATACAAAAGACGTTGCTAACAGAACGGAAAAAAGGTTCTACATCCAGAATCTAGTACATTTTTGTAGATAGAGACTATAGAGCGTACACATCAAGATTTCCGCCTTCATATATAGTATACATTACTTACCGGTAGATACAGTTCTAACCACTGACACCACATTCATAGACTTATTATGTCTCTGTGTGTATATAAGTAGTATACTTCGGACAGTTGGGGAGAATTGGGGCATTGGGGCATTTGGGGCATTGAGGCATTGGGGTATGATGACGTAACCAGACGTAGCCCCAGGCTATTTATCCAGACGGGGGATTGGGGCATTGGGGCATTTGGGGCATTGAGGCATTGGGGGATTATGACGTAACCAGACGTAGCCCCCGGTTTTTTAATCCGGACTGGGGGATTGGGGGATTGCGGCTATTTATCCAGACGGGGGATTGGGGGATTGCGGCTTTTTAATCCGGAAGGTTTTAATCCGGACTGGGGGATTGGGAGATTATTACGTAACCGGAGGTATCCCTCCGACTTTTTAATCCAGACTGGCGCCGTCCTAGCGCTCTACCACGTCATAGGGTATAACCTAGCGGAGACGGGGGATTGGGAGATTATTACGTAACCGGTCTCGGCCTCGAGCTTTTAATCCCGACTGGCGCCTTTCTACCGCGTCATTCGAACGGTTAGACTGCATAACTTCGCCTTTTAATCTTAGCCTCGGACTTTTTAATCCGGACTGGGGCGACGTCCTACTACGTCATTTTAACGTTCAGACTATCGGATATAAAAGTGAACGTTTCACGCGTATACTCGATCGACCTCTCTAACTCGCCTAAAAAACGAATAATCGAAAACAAACTAATCCGGACTGTATCCACCCGCAGACCTACGCCGTTATTTTAGTTTTAATAAAAGTCTTATCCTCTAACTATTAAGACTAGGATTATATAACATCGGTACAGTTTTAATTAGAGTTTTATCCTCTAGCCATTAACCTCATGAAAGTTTTAATCGAAGTTTGACGACAACGACAACAACAACGACGACTACAACAACAACAACAACAACAACAACAGAGGGATTTTACTTATCCCTTCTTTGAGGCCATTCATTTTTTAATTTTTGGTGGTTACGAAATGACTATTTCAACTTTTTAATCGGCTACGAAATGACCAAAAAATCGGTTACGAAATGACTTTTAGGTTTTGCGCGGTTACGAAATGACAAAAAATTCGGCTACTAAATGACTTATTTTACCGGTTACGAAATGACTCGGTTACGAAATGACTAGCTCCCCGTCTGGTTACGTCATAATGCCCCAATGCCTCAATGCCTCAAATGCCCCAATGCCCCAATTCTCCCCAACTGTCCGAAGTATACTACTTATATATATTCTTCTCTGTATGTATAACAAATAAAAATGCATCTAAATGTAAATACACACATATTATAAGTCCATGACTCTGGTGCCAATGGGGTAAACAAGTAGTTCTTGACGCCGCACCGGCCCTGTGGGACCTGTGGATATGTTTGCTAAAATGTATGGAAAAAGAAAAGAAAAGCAGGACCAACAACAGCCTTTTTTAAAATATAATCCTTTTAGTATTTTATTTCTCAACATCTTTTCTAAATGTACATGTACATTGCTTGAAACGAATTTCTATATTTAAAACTAAACTGATTGATAACACATTGCAATAAGATGCGGATTTTGTTTTGTTTTAATCCGAGTGAGAAACAGCTTGGAGCATGATCAGATACATAGCTACTCATCAACTCAGTGTTTTATCAGGTTCCAACCCGTTTGCACAGGACAAACATTATTTTAGCACAAACTCGCTTGTTGAGAATGAATAATGACTTTGTACTGTAAAAACGTTTTTGATAATTGATACAAACACAGTTAATCATATATGACAGGAACTCGCTTAAGTTGAACTTACCCGTATTTAGAAGTTATGCCACGTTTTAACTTTAAAAAACGGATAGTTTCGACTTATGCGAATTTATCTTCACGGAATACAACTGAAGAAATACCGATTTATTCGACTTAAGCGAGTTTAGGTTATCGATACTCTACTGTACAGTGGAGAATCTGTTATTCTTTCCCGTTTAAACGCAAACGTACGCAAACGCAAAGCGCTAAAACGTAGAAAAGTACAACTTTTTGACAATTCTGATAATTCATGTTTGTCATGGTGGCAAACAGTTTGGAGCCTGATCAGACGCCGGGTTACCCGGCGTCTGATCTGGCTCCAAACTGTTTGTATTGTAAATAATAGTTTTAGCGTAAACGCGTTTATTGGGAAAGAATAACAGATTCTCCACTGTACTACTATGAAAAGTGTGTTCACGCACCATCTCGTCAAATTTATTATTCTTTCTAATATAGACATGTTCTCATGTATAAAACATTTTATAGCATGTTTTGTACTTCGCATGAGTATATTTGTAAATCAATAGCAGCGATACAACGGTTATTGTTATTGACCAGAGATCAGAACAAACCAGAACAGAACAGAACATAGTGATACTATGCCAAACCAGACCAGACCAGACTGACCAGACAAGACCAGAGCAGTGGAGAAAACGTTATTCTTTCCCAATAAACGCGTTTACGCTAAAACTATTATTTCCATTGCAAACAGTTTAGAGCCAGATCAGACGCCGGGTAACCGGGCGTCTGATCTGGCTCCAAACTGTTTGCCACCAAGATAAACATGAATTACCAGAATTGTCAAAAAGTTTCACTTTTTCTACGTTTTAGTGATTTGCGTTTGCGTTTCGTTTCGTTTAAACGGAAAAGAATAACATTTTCTCCACTGTACCAGACAATGCAATGCAAAACTAGAACAGACAATGCCAGACCAGAACAGACTATGTAAGACCATATCTACTTCGTTTACAACGCATTAAATCAAAGGTGCTTGTATTGTATGTTGGTTAACTCTGTGTATAGATGTGTAGATCATTAAAAAAGGTATTTTAAGGTACAGTGGAGAAAACGTTATTCTTTCCCAATAAACGCGTTTACGCTAAAACCATTATTTCCATTGCAAACAGTTTGGAGCCAGATCAGACGCCGGGTAACCCGGTGTCTGATCAGGCTCCTAACTGTTTGCCACCAAGATAAACATAAATTATCAGAATTGTCCAGAAATTGTACTTTTCTACGTTTTAGTGCTTTGCGTTTGCGTACGTTTGCGTTTAAACGGGAAAGAATAACGTTTTCTCCACTGTAGAATATGGCACCTCTGTAGATGTATGATATTATTTCTTTTAATGAATGATATACATTTACAGAGGTAACATTCATTACCTCGTCCACCTCTTTACTTGTATACTTTACTTATCTCAAGTATGAAAAGCAATTGCAGACACATTAATATGACAAAATACACAGTCATTTAACATTTGACCGGCTAGCTCACCAGGTAGAGCAGTGAGATTTGTAAATTGCTGTGTCCTACAGCACGGTTTCGATTCTCGACCATGCTCTTTAACCAATTTATACAGTACTAAAACTTATTAAATTAAATTGATAATCGCAAGCGAATTGCCATCGAATTGCCATCGAATCGGGCGCTTCAAAAAACAAATCCTACGTTTGAATATTTTTACAGGAATGTTCCGAAGCGGTTGTGACACAAATGGAATCGAAAAAATTAACGAAGGCATATGCTAACATTTGTGAGATACACCATTCAAGAAAACTTACCCGAGGGTAAATTTAGTATTTTGAATCGCAAGTGAATTGACATCGAATTGTAAGCGAATTGCCATCGAATTGCAAGCGAATCGCAAAAATTGTTAATTTAATAAGGTTCAGTACTGTACCCAGTGGATTCTTCCATGTTTATATATTGGATTAGTCCATTTTTTATCAAAGGGATGCCTGGTCAAAATTTTAATTTGATTTTGTTTTATATTTTAATTCCTAATAGCAAACAGTGTAGACTTTGACCAGACGCCGCAGAATGCGGCGTCTGATCAGAGTCTACATAGTTTGCCCATGTCCCATATATGGGATCGTAGGCACACATGGGTTGTTAAATTGTTCTGTTTTGAAATGTATGCGCTTTTGAACGCAGAACTCCAGTGTGAAAAGAGCGCTATATACAGTTGAGAAAACGTTATTCTTTCCCAATAAACGCGTTTACGCTAAAACTATTATTTGCAGTGCAAACAGTTTGGAGCCAGATCAGACGCCGGGTAACCCGGCGTCTGATCAGGCTCCAAACTGTTTGCCACCAAGATAAACATGAAATATCAGAATTGTCCAAAAGTTGTTCTTTTCTACGTTTTAGCGCTTTGCGTTTGCGTACGTTTGCGTTTAAACGGGAAAGAATAACAGATTCTCCACTGTACAACTAGTTTAAACATAATTTTTAACATAAATCCTTTACCTTTGGTAATAAGTATGTGTTTATATAGGCACCTAATTTCAATTTATACAATGCTAGCTCAATCCCGTTTTCAGTCTCCTTAAGGAGTATAATTATTCTGTTTGATGCATAAATAAACAACATTATTGCCTGGTGATACAAACGTTAATGTCCCGATAAAGGTTACGCTATTAAACAAAAGGGAATAATATCCTTACATGTAACCCCGGTCTCTGCTCTACCCGGGTACACTTATTATTTGTAAACAGGTTGGATCCTTATCAGACCCCGCGTCAAGCGGCGTCTGATCTGGATCCAAACTGTTTGACACTCATTTCAATATAAAGGAAGAAATGGACGTTTTGATTACTTTTACTATTCAAAATCGCTTGGATTCAATAAAAACGTTTGTATTTCTGAGTTGTGATCTAAAATGGGACATGTTTTCTTCTTAAAACGTGTGTACAAATAAATGTTAAAGCCAAGCTGAAATAGCGCGACTTTTAAACAGCTGTTTGTTGCTATTGGATATGGAATGTGTGATTCGGATAAAAAGTAGTTCTTTACAATTCCTTTAATTAACTCGTTTTAACGGTAATTTTAAGCGAGAAAAATAATCAAGCACGACTTTTGGTAAAGACGGGGGATTCTATACCCTCGGTTTGTCTGTTCCTGTCGGGTCAGTCGGCCCTAAGCGATAGGAGAACTCCGTTCTGAAAGTCGGGGGCGCGATTCATTCTAACACAGAGAGATACGCCCCCACGCCTATCGAAAGGGAATCGGGTTAATATTCCCGAACCTGGACACGGAGAGCGACTCGCAAGGGTCCGGTGCGGCAACGCAAACGAACTCGGAGACGTCGGCGGGGGTCCCGGGAAGAGTTCTCTTTTCTTCATAAGGGACGAACTCCCTGGAATCGGCTTGCCCGGAGATAGGGACTGAGTGCCCGTAAAGCACCGCGGCTCTTGCGGTGTCCGGAGCGCCCCGTCGGCCCTTGAAAATCCGAGGGAGACAGTGTGATTCTCGTGCCAAGCCGTACCGATATCCGCAGCAGGTCTCCGAGGTGAACAGCCTCTAGTCGATAGAACAATGTAGGTAAGGGAAGTCGGCAAGTCAGATCCGTAACTTCGGGAAAAGGATTGGCTCTAAGGACTGGGCCGGTTGGTCTGGAGTACGAAGCGGGACTGGTACGGGCACCAGTTGGGCGAGGCCTCGCGGTCGAGCTCGAAGCGTTCGCTCAAGCCTTCCCGTGGAGTGCCTCAGCTTGCGGCGCGTCGCCTTGTGCGGCTGCGTCCGCTTCGTCCGGCGACTAACAGTCGACTTAGAACTGGCACGGACCAGGGGAATCCGACTGTCTAATTAAAACAAAGCTCGTTTCCGACTGGGAACAGACAAACCTCGGGTATAGAATTCCCCGTCTTTACCAAAAGCCGTGCTTGATTCTATTAATCTCACACCCCCTAGATTGTGCAAGACTTAGAACTCATATAATTAATACTTAGATCACGCGGCGTCTTATCAGGATCAAAACTGTTTGCCACTTGTTTTGAAATTAAATCAGTTATACTGCCTTAAACTAACTTTGAAACGATATTGCAGACAACAATATTGAAGTATACGACAATATGGCGGTGAAGGGGTAAAAACCTCACAACAAATTTGATCATGTAAGGGTAAACATTTTCAATAACATGCCATTTCGTTATTTTATTGCATTGGAGTTGTGTTTGCACAAATAGATAGACGAGACTAACAATTTGGCCACTGCAGGAGTTAACCTTTTTATCTGTGATTCACTTATCAAAACCACACGTAGTTCATATATATCATGCGTATCAATGCGGCTGTGATAATCAATTGTTTATAACATCAAATCTGTTTAAATATTTAAGAGAAATTAATATGCTCTGTGATATTGAAACGCATGGTGCAGTATATCTCCTCTAGGAATATTCTATATATTGTTTATTAAAATAAACAATATCCTACGACTGCATATTTGTCAGTATCATAATACATGTAACAACAACAACAATAAGGCTCATTTATTGTAAATGAGGCGAGAAGTTGACCACCCCTCTCCTTTATACAGTCGAACCATGTTATTTCGAACTCGTCTATGTCATATTAAATGTATTTTAAAGTTATAACGAGACCTAAACACGTTTTAACTTTGAAATACGGGCGTGTTCGATTTTAGTTAGCCCTAGTTGATGGCAGTCACTGAAGAAATGCGAGTTAATTCGACTTTTGTGTGATCGACTGTTTCTTGTTTCCTTTGTTTGGACATATGGCTGAAATCAAGCTCACGTAAGAGCTTTCGACTGTACTTTTGAGCTTTCTTTAAGAAGTCACCTGTTTTAAAGTAGGACAGATTTCCTGTGACCCAGCTATCAGTAAAGAATAGAAGCACAAAAAGTTTTTTTCTTAAAGGAAGATATTATTAAAGAAAACAGTGTAGATCGTAATACAGTGGAGAATGTGTTATTCTTTCCCAATAAACGCGTTTACGCTAAAACTATTATTTGCAGTGCAAACAGTTTGAAGCCAGATCAGACGCCGGGTAACCCGGCGTCTGATCAGGCTCCAAACTGTTTGCCACCAAGATAAACATGAATTATCAGAATTGTCAAAAAGTTGTAATTTTCTACGTTTTAGTGTTTTGCGTTTGCGTACGTTTGCGTTTAAACGGGAAAGAATAACAGATTATCCACTGTATTGAAGAACACAGTGTAGACCGTAATAAGAAGGTGTGTAACGCGGCGACTGATCAGGGTCTATACTGTTTACCAATATCCTCTTTAATAGACACTAGAGTTAAACGGCTTAATAGTCAAATGGACAACATGTACAATTAATTAGAAATTGGATTTGTCCATATAAAGTACAGTCGAACTTCGATATCTCGAACTCGGTTAAATCGAACATACCCGTATTTCAAAGTTAAAACGTGGCTCAGCCACGTTTTAACTTTGAAATATGGGTATTTTCGACCTAACCGAACATGAAATCATCCAGTTCATGTGTCGAACTATCGGATAGTCGAGTTAAGCGAGTTCGAGATATCGAAGTCGACTGTAGTTTGGGTGAATGAGAAACTAGTGGTTTGCATGCTCCAGAGTGAGACTTTACCAAAACAAACTGTAAGCTACGTCATGGAGAAAGAATACACATTTTATGGTTAAGTGTTTCAAACAATAAACCAGTTTAAGATGCTTATAACATAGCTTTTTGTCCCGAAACATTCGGTTTGTGTTCTTTCCGTGTATACAACATGGACTGCTGGAGAATATACAGTAAAAACATTCTATACCGGAACCTCTAAAACACCGGAATTCTCTCTAAACCAGATAAAAACTTTGGTCCCGTTTCCCTCCCCTTTTTACGCCTTTTATTTATTCCTTCAATGAAGAAAATACATTCATGAACATATATCATCAGAAAATTTTTCTATAGTCTAGCAGATGATAGCTTAAAGCAGGTTATAAGTAAAGCAGAATGCGCCTTTAGGCGCATTCTGCTTTACTTTCAACCTGTTTTCAGTGGTCAGCTACCTTCCATACTAGAAACAAGTTATGGGTTAAAACTCCTCTTAACCGGAAACCCCTCTAACCCGGATGTTTTTGTTGTCCCCACACATGTCCGGTTTAGAGGGGGTTCACTGTATCTTAAGCAGAGAAATTACATAGGATAAAGTGATATTTCCCTGCTTTAGCAGGTGCCATAAGGTACATGTAGTAGAACACAAGTCATGTCACTAAAGCCATTAGAATTGTTTTATATGTCACACAACCAGCTGTTTCTTTGCATTTTCATATTATGCATGAATATATCGTTTTGGAGTAAAAATAGAGTAACATCTGTGTTTGGAATAAAAATCGACATATCTCGACCTGGAATATGAATTTTTTTAAATTATATATGAAAGCCGATTTAGTGACCTATGCTACGATTTGTTTTGCAGTAACATTGCAAATTGTAGTAAATACTACAAAGTGAGTTACTACATGTACACTTTGCATTGAACCTCCCAACATACCGGTAGATTTGTGGTAACGCATTTAACCCTTTCCCTTATAGAAGCGACTTTTAGCACATGCATTTTATTCATCCGCTGAAGAAAATAGTTCCAATATAAACCGTAATGAATATGTGTCATATTTAATACTTTCCATATTCTAGCTGGTAAAAGCTTAAAGCAGGCTGAAAGTAAAACAGAATGCGCGATATGGCGCATTCTGCTTTACTTTCAACCTGTTTTAAGTAGTCACCTATTTTCAAAACTATAAACAGCCTATGGGGTAATGGGTTAAAAGCATAGTGTAACAATGCAAAGTGTAGTAATTACTACAATTTGCAACGTTGATACAAATACAAATTTACAAAACGGCTCTTACAGTCGTCTCTTCTGTATAACTTGAATCCTATTTAAGCGCTATTCCAATAAGCATGACTGAAAGAATACGTTATCAGTAAGGTCTTAGACGAACAACTGATTGTAGAAAAATGCAGTCCATTCGAGTCTAATCCGATGCAGAAGAAACACTCAAAGTCTTCTTGACTGTTGTTAGAAGCAAACAACACGTAATTAAACACGAACGTGTGACTTTATTTATGCATGATGGGTGATAATTTCGTACAGTGGGGAGACGTTGTCTGTGTAAACAAAACAAGAACACGAATACAGTAGAGAACAGAATGGTTAACTGATAAGTTCTTGAAAACAAAGGTCGATTTATAGAAATGAGCCGTGCCATGACAAAATCTGCCTTATTTTATTAAAAACAGTGTAGATTAAGACCAGCCGCCGTGTCTTTGGCGCGGCGGCTGGTCTTGATCTGCACTGTTTGACACCCACATGCGTCTAACGCTTTTAATGTACAGTGGAGAATCTGTTATTCTTTCCCAATAAACGCGTTTACGCTAAAACTATTATTTGCAGTGCAAACAGTTTGGAGCCAGATCAGACGCCGGGTAACCCGGCGTCTGATCAGGCTCCAAACTATTTGCCACCAAGATAAACATGAATTATCAGAATTGTCCAAAAGTTGTTCTTTTCTACGTTTTAGTGTTTTGCGTTTGCGTACGTTTGCGTTTAAACGGGAAAGAATAACAGATTCTCCACTGTAATTGGTTAAGATACTGAGCCTGGGATGACAATGTTTCTTGGTACATGTATGTAAAATGTTGCGATTCATAAGACTAGTTTTATCATGACGCGGCTCAAATATTAGAAGCAAGCAGTTAGGATTCAGATAAGATACCCACTTACCCTACCTTGTAATTGTACGAACCTCTGTAAGTTGACTAAGACATTGGAAACATTAATAAAGATGGGGAAGAAAATCCTTCACAAAAACCGGGTTTTTGAAACAATAACTTTTATTGTAAACAGACTGGGACCATTGCAGAGGTAGGGTAACCTGGCGTTTGATAAGACTTAATTTCAAATACATGTATTAGAAACTTTAAAACTATATCGTTGTTTTACTTTCGGTCGCATTGCGGTTAAGTTCAGTTTCATTTAACCCATAACTCAGATTATAGCTTAAAGCAGATTGAAAATAAAGTAGAGTGCGCCGTAAAGAGCATTCTGTCCTACTTTCAATCTGTTTTAAGTGGTCACCTACAGTGGAGAAAACGTTATTCTTTCCCAATAAATGCGTTTACGCTAAAACTATTATTTGCAGTGCAAACATTTTGGAGCCAGATCAGACGCCGGGTAACCCGGCGTCTGATCAGGCTCCAAAATGTTTGTCACCAGGATAAACATGAATGATCAGAATTGTCCAAAAGTTGCACTTTTCTACGTTTTATAGCTTTGCGTTTGCGTACTTTTGCGTTGAAACGGGAAATAATAACGTTTTCTCCACTGTATCTTAAAAAAGCTATGAACAGGCTATGGAGTAAAGGGTTAAACGGGAAATGATAACGTCTTCCCCACTGTAAGTAATAAGATGACACTCATTGAGTCCATACAACTGGAACTTGCCAACAGAAAAGAGCAGCGAATCATTCATGAGATGGTATTTGTATGTGAACGTCCTACAATGTATAAGAACGAAGGCCCGCATAGAATCCATTTTTGAATATTATGTTTTTGAGAAATATATATTCTCCCCAATGGCATCCTGTGTTGGAATTTCAAGAGTAGGTCAAAAGGTCAAGGTCACAATGTCAATAATGTTTGTATTGTTGTCAAGCCTTGGTGCAGGGAACCGGAACATATATTGTAACTACAAAGTCTGTTTCATACATTGTTCCAATAATAAATTCAACAATTTTCATTCGGATCCAGATCAGACGCGGCGTATTTTTATATTTTATTAATATCTATAAATGACATTGACACTTGCCTGACATAACTGGCATAGTGCTAAGTGCAAACGTTTTAAGTATAGGTTAGTGTCTATTAGTCGATTTTAACAAAAATTAAAAGTCAAGCTAGGGGCACCCGAGCGACTTTTAATCTTTTGTTAAAATAGAGTAATAGACACTAACAAATTTAGTGGTTGAAATTATTTTTTTGGTACCGACAAAGAGCTATACCGTCAATTGGAAGTAACAAAACGTTTGTTCTTCCAGAAACACCCTTTTTAAATAGTACCGACAATGAGATGTCAAAGGAAATGGACATAGGCCGCACCCAAGGATACATCTGGGAACCAACCCAAATACGCATGCGCAGGATTATATTTTTTAGTCGTTGGTTAGTGTTTGATAGTACTGACTTACAAAAATTAATCCTCGAATTTTTTTCAAAAATACTCAACTCTCATTGGTCAAAAAAAAATTTCAACCACTAAGTGACAATTGAGAAGATAAAACAAGAAAATCTCATAATGAAAACCAGCTGCAGACAGTTGTATGTTGCCGACAAGATCAACACGGATGAAAAGGTAAGCAGAGTATTGAGCGAAATTGTCCATCAAACAAGAATTAAGTATCATTACACGTGCATAATTGACAACGATTGTTCTTCTTTGATATTCATAGCTCGGAACAACAGATCAATGGCAGCGGTGTTGACCTTTTAACAGTTGAGAAGACGTTATTTTTTCCCGTTTATCCCTTTCTCTCTTAATGACGCAAAAAGCGCGTTTGTAAACAGTTTGGATCCTGATCAGACGCCGCGTCACGCGGCGTCTGATCAGGATACAAACTGTTTACCACTCACTATATCACGAATAATCAAAATTTGCGAAAAATTGTCTTTTTCTACGTTTTATTGCGATTGGATTGCGTTTTGTTTCCGTTTAAACGGGAAATAATAACGTTTTCTCCATTGATGTACTTTATATAGTCATACTGTTACAGTGGAGAAAACGTTATTCTTTTCCGTTTAAACGCAAACGTACGCATACGCAAAGCACTAAAACGTAGAAAACGTCAATTTTAGACATTTCTAACAATTCATTTTTATCTGAGTGGCAAACAGTTTGGAGCCTGATCAGACGCCGGGTTACCCGGCGTCTGATCTTGCTCCTAACTGTTTGCACTGCAAATAATAGTTTTAGCGTAAACGCGTTTATTGGGAAAGAATAACACATTCTCCACTGTAGCAAACGCATTCATAGTGCCGACATTGTTTTATGTATAAGTTGTTAGTGTTTTTCTTCTGACCTGTCCAAGTTATTTTTAGATTGGAACATTGTAAAACTTTAAAAGGGATGAGTTTTCTCTACAGCCAGTTAGAGATATTGATAGCTGTAATTTATGTGCGTATTGTACAGTAGAAGATACATAATTATTCACGTTTAAACGAAAACGCAATGCACTAAACTGTGCAAATGCTTTTAGAAATTTTAACTATATTTTTAATTTGAGTAGCAAACAGGTTGGAGCCTGATCAGACGCCGGGTTACCCGGCGTCTGATCTGGCTCCAACCTGTTTGCAATGGAAATAATAGTTTTAGTATATAAATGCCTTTATTGGCAAAGAATAAAATATCAGTAAAGTTATCGCCGCGGTCTCGTGCTGCATGAGGATCATACATATCTCAAGTAGGAAAGTGTACGATTATATATTCAAAGTAACCTTGCTTCCCTATTCACCACTTTTAACTATTCTGTTCTAAAAATAACTCGGACAAGTCATAAAAGTCGGACAATAAAACATTCGAAAATCAAACGTACAGTGAAGAATACGCTACTTTCAACCTGCTTAAGTGTTCATCTGTCTTCCAAACTAGAAGCAGGACATTATTGCATGGATAGAATATCTAAATATACTAAGTAAACCAGCATTGTTTTGAATGACCGTAAAAATGGTGTTTTTATTAAATGTTGCACCAGCTTCTAAAGGTGGTATGATCTGGTAGCTATGGCAGAAAGGTTTAAGTTTGCCAAAAAAAAACCCGGAAAACAATGTTGTTATTTCCTGTTTAATAAAATAGTGTACGTGTTTATAATGTTCGTAGAGGCTGATTGGATTTATGCATGACTGAACTAAAATTAAATATATCTATCATATCTAACACGTGTGGAACGAAATGTTATCATATTGAACGTACAGCGGAGAAAACGTTATTCTTTCCCATTTAAACGCAAACGCAAAGCACTAAAACGAAGAAAAGTACAACTTTTGGACAATCCTTATAATTTATGTTTATCTTGGTGGCAAACAGTTTGGAGCCTGATCAGACGCCGTGTTACCCGGCGTCTGATCTGGCTCCAAACTGTTTGCTCTGTAAATAATAGTTTTAGCATAAACGCGTTTATTGGGAAAGAATAACGATTTCTCCACTGTATGTCAAAGGGCATTTCAACCTATTGATCTTTCAGGGCTGCCACCATTCCGGATTTTCCGCCTTAAGGCGGATTCCGCTTTACATTCAACCTGCTTTAAGTAATCGCGATTAAAAAAATGAAAAAATGCGAAATCTTAGGATTGTTCATGATCAACTTATGGTAGCCCGTTAGAAGCAGCATTTGAAATCTGTTACTATAAAATCTGTCTACGACTAAGCGGAATATATAGTGCAGAAGAATAAAGTCAAGTGTAAACGAAACGAAACGCAAATACCATGCCATGAAATGAAAAATAACATGATACATGATAGCTTGTTTTGAAAATTAGACACATTATATGTACCAGTATTCCGATCGGAGTGGCAAACAGTTTGGAGCTTGCTCGGCCTAAAATGCTTGAAATGAGAAGAACTGCTTCAGCGTTAATGGAGGAAGAACAATGTCTTAAACTCTTCCAGGGCTGCCATAAGTTGACATAAAAAATCCTAAGATTTCCAAATTTGCATTTTTAAGTGCGATTTTACGAATCGTACCTTTACCCTACAGTCTGTGTCTAGTTGTGTTGACACGTGGCTGCTTAAAGCAGGTTGAAGGTTAAGCAGAATGCGCCTTAAGGCGCATTCCGCTTTATTTTCAGCCTACTTTAAGCTAACATGTACTAGCAAAAAATCCGAAGATTTAGGAAAAATCCGGAGGAATGGTAGCCCTGCTCACTGCAAGTGAGCAAAAGTGGCATTCTTTTTCAAGATCTAAAACTACCTTAAACTCATGGGACATGAGAAATAAAATCGCATATTATGTCAAGAGAATTTCTGCAAATGTACGTAATTTAGTACAGCATATTGAAATAACATGCCTGTAAGATTAAGTGTAGTTATGCAAATACGGCCCACGTCGGCGCTCTGAAGTTTCGAATTCCCATGTTTGCTGTTGTTCTTCCGACCTGTTTGCCACCGAAATATCCATTAATCATTATTTATTACTTTGCTTTTCATAACTGGCTATGTAAGCGGAAACACCATTCTCAAATAGCCTGGACTAGGAAAGGAAAAGGAATAAATAATGCATTTATTATCAATCTGATATTGACAGTAACGACTATGGTGGGCAAGTCTAACATGAAACAAGCATATCAATATCTCATCTTGAGAAAAGGCGTTGCTTAATAACGGACAAATGTAATGAAAAAAGTAATTTGGAACCCCCCACATTACGGTTTTCATTCACTGATTATTTGACCGTCTTAGACAATTGTAATTGATAGTTGTTTTTAATGAGCTTGATATATCGATATCGATTTGAGCCGTGCCGTGAGAAAACCCGACTCATTACATTCCAAACAGTGTAGATCCAAGGCCAGCCGCCTCGTCAATTCCCTTGATCCATACTGTTGGACACCCACATGTATCTAAAACATTTCATGTGGCTTTATTTCGCCGCTGTATTATATACAGTATTTAGCAGTGTATACAGTGGAGAATCTGTTATTCTTTCCCGTTTAAACGCAAACGTACGCAAACGCAAAACGCTAAAACGTAGAAAAGAACAACTTTTGGACAATTCTGATATTACTTGTTTATTTTGGTGGCAAACAGTTTAGAGCCTGATCAGACGCCGGGTTACCCGGCGTCTGATCTGGCTCCAAACTGTTTGTACTGCAAATAATAGTTTTAGCGTAAACGCGTTTATTGGGAAAGAATAACAGATTCTCCACTGTACCAAAGTCCGATGCAGTGCCTGGGATGACACCGGTGCTTGGTCTGTACAATATTGCAATGTAATAAGGCTGCTTTTTTCATGGCACGACTCATTTACTGTTTCTGGAATCAGAATGCGAGATGAGTAAGACGTCTCATTCTGATTGAGAAAACAGACAGGCTTGCATTGAGTGACCACTGTAGAGAAATATCAGTGGAGAAGACGTTATTCTTTCCCGTTTAAACGCAATCGTACGCAAACGCAAAACACTAAAACGTAGAAAAGTACAGCTTTTTGACAATTCTGATAATTCATGTTTATCTTGGTGGCAAACAGTTTGGAGCCTGATCAGACGCCGGGTTACCCGGCGTCTGATCTGGCTCCAAACTGTTTGCAATGGAAATACATGTAATAGTTTTAGCGTAAACGCGTTTATTGGGAAAGAATAACACATTCTCCACTGTATTCTTTCCCGTTTAAAATACCCGCAAACGCATTGCAAAACATGCATAAAATGACTATTAGTTGACAAGTTGGCTTTTTCAATCTAAATTTGAGTGGCAAACAGTTTTGAGCCAGATCAGACACCGGATTACCCGATGTCTGATCTAGCTCCAAACTCTTTGCAACGGAAATATACATATTTAGCGTATACTTGTTTATTGGGAAAGAAAAATGTCTTCTCCACTGTATACATGTAGTGTCAAGTCTTCCAGATAGCTGGATATTCCTGCATTATTTTTGTTCTGCATTAGGTAGAGCGCACGTAATATTACCTATCAAATATCGGTAAAATTCGGTATACTTCGTTGAGTGATCGGCCATTTTTGTCAACTGACGGTCCGTGCCGAACCAAGTTCGAGTTCTTTCAGTTGATGAGAATGACTGATTGCTATACGTAGAGCATCGACTTAACTCTTTGCATGCTGGGTAATATTTTGGTCTGCAACACTTTGTCGTCTGCTATTGTTCTAAAATTAGAATTTTCCAAAATTTCTTTAAAATTAAGTGTCAGAATAGCAAACAGTTTTGATCCTGATGAGACGCCGCATAATGCGGCGTCTCATCTGGATCCAATCTGTTTGCAGAGATAATCACTATGGCAGGTATATCCGCCGCTAGCGTGCAAAGAGTTAATGAGATTACTCTCGGCCTTTGTATGACGCCCGTTGTTCTCAATAGGCATAAAAGTAACTATACAATCGTTAGGCATGTGACAAAGCCATCTCATTCTGTCATTCTTGACTGTGATAAAGGTTGTAAAATTGGGAATCAAACGTTTAAAAGTTGTTAAGTTATTATGGGTTTAATTACATTTTCAACGAAGACTCTCCTGTTGACCCAAATAGTTTCCCTTTTGTTTTTGAATATAGAGTCATCGCCCAGATAGCAGAGCGACGTTGGCCCAACGTTGGGTATTGGTCGGCATATTGGCACAACGTTGGCGTTGGCATGTTAACGTTGGTCCAACGTTGGGCCAACGTTGTACATCCAAGCATCTTTCCTACATAGTCAGCGTTGGCTGAAGTTCGTTGGCCCAATGTTGCGCCAACCATAAACACAAAATTTGATAGAGATCTTAAAACTGATTTTATCAAATATGTAGTCCCATTATATTTTAAAAGCAAAACTACATTGGGCAAACGTCATTTACTAACGTTGGCCCAACGAAGTAAACAACGTTGGGCCAACGTTGGGCCAACGTCGGAATGTTATCTGAGCGGTACAGAAATGGGCTGGCACTATAGAACGAAGTACAGTGCTAAGCAACTTTAGACTAACAATAAAGAAACTGTACATTTGGTTTGTGGGACGTTTGATATACTTATAAGTAGAAACCATTGACAAATTTGGTATAAAATATCGCAAAACTGTATTGGCTAAACGACGGTGTATGGTCAATATATGTCTATGGTTTGTATTTATAAGTATAACAAAAGTCCCTCAAATCAAATGTACAGTTTATTAGATCGTGTTAGTTTATAGTTGCTAAGCACTGTACTTCGTTCTATAGTTGCAGCCCATTCTGAAAGATGCCAAATTAAGGGCATCAGCGATGATTGTTGGTAGACATTTTCTTGTCTTTTACATGATTTTTTGAAAAGGCACACACAAACTATCCATTTTTTTTAAAATGCTGATGCTAGCGATGATTGAGCCATGGTTAATTGGATTAATTCTAGTGAGATTTGCATAGTTAATTATTTGTTCTAGAATCGGTTTCAATTAATAATGCTGCTAATCAATACTACAAACACTGGGTCTCATGAAATATTAATATAATCCTCGCTGACCTTCTCAATACCGTCTGATACCGTGCTCATACCCTGTAACCCTGTCAAGAGCATGTGAACAAATAGTATCGGGTTCCCTTGCCGTTGGCTGCTTAAAACAATATGAAAGTAAAGCAGAAAGCTCCTGCAGGAGCTTTCTGCTTTACTTTCATCTTATTTTAAGACGTAACCAATCTTCAACTACACAATTGTGTCTTATTTATGTGGTCGTAAAATAGCAGTGTTATTGTTTTATTTTATTAATCCAACTAATATTGATTCGTCTTAGATACAGATGATAAACAGTTCATGGAAATGCGACCGTTTAAATCTTGTTCATTAGAACATCGATCATAGAAAAAAGAAATAAACAAGAGCCGTATACGGCCCTAAATCGCTCACCTGGAGCCATTGATGTAAATGTAACATATCTCGGAAAGCTGAGAAATTATGACAATATTATTGTGCCATTTGCTGATTGGATGATGCTGAGTGTCAAATAGCTAAGCTCAGGGTACTGTGGTTTCAGAAGATTTTTTAAGTTTTTATTGAAAAAATCTATATTTAGCTCCTGTGACCTAGTTATGCAACGGACCGGAAACATTTGAACAATATTGGTTAAGTACCTCTACAAGTACACCATGTCAAATATCAAAGCTCTAGCCATATTAGTTTCAGAGATGAAGAGGTTTGAAGATTTCACTATATAACTCTTTGTAAAATTTGTGACCCCCGGGGAGGGGTCATTTTTGACCCCAGGGACATAATTTGAACAATCTTGATAGAGGACCTATAGATGATGCTTTGTGCCAGATAGCTAAGCTCAGGGTACTTTGGTTTAAGAGAAGAAGATTTTTTAAGTTTTTATTAAAAAAATCTATTTTTAGCCCCTGTGACCTAGATATGCAACGGACCAGAAACATTTGAACATTATTGGTTAAGTACCTCTAGAAATTACACCATACCAAATATCAAAGCTCTAGCCATATTAGTTCAAGAGATGAAGAGGTTTGAAGATTTCGCTATATAACACTATGTAAATTTGTGACCCCCGGGGCGGAGCCATTTTTGACCCCAGGGACATAATTTGAACAATCTTGATAGAGGACCTATAGATGATGCTTTTTGCAAAATATCTAAGCTCAGCGTACTGTGGTTTCAGAGAAGAAGATTTTTTAAGTTTTAATTGAAAGAAATCTATTTTTAGCTCCTGTGACCTAGATATGCAACGGACCGGAAACATTTGAACAATATTTGTAAAGTAACTCTAGATATTACACCATGCCAAATATCAAAGCTCTAGCCATATTAGTTTCAAAGGAGAAGATGTTTGAAGATTTCACTATATAACTCTTTGTAATTTTGTGACCCCCGGGGCGGGGCCATTTTTGACCCCAGGGACATAATTTGAACAATCTTGATAGAAGACCTGTAGATGATGCTTTGTGCCAAATATCTAAGCTCAGGGTACTGTGGTTTCAGAGAAGAAGATTTTTTAAGTTTTCATTGCAAAAATCTATTTTTAGCTCCTGTGACCTAGATATGCAACGGACCGAAAAAATCCATATTCAATCAGCTGCTTAAAACCATAATATGCAAGGCTTCAACTGTTTGCTATACAAGAACCCCATGTTACAAAAATATCCTGAACAGTTATGTAATTAAACTTCTTTTATAAATTTAAAACTATAGTAAAAAATGAAACTTCAACCCCTGAGCAGCAAATGATCATAGCTACATTACATTTTTGAAGTATTTAAGTCACTATTCTTATGTGCGTAATTCAAACCATTTAATAAATAGAGGATCTTACACGAGTGCTCATTAATTATCATTTTTAATAAACGAGTTGACTAAAACAATATTACGCGAGCCTTGGCGAGCGTTATATTTATTTTAGTCAACGAGTTTATTAAGATTGATAAATAATGAGCACGAATGTTAGATCCTATTTATCACATAAACATTTAAAAACCCTTTTAAGTCAACTGAATCCGTAGTCTTTTGTCTCTCCGCCATATATATTTTCCGCCTAAACTTTACGTTGTTTACAGTAACGCTATGGCAAATGACGTCAGTTGGCGCGCCGCTTCATGCAGCGCTCGTGGACGAACAGGTAGGGCCTGAGCCCAAATATTGACATTTCACTATAGTTTATTGAATGGCTTTATAACACTCCCAGAGTCGGTTTTATGTGATAAATGAAGTTTAAAATACGGCAAGTAATTGAGCATTTCTTATGTTAAAAGGCAAATTATTCCAAATCATCATTCCAGAATAGGAAAGCAACCTCCTGAAAAATTCAAACCTTTGTCTTGCAGAATATAACTGAGAACTTCAAGATAACCTTAAAATCCTATCATACACACTTGACTTTAGTGCCAACAAATCATTTAAATAAGCAGGTGACAAACTATTGAATATTTTGAACAGTAGAGTAGCTTTTTGAAATTGATATCCTTCCGGAAATATCATCAATTTAAGTTCTATGAATAGATCTGAAGAATGTGCAGTTTTGTTTTTATTAAGGATACATTCAACCTTCTTTAAGTGACACTCTATTGATTTAAAACAACAAACAACAACTATAAACAGACTCTGGGGGTAACGGGTTGAATCAAATGTTAAGTAAGAAGTGGTCAACACTCGTTTTATCGTAAGTCCTTTTCAAACTTTTAGCGATAATAATTTTTTTCACTTGGTTATACACCACCTTAGATTATTTCGGTAAAAAGTGTACATTACATGGCAAAACACAATTACAGCAAACGTATAAAGATCCATATAATGCGCACTAGGCACAAGGATAACACAAAAAAGGAAAATATCATCCTGATTTCCATTGTAGTCATTTTAGTGGCACGACATAGGGAGTCACGGGTTTACTATAAATAAATAGCAGAGCTAATATCTTAAATTAATAGAATTACAGAAATATCATTGTAATCGATGTTAAGCTCAAACTTTGTCAATTTCAGAATGACAAGACCGTGTTCACAAATTAAAATAGCAGAGTATCAGTATCAGATTAATTCATAAGAATAAAGTTTAAGTGAAACAAACCTATCTAAATAAGACTATAATTTTTATAATAATATACACATTGTATTTATGCGTAACTGGGGTTCAAAAGGTTAACGTTCCGGTGCGTGACCTTGCAGATTGTTTTGGCAAGGCTTCACACTGGAACATGAAATTTGATTTGATAATTTGATTTTATTTTACATGCTAGTTAATTTTTGCTCTCTGTCTTTTGTTTCTTATCGGAAAGGCAAAACGCGTTGGTAAATTTGGGATACAAAGAACGGTAATGTTGTCGGCATACTCACATGAAAGTGTAGTGTATATATGTGAGGTACCGGATGAGTATACCATGGAATATTTTAGTAATATACTTGTATATGTAGTATATAGTATACCCAGACATGGTTAATAACTATAATAAATATATTTCTATGTAATTCCTAACAGGTAAAACGCGCACATGCTTCTACATACATTTTTTGAAAGAAAAACACACAAGAACTGACGTCTACGCCTTCAGAGCATTAAATAGATACTTTAACCCTTTCCCACATAGCATATCTCTAGTATTGAATATAGGTGTCCACTTAAAGCAGGTTGAAAGTAAAGCAGAATGCGCTTTAAGCGCATTCTGCTTTACTTTCAGACTGCTTTAAGCTATCATCTGCTAGAATATAGAAAATATTTTGTATTATACGTATTTATGAATGTATAAATTGGAACTATTTTCTTCAGGGCAAGAATAAACTGAATGCGCTAAAAGGCGCTTCTATGGGGGAAAGGGTTAACCCATCTGGTACACACAATCCGAAAACATCTGGTGCGCAAAGTAGAAAAGTATAAGTTTTTTTTACATCGAATTTTTTTTAAAATCATGATACGGTCTCTTGTACGCAATTTTCACAACAAACTTCATATAAATTGATGTAAAGATAACTCCTTAAGTAAATATTTCAAAAGCTTTGTTTCATTTTCCTCTCGTATACATTGCTAACATACCATTTGCCTTTGACTACATGTTTGTTTTGCATGATTTGTATGCTTGTGTATTGGTGGGCCTCTGGCCTTATGTATTATGAAATATATCTATCTACAGCGCTCCCTCTCTACAACGCCCCTCCCAACAACGACTCCCTCCTTAAAACGACACTCGCCGTAATTCCCTTAACGAGATAATTAATTCTAACTCTTTTACGTCTGCAATATCGTCTGCTTAAGATTTGCATCTGCTAATTTCTCTCACAGTTACATATAAGTGGAGATTTTGATAGAATACATACGTATATTGACCAGTGACAAACAGCTTGAACCCTGATCAGACGCCGCGTAACGCGGCGTCTGATCTGGATCCAAGCTGTTTGCAAATGTAAGCCAAGTCTTAATTGTCCCTCTCTATAACGGCTCACTCCGAACAATACACATACTCTGTGTCTCCCATTGGATGTCGTTGTAGAGAGGGAGCACTGTATCTACATTGAAAAAGCAAACGAATAAAAAGAAATAAATACGAAAGACTCAAGCAGGAAACGTAACACAAACAATACACCCATCTCTCAAGCAGAACACACACACACAGTCATACCACAACAAACACACACACGCAATACCATTCCTTCATCTAAACACTAAATAGAAAACAACACGCAAGACAAACATAAAGCAAAGTGAATATAGGAGCCCGCCTTGGTACGGTCAGTAGCAATAAAAAAACCCTGATATTTATACATGAGTATTTTCCACCAAGTAAAGAAGAATGTTTTTGAACGTATTCTTTATCTAACAAGAATCTTTTGACATCAAATATGAATTGAGTTGAGGATTTATTTACTGTTAACCCTTTCGCTGCCGTGACGTCATCAATTTTAAATAATGTCGTCTGCTTTTATTTCTTAAATTTTAATTTTTGCTATTTTGACTGAAGAAATATTGAAATGAGTGTCAAACTGTTTGGATCCTGATCAGACGCCGCGTAACGCGGCGTCTGATCAGGATCCAAACTGTTTGCAAAAAAACTGTTGTGCTCGGGGTAAGGCAATGAAGGGGTTAAAGTCTGGGGAAAACCATTCTACAAATGAACACACCTGAAAAGAAATGACTTCTTACCATGAAAGCTGTTGAATTTAGGGATGGCATAGCGTAACAGTAAAGGTTGAAGAGAACGAACAATTCTTGAACGGCAACTGCTCTCATGTTTTCTTAATGATGTTTTTCGTTAGTAAAAACAATAGTTTACATTTCAAATTTAAATTAAACTCATTATTCATATGTAAAGCATGCTCTTTTATTCAATAACGCAATTTAAAACTTTTGCAGAATTTTGAGAAAAAAAGTGATATTTTATCTATTTTACCAATGCATCTGCATTTGAATTAACCTGTGTAAGTCACATTAAAAAATGTAGTATGGGCCTCAAGATACAACTCCTGAAAATGTTGTTGAAACTGTGGAAAGTTATAAAGTGTCTTGAGAAATGGTGATAGGGTCCATGTATCGGTTCCTATAAAAATTATACCTTAGATGCTTAGCAAACTTTAAGTAGTATATTAATACAAACGCTTTAGCCATCTATAATGTGATCCTCATATCAATATAAATGATCCTTATACGGCAGAGCGGTTTTCAGAAGACCCTGGGTGTACAGGGTGTAGTTAAGTGTATACAAGTGTACATGTACACTCGTAGATGTGTGTTCATGTATGCATTAATAGTTATGCGTGTATGCAGGTGCATGGGTGTAGGTTGATAGTATTACATATAGGTGTACAATGTATATATTTAGAATTCTGTACAGTGTGATAAAAAAGAATTTCTGATAGGATTTGGCCCCTTCAATATTTTAACCATTGTTCTATAGCATTGGAAGCAGTTTGGATACCGACCAGACGCGGAGTTACCCGGTGTTAGATCAGGATCCAAATGGCTGACACTCACATAGACGTTTCTGCCCCTGTTGCAGCTACATAGCCCTTAACGTCATATATCAAACAAGATGAAACTCTTTTAAATAATTAAGTCATATCAGTGAAGGGAAAAATATCCTGTACTTTGTGTAACAATAGATTTAAGTCAACTCTGTACGATCCTTCGATTTTTACTTTAGTCTTTATGGAGGAATTCTCTTTATTCTTCAACATTCATACCTCTTACAATATCACTATCCTTTATCTTTTATGTTCTCATTTCACTCTTGGTTTGCAACAGAACATACATAATGGTCGTATGAAATCTCCCCAATATCGTACACATTAGCATTAAAATCTGCACATTTAATGTAAAAGGCTTACATGACCCATCTAAACGACAACAGCTATGGTTAAAACTAAACAAATACTCTATATGCCTACTACAAGAATTACATTGTGAGGAATTATCTTATGATAAATGGAAAAAAGACTGGGGGGATGAATTATTTTTAAGCGGTAATAGTACAAATAGTACGGGGGTGGGCATCCTAATCAATTCTAAGTTAACATATACAGTACAAGAATATAACAACATTATAGAGAACTATCACATAATCAAGATAATGAAACCCTATTAAATAAACTTAAAGAAAATCGGAATTAGATGACTTAACCAAAGAGTAAACTAAAGGAATCTTACTTAGAGCAAAAGCAGAATGGATTGAAGGAGCAGAAAAAAATACAAAGTACTTTAGCAATTTAGAAAAGAAAAGATCTAAATAAAATCATAAAACGATTAGTTCATAATTCTGTAGAAGCAGCTGAATCTGCGGACATTTTAGAAGAAACTAAGTTATTCTATAAGAAATTATATAGTAAAGATATTGCATTGCAAAACGATGATATATTTTCAAATAAACCATTTGAAACTGTTTTAAACGAAATGCAAAAAAATTCATGTGAAGGTTTAATTACTGAAACAGAATGTTCTAACGCTTTAAAAGAAATGAATAAAGGCAAAAGCCCAGGTTCGGATGGAATAACAGTTGAATTTTATAAAATATTCTGGAATACAATCAAATCATATTACATTAATTCTATTAACTACTCTTATCAAAATAATAATTTAACAACTATGCAGAAACAAGGTATAATTACCCTTCTGCCTAAAAAGACAAAGATTTAACATCATTAGGTAATTGGAGACCAATAAGTTTACTTAATACTGACTACAAAATGGCCACAAAAACATTAACAAATAGAATGAAAAAGGTTTTACATAATGTAATCAACAATAATCAAACAGGTTTTTTAAAAGGGAGGTATATTGGAGAGAACATAAGAACATTTTTTGAAGTAATAGAGTATCTGAATGATGAAGACAAATCAGGGCTAATTTTTTTCGCAGATTTTGAAAAAGCATTTGATAGTATAGATCATAACTTTATGTTTAAAACTTTGGCACATTTTAACTTTGGCGACTCTTTTATAAACTGGATTAGACTGTTCTACCATGATACGCAACGTTGTGTTGTTAATAATGGATATATGTCAGAATATTTCGACATAAAAAGAGGAGTAAGACAGTGATGCCCGCTATCACCGTACTTATTTATACTGGCTATAGAAGTTTTATATATGTCTGTAAAGGCTGATAATAATATAAAAGGCATAACGATGTATGACAGAGAAATGAAATATACAGCATTTGCAGATGATGCAACCTTTATGACGGATGGGTCATTTAAAACTTTTGCAGCCCTAATAAAACAACTTAATACTTTTAGTAAAATATCTGGGCTTAAATTAAACAATAACAAATCTGTTATTTTAAGATCAGGTTCACTAAAAAACTCAACTGAAACTTTTAATACAAAAAGTGAATTTACATGGACATCAGAAAGATCCTATACACTAGGAATTGTTTTTTCAAACAACAGAAGCAAATTTCACGAGTTAAACTTAATACCAAAAATACAGGAATTTTCAAATTGGTTAAAAAATTGGAAGAAACATAACTTATCAATTATTGGTAAAATAACTGTGATTAAAACCTTTGCTCTTCCAAAACTAATATACCCGCTAACAGTTTTAGAAAGTCCAACATCAGAGCTAATTAAAGTTATAAATTCATATATTTATGATTATTTATGGGATGGCAAACCAGACAAAATAAACCGAAAAACGATCATACAAAATTACGAAAATGGAGGACTTAAATGATAGACTTCAACATATTTACAAAAGCAATTAAAGCAGGGTGTGTGAAGAGATTAACAAATAATAAAAATGATGGAGATTGGAAACACATCTTTATCAACAAAATTAGCCAAAATGGGTGGGAAATTGATATTTGAATGTAATATAAACGAAAAAGACACTACAAAACCGCAATACAACTCCTTGTCAAATGTTTTGAAAGATATTATACAAGCATGGTCAAATATAAATTTCGACAGTAAACCAGAACAGATGAAAAAACAGATATTATGGAATAACTCATTTATAAAAACCAGAAATAACACCTTATGTTATAATGAATGGTACTCAAAAAGATACCAAATACATAGAAAACTTTTTTGATAATAGAAACAAGTCATTCTACACCTTCATAGTTTTAAAAACAAAATACTCTCTTCAAAACTCAGATTTCCTAAAATACTACACTTTATTAGAAAGCATACCGAAACTATGGAAACAAAAGCTCAAAACAGACAACATAACTGATAATGAAATACGGGATAATTTAATAGAACAAGTCCAAAAGTCCAACAGTAATAATAAATTTCTGTACAATAATATGATAAAGGAAATACAAAAAAACATAATAAAACCTCATATTAAATGAGAAGAGGAAAACACACGTATCAACTGGAAAAGTGTGCACAGTGTACCATTCAAAGCCGTAATTGATATAAATATATTATGCGAATAATACCAAACAACAAATTCCTGTACAAATTCAAGCTTGTGTGACTTCTGTGCCATGTACATAGAATCAAATAAACACCTATTCTGGGAGTGTCAATATTCAAGAGCATTGTGGACTAACCTAGAGGTATACCTAAACGATAAACAATTAAATATAAAATTAAACTACATGCTAATATCATTTGGATATACCGATTGGAGTAAATATTTCATTTATAAAAATAAATATGCAAAAACAATTCCTTTATTCCAAAACTTTATAAAATATCTGAAACATGTTGAAAACATAGAGCGAATGATTGCAACAGCAAAATATAAAGTAGAACAACACAACGAAAAATGGGACACAATACAGTTGAACATTTAATATTAACAAATCGTCGGCAAACTAAAGAGTGAAACTTTTATTCTATTCTCCAACTTTCTGCTCTTCTCTCTCTCTCGCTACTCTTCTTTTCTGACTATATATAAAGTATTCCTTGTTGTACATAAACAGAAAGAAAATACATTAATTAAGAACTAATAAGTACTTGAAATGTGTCATTTTGCTATTTGTATTTGTGTATGTATATCGAGAAATAAAATATTTAAAAAAAGACCCTGCGTTCGCCCATTGGACAACTAAAGGATGATGTTTGCGACCAAGAAAACCTCCGTATCAGTACCTATTGAATTAATTCTTTCATTGTTAAACTATCCTGAGTTTTCATTCATTCATAGCAATATTGTCGTCTGCCCCAAAACTGCTGTCTGCAGTCTGCAAAATCAGCTCAATGTTAGATTTGAAACAGAATGACTTAAGCTGTTTCGAAACGAGTGTCAAACGGTTTAGATCCTGATCAGGCGCCGCGTAACGCAGCATTTGATCAGAATCCAATTGTTTGCAAACACAACATTGACAGCGAAAGGGGCAAATATTTCACGTTTATTCAGGTAGATAGCCGATTAAATTATATATGATGCGTACAGTACTGAACCTTATTAAATTAACAATTTTTGCGATTCGCTTGCAATTCGATGGCAATTCGATGGCAATTCGCTTGCGATTCAAAATACTAACTTTACCCTCGGGTAAGTTTTCTTGAATGGTTTATCTAAAAAATGTTCGCAAATATGTATTCGTTATTTTTTTCGATTCCATTTTGGTCACAACCGCATCGGAAAATTCTCGTAAAAATATTGAAACGTAGGATTTGATTTTTGAAGCGCCCGATTCGATGGCAATTCGATGGCGATTCGCTTGCGATTATCAATTTAATTTAATAAGGTTCAGTACTGTAACAACATAAAACCCTCGTGTAGTTATTTCAGAGGGCGTACTAAACGTACATGTACCTGCAGTTACCGCAGTCTAGTGCAACCATTTTAAACCCCTTCACTGCCATGACGTCATTAATTTTAAATAATTGTCGTCTACTTTTAGAACTTTTTCTAAAATCTAACATTTTTTTCATTTCGACGTAAGAAAAATTAAAATGAGTGTCAAACTGTTTTGATCCTGATCAGACGCCGCTAAACGCGATTTGCAATTTTATTCGGTATAGACAGTGAATGTTTTAAGCTAAATACATTTTGAGATATGCTATTATTTTCTGTTACTATAGTGCCTGAAACAGTGCATAAAGGGCTTTTGTGGTCTTCCTCAACCTGCAATTAGCTGGCCGTTGAGATATGACTAGAATATCGTAAAAAGGAACGTAAATTCATAACAAATCAATGAAATGAAATCCAAATCTGTTACAATAATATTCAAGGCGAACACACTTCATTAAAAAGTATAATATGACATGATTTTTAAAATATTGATTATTATACAGTGGAGAATCTGTTATTCTTTCCCGTTTAAACGCAAACGTACGCAAACGCAAAACACTAAAAACGTAGAAAAGTATAAATTTTGGATAATTCTGATAATTCATGTTTATCTTGGTGGCAAACATTTTGGAGCCTGATCAGACGCCGGGTTACCCGGCGTCTGATCTGGCTCCAAACTGTTTGCAATGAAAAAAATAGTTTTAGCGTAAACGCGTTTATTGGGAAAGAATAACGTTTTCTCCACTGTAGTAATCTTAGTGGTAAACAATTTAGAGCCTGACTTAACGCCAAGTTAACCCTGTAATGATCAAATTTATCGTGAGTTTTTTACCCCTTCGCCGCCATATTGTTGTCTGCTTCAATATTGTTGTCTGCCATATCGTTTCAAAGATATTTCAAAACAAGTGGCAAACAGTTGTGATTCTGATCAGACGCCGTGTCACGCGGCGTCTAATCAGAATCAAAACTGTTGGCAAATGCCCTTTAAGACGTCATCGAGACGTCATTAATGACGTCATTTCTAATGCTGTAAACGAGAAATACATAGTATCATGAACTCATTCACAACTGGAACTTTGAATGGAACATTCAGGTTTTAAAAAAAGTCTTGCCAATTTTGGACAATTAAGGTATGTTGTTTCATACCGGTAATTTTGTTTTTGCAAAAATTAAAGGAGCCCTCTGGCCTATATTGTTTGGATAGGACATATATACGCCTGGTAGGTACTGTGTTTGTAAACCATAAGCAAACTAGTCGCTAGGGATCAATGAGGTAAAGTTAAGACATTTCCTGTATAATTATACTACCTAACAATCACCATACATGGAAATTGAAATTCATCATTGGCAACAAACACGTTAACACAACAGTGTTTTATGCATACATTTCAATGATGCTATGATTACCATGAGCGAATCTCTGGAGGTTTACAAATCATTTTATTCGTTTATAGGATTTACATCTAAGGAGACTTTTTGATATACTCTTTTTTCTACTCAAACATGCTCTGTGTTTAGAGCGTTTAGTAATTATTCAATATCCAGGTTATGACTTTAATTTAAAAAGAAATAACCACCAGTTTAAAGCAATGGATCAGATGATTACTAAATTAATCCTCTGACCCGGATATGCACTTTTTGTCAGTTTGCCCCAGGCTACAAAACTACCTTAAAAAGTAAGAAAAGGACTAGACCCAAATAGAAACTTGGATTATCCATTTACAGTTTCAGGGTCGAATGAGGTAAGACCTTTCACGTTTTGTACGATTTTAATAATATTACATGTATCAGTTCATTCCGAAGCATTTGGGCATACAACAATCCCTATGTATGTGTTTTACCAGATCTACCTCGCTGTGATTTGAAAATTTTAAATTTCTTTTTTTGTCATTATGGCATTCCAATCCATTCTTTAGGAATGAGATCATAACGACAAGAGCGTTTGTCTAACGGAGAACCTTTTCGTGGATATCCTGCCCAGTAAATGACGTCACCTCCTGCTAACCATGCGCCCCACCAACCAAACGTCCCCGATGTATATATTGTGTGATCACAAAGCGACATTAATGCCATATCAAGTCCGACAGAATTAAAAGAGCTTATCGTAACATTATCCCAGTTCATGTTTTCTCGAAGCCACTCCTTATCATTGCTTAAAGCGAAAAAAATGACATTTGTGAACTTTTCTCTAAAATATGTCATAGCATCCTTCAGATACCGAACAGGTGCAAAGATGTTTCCCTCTCGCATAACATTCTTGTTTAAATAATCTCCCCGTCGCACGTGCACGCAGACAGCTGTAGGATTTTCAATCCCATCGACTGTTTGGTTCATGAAATCCTGGACTTGTTTCACTAGGTTTTGTTTTAACATAAGTGCCTTTCTTATCGCTGGCTCTGCTCCTTCAAAATATCTCCAAGAATGCATAAAACCTTTCAGTGTCCAGTTGTAATCGTGACTCAGTTCAGTGATACCTGAATGAAAATTTCGAACTGAGGGTTTTCTAATAAACGAACGACTGTTAGCAAGGGTCATATTAACAACAATATTTGGCAAATCAAACCATTCCGTGAGTGGAAATGAACTGTCTATCACTGGTGTGTATCCGTGGTACATAGCCGCCCCAAGTAGCGACGATACCTGGAACAATTGGTTTCCAGTTCGCCCGTGGTTAAACTGGAAGTTCATGAAGTGCGTGCATTCGAATCTTTTACGCCTGTCCCGTGCTAGAATTGAAGGCTTTGAGACTATTTCGCACTTATCAATATTAAACCATTTTTGTTCATTATGAAAGATCATTGGTTTACTTGAGCCTTTGCCTTTCAAAGGTGAAATACAATTCGACGTAGACTTCTCCTGTACTTCCCACATTTTATTACCAACTGGCCCAGTGGTTGTTACCATAAGCATTGAACTGTCATGCCGCAAACAAAATTTTATATCGAAAAGGACTCTGGCACAACACATGATTACTACACATATTAATGATTTATATAGGACTGTTTGATGTTTCATTTTAATGTGTTTCAAATCTGGAGAAAATGTTCAAATCTAAATGTCACGCAGATTAGATTTCGAAATATTCATATGGCTTGGTTTAATTACTTGGACGTGTGTGGACCTCGTTGAGGGTAGTAACACGTATCCACATCGGCTAAACTCAGACCACCATATTCTGAAACATAATTTGAAACATTAGCATGGCTAAAGAGAGTTTTTTAAACATGTTACTTTGATATACTCGTACATGTAGATCTAATTGTATATAAAAACAAACAATAATTTTGAATACTATTGAAAATGTAGGTTTTTTATTATTTCAACCAGGGTGGCAAGCAGATCAGAAATCGGACGACACGACGTATTGGAAAAGAACAGTGTCTTAATTAACTTTTGCGAGTGTCGTGATATTGAAGACGAATATCACTTTATTTTTATCTGTAAAACTTTCGAAGACATCCGTAAGAAATATATTAAAACATATTTTTATACAAGACCAAGCTTTGTAAAATTTTGCCAATTACTTCAAAGCCAAAATAATCAGGAACTGATCAACCTTGCTCTTTACATAAAATATGCTTTTAACAGGAGAAATAGTTTAGTTAACTCTACTACGTGAGTCATCTCAAACTACGCATCTTGAATAGTGTATTTAATTAGTAAATTGCCTATACAAGTGTAGTGAAATAGTTGCATGAATTCTTTTGTTATTGTGTATGCATATGAAATGATAGAAACGTGACCTATATGTAGTATAAATGTTTTGTATGATATTGATAACGATGTACTATGTACAAGTTGAAATAAAATATCTATCTATATATCTATATCTTAATGAGCATTGCATTAACCTGTCATCTGTGGTAAACCCCTTATAATTAAAGCAATTTAATGGTCGAGTGGTGTCACTGTATTTTCTGTGCAAGTATTAACTCTTTCCTCCCTAAAACTTTAAATGGACAATTCCAGTTTCCATTTTAGTCTAGTCCATTTGTGACTTTTAAGGGTTGTTTTTGTCAATGTTTGGCATTATGACAAACAGTGAAGACCCTTTCGGAGCCCTCTGATCTGGGTCTTCACTGTTTGCATAGGACAATTGTACTATTCACATGTACACTGTTTGAAAAGGACGCCTATATGCGGGACTAGGGTTTAAAGGGTTAAACCGCCCCGGGGAGTGAGTGTTCGCGGCTCCGATTCCAGTCTTGGTCATACAGTGGAGAAAACGTTATTCTTTCCCAATAAACGCTTTTACGCTAAAACTATTATTTGCAGTGCAAACAATTTGGAGCCAGATCAGACGCCGGGTAACCCGGCGTCTGATCAGGCTCCAAACTGTTTGCCACCAAGATAAACTTGAATGATCAGAAGTGTCCAAAAGTTGCGCATGTTTGCGTTTCAACAGCGAAAGAATAACTTTTTTCAACTGTACAAACGATCAAAAAGCCCAATACCTATCGCCCTCAAAGGTAGACATATAAGTAAACAGTGTCATTACACCCTGCTGAGACACCACAAGACGCCGCAGTTTGTGGTGTTTGATCAGGTTCTGCACTGATTGCTATTTCATTTGAAATAGTTTATAGAAAACATTGCATTGTGTTTTGATCACCCCTGTGCATCTAGATATATCTATAATGAAAAAATTAAGCAGGCATATCGGGAAAGTCCGTTGCAGTACAACATCGCTCATTCTCTACAACGACAACCAATGGGAGACAAAAGATGTGTGCGTTGTTCAAAGGGAATCGTAATTGGGAGAGAAATGAACTTACATTTGCAAGCAGCTTTAATCCAGATCACTCGTCAGTAATTTTTTTCTGTCAAAATGTCCATTACGTAACTTTGAGAAAAACAGCAGACGGCAATTTGAAGCAAACGGAATTGTAGTCGTGAATAGGTTGTGTATACTTGCCTTGTTTGGGGGAAGAGCACCAAGCGTTGTTGTAGAGGGGGAATGATTGTTGGTAGGGCCTTTGTAGGGAGGGAGCACAGTAATACATAAATACCGGGGTCTAGAGATTGTACTATTGCTTCCTTCGATCGGCACTGTCAATATTAGCAATGTTACGACAGGCTCACCCCGGCGAGAACGTAAATGCTAACGCCACTGGTTGGTATTTTATTTAATTTTGTTTTATTATATACCTATTCTAAATACAAGCGAATACAGGCCCAACAATTAGTTTCCGTATCAGATGTTCCGTATCAGATGACAAATGCTACAAAATTTTGACGTTCTGCTTTTATGCAACACAAATTGTACATGAGCTATTTATATAAAGAAGCTGTTCGCGTGACGATTCGGAATTCCAGGTTCGGATGCAATTTTTTAAAAAGTTGAAACTAAGCGAGGATCAACTTTGAACAGTTCATTTCCATTTTAAGCTTGAAAAACCCACAACACCTACTTTTACTAATGTTTTCCTCCAAAGGATAAAGCTTAAAACAGTTCAACTCATTCTCTAAAACGTAAATAACAAAACGCCACAAATAACGGATTCAATTGAGAAAAAGTAATACGTCATTAAAAAAATCATGACGTAATTTATTTTGGGTCACATAATTTCCATAAATAGTTTAAGATTACATATGAACGCAGAACTTTTGACAATATTAAAGGGGCCTACATGTATGTGTATATTTGATTATTCGGTTGAACAACATATAGATCTAGATCTAATCCCAAACAGTTTAGGTATATAATGAAAGGAATATCACCCAAGTGTGTGATCCGGGACCTTGTATCAGTTCTCGTTGGTTGTGTAATCCAGATCACACTCGAGCCTACGGCTCTCTTGAGATCTGGATTACACAACCAACTCGAATTGATACAAGACCCCGGATCACACACTGGGGTGATATTCCGTTTTTATATACAAGGACAATTAAGATTTCCCAGTTCTCAAAGTATCTACAAAGATATAAATAAAGGCGCCTTTACATATGTTCTACAATCTGTGGTTCGATTTCCATGCAAAACTCATATTTTTGTCACAATTTGCTCTCTTGCTAAATGTAACAGCAAGCAGTGAACCGTGAATGTACTTTGAATTTTAGTACTGTCCACGTTTTACATGTAGGTGTGTCTGCATTGCTGCAATCGATAATAGTATAGGCAGAACGCTGACTTTCCCTCAAAAGTGGACTGCATTAAATGTTATGAAAATCACTTTTGGCACGTATTGTGCACCTATTTAACTGATGCTATGTTGATCTTGAATGAATCTCCGTAGGATTTACAAACCATATTACTCTTTTATAGGATTTATTTCTAAGGATAGATCTACTTGTTCGGTATACCGTTTTTCTACCCAAATATACTATGCGTTATAGCGTTTAGTAATTATTCAATATGTATGGCAATGATTTCAAGAGAAATAACCGCCAGTCAAAAACAGTTGGTAAAACACGGTTGGTTGTCTTCCTTTGATATCCTACAACTGACCAGGGACTAGATACAGGTATTCAACTGATTAGTCACTTAATACCAGCTAGACTGTACAATTAAACAATTGCATATACAAGGGGCGTGTGAAAAATAATGGCAATTGATCAATAACTTAAATTATAATACGGACACAATAAATGTGTGATATATCATTTTAAAGAACAACGCATTGCTTATACGATGATATAATGCACAATAAGATCACATAAGTCGATAAACCACAATATGAACCTAAATAACCCCTGCTTAAGGTGGTTCGCGGGTCACCTTATTCTGTGTCAGAATTCTTTGAAACCTTCATTAAATTGAAATATACCATATGGAGAGTGAAAAATCGTTAAAAAATAAATTACAGTGCCGTTTTTTTCTGACAGGACCATTTATCGAGAGAAACTCCTTTTTTAATGAACAGGAATATTTTCTTTATAAAATGATATAACTGAATAATTTCTGTATATTCAAGTAAACTGTACAGAGACTATAAGATATTGTGCAAACAAAAATATTTCACGACATATTTTCTGGAAATATCAATATTTTAAAAAAAGTCAAATTCTGAAAAAGTCACTAAATCTCAAATTACAAAAAAACTAGCTGTTTAACATACACTAGTTTTACTCTTATTAGATAGATATAACTTAATTCTACTAGTCACAAAAATTTAATTAAAATCTACAGTGGAATTTCATTTTATACATGATTCCAGAAGTTTTGACAAAATGTTACACAAAACGAGTTATATCCCTTGATTTCAACTTTAAAATGCCGTCAGCTCTATACAAAATGTATAATACCAGAAGTCAAACTTGTAATAAGGGACCATTGAATACGGTAGCCTGTATATCTTTAAAGACAGGTGACTGCTTAATACATAACCAAAGTAATGCATAAAAGCTCCTTTAAGATCTATCTTTTAGCATTACTTTTGTCCTGTGTTAAGCTGCCATCTGTCATATAGGCTATAAATCCTTACAAAGTTTAGTTGTCACTTGACAATACTTGCATCTGATATTATTCATTATTACGTGACTGAACATAGCCTGTCCTTTGGTCGCTGCGTTATGAATTGACAAGTCAATAAAAATTGGACAATATATTTTTTTTTTAAAAAAAAGGTTTGTAGCGGGTGGGAATCGAACCTAGAACCTTTGGTTTGCTAGTCAACCACTTTACCAACTGCGCTAACAAAGAAGACACTGGAGCTTATCAAACTTTTCTTAATGTAAATTTTCTACTATAAGCACGTGCCGCAAAGATCAGGTGAAAGTCATCAGCATTTCCGGAATTCGAGATGCGGGCCGCCCGCTGTCGAACCACCTTAAGAACACTGGAACACAGCACTTGTCAGGCATTATTTCTTTACGTAATAACTTGTTAAAATGTCTGTATTTTAATGTAAATAAAATCCATTACCATTGAACGGATTAACTGTCTTAGATCTCATTTTTTCAAGAATTAAATTTCTTAATTTGCTTATGAAAAAAATGTGTTATAGAACGCTATCATTTCTTTAGATCAGTATAAATCTACTTTTTGATTTTAAACATAAAATTTTTATCCAACGTCTCCAATTATAGCTTGGTTTAATTTATAAAAAGGGATTTGAACATATTTTATAAAGTATTTACTATCATCATTTATATTAATTATTTTTCATTTTATTCGATTATATATTTTTTATCTTATAAATTTATAACACTTAGAACTGTGAAATGTGTGCAAAATTGTCTGAGTTTATTTGACAGTAAGTTTCATAAACTTATTCTAAATAGTTAAGCTGCAATAATTGTTATAGTATCAAATTTTATTCAAAATATTACCTCAACAATAAACAAAAAATGTCCAGTGTCCTGGAGTACGGGTCATTTAGGTTCATTTTGTAACTTATCCACTTATGTGATCATGTCATACATTATACCATTATGTAGGCCAAGCATTGCTCTTTAAATTGATATATCACATCTGCATTTTGCACTTATTATATTAAAGTAATTGATCAGTTGCCTTTACTTTTCAACGCCTCTCGTAATTACAGTGGTATTTAATTCATTCCAAATTACATTCCATCGATCAAAGGTAGATCTTCGGTTTTCAGTAGTATATAAAGAATTACGTAAACTTTTTAAAAACATTTTGCAAACAGAACACATACGCATACCAAAATCTGTTAATGTTGCTTAAAGTCCCATTGTGTTTTCAGACCTTTTTTTATTTCCGAAATACACTAACTTTTTTTTAGCCCTGTCAACTCTGTAACAGGAACAGTTTTTATTCTATTTTAGCCAAATAGTTGGTCAATGGTTGCACGTGCTTCAGCTTGGCCGTGTTGGTAATAAATAAAGTAATACTACTCCATACCTCCTTTACCTCTTGAAGGATTTCCAGTCAACTGTATTCCATTTTTTTCTTGACCTATATTTAATACAAATACACAATGCCAGCAAGTTTGGTGAAGATCCAATAAAAAGTGTTTATGTCAGAGAGCAGAAAAGGCTGAAACAGTCATTTTTTTTAATTATTCAAGGACAATAACTCAGACATGCCTCATGCGACTTTGCTAGTTATCAAACTTGAGCTAGATTCTATACTAATAAACATTTATAGCAAGTTTGGTGAAGATAAAAAAATAAGTGGTTGAGTTAGAGAGCGGACAAGGCTGAAATAGTCATTTTCAGCAAGATCCCCCGTATTGTATTGTACACGCTCACCCACCGTGATTAAATATTTACACGCTGTGACCGTATCTCATAGTTAAACCCTGTGCCTATTGGTCGCAACTTTACGGATTTTACAAACTGTTTGACTCTAGAACAGACACCGCGTAACGCGGCGTCTCATCTGGATCCAAACTGTTTGACACTCGTCTTAAGGTTTGTTTAATCAAAACTATGTAGAAATCTAAACTAAACAAATATTGCACACGGCAATGTCAAAGCAGACGTCTTAGCAGCAGAATAAGGGTTAACTTCTTCATTTCAGCGCTCCAGATAAGCGGAATAAACTGAACAAATCCAACAATTTCTCACTCATTTCAGCACCTAAAGCTATGGTGTTACTACTGATTAAACCGTCTCTTCGAGACGATTCTAATGAGTATGACACCATTGGGGTTAAACGCAGAATAAAGAGTTTAGTTTTCGAAATACTCCCCTTATCTGCAGACCTGTATTTACAGAGTTGTCCTTCTTTCCGTTCACAAGGTCATATTAATGGAAGTTATATTCATAAATTAAAAAAAAATTAAAAAGCGAATTTCTTAGATAAAGCCGCTTTTTGTGAGAGAATCACGTCCCATGTAGTTCTAATGGGATCCCAAACAACCGTTTTATGCAGGTTTCCCAAAACCACAATGCGGCTTTAAACCCTTCAATACCAGATCGTCATTAAATATAACATAACATTATGTTAGTGGCTCAAACATGTTTTCAGTGTGCTTTACCATTTCAAGGCAACACAAGATGAACATAATTCATATACGGAAAAGCAATAATTATCGTTTGCGTTTATTCCTCAAATCTAAATCTTATATAGTTTAACCTAAGAAATATTGAAATAAGTGTCAAGCAGTTTGGATGCTAATCAGACGCCGCGTAACGCGGCGTCTGATCAGAATCCAAACTGTTTACAAAGAAACATTGTCACTCCGGGTAAGGCAGTGAAGGGGTTAAACAATGCTAAATGCAAACACGATGTAATTGAATTAAGAAAATTAATGATTTAAAAATAATTACGATTTAGTTTAATCTCAGAACAGATGTCGATTTCAAACGTTTTGGAGCCAGATCAGATGCCGAGGTACTCTGGAAAACAATACTCCGCGTCCCATGTTTATACTTAAATCCGTTCCAAAACCACTACCCCGGATTGCTAACTTAGTCCATAACCTATCGATACAAGCACTAAAACGATATTGTTAAGTCAGCGGTAACGACAAAATTATATGGCAATAATCACCCGACACAAAAAAATCACTTTTCATTTGAATAATTAAGATCTAGGCCGCGGTCACGAGTTGACTAAAACCGTCTTTATCCCCCTTTTTAATGACCCAATGTATTGTTAGTAAACAAAAGGTTCAAATTATCACACTTCAATGGAGAATATTGCACTGCGATTGTTAAGATCCCTCCCTGCGTATTTGTATAGTACAAGTGCTTTTTTACGACTAATTATCATAAGGTCTATTTTCGCTGTTTAAGGCTATTGACTGCTTAAAGTAAGATGAAAGTAAAGCAGAAAGCTCCTTTCGGAGCTTTCTGCTTTACTTTTATCTCTTTAAGCTGCTGATTACCTACAAACGACCATTTGTATATGACCTCCTACAGTCTATTCCATGATTAAGGAGCATAAAGAGGAGAAAACGTTATTCTTTCCCAATAAACGCGTTTACGCTAAAACTATTATTTGCAGTGCAAACAGTTTGGAGTCAGATCAGACGCCGGGTCAGGCTCCATACTGTTTGCCACCAAGATAAACATGAATTATCAGAATTGTCCAAAAGTTGCACTTTTCTACGTTTTAGTACTTTGCGTTTGCGTACGTTTGCGTTTAAACGGGAAAGAATAACGTTTTCTCCACTGTACATGTAAAATGTAGAAACATTGTCAGTCTTGTTAATCATGTGTCAGTCTAATGCAGACAAAAGGTAATGTACAATTCTACCCAAATACCATCCTGCTTTAATCGTGTCCTGCATTAAGCAGCCAGTTGACTATAAGACTCCCATGATTCTGTACAGAATAATCTCTTCACACATGTTCTACGGGTGTGTGTTTTATTTACATAATCATGATTATGATTAAGCTTATAATCAGAATCATGATTTAAGTGATATAAAAACAGCGTGATTAGACAATGATTATGATAACAAACTGCTTGTCTCATGATCAGAAGCCGGCATATGCAGGCTAGCGTCTGATTAGTATCCAAACTGTTGTCAAATTACCCTTGTACTCGGGATAAGGCAATGGATGAGTTAGTTCAAACACAAATTTATTTCGCAAAGCTAACTGTTTGGTAAATTTTGACTTAAGTTATAATGGAAGATGTGCCGAACAGTTTGAGACCTGATCAGACGCCACGAACGTTATTCAAGAAACTGGTTGCAAAAAGCAGTGAGTGTGATTATTCAAAGGGGTTAATTCATTGCTCAAAGTTAATTTTAAATAAACTAAAGTTATAAAGCATAATGAGTGTCGAAAGGTACTGTTTAATTCTTTTGCCAGGTGTAAATCAAATAGCTGGTTGAGTCGACAAGTGCCATTATATTAAAGACATTACTTGACCCAGCTTGGACGGTTACAAGTCCGGTATAAAGTTTGACAAAACAAGAATGCAGAGCAAACTGAATGTCTAGGCAAAGAATCATTCAAGCGTCTCATGTGAGGCCCGTATCTTATATTTGATAGTTTGGTTAGTGAAACCCATTGAAACACGAGTTGTCAGAGAGACAACAAAATTTGCCATCGGCACATTTAGAAACTTAAAAGCACACTCTGAGGTCAAGGTCACAGAGGTCAACCTTTTTGCCTGCATAGAAATCTCTTGTCCATATACACATGCAAACCAAATATGACAGTATTAATACCTCAAAGGACATGAAATTATTAGCGCTTTTCGAAACTTAAACCCAGGACCTTAGTTCAAGGTCTAGGTCACTGGGCTGTATTTTTCTGCGTCCGCGTTTTTTTTCACCCGATTGGGAACGGGTCCGGTACCCCTCAGATTTGGATTTTTTCTTGTCGCGTAAACTTCAATTTTGGAAAAAACGAGTCGTGAAATGATGACAAAAAAGAAATTTGAAGTTTTGTTTTAAAATATATGTAGGCCTATATTGAACTCATTTATCAAGTAGCAATTATACAGTTCATATCAACAGGCAATGCTAACACTAGTAACACAAATTCTCTTTTTTTTCACTGAAAATACTATTTTTACCATATTACCAGGTCCTTTCTTTGAATTGGGAACGGGTCCTGTTCCAATTGGGAACGGGTCCTTTCCCGGGTACCGTCCAAAGAAGGAAAAAAGCCCACTGTGCGTGCATGGAAATGTCTTCTCCATATACTCATGCACGACAAATATGAAAGGAATATCTCAATGGACATAGGGTAACATTGGCCCAAGTTCAACGTCACAGGGGTTCAAATGTTTCTTGTCATGGAAAGGTCTAGTCCATTACACACACATACCAACTATTAAAGCAATGCCATAAAGGACAAAGAAGAAGTTAAAGGTATTTTCTTAAAATTGTTTATGCCCTTCACAACAACGACTACGCCGGTGTATTGCAATAGCTTGTCTTGTAGTTCATACAGGCGAGCTAAAAATCCTTTAGTGTTAGTATGCCACGGCCTCTCTAGACAACTTGAGATGGCTGTACAATATTGTGCACACTTATCTCATGCTTTAAAGCTACTTTCCTATCTAGTGAGAATAATGGGGGAACCTATCACTTTCTTACCCCATAACTTCCAACATTTTTGTTCGATACCTTCCAAATTTGTAGACTTTATTGCCATGGGTTCTCCTTACGGCTTTTGATATTTTTACACTAATCTTGGTCCTATGGGCGACACTCGTGGAAACTATCTACATGTGATATGTCTGAGAATTCACTACACTTTTCAAATCTATTGAATTCTACATTGCAATGTTCTTAGAGATAATAAAATGGGACCACTTGATCATTGAAAGGTAAAACATTGTTTTCACCCATGAATAGCATCTTTAAGAACATTACAATGTAGGATTCAATGGGTTTGACAATTTTGGTGGATTCTTTGAAATTTCATATTTTTATAATTTCCTCTCTTTTCACCTACATGACGAAGAAAAGTGTAAACAATTTTAGAATTCATAATGTGATCCTTTTTGCTTAAATGTCTCCAAATTTGGAAGCAACCGGACAAAATATTGGAAGTTAAACGGTAAGAAAGTGGTAGGTGCAATGCGTTGGAACCTATTGAGTTTTTACCCATGATGCTTAGCAAACTTTGAGCAGTATATATTAACTTTTATGTACATTTAGGTGTGTGAAGTTTGCACGACAATCGACATTTCGACATTAGACCTTTCACAAATGAAAGGTCGAACAGCTGTCGAATTTCGACTTTCGACATTTAAGCTTTCACATAATGTAATATATTTTGCCGATCTACAAGTCAGCTTTGCCATAATGTCGAAATATTGTTGAAATTCGACGTTCGACATTCAACATTTTAAAACACATTACTTTTGTCGAACTGATGTCGAATTTCGACGAACAACACTTAAACAAAGTCGGAAAATTGTCGAAATAGGGTCGAATTTCGACGTTCGACAAACTGGAAGTAAGGGAAAAAGTCGGAAATTTTGTCGAAATTCCACGTTCGACATTCAACATTTTTAAATCACATTACTTTGTCGAACTGATGTCGAATTTCGACGATCGACACTTAAACAAAGTCGGAAAATTGTCGAAATAGGGTCGAATTTCGACGTTCGACAAACTGGAAGTAAGGGAAAAAGTCGAAATATTGTCGAAATTCGACGTTCGACATTCAACATTTTTAAATCACATTACTTTTTCGAACTGATGTCGAATTTCGACGTTCGACACTTATACAAAGTCGGAAAATTGTCGAACTAGGGTCGAATTTCGACGTTCGACAAACTGCAAGTAAGGGAAAAAGTCGAAATATTGTCGAAATTCGACATTCGACATTCAACATTTTTTAAACACATTATTTTGAGGAACTGATGTCGAATTTCGACGTTCGACACTTATACAAAGTCGGGAAATTGTCGAACTTTGGTCGAATTTCGACGTTCGACAAATTGCATGTAAGGGAAAAGTCGAAATATTGTCGAAATTCGACGTTCGACATTCAAAATTTCTTAAACACATTACTTTGTCGGACTGATGTCGAATTTCGACGTACGACACTTATACAAAGTCGGGAAATTGTCGAACTTGGGTCGAATTTCGACGTTCGACAAACTGCAAGTAAGGGAAAAGTCGAAATATTGTCGAAATTCGACGTTCGACATTCAAAATTTCTTAAAGTCATTCCCTCTGATGAACTTATGTCGAATTTCGACAATTTGCCGGACCCGGGAAAAGTCGAAATATTGTCGAAATTCGACGTTCTTCTTTCAACAATTCTTAAACTCATCACTATGTCGACCTTATGTCGAATTTCGACGTTCGACAAGTGGCCTGGCAGGGAAAAAGTCGAAATATTGTCGGAAATCGACGTTCGACATTCAATATTTCTTGAACACATTCCCTCTGTTAAACCATTGTCGAATTTCGACGTTCGACAATTTGCCGGACCCAGGAAAAGTCGAAATATTGTCGGAATTCGACGTTCGACATTCAATATTTCTTGAACACATTCCCTCTGTTAAACCATTGTCGAATTTCGACGTTCGACAATTTGCCGGACCCGGGAAAAGTCGAAATATTGTCGAAATTCGACGTTCGACATTCAAAATTTCTTAAACACATTACTATGTCGAACTCATGTCGAATTTCGACGTTCGACATGTGGCCGGCCCGGGAATATGTCGAAATATTGTCGAATATCGACATTCGACATTTATCAAAAGTCGACATAAGTTCGAACTAGTGTCGAATTTCAACGTTCGACAAGTGGCTGGCCCGGAAAATGTCGAAATCCTGTCGAATTTCGACATTCGACACTTTTATACAAAGTCGGGAAATTGTCGAACTAGGGTCGAATTTCGACGTTCGACAAATAGAAAGTAACAGAAATAGTCGAAATTCGACGTTCGACATTCAATATTTCTAAAACATATTCACTATGTTGAACTAATGTCGAATTTCGACGTTCGACAATTTGCCGGACCCGGGGAAGGTCGAAATATTGTCGAAATTCGACGTTCGACTTTCAAAATTTCTTAAACACATTACTATGTCGAACGCATGTCGAATTTCGACGTTCGACATGTGGCCGGCCCTGGAATATGTCGACATATTGTCGAAATTCGACATTTGACATTTATCAAAAGTCGACATTAGTTCGAACTAGTGTCGAATTTCGACGTTCGACAAGTGGCCGGCCTAGAAAATGTCGAAATACTGTCGAATTTCGACATTCGACACATATACAAAGTCGGGAAATTGTCGAACTAGGGTCGAATTTTTACCAAAATGTCGAAAATTTTACGAAATTCGATGTTCGACTTTCAACACTACTTAAAAACATTCACTATGTCGAACTTGTGTAGAATTTAGACGTTCAATAATTTGGCGAGCTCAGAAAAAGTCGAAATATTGTCGAAATTTGATATTTGACAATCAACATTTCTTTACCACATTCAATATGTCGAACTTATGTCGAATTTTGACGTTTTACAAGTGACCTGGCAGGGAAAATGTCGAATTATTGTCGAATTTCGACTTGCGAGAAATTGCCAGGCAGGGAAATAGTCGAAATATTGTCGAATTTCGACGTTCGACATTGTCCTTTCACAAAGTGTCAAACATTCAACATTTCTTTAAAGTCGGGGAAATGTGGAAAAATTATCAAATTTCAAATTTCGACAATTTAACGGCAGATAGTGCGGATAAGTCTTCGGGAGTCGTGCGATTTATTCTGTATACGTATGGGCGCAATAATGTGCCTATAGAAGAGCCCTTTGATCTAGTTATACACTGTTTACTACATGTATTTGACATGTATGAATTATTGTACCACGCACTATTATTTTGTAATTGTATGTAGATGTATAACCTGTACATTTATAAGAAAAACGGTTTGAATCCAGATTAAAGGTATTCTACGGAACTATATTTATCTAGGTCTACATTGTTAATCTTATACTTGTCTAACCTGCTGTGTAACTTCTTTTCTTAAACCAAAACACTCTGAGCTTAGATATTTGGCGCAAAGCATCATCTACTGATCCTCTGTATAGTAAGGGCGCCCAGGCCAGTGGAATTTTTTTTTTGCAAGTGGTGATGCAGAAATTTTTCAGTTATATTGCCGAATTCGTAATGCATTTTTATGAAGATTTTATGCGGATGCCAATTTCAAAAGTGGTCAGAATTTTTTCTACAGTCATTTTACTTACTCCACCCACCAACGTTCAATGCTAATTCTTATAAACGGAAAGCATGCCAACTAGTTTCAGGGCTGACTGGACCCTAGGTCCCAAAAAAGCCGCAATTAATGAGACCTATATCATGTTAAAGGTGCAAGTATTCTCTACAGAATGGAACTTGTTTGATGTTAAACGGCCGCCGGATAACTCGGAAAATTAGTATTGATTATCAGCCGTTGAATACTGAATTCCAGCTTCTTATTTCCCACTATATAAACTTACTAGTAGAAATGATACGTGAATTTCTCTTCAAATCATGATGCTAAGTTTTCCTTTTGTGTATGGGAATTGCATAAAACCATCGGAAAAATGAAAATTAAAACATATAAAAATCCAAGATGTCTGCCGTTGGTCATTTTGTCGGCCATTTTGAAAATATCGGAAAATATTTTTGTCTTGGAACTAGGTGTGACACATTGATTTTATTTAATTTGAGGTCAATTAATTCATTGCTGATGTTAATATTACATTTAGACGGTGTTGGATAGGTCAAATTATTTAATTCTAATCAATTGCTACTATATATATTATTGTTACATAACCTCATGTTAAAATAACAAAGTGAACTAACAGATTTGTTTTTCAATTATCTTTATGGTAATATGGCTGTTCATGATCATGCATTGAGGACATACAGCCAGCATAATCTTTCATGTGCCAATGCTCCAGATAAGAGAAGGGCACATGCTGTTTTCAAAACGTGTACAAATCTTGGTGTTAAAATGGGTCCTTTATGGACCGTTTACTTTTGTTTTGTCTAGGAATTTAAGTCCTCCATAACGCCATATAACAACATAAATCAAGGTCAGTCACCAGTTATGGTAGTCGACCAGCCCGTCTTCATGTTTGAAAAGAAACTTCAATGGCAATATCCGCAGACAGAACACGGTAAGGTCTCCACCCTTGCTACACTTGGGCAATGTCTACTGAACATAATTATACGCTGCAACGAGTGTCAGGAGATGGGCTAGACTGTAGAAGGGGACACTAGCACTCGATATCTCGAATAGTGGCAGAGCTCATCCCTTAATTGGCAGCCATTACATATGCAAATTAAAATGCGTGAATCAGGATTCAGTACCTATTCTGTACATTCCTAAGAAAGAAACATATATTTTATTTTTATTATGCCAAAATGCTATAGACAAATTGTCATCTGACGTGTGGATTAAACATGTGCCCTCTAGAGCCACATGTAGATTTCTGCCTTAAACTGAATCTTCTGATTCTTCAAGTTGTTAATTCTTGTCACACAGCTGATTTTAGTCTTTATATAGAAGCGGTTAATTCTCAAATGCCATGAGTCTTCATATGACACTATTTCTAGTATTTTATAAACCTGCTATTCCACCTCCGCCATATGGAAATACGCGAAAAGAAACCAAAAGGCTGATTTCATGGGTCTAAAAATCAATGGGAACATTTTTAAACGCCAAACGTGCTAGCTTCGTGATTGATTTATTGATTTGGTTTCATGGCATCGCAATACATCAAAGGGCCATATGGCGCAGAGAAATGATTACGTATCAAGTACATATTAAATTATGTCGATCAACGAGTGTGTACCTCAGAAAATAACCCAATGCATGTATAAGGATAAAGGCGTTTGAAAAACAAAACTAGACATATATGTCCAATAAATAGCGTCCTGGGTTACAAAAACATTATAATTTCATCCATTTGAATGTGATAACTCTAGAAGATGCCTTTGAAGATCATGTACCTGAATGAACACCATAGTAACAAGAAAGGTACACTAGCCTACAAATTACATGTGAGCGACATGGATATAAGATACATGTACATGTGCAGGCATGAACGATATTAACAATAATTGTGTAGCTTGATATCAGTAGTGATAACTTTTAGGAGACGTCAAATTTTGAAAAGATATTTAATACTCAACTACTCTGATACATATGCTACTGTTTTACCTTGTAACCAACTCACAAGGTCCATCTGCGTGACCATATTTTGAAAATAATACGAAAACGACAGTAAATCCTAACGTAATTCAGTTGAATTAAATCATACAAACTCGGAATAATTATGATTTAACCGGCGTTACGGTACACTAAAATTATTTAGAAGGTTTTGAGTAGATCTGTCAAAATGTTTATATGATATTTGGCAATTTACATATTAAACTTAAACAAAGGGGAGTTTGCTCAAACAAACGAGACATCGCAGACGATGTTAATACCCTCGCTCAGTTCTATTTATACTTACGATGGCATTTTAAAAGGGGTGATTTCTGTGAATATGTGTGTGAAGTTTCGTGGTAAAAGTAATATACTCCGGACAAAATAAGTTAAATACATATGTACATACACACATTTTGGAATATAGGTCAAATGTCAAGGTCAAAGTCACAGTGACCTTAAAGTAGTACTGAAAATCCCGCCATCTCATACTCAACAAAATTTCTAATCGGTCACCTTAAATTTCATTCAGAAAAAGAAATATAAAGAAATTATAAACCATGTTTTTGTGTTACAATGTCAATGTAATCAATTTTGAAACAGACTATCACAATTTTGCGGCTATCACCTTTCCTTCTAAGCTTTAACAACAACTTCTGTAGAGGCACTCCAGATTTTGAAAGGCACAGGAGTGTTACACAGATCTGACGAATGTTAGCAATGTGTATTGCCCCCGTCAGATGCAATAACAGTTTCTTATTTACTTCTCATAGACGAGACGAATTCAACAAAAGTATTGATGACCTAACGTTCTCACACATTGATGACGTCACGCCCCAATGCGTCAAACTATGTTGGCTGAGGTAAGGTACGAACGCGTTTCTTGAGAATGTCGAAAAAGCGCTCTGTGGGGTTAAGCTTATCTGTATCGTCGGGTCAAAGCTGTCTGGTGATGACTTCATCCTTACGTGGCCGTCAGCAGCGATTGTCAACTTATTGCAGCCGTTAACGTACCGTTTTTTGGGTGTGACGTTACGGCCATGTTAACCATTAAGCTGTCTTGCCGTCTTAGCAACGGGAAGAAATATGTTTCTCAGGTGCATCACTACAATGTTTCGGGCTTAGGGTTGTTGTTACCCGCCGTTTTGGTTTCCTCGGGCGGTCTGCTCTAATTCGGTGACGTCAGTTTGCCAAATTATAGCCTAAATGGTCGAAAGTAACCGGTTTATAGATTGCTAGCCACATGCAAATGGACGGAAACATTTTCTAATATTGAATACACAGAAATTAGTCTTGTTTTGTTTCCACTTCCGGAATTCCTTGGTGGTTGAATCTTATTTGCCGTAAGGATACACCAGCGTGCAGCATGCCGACCTCTCTGTCGCTCTCTTCATGTGTTGTTCTCACCATTTTAGGTGTTTTTCGGGCTTGGCAGTCATTGGAGATCTTGCGGGCATAGACTTTCTTCAATACCTTACCCGCGCAAATAAGGCCAAACAAGTCATGTGGTTGTTCTGACGTTCACGAAGTAGGGCAACGTGTATAGATCCAAAAAATAAGGAGTGCTAAGAACCAATCATATTGTGTGTAAAATATCATAAATGTGACTTTAGTATTTAAGGGTGTATCAATGTCATGCATTTGGGAAATTTTAAAAGTATATGAAAACACTCTACGATGGTTTTGTACTGAAGAGCTATTTAAGATGAATGAAAAAATAGAAAACGTGTACATTTTGGTGAACAACAGTTTTCTCTACGAGCATATAAAATTTACCCCACCCATTTCCTCTTATTTTGTCCTTTTCAAACAGCCCGCTTCAATAAAATCCATTTTAAATTAAAACAAATATGATAATTTGGTTTTGTGTTATTCATGTCCTATCTATGGTAGTATTTCTTCATACAAAAACAAATTTAAGAAAAGAAAGCCACCAAATGTGAAATTTATAAAGCTCTAAATATCATTGATATGGTACTTTTTTGTAAATTTTGTAAGGGGAGATAACTCTTTTTACTTTAATAACTCAAAATTTTCACCACTGACCTTTCAATTTCTTTTCATATTTTGAACTGCCTTAGCATGGGCTTTCATCTGGTAGAATATAAGAAAAAGTTTAATACTAGAACTATTTCATTTCAAACTTTTTTACTTTTTTTCATAAAATAAAAAATCTAATAAAATCATGTCCTATATCCTTAGCAAGCCTGACCGATTTTGTACACATAACACAGACAATACCGGACTAGTTTTGAGCATATTTTCTGAATAAACACTACACTCTGACATCTCAAAACTACTCTGACGTGTCAACACGAAACCGAAAGTGACAATCTATTTTTAGAAGCGCTATATTTAAATCGCCTTCACGCAATACCCAAACGACTTAAAAAAAAAAAAAAAATAAAGGATCTTGAGCTCAGTTTGAGCTTTGTGAGCTTTGTGTTGACATGTCAGTGTTACTGAATTCCAGAATGAGTGCTTTTATAACGGGTTTTGACAAAAAGGTCGCGTACATTTTAAACCGAAAGTAGAAAGATGGACCGTTTCGGCCCCTCTGGCATTCGCATTTTTCCAGTCTTGCAAATTTGTGTCTGGATCCATTTTCGATGCTGCCTGAAAGTGTCACAATTTGCAGGAGACCATTGATATTCTAGAAATAGGAAGAGCCGAACCTGGCCTTTCAGAAAAGTCTTCCAACGTGATGTGCGAATCATTACTTTTCATTCTACGGAAGCCAAAATGTGCCATAAACGTCAAAACGTTTTAATACGTTATGGGCGTGGAAAGGATAAAAAGCATATTTTTGATATTCAAGGATCCATATTGTTCAAACCTGGTGCCTGCTTTGTCTAAATTTGGTTTATATATGTGAAAATACCACCATAGACATGAAATAAATAAAGAAAACCCAAATTACTATTTTTGTTTTGTTTTGAAATAGATTTTACTGAAGCTTGTACTCTGAATGGGTATAATTTGAAAACAAAATCCAAATTTGACATACCTTTTTCAAATCGCTGTAGCTAAAAAAAAAAGGACACCACCATATATATTTTTTTCATTTTTTTATTCATCATAAATAGCTCTTCCAAAAAAACAATGATAGAAAAAAAGTTTAATACTTTGAAAAAATCGCTTATGGATTGGATACACCCTTAAAGACATATGTAGCTTTAAAAAGTGACCGATTAGAAATTTTGTTTAGTATATTAACACACCAAATTTGCTATTCCTTGCTAATACGGTACACCAGATATGCCCCAGACAAGCTTTTTGAAAAGAATTGAGGTCAAAATTCAAGGTTAAGGTCACAGTAATGAAAAGTATTACATGACACTCCGCCTACCCAAAGTGTACTCACACAACAAATTTGCTATTCCTATCTGATGTGGTAATGGAAATATACTCAGGACAAGGTGAGTTACATACATACACGCATACACACATTTTACAATTGAGGTCAAAGGTAAAGGTCAAGGTCACAGTGACCTTTAAGTAGTACGCGACACTCCGCCTTCCCATGATGTTCTTACACACCAAATTAGCTATTCCTAGCTAATACGGTACAGAAGAAACCTGAACACCGTTTCCGCATATTCTGTAATATGCCCGGCACAATCTTACTACACGAACATTGAAGCTTCATGTACATACCGATGTTCGATGTTTTCTATTATGGCTCTAAACACTTAATAAAGAAAGGACCAGTGAAAGAAGAGCCATTTACCATTTACTCCATAGCCAATTTCTATTTGTGAAGACTAGTGACTACGGAAAGAAGGTTGAGAGTAAAGCAGATTGCCCCTTATGATACATGCTGCTTTACTTTAAGCTTGCTTTAAGCTATCATCTGCTAGAACATAGAATTATTTCTTATGATACATATTCATGACTGTGTGAATTGTACCAATTTTCTTCATTAGGAGGAATTAGTTAACAGAGTTAAACGGCATATCTAGGGAGTAAATGGTTAACATAAAAGGCACTGCAAAATCATAGCATTGCTCTATTCCAATATTTCGACAATATTTTCTTTGAAAAAGGCATTTAGAGGTCGAACTATCAGAAAAGAGCATTGTTATAATTTTAAACTAATTTAATTCCCCATTTCGAATATTGCTATATCTGTCTTTAAGGGCACTGCAGATAATACTTTTAAATGACGTTAATCCATTGTATTTCAATTATATAATGAAACACCATCTACCTTTGAACATCGTAGAACTTTTCAGTTCTTATTAAAGCTTAGGATTGCTATGACAAACAGTGCAGCCACTGATCAGAATGCTCTTATACGAGGTATCTGAGCTGGGGCTACATTGTTTGCATAGTACTGATCCATCAGTATCCAGCTTACAATAAGTTACACATAAGCAATACTTGTAATTCAAAGACATACATGTATAAGTCAGTACCTCCTTGACATTATAATCAGCAATGCCTAGAAATCGGACATGTAACATAGGCAAAGTATATTCGCAGGCAAAGTGATAAAGTAAAATCAAAGACCACAATATAAGTATTTTGTAAAATACGAGTATAATGAAAGGTCAACTTCATGTATTGATTCTAATCTGTTATTCAGAATTTAGATGACCACATGGCAAAGTGACCCACAGAAAGTGTTTCTGCATAATAATTCGAATATGCAAAGTAGCAGAGGTCAATTTATAAGGAAAACAAATAATGAATCCTTCGTAGATTGGATCAGAAGGTAATATCTTTTTAAAAGTTAATTGAGGCTGAGGCCGCTGAGCTTGTCGATATATTTTCATTGATGCCATAATTATACAGTTTTGTATGAGAAGGATGTAAAATATATAATTGTGCATTTCTAACATTCCTGAAAGATCTTAGTCGCTGTTCACTTAAATCAGGGCTGCCATTTCTCCGGATTTCTTCCGAAATCTTCTGATTTGTATCCTAGCAGATGGTAGTTTTAAACAGACTGGAAGTAAAGCAAAATGCGCCTAAATGCGCATTCTGCTTTACTTTCAATATCGGTTTTAAGTTTCCTTGTGTTTAGATACTGACTATAGCGTAAAATCGCGTTTGAAAAATAGAAACATTGGGAAATCTTAGGAATTTTCATGATCACGTTATAGCAACCCTGCATAACTAGTCACCAAGATAATTCTTAAAATATCCCTTGCAGAAATTTAGTTTACGATTATGTTAAGTGTCTTCCTCTTTTGTCTGTTGTAGGAATGTGTCAGTTGTAACAATTAAACATTTCAGTCAATTCCCACTACAAATAGCAACATACCCGGTCCAGATGATGTATTTGCCACACAACGACTGTTCGGTTTAATTTCCCATTACAAAACGTTTGGAAAGTCCTACAATATTCATACAATCAATTATCAGTGCAGACTTTGGTAAAATGTCATTTACAGCAGCACATCGACATTGTGCGAGTTTGGAGCTGTACTTCTTGAAATTATCAACTGTCAGGGCTGCCATAATATCCGGATTTTTCTTAATTTCTAAGTGCTACGGAGCTGCGAAACGTTTTTGAAATGATCGGCTTTTATTGACAATCAAGGTCAGGACTGTAAATGGTGTGGTATATTGTTTTTCAAAGATGTCTTTGAACACAACCGCACGTGATTAAAGGGTTTTAACCCATAACCCCATAGCCCGATTCTAGTTTTGAAAATAGAGCCATTTAAAGTTGGTGGACAATAAAGCAGTCTGCTTTAAGCTACCATCTGCTAGAATATAGAAAATAGTTCTTACAATACATATGATCATATTCATCACTGTTTAAAATTAAAATTTGAACGAGTGCGTGTTTATGGGGTAATGGGTTAAATCCGTGTTCATGAATATGCAACGTAAGATGTTTTATCCTAGCAGATGGTAGCTTAAAGCAGGCTGAAAGAAAAGCAGAATGCGCCTTTATGCACATTCTGCTTTACTTATAACTTGCTTTAAGTGGCCAAGTGTGTTCAAAACTAGAAGCAGACTATATTGAGCACATTCTGCTTTACTTTCAACCTGCTTTAAGTGGTCACGGGGTTGAAACTGCATGCAAACCTAATAACTTCATTTATCAATACACACTTCATACAGTTATAACTTTGTAAGTCGGACAGACACAAAACATGCACTTTATTAAACACGTGACTGTTTAATGCAGAGCAAAAGTGATACAGATAGACCTTAAGACAGCGTTCTGCATTTCTTTTGTCCTGCACCAAAATACACACATGTCCATTATTGTCTTTATAAATGCACTTCTCTTTGAGAACCGATGGACACTGCAGGTTTGACTGTAGGATTTTCACAGATGTTTTAACTATCCAATCCGCACATGACTGTGGTGTTTTAAGAGAGTCGACTTCTGATTTCGACAATATTTCTAAATGTTATGTTTGAGAAATTTCGAGTGTCGAATTTCTACAATAGTTCGACTTTTCCCAGCATGGCAAATTGTCGAACGTCGCAATTCGACATAAGTTCGACTTACTGAATATGTTATAGAAATGTTGAATGTCGAACGTTTACTTTCGACAATATTTCGAATTTTTCCCGGCCCGGCAAATTGTCGAACGTCGAAATTCGACATAAGTTCTACATAGTGAATGTGCTTCAGAAATGTTGAAAGTCGAACGTCGAATTACGACAATATTCCGTCTTTTGCAGCCCGGTAAATGGTCGAACGTTGAATTTCTACAATTTTTTGACATTTTGGTAAAAGGACAATGTCGAACGTCAAAATTCAACAATATCCGACCAATTTCCTGTCTGGCAATTAGTCGAATGTCGAAATTCAACATGAATTCGACACTTTAACGTCTTTGTTGACATGTCGAATGTCGAAATTCGACAATATTTCGATTTTGCCAGGCCCGGAAAATTGTCGAATGTCGAAATTCGACATAAACTGCACATAGTGCATGTGTTTAAGATATGTTGAAAGTCGAACGTCGAATTTCGACACATTTTCGACATGTGGTAAAAGGACAATGTCGAACGTCGAAATTCGACAATATTTCGACTATTTCCCTGTCTGTCAATTTATCGAATGTCGAATTTCGACATAAATTCGACACTTTACCGGCTTGGTTGAAATGTCGAATGTCGAAATTCGACAAAATTTTGATTTTTTCCTGGCCCGGCAAATTGTCGAACGTCGAAATTCGACATAAATTCGATAAAGTGATTGTGTTTAAGATATGTTGAAAGTCGAACGTCGAATTTCGACAATATTTCGACTTTTCCCGGGTCCGGCAAATTGTCGGACGTCGAAATTCGACATCAATTCATCAGAGGGAATGTGTTTAAGAAATATTGAATGTCGAACGTCGAATTCCGACAATATTTCGACTTTTTCCCTTACTTGCAAGTTGTCGAACGTCGAAATTCGACCCTAGTTCGACAATTTTCCGACTTTGTATAAGTGTCGAACGTCGAAATTCGACATGAGTTCGACAATGTAATGTTCTTAAGAAATTTTGAATGTCGAACATCGGATTTCGACAATATTTCGACTTTTCCCTTACTTGCAATTTGTCGAACGTCGAAATTCGACATAAATTCGACACTTTACCGGCTTGGTTGAAATGTCGAATGTCGAAATTCGACAATATTTTGATTTTTTCCTTGCCCAGCAAATTGTCGAAAGTCGAAATTCGACATAAATTCGATAAAGTGAATGTGTTTAAGATATGTTGAAAGTCGAACGTCGAATTTGGACAATATTTCGACTTTTTCCCTGCCAGGCCTTTGTCGAACGTCGAAAGTAGACATTAGGTCGACATAGTGAATGTGTTTAAGAATTGTTGAAAGAAGGACGTCGAATTTCGACAATATTTCGACTTTTCTCGGGTCCGGCAAATCGAACGTCGAAATTCGACATCAATTCATCAGAGGGAATGTGTTTAAGAAATATATAATGTCGAAAGTCGAATTCCGACAATATTTCGACTTTTTCCCTTACTCGCAAGATGTCGAACGTCGAAATTCGACCCTAGGTCGACAATTTTCCGACTTTGTATAAGTGTCGAACGTCGAAATTCGACATGAGTTCGACAATGAAATGTTCTTAAGAAATTTTGAATGTCAAACGTCGAATTTCGACAATATTTCGACTTTTCCCTTACTTGCAATTTGTCGAACGTCGAAATTCGACCAAAGTTCGACAATTTCCCGACTTTGTATAACTGTCGAACGTCGAAATTCGACATGAGTTCGACATAGTAATGTATTTAAGAAATGTTGAATGTCGAACGTCGAATTTCGACAATATTTTACTTTTTCTCTTATTTGCAGTTTGTCGAACGTCGAAATTCGACCCTAGTTCGACAATTTCCCGACTTTGTATAAGTGTCGAACGTCGAAATTCAACATCAGTTCGACTAAGTAATGTTTTTTAAAAATGTTGAATGTTGATCGTCGAATTTCGACAATACTTCGACATTATGGCAAAGCTGACTTGTCGATCGGCAAAATTTGTTACATTATGTGAAAGCTTAATTGTCGAAAGTCGAAATTCGACAGCTGTTCGACCTTTCATTTGTGAAAGGTCGAATGTCGAATTGTCGAATGTCGTGCAAACTTCACACACCTTGTACATTTTCGTTATAAATCTACGTACTGTTGCGTTTTTTGATGAACTTCCATCAAATGAAAAGTAAATCTCAAAAGATTTATCATTTCACGACGGCGCCATAAGCAAATTTCAGTAATCTAGTCGATTTTAGCAGCAGTTCAAGTTGATAGTTCAGACTACCTGCTCGATTCCCGTTGCCTACATTTACTCTAAAATATGGAAGTTAGTAAACAAATACATCAAAATATGTCAAGTACCTGTGGTCTGGTCAGAGTGTCAAACAGTTTTGTTCCAGTCGAGACGTCGCGTTACGCGGCGTCTCATCCGGAACCAAACTGTTTGCGAAGGTAATCACTGTAGGATATATTCGCCGCCAGTATGGTTAGAGTTAAGCGTATAATTTCGTATAAACCGAAGATGAATAACGTTTTCTCAATGACACGTACAGTGGAGAATCTGTTATTTTTTCCCAATAAACGCGTTTACGCTAAAACTATTATTTACAATACAAACAGTTTGGAGCCAGATCAGACGCCGGGTAACCCGGCGTCTGATCAGGCTCCAAACTGTTTGCCACCATGACAAACATGAATTATCAGAATTGTCAAAAAGTTGTACTTTTCTACGTTTTAGCGCTTTGCGTTTGCGTACGTTTGCGTTTAAACGGGAAAGAATAACAGATTCTCCACTGTATCCAGTGGAGAAGACACCTGATCGTTTAAACGAATACAAAGGCAAACGTAATGCAATAATGTTTGGTATTAGGAGTCTGCTTTCAACACATTTAGACGTCACTCAGCCGATATCTGACATTTAACCTACCCTGCTCATTCAAATATCCACAGTCACCGCCCTCTAAGGGTACTAATCAGTACCTTGGTCGAGTGGAGCCTCGGGGTTAAGGTTTTGTGCCTTTAGAAATTTACGATGAGCTAGTGGTAAGAGTCGAACCCAAGAAATTCCGATTCCAAGTCAGACGCTCTACCACTAGACCAACGCACACCATGACAACCTTTTGAAAAACAGATCATAACTAGTTTAATTCTAATTTAATAAGAGAGTCCGGGACCTGGTCAGCCAATTCAATTAAATAATTAACTGAATGTTGTCGGTGTTTTAACGAAATAAACAACAGGAAATGATCGGCGAATTCCATGCTGTCGTTTAATTCGCTAAAACGCCGAAAAATTCAATTAATTTCTTATACAGTGGAGAATCTGTTATTCTTTCCCGTTTAAACGCAAACGTACGCAAACGCAAAACACTAAAACGTAGAAAAGTACAACTTTTTGACAATTCTGGTAATTCATATTTATCTTGGTGGCAAACAGTTTGGAGCCTGATCAGACGCCGGGTAACCCGGTGTCTGATCTGGCTCCAAACTGTTTGCACAACAAATAATAGTTTTAGCGTAAACGCGTTTATTGGGAAAGAATAACGTTTTCTCCACTGTATTTACATTATATTTGCTGTAATTCATAATATTAAATGAACATTTTATTCGTATGCATGTATGTTTAATCCATATTAGAAGTTGTTAACACGAATAATGAGTACCCTGAAAGGAGCAGCCATTTCTACCATTACTATGGGAACGCTACAACATAATTCGCGGAGATCAGATCTATAAGCCCCGCCTCAACTGCGAGGATATCTGCAAGTCCCGCCCCTAGAAAAAATGCGTTGATACGAAATAAACGTCATTTTGTTCAATAGAATTAAATAGTGCGAATGTAAATATATGCGATTAAATGTTTTCTAGTTTTAAAGCGACATACAGTGGTAAATACGCTATTCCTACCCACTTTACGCGTTTCTTACGCGTTTCTTACGCGTTCGTTAAGCGTTCGTTAAGCGTTCGTTACCCGTTTCGTTTAACGCGTTTACCACCCGTTTCTTAACGCGTTTCTTAACGCGTTTAAACGCGTTTAAAAGAGCCCGGATGAAAGGGGAGTAATCATCGAGAAAGGGAGGTAATCCATGTATGACTTGCGGGCCGCTCTTATCCTACTTAAGAATTTAGTAAATATCGTTACTGTGGAGTAAATATAATCTTATAAAATTTTATGAAATCATTTTCTTTAAGAAGAAAGGTTATCCTGTGAGAGTTTTATGAATATACATTTATTTTCCCATATAAAGGATACGGTTTAAAAAGGATTATGTAAATTGTGTATATTACTATTACTATGAACATGCGGAATTCCCAAATGCCACATGTGGCATGCAGGGCTAGCCGCTAACACTGTTGCGTCACAAGCCGGACAGGGGGGTAATAAAACTGCGGCTTATCAAAGTAAGTATCCTAATGCCCCATTGGGGTTGATTGGAATATCAACCAAATAAACCAAACCTTATATGCGAGTATGTGTCAGTTATTATACTCTCTCATCAAAGTAAAAGATATCTGTATAGTTTGAATATGGATGAGACTCCCGTAACTCGGCATTTCATCTAGAGCCAAACTGTAAAAATGAAATCAAGACCGTATGCTTCATTCTTAGCTGTAAAACATAAGAACCGAACTACTCGGCGTCCCATCTACATCTAAATCGATAGTGTTAACTATTATGAAAGTAATTGGGTTTATTCAAAGCTGTCAGTTTGGATCCTGATGCTATGCCGATCTATACAGCCAGGCGTTTGATCTGGATTCAAACCGTTTGAAAAGAAATCAACATGGAAGGAATTATTCTAATACATATCAAACAGAAATAATCTCGATGAAACGCCGAGTCACTCAGCATTATGATCGAGATCCAAACTGTCTATATTTATATAAATTCTATAAGCGAAACCAGTTTAGATCCTGATAAGAGGCGTCTCATTTACAGAAAATGTTTCAAAAATCGCATTACAATATGAGTTTTATCGCGAAAATGCTCCAGTGACAAATCGATTCTTGTTTTTGATAAACCCGTTTCATTCGGATTTTTCTAAAACGGCAATCATCGATAAGATCCGAAATCTCCGCGTGAAACGGAAAACGGACGCCCCAATCGCAGCATCTCGGGTATAACCGTTTATTAACGCGTTTAAACGCGTTCAAATCGTTAGGCCTTAACCGTTCGTTAAGCGTTCATTAAGCGTTCGTTAACCGTTCACTATGCGTTTCTTACGCATAGATAAACGCGTAAATGGGTAGGAATAGCGTATTTACCACTGTATCACGTCTTATAGCAAAACAAGTGCCACATGCGACACTAAATCGCTGATCTGAAACCGCTGATGTTAATGTAAATGTCTTGGAAAGCTGAGAAATTATTACAATATTCTTGTGTCAATAGATTGTTAATTATACCACATCAATATTGACAGAACATTTTAGAAAGTATTTTAAGTAGTAAAAATTGTGAACCTCAGATCAGGCTAATTTTGACGAAGGGACAATACTTATACATTCTTAGTGAAGGTCTACCAGATGATGCTACAAATCAAACATCACAAATCTAAGCCTTTCATGTTCGGAGAGGACTTTTTTTTTTATTAAAGTTTTACTAGAATATTTCTATGTAACAATTCGCGGCCCCGGGGTAGGTCAATTTTGAATCATTGGGCATAGTTTAATGAATCTCAACTTTCAATGTAACACTTCAACGAAACCAAATACCAAGCCTTGCCAACCCACTCGCAGTCATGATTTCTGTTGTAGAAGGAAGAAAGTTTTAAGAAATCTGGTAGATGATCACCCGTATATCATTTGTGTAAGTTAATACTCCCATCAAATTGTTTCTGACCAGCTTATTTTTTAAATGTTCATGTATTACTACTCTCCATCATTACTGGTGATTATGAGAAGGAACACTTTTTAGGCGCACCATTGGGACTGTACCCGGCCGGCCACTTTACCTTGACACCGACGAACCAGTCGAAATGCTAACCTAAAATCCTGAGCGCCAAAGAGGGAATCCATTACTATCAATTTTCAAGTATTTGGTTTGACCCGGCCAGGGATTGAGCCCACAACCTCCCGCACTGCAAACGGACGCTCTACCACTGAGCTCATCGACAGGTACAGTGGAGAAAACGTTATTCTTTCCCGTTTAAACGCAAACGAAACGCAAACGCATAGTACTAAAACGTAGAAAAGTACAACTTGTGGACAATTCTGATATTTCATGTTTATCTTGGTGGCAAACAGTTTGGAGCCTGATTAGACGCCGGGTTACCCGGCATCTGATCTGCCTCCAAACTGTTTGCACTGCAAATAATAGTTTTAGCGTAAACGCGTTTATTGGGAAAGAATAACGTTTTCACCACTGTATCTCTTCCACATTTTTGGTACAGTACCTCCAAATATCAAAACTCTGGAGATATAAGTTTCAGAGAAGATGTTTGAAATGTTTACTATGTATAACTTTATAAAACACTGTGACCTGCAGGGCATGGTCAAAGGGATAGTTATAATTTGAAGGATCTTGAAAGAGAACCTTTAGATGATGCTATGTGCTAAACATTTAAACTCAGGGTACTGTGGATTTAGACAAGAATGTTTTAAAATTGCTCATTAAAATATATTTGTAGCACCTGTGATCTAGATGTACAACGGACCGGAACCATTTGTAAAATGTTGGTAAAGTACCGTACCTCTAGATGTTACACTATGCCAAATATCAAAACTCTGGTAGTATTAGTTTCACAGAAGAAGTAAAACTATGATCCCCGGTGCGAGGACATTTTTGACCATATGGACATTATTTGAACAATCTTGATTGCAATTATACATCTATTGTTATGCAATGGATCGGAACCATTTGAACAGTATTGGAAAAAAACCTCCAGAAGTTACACCATGCTAAAGATCAAAATGCCGGTCATATTAGTTTCAATGAAGATGCTGAAAGTTTTCACTATATAATTTAATGTTAAACTGTGACCCCCGGGGCGGGGTTATTTTTTACCTCTGGGAGATAAATTGAATAATCTTGATAGGAGACCTATAGAATGTGCTAAATATCTAAGCTCAGGGTACTGTGCTATCAGACAAGAAGGTTTTAAAATGTTCATTGGAAACTACGCTGTGTCAACTATCATATTAGTTTCAGAGAAGAAGATATTTGAAGTTTTCACTGGATAACTCAATGTTAAACTGTGACCACAGGACGGGTTTAGGTTTGACCCCAGGGACATGATTTGAACAATCTTGATATATGACCTATTTAGATACGCTGTGTCAAATATCTTAGCTCAGGCTACTGTGGTCTCAGAAAAGTAATATTTAAAGTATTAATTGATTTTTTTTATATATATTTCAGCTCCTGTGACCTAGGTGTGCAACGGACCGGACTCATTTGAACAATATTGGCAAAACAGCTTTATCAGTGCCAGCATGCCAAATATCAAAGCTCTTGCCATTATTTGTTTTAGAGATGTTTGAATATTTCACTCTAAAACTAAATGTGTGCCCTCCAGGCGGGATCACTTTTAACTCAAGGAACACTATTTAAACAATCTCGATAGAAGACCTGTAGATGATGCTTTGTGCTAAATATCTTAGCTCATGGTACTGTAGTTTCAGACAAGAAGTTTTTATTGAAACAATATATTTCTAGCTCATGTGACCTAGATTTTCAAAGGACCGGAACTAATTGAACACATTTGAAAAAGGACCATATAAAGATCATTCCTGCCAAGTTTTTGTACAAATCCATCCAGTGGTTTAGGAAAAGATGTCTTTGAAAATAATTGTTTACGAAGGTCGGACGGACGGAGGACTGAAAGACGGACTGACGGACCACGGACACAGGGCGATCAAAATAGCTCACCTTGGTGCTTTATGCCAGGTGAGCTAAAATTCTACGCATTGGCATTTTAATGAGTTCATCGCCAATAAATCATTGATAAAATGAACAGACAGTAAAAGTGTCTCAACAGGTGGAAATAGGCCACTCAAGGTAATCTTCAAACAAGAAATGTGAAACTCACAAAAGTCTTAATACAGTTCTCCCTCTCTACAACGGCCCACCTAACAACGACTCCCTCTTTACAATGGGTATTGTCGCTGTTACTAAAAACAGAACAATTATGTCTAACCTATTCACGGTTGAAATGTCGTCTGCTGTTTTTCTCAAAAATTTCGTTGATTGACATTTTGACAGAAAAAACGACGTTATGACGAGTGAAAAACAGCTTGAATCCAGATCAGACGCCGCGTGACGAGGCGTCTGATCTGGATTCAAGCTGTTTGCAAATGTAAGCCAATTTCCCTCCCTATAACGACACCCTCTGGACAACGCACATAATGTTCGTCTCCCATCGGGTGTCGTTGTAGATCTGTTCCAAAGATATCAATCTTCTTGAATGACCGCAAAAAGAACCCAAACGAAACTATTCATTGTTTTCTGAGCGGCAAACAGTTCAAAGACTGATCAGACGCCGGATCATCAAACTAATTACAATGGAAATGATAGTTTAAGCTTAAACGCATTTTTTAGTGGGGGGGGGGGGGGGTGGGGGTACGTTTTCTGCACTGTATTATAATAACAAATTAACAACCCGAAGTTAAACCGCTTGTAACTCGAACTGTTTTGAATCTAACTCCATTATACATTTCGATATTAAAAAGTTGCTTAGCGAAGCTTTAACTATGAAATATGGGAAAATTCTACTCAAACGAGTTTAGTTGGAGTTATCGAGTTTTGACTGTCAATTTATTCCAGGTGTTTATTAGCTGGTAATTAAAACGTCTACTTTCAACTAATAAAGCACGACCGGAAGCCCAGTGCAGAATTACAAAACATAAACTAACCACTGGGTGAACGTATCTTGTATCCATGGTAACACAGTTGGAACTGTCTTCTAACAGTTTCGGTGCAATCTATGATTTATTTTAACCATTTGCCTGCTGGTCGCGACTTTATTAATTTTTGCAAACAGTTCGGATCCAGATCAGACGCCGCGTAACGCGGCGTCTGATCTGGATGCAAACTGTTTGACACTCTTCTTTAGGGTTCTTTACTTAAAAAATGTATAGTTCTAAATTCAACAAACTTTGCAGATAACAATGTCGAAGCAGACGACATTTCCGCAGAATAAGGATTAAAGAAAGCGAAATAACTCTCCAATGATAACAAAGGCTCCGTTATGGTTTATTCTAAGATAATCTGCATTTTTCATAATATCGCCCGCATTCAGCTGGCAAATGAAATGTAACTGTAATCAGTTTTTTTTGTATTTAAAGTGAAGACATTCTTCTTTTCCAGCAACCACGTTGATGCTTAAAGTCCCATTGTGTTTTCAGACCTTTTCTTAATGTCTGAAATACAATAACGGCTAATAATAATGTTTGAACATTCTTATGGGCCAAACTGGTCTATGAAAATGATGAAGACGGCCATAAATCACCAAAATGGGCGATTTAAAATCATAACAAACCGAAAATAGAACGTCTGATATAAACATTAGCACACGGCTTAGTATCACGTGATACAGCCGGATTCAACTTCACCGTGTTCAACCGTTATCTACCTTCGCCCGTCCATCCATCAGTCAGTTAGACTATCACACTTTTTTGTCCGCTCTCTAACTCGAATATTTTTTATCCGATCTTCCACAAACTTGCTGAAAATGTTCATTGATATAAAATCAAGGTTTAATTTGATTACTACTAAAATCGCATAAGGTATTTTTGAGTTATTGCCTGTTTAGTCATTTTTGCACTCTAAAACAAACAGCTTTTATCGGATATTCACCAAACATGCTGAAAATATGTATTCATATAAAATTTAGGTCTAGTTTGATTATTACTAAAATCCCATGTGGCATATCTGAGTTTTTGCCCTTTATGTATTAGAAATGACTGTTTTCAGCAAATTTTGCTCTCCAACACAAATACTTTTTTTTTTAATCTTCACCAAACTTGCTGAAAGTTTTCATTAATATAAAACAAGGTTAGGTTTGAATCCTACTAAAATCGCATGAGGCATGTTGGAGTAATAGCCCTTTAATTATTAAAAAATGGCTGTTTCAGCCTTTTTTGCTCTCTAACACAAAGAGTTTTCATCGGATCTTCACCAAACTTGCTGAAATGCTTTATTTATATAAAATCTAGGTCCAGTGTGATTATTACTAAAGTCCCATAAGGATTATCTTAGTTATTGCCCTTTATGTATTAAAAAGGACTGTTTCACCATTTTTTGCTCTCTAACACAAATACTTTTTTCCTTGACCTAGATTTAATACCAATACACGTTGTCAGCAAGTTTGGTGAAGCTCCAATAAAAAGTGTTTGTGTTAGAGGGCAGAAAATGCTGAAACAGTCATTTTTTAATTATTCAAGGACAATAACTCAGACATGCCTTATGCGATTTGCTAGTTATTGAACCTGACCTAGATTCTATACTAATAAACATTTGTAGCAAGATTGGTGAAGATAAAAAAAGAAGTGTTTGATTTAAAGAGCGGACAAGGCTGAAACAGTCATTTTCACCAAGCTCAAGGTATAGATCCTCCGTAATGTTTTTAATCGCTTACCCATGGTGAATAATAAATACACGTTGTCACTGGATCAAGTAGTGTTTAACCCTGTGCCCAATGGTCGTAACTTTACGGGAGTTTACAAACTGTTTGAATCTAGAAAGACGCCGCGTAACGCGGCGTCTCATCTGGATCCAAACTGTTTGACACTCGTCTTAAGGTTTGTTTAATTAAAACAATGCATAAATCTAAACTGAACAAATTTTGCAGACGACAATGTCAAAGCAGACGTCTGTGCAGCAGAATAAGGGTTAACAGGGTAATTCTCAGTGCTCCAGCTATACACATGTAACCGGGAGTAATCTGAACTGATCTAACGTTTTCTCACTCATTTCAGCACCGACTGCTATGGTGTTACTACTGATTAAACCGTCTCTTCGAGGCAATTTTATTGAGTATGACACCATTGGGTTTAAAAGCAGAAATAAAGATTTTAGTTTTTCGAAATACTTCCGTTATCTGGAGCCCTGTATTTACAGAGTTGTCCTTCTTTCCATTCACAAGGGAGGCTTTTTAATTTGTGCAGCACAAAAATATTATAAATAAAATTTAAAAAGCGAATTTCTTAGATAAAGCCGGTTTTTGTGAAAGAATCACGTCCTACGTAGTTCAAATGGGACCCCAAACAACCGTTTTATGTAGGTTTCTCAAAAACACAAGGCGGCTTTTAACTATTTTTTCCATTGAAAAGAGTTTGGAGCTAGATCAGACGCCAGGTAATCTGGCGTCTGATCAGGCTCCAATCTGTTTGCCACTTATATTGAAATTATCCAAAAATTGTCATTTTCTACATTTAATTATTTTAAGATAAACTGAAATCTTCATTATATCGCTTTTTGCAAAGAAACAATCAGAGTTATCAGGTTTGTTTGTCTTAATTGATTCATGAATTATTTAGTGGTCAGTTATATAGATCTACTTACACGATAAAGAACTGTACAATTGGTTCGAGGGACCTGGGTCCAAGGTTATAAAGCGTTTGAGCTGAGTCAAAAGTCGTTATCATGCATTTGATTGGTCAGATTTGAGCCTAGGCTCAAATCTGACCAATCAAATGCCTGAGAACACACTCAGACTCAGCCCAAACGTTTTATAACCTTGGACCCGGTGCACCATATTACAAAATACAATCCTTAGTGATCCATTAATGGCCTAAGACGAGTTGGAACCATACATACATGATAAAGAAACTATACATTTTGTTTGAGGGACTTTTGTTATTCTTCAAGTACAAACCATAGATACAATTGTTTTCAAAATGCGCAAATCGTATTGGTTACCCGATAGTGTATTTCTTATTGTGAATTGATAATTTGCATAATTTAGTCAATGGTTTGTACTTAAAAGTATAACAAAAATCCCTTCTACTTTTCCCTCTACCTGTATGGTTGTCGTCTTAGTATAATAGTTTCTTTGACCTAGACCATTTATTGACAACTAAAGGTTGTATTTTGAAGTATATTACAGACTGACAAACAATGAAGATTCTAATCCAAGTCTACTTTAGGAGCCCACTGATTTGGATATACACTGTTTGTATATGACAAGTGTACTTTTCACTGTTTGTACATGGCGAGTACACTCTTCGCTGACTCGCTACCTGTTTAAAATATACTCATAACAGTTGCAAATAGTGCAGACCCAGATCAAAGGGCTCCTATAGGATCCCTCTGATCAGGGTTTACACTGTTTGTTAATTTAGAACAGTATTATCAAAGTACCCAGAACTCCAAGTAGACTGATTCATTTCGGTTACTTAAATGATCCACACGGTAACAGAATAACCCACAACAGTTACTAGTGTTGAAAGAGTTAATGCTGAATATTTCATACTTCTTTGACAAATATACCAGTTTATATTAAGTTAAAATATGTTTTTAGAAAACATTTTACATAACATCTACATTGCTAAATATACAGATTATCCCCAGAACATTTATCAGTAGCGTACTTACATCTCTTTTTCGAATGGAGATAAAAAGATAAAGAAGCTTTCTGCCACCTCATTTCAAGTCTACTTACCACTTTTGGGATGGTTGACCAATTCATTGACACCTGAAATTTCAAATGAACAATCTCAATATCAAACCAAGTCCAGTTCTTTTTTTGACAAATAGGAGCCCTCTGATAAGGGTATACACTGTTTGCATTGAACAAATGTACATTTGACATGTACATTGCTTTTAAAGACGCAGGTATGTCACAATGCCAAATTCCAATCAAGTCTAGTCAATGTTTGACAAAAAATCGCCCTCTGAATAGGGTCTATACTGTTTGCATGAGACAAATATTCTCTTCAAATGTAAATTGTTTGGAAAGACGGCCTATAGTTTGATGCACATTAGAGCGTACATGTATATACATGTTGGTTTATGCTATGTTTCTGTACCTAGTAATTACATATTCAGATTTCAGTTCTTGGCAACGGTTAAAGAACTGCATTTCCAAGACACTTGAAAAGTACGTTTAAGCTGGCATCTACCTGCTAGCAAATCATTCGAAACTCAATCGTTAACGAATTGTTAATTACGGTAATTTTGCGAATGGGTTTCAGTGTAATTGCATCGTACAAAAAGCACCGAAAATACGAAAATACATCCCTGGTACTTGGTTCGAATTTCTGTCGGAAGTCTACAGGGCTGCCATAAGTTGACATAAAAATTCCTAAGATTTCGAAATGTGCATTTTCAAGTGCGATTTTACGAATCGTACCTTTACCCCATTGTCTGTTTCAAGTTTTGTTGGCACGTGGCTGCTTAAAGCAGGCTGGAAAAAAAGCAGAATGCGCCTAATGGCGCATTCTGCTTTACTTTCAGCCTGCTTTAAGCTACCTCATACAAGAAAAATATCCGAAGATTTAGGAAATATCCGGAGAAATGGGAGCCCTGAGTCTACAAGAATGTTTATGCTGTGGCAAGAAAACGCTTATGCAAAACGAAGCTGTCAGATGTTATAATAATGACAAATGTAAACAATTATTTTACAAATATTAAAGAACGGAAATATAGGATCAATCAATAGTCCTAATTTGTTATTGAATTTATTCATTGAGTCTTTTGGAAAACGATCAAGAGGAAACTTAATGGAGATTTTATCTTTTTCTAAAACGACGAGTTTGAAAATTCCAATACATTCTTCTGAAATATAGATACAGTAAAACCTCGCTATTACGACTACGAAATGAAGGCTAATTGATTGTTGCTCTCGATTGTTGAGGTAGTGCAATCGCCGTTTTGGGGGCTGTCTTCTGTATGTTTAGTGGCCTTCATTGGGCGCTCTACTGTTATTTCTATCAGTCCGCATAAAGAAGCCATTTGCTTCGTTGCTCTTGATTGATGGGGTAACGTGATCGCCATTTTGGGGGCTGTCTTTTGTACGTTTATTATGTTTATTTTATATCTAATTGTAGTTATTTGAGTTTTCCTGGCGGCCTGCATTTTGGCGCTCTACTATTGTTTCTATCGGTCGACAATCAGAAGCCGGTTGCTTCATTGCTGATTGATGGGAGTAATGTGATCGCCATTTTGGGGGCTGTCTTTTATATGTTTATTCATGTTTATTTTAGGTCATATTGTAGTTATTTTGTCTTTTCTTGTTTGTAGGTACATTTGTGTAACTTCATGTGAAGCGCTTTTGAACGCACTACCCTTGTGTGAAAAGAGCGCTATATAAATCTGGTATAATAATAATAATAATAATAATAGACAGGTGAGAGCTTAAATGAGCTTTCTGTTTCACTGTCACTTTGCTTTAAGCGATCACCTATCGTAAACACCCTAATGATTAACATAATTTAGTGGTCGTAATCGCGATGTTTGGCTGTATTTTATTTCAACTTGTACATCGTTCCAATAGTATATAAACGTTTTACGTTTCTATCATTATTTTATGCATTCACAAAACGTAGAAATTTTAGCATATTCATTTCAACATTCGTTTAAACAGTTAACTAGAATTCATACAGAGATTTACACTTATGTTCAAAAAGGATAGATCGCGTTGAATCATGCGGAATAGTTCACTAATTTAATTGTCCTATTGAAAGAGTATTTAACTAATAAAGCAAGTTTTAATCACTCCTGGCTATTTGGACTTATTTTGAAGTAATTCACAAAATTTTGCAAAGCTTGGTCTTGCACAAAAGTATTTTAAATATTTATATATATATATTTCTTGCAGATATCTACGAAAGTTTTACATACGCTCGTATAAGTATGAAGTGATATTCGTTGTCAACGTCATGACTACCACAAGAGCTATAATATATTACATTTCTTGCTATTCTGTTCCTACCGTGTCTACCAGTTCCAATTTTTAAAGAATAAGAGGTTAAACTTAACTTAGCTAGTTAAAAAACGAAGTTTATGGAACAGAATATTTAGATATGGTTCAACTCCAAAGTTTATCTTAAAATATCTATAAGTTGTCATTATACTACTGGTACAGTGGAGAATCTGTTATTCTTTCCCAATAAACGCGTTTACGCTAAAACTATTATTTGCAGTACAAACAGTTTGGAGCCAGATCAGACGCCGGTTAACCCGGCGTCTGATCAGGCTCCAAACTGTTTGCCACCAAGATAAACATGAAATATCAGAATTGTCCAAAAGTTGCACTTTTCTACGTTTTAGTGTTTTGCGTTTGCTTACGTTTGCGTTTAAACGGGAAAGAATAACAGATTCTCCACTGTAATAGAGTTTTCGCCCCTAACTTGTTTAACCCTTTCCCCCATAGAAGCGACTTTCAGCGTATTTGATTTATTCCTCCGCTAAAGAAATAGTTCCAGTTGATATTATCCTTATGAACAATTATGATAACAAATATTTTATATAGCCTAGCAGATGGTGGTTTAAAGCAGGCTGGAAGTAAAGCAGAATGTGCCTTAAGGCACATTCTGCTTTACTTTCAACCTGCTTTAATTGACCACCGGTCTTAACTGTTATAAACAGGTTATTAGGTAAAGGGTTAAATCAATTTAATAACCTTTGCTTAAAGACTTTTGGGAAAACTTTATTGTTAACACTCATTGGCAACACCCAAACATCATAACACCCGTTTGTTTCTAGTAAAGACTTAACATTAGTCAATCTATAAGTACATGTACAACCATTTCTGAAATCCTGCAATAAAGAGTTATAAACAGTAGATAGAATTACATTTTCAATTGAGGTCAGTTTCAGTATAATATCTAATAATTTAAGAGTAACGATTTATATAAAGCGGATATCTTCCAATTTCACCATATATGCAATACGAAGATGGGCTTTTCTTAACCCATTACCTCATAAATACGACTTTTTACGTCTTTCATTTACTCCTCCACTGAAGAAAATAGTTCCAATTTATACAATCTTGAAGATGTATCATGAGAAACATTTTCTATATTCTAGTTGGTAGTAGCTTAAAGCAGGCTGAAAGTAAAGCAGAATGTGCCTTAAGGCACATTCTGCTTTACTTTCAACCTGCTTTAAGTGGTCACCTATCTTCAATACTAGAAACAGGCTATGGGGCAAATGTTTTCAAAATTTCAGGTGAATTCTCTCTACTTGTTTTGACTTAGTATAACCCAATATTTCGCAACTATAATTAAGAATTGAACTAACAAAGGAATGACATAGATGGCACACCACACTTCAGTTCAGATTTAATCCCTTTATGTTTGACATGCACTTAAACCCTTGCCTGTAATATTTTCTTGATTTAAGGCGAAATTCCCGGTGTAATTAAATACTGTGCCCAAATAATTAAATTATTTTCGACTTCTAAAACATGTATAAAAGTCGTTTACTGTCTATTACGGATTTCAGCGCTATATACATGTGTAAATCTGGTATAATAATAATAATAATAATACTCGATACGAATGGACATAAGATAATGGATATATATATTATACCTTTCACAGCTAATGTACATACTGACATTACTCCTCTTAAAATGTGTCACAGCAGAAACACGACTGCATGTTGTACCATACCCGGGTGTCTGATTAACTTATCAACTTTAAATGCACGTATAAATCCACAAAGTCTAAAAACACCCTAAACCTAATCTAGATGCCTTCAAAAAGAGGCTTGCCGACGTGGCATGATACAGCGTATTTCAAGTTATCTGCCAACATGCATTCGGGACACTCTGATTGATTTTCCCAAAGGCAATGTCGATTTAAAACATCAAATATATCTCCCTTAACTTTAGGATGTGTTTTCAAAACAGCTGTATCGTGTTCAATTACCATTGTTTGCTGTTAAGATTCGCAGTTTGTGCACCATGTGCAGCGTGCAGAGTACAGTAGAGATACATGTACCATTGTCTTTCCAAATAACCCCGGTTACGCTTAAACTATTATTTTCATTGTCATTATTTTCATTGTAAACAGTTTAGAGCCAGATCAGACGCCGGGTAAACCGGCGTCTGATCAGGCTCCAAACTGTTAACACCCAGATTAAAACTGGTAGTCTGAATGTCAAATTGTTGTCATTTTCTATGTTTCATTGCAATGCGTTTGCGTTTGAATGAAATAATTACGTTTTTTTCTCTGTATTACAGACTGGTAGCCAACTCCCAATCGATGGCCATCGACGGCCATCGATTTCTTTACTGAACTCATCAATGCTTTCACTGTTTACAGTCATTTCCTCAATCCTTCGATCGAAATTATTGTTAACGACAGGCGTGAAAGTAACTGTAAAAGCATGCAGAACATGTCATAGTCATCTCATTTTCCCTATTGAGGCACTGACATAATCGTATTCAAGGGGTTTTCAATAGTTATATCTAACCAAACTATATTATATAAAAGTCGGGTTCACATGAGACGCTTCAATTGTTCTTTGCTATAGGCATGTGTACAAGATGTATGATCTTTAAAGACATTTCCTGACCTACATTCGGTGATAACACCTAGTCAAGCAGTTCCCAGGCAAAATCACGCATTTTGTGCATACCTTTACTACTGTGAATCATTGAAGCGTCTCACGCAAGCCCGACTTTTATATTAGATATTATATAACTGTTATAGTTGATAGTTTGGTTAGAAATAACCATTGAAAAAACTCTTGAGTATGGGGATGTCTGGGCCTCACTAGGCGAACTGAGATTGGTATAGTATATACTGCATGCTTTTACAGTTACGTTCACGCCGTTCGACAACAATGGGGGTCCATCAAAGGACTCAGAAATGTCTTTAAATAACCTTCAAGCTAGACACCAGACTTTCATCTCAAACAGGTAACGTCTCTCGGAAATAAAGACAGGAAATAAGTAACGTAACTGTCGTGCAAACCCCCTCAGGACACATTACCTCTGTACTATAAATCAATAATAGTACAGTGGAGAAAACGTTATCGCAAACGTACGCAAACGCAAATCACTAAAACGTAGAAAAGTGCAACTTTTGGACAATTCTGATAATTCATGTTTATCTTGGTGGCAAACAGTTTGGAGCCTGATCAGACGCCGGGTTACCCGGCGTCTGATCTGGCTCCAAACTGTTTGCACTGCAAATAATAGTTTTAGCGTAAACGCGTTTATTGGGAAAGAATAACGTTTTCTCCACTGTACACTAAAACCCCTCTATAACGACCACTTAAATTAAGGCAAATTGACTGCATAAATGAAAAGTGAAAGCATTAAGAAAGGTGACTGGAAAGCAGAAAACTCCTAAGGATTTTTCAGTTTAACGTTCACAGTGTTTTAAGCAATCGCCTGCCTTAAATACCAGATAAAAACACAATTTAGTGGTGTTAATAGAGAGATTTTACTGTACATATGTATACATTACCTCGCAATGAGGAGCTGAATTAATCCAGGATATACCAATATTTAACTTCAAACTGAGGTATATATAGTTCGTCCATTATATAAGTTTAATTGATTTTAAAGCAGTGAATTTTATAACTAAACCTTCTGAATTGTTTGTGTTACAAGTAAAGAGTCTGGCAACCATATTTAGCATAAAATAGTAATTTGTAAATGTATGTCTAACGCTAAATATAAACAAGTAAATATTAGTTTTGGGTAAGAAATTCCGTTTAAAATGCATTTCAAAGAGAACAAATATACGAGTAACTGTTGTACTAATTGTTCGTATAAATGTATTTGTGCATGTGTTCTCTTTACAAGTGTATACGTCTGCAGTAATTTGTACTGTATACAGTGGAGAAAACGTTATTCTTTCCCAATAAAAGCGTTTACGCTAAAACTATTATTTGCAGTGCAAACAGTTTGGAGCGAGATCAGACGCCGGGTTACCCGGCGTCTGATCAGGCTCCAAACTGTTTGCCACCAAGATAAATATGAATTACCAGAATTGTCAAAAAGTTTAAACGCAAACGTACGCAAACGCAAAGCGCTAAAACGTAGAAAAGAACAACTTTTGGACAATTCTGATATTTCATGTTTATCTTGGTGGCAAACAGTTTGGAGCCTGATCAGACGCCGGGTTACCCGGCGTCTGATCTGGCTGCAAACTGTTTGCACTGCAAATAATAGTTTTAGCGTAAACGCGCTTATTGGGAAAGAATAACAGATTCTCCACTGTAAAGAGTGAGACTAGGGTGCATATGCAATTCAGTTTACATGTACAGCGCTCCCTCTCTACTACGACAACCAATGGGAGACACTGATTGTGTGCGTTGTACGGAGGGAGTCGTTTTGGAGAGGGAAATTGGGTTACCTTTGCAAACAGCTTGAATCCAGATCAGACGCCGCGTCACGCGGCGTCTGATCTGGATTCAAGCTGTTTGCCACTCTTCATTATGTATCTTTTATCAAAATGTCCAATATGTAACTTTGAGAAAAACAGCAGACGGCAATTTTAAGTAGACACTATTGCAGCAGTGAAATGTTTAGAAATAATGGTCTCGGTTGGGGAACAGCGACAAGGGTCTTTGTGAGGAGGGAGTTGTTGTTGAGAGGGCCGTTGTAGGGAGGGAGCACTGTATATCCTGATTTGACACCAAGTACAGTGGAGAAAACGTTATTCTTTCCCAATAAACGCGTTTACGCTAAAACTATTATTTGCAGTGGAAACAGTTTGGAGCCAGATCAGACCCGGCGTCTGATCAGGCTCCAAACTGTTTTCCACCAAGATAAACATGAATTATCAGAATTGTCAAAAAGTTGTACTTTTCTACGTTTTAGTGTTTTGCGTTTGCGTACGTTTGCGTTTAAACGGGAAAGCATAACATATTCTCCACTGTATACTATATTGTCACCATTGATTCTATTTTTCTATGACATGTTATCACTGTTTGTATTGTCTAACTCTTCATTATTGGAGGTAATAATGATGTACTTTTACTTCATTAATTTTTGAAATGGTTATTTCAGTGGAGAATCTGTTATTCTTTCCAAATAAACGCGTTACGCTAAAACTATTATTTGCAGTGCAAACAGTTTGGAGCCAGATCAGACGCCGGGTAACCCGGCGTCTGATCAGGCTCCAAACTGTTTGCCACCAAGATAAACAAGAATTATCAGAATTGTCCAAAAGTTGTTCTTTTCTACGTTTTAGTGCTTTGCGTTTGCGTTTAAACGGGAAAGAATAACAAATTCTCCACTGTAACAGTTAAATCACTATATTACAACAATATATAAATAGGCTTTACAACAGTTAGATAGTCTTTCTTCTGCACATGTTGAAATTGATTTTACAACAATCAAACTCCTATATTACTACAACTCAAAGTTGTATGTAAGCCCTGGAGGGTCTTTTTGGCTTTTAACATTTGACTCCCCTACTTTATACTTTTTACCTGTACTTCTGACGTATGCCTACAGTGGAGAAAACGTTATTCTTTCCCGTTTAAACGCAAACGACGCAAACGCAAAACACTAAAACGAAGAAAATAACAACTTTTTGACAATTCATTTTTATCCGAGTGGCAAACAGTTTGGAGCCTGATAAGACGCCGGGTTACCCGGCGTCTGATCTGGCTCCAAACTGTTTGCAATGGAAATGTTAGATTTAGCGTAAACGCGTTTATAGGGAAAGAATAACGTTTTCTCTACTGTAATTGATTTTATCACCTTGTAACACATAAGAATTTAGAAATGTTGATTTTAATAAAGAACGACTTGCTTATTCTTTTAAACTTAACAACATCACTTTAACATACACATTGATGTCTAAGTGAGTGGTATAGGTATGTTTCCTATGAACTGTTTTTCAAACCTGATATACACAATTTGAAGTTAAAGACACATGTAAAAAGTATGTAGTCAAAAGTATGTAGTCAAAAGTAAGAAGTTAAAAGTCAAAGATAATGTGTTACAAGCATATTCGGCTATACCCGCACCCGCTCTAAATATCTGCTACAGTGGAGAATCTGTTATTCTTTCCCAATAAACGCGTTTACGCTAAAACTATTATTTGCAGTGCAAACAGTTTGGAGCGAGATCAGACGCCGGGTTACCCGGCGTCTGATCAGGCTCCAAACTGTTTGCCACCAAGATAAATATGAATTACCAGAATTGTCAAAAAGTTGTACTTTTCTACGTTTTAGTGTGTTGCGTTTCCGTACGTTTGCGTTTAAACGGGAAAGAATAACAGATTCTCCACTGTATACCGTAATCCTGCAGTAAACTGAATACAATCTTTAAAACGAACATTGATTTTATACTTGAAATTTAACACGACCATTGATTGTATACTTGAAATGTAACACGACCTTTGATTGTATACTTGAAATGTAACACGACCATTGATTGTATACTTGAAATGTAACACGACCATTGATTGTATACTTGAAATGTAACACGACCTTTGATTGTATACTTGAAATGTAACACGACCTTTGATTTTAAACTTGGAATGTAACACGACCATTGATTGTATTCTTGAATGAAACACGACCATTGATTGTATACTTGGAATATAACACGACCATTGAATTTATACCTGAAGTGATTGTTATACCGGGTAAAAACCGTTTATTTTATTTTTATTTTTTTGGGTCTGGGTTTTGTCCAGACAACCTTTGACCGACCCATGATATTAGTATCACACAATACATGTATATACATCGTATAATGAGTATATTTGACCTCAAAATATTTGTTTGATTATTATTTTGAACAAATGAATATTGGTTTGCATCCTAAAACTCTGTCCGTGTTTCTTTATATTACATGTGCATTTAACCAATTCGATGCCTTACTCCGCTACATGTACATGTAACAATGATTATTTTCAAATAGTTTGGATCAAGGTTAGACGCAGCGTTACAAGGATTTATATCATTATTTGAACTGACTGACACTCATTGTGTTCATAGCAGGATTCATAGCTGACACTGAGACAGTGGCATGTCAAATATATGTGATAAAACTAAGTATGGTAAACACATGTAATGAAAGTAATACACATAACTTCAAATGGTGAAGATATAAGATTTTTGAATATCAATTGCTTAACACCGTGTCTTGGGTACTACTCATAACTATGTCTGCTTCACACCATCACATGTCTGATGAGCTGCATGATAGTGTACTAGACGCAGTTACATGTGTAATCACGGCCCGTTTTGGTCAATGGTCTTAACACCAGATTTTTGTGTCGTTGTAATGAACTATGATTGGAGGTTTCCTGCGATCATCATCTATTACATTAATTTTGATTCATGAATGAAATAACAAGAAATTGTATCAAACATTAGGTTAAGCCACTGCTGACCAAGCGTTTGCCATACATCCTAATTGGAGCATGTTTGTCTGTTGTATGTCTTTATTCTCCTATAGCTATATAGTTGAATCTGATATACTGAAAAATGGCAATGAAACATTGAAATAGACGCCTTAAATACCGACCGACCAGATCTCGTTGGCCAACGTTCAAAAGGGTCAAGGGCAAAGGTCAATGTCACAAATCTTGTCCCATGACTGCTATGGAAACTTCCAGAAAGGACCAGAGCCAAAAACAATACAGTACACTTATGCAGCGGACGGTCGACGTCACTAACGTCGCAGAAAATTCAGGAAATCAAAGAACTTCTGGATAAAACAGACGTACCATCGTACCATGGTTAGAGAAGTTAGCCAGCGGGTAGAATGTAGTGTTAGGACAGTACATATCACAATTCATGACAGTTTAAATTTGAAGAGATTATACGCGAGATGGATCTATAAAATGCTGTCGACGTGTCAAAAAGCTCAAAGGGTGGAGTCGTCAATGTGACGTCGGATGACGTTGAGCCGGGTGTGACGACCCTGTGTTACCATAACAACAGACGTTTGATCATGCTTGAAGTCAATTGTATAAAAAAAATTACTGGAAGTTTCGCACCGTTCAGTCAAAAACTGAGGGCAAAAACGGAGGGAATGGAAGCATCTGTCCGCGTATTTTTTGAACACCCCTCGTACTTTTTTCTATCAAAAATAAAGCCGCTGGGGTCCAATGGACCTATTGGGTCCGGATGAGGGTTAAGAAGTCTGTATCACATATAGTTATATTATGACGTTTTTGCCATAATAAAAATATTCGTATTTGACCTCTAAATGACCTTGACATTTGTCCGGGCATAACCCAAGTTGTACCACGCTAAACAGTGTATTGAGTTGTGCATACATGCCTATTATGAAGTCTCTATCACACACCGTTTCGAAGATCAGGACAAATTAAAATCAGCTCATTTTAACCTCTAAATGATATTGACCTTTGTCGGGCATGACTTAAGTTGTACGTAATTTAAGAGCTTCTTGAGTTGAGAACACATGCCAAATATGAAGCTTCTGCAACACGAAGTTCTGAAGTTATTGACCATGTTGAATTTGTGGACAGAGGGGCACATCAACAGACATACACGCATACAAACACACGGACAGACAGACACAAACAATATGCCTCTGGAGACGGATTTATACACTTACGGAATTGCAACCTCGCGCTATATCGCAAATCTCGTACGACGCAAACGAGACTTGGCGAGGCTTGATAAGACAATGTCTAACGGTAGTCAATATGAATAATGTCTGTTTCGAAGCATTGTTCATGGGTTTTTATTCCCTATTGATAGGAATGTCCACCAAGTCGTTTAAATCCACTAAAATGTCAATAAATACACTCGAGTCGGTAAATTTTCACCCCAGAAATGACGGACAACGAGGCATAAAGTGAAGATGTTGTCACGTGACACAAAATCTCGCAAAATTCAACCGTCGCGAGAGCTCAGATGTTCGCATATTCAACTTCGCTCAGTTGCGATTCCGTCTTGTATAATTCCATAGCTCACCAGGAAATAGCTCCAGTCTAGATAGGTATATAATAAAAACTTAAATTCATGTTGGAGTTGTTATTTATTCTAATATTCATAACTAGGAGAAATCCATATGGCTTCAAGCAAGGGAATTAACTCTTAAAGACATCCTATAAGACGACCTTTCGATCATAACGCATTGCAAGACAATTTCCTTGCAAAAATCATGGATCTTATGGACATGTCGCTAGCAAAGAACCATTAAGGCTTCTCGTGTGAGACTCTACCTATATATTTGATAGGTTGGTTAGAAATAACCATTGAAAATCACTAGAGCATGAGTATAATCTGGGCTTCACCAGGTGAACTGAGCTTGTGCTGCACATGCTTTGACAGTTACATTGACACCTCCAGAACAATGGGGGGACTCCATAAATGGACTGAGGAAAAGTCTTTAAGACCTCATATGAATCTGAGGCATCTTACTGACCCAATATAGTTTTTATGGGGTCTTCCCGTGACCTGATTGACCAATTGTTTGTCTAGAATCTAGTAAATAGTGGCTAACTGTTTTTTTCAGTGTAAGATCGAAATTTAATCCATTGAGTGAACATCAGACGTTATATTTACACGAGTGGCGAAGCCACGAGTGAAAATATAACAGTCTGATGTTCACGAAATGGATTAAATTCAATCTTACACTGAAAAAATACAGTTATTCTATTAATTTATGCTTTAAAGCCACTTTTTAAAGAAAAGTGTTCGACAATTGAAAGCGAAAGTAAATTATTTATCCCGTGTTGAGCCCCACGTTTATATCGAACATATGTACGTGACAGTTGGCGGTGCAATGACGTCACTAATTTATTGATTTGACGTCATCCGAATTACGTCGTTGCTCCCGATCTTGGATTCGTGTTCTTCCGTTGAGTGGTTCGCGACAAACCGGACTGCCGGAATTTAACGATAAGACACGATTGACTACGATTCTTGGGGAGCCCTACGGGAAAAATTCATAATAAAAGCGCGCGTGGCGATAATCCCACTGTTTGAAGCAGTGAAATTATCAAATGGTAATCCACCGAAAAGCATAACTAATGATAGATAATTTTCAGTCGCCGAAGCAACCTGTAAAATTCTATACCTAAGGTTTACTCAGGTGAGCGATTATATATAAGATCGCACTGTGTCGTCGTACTGATGAGCGGTGAAACATGTCAATTTAATGAATAAATAATGAATAACAGGAAACACACTTTATTCTACATGAATTACTGATAGGATATAAAGTTCCAAAACAAATTATATTTTCTAAAATAAGACAAAATAATTTCATTGTGAATTGATATAATTTAAGTATCATCATAAAAATAACTTTAGGAAAGTTGTTGCCTGAAAATGTTATTACCCCCCCTTTACGAAAGGTAGAGAGACACCCCAAGTGATCGATTGACTTCGCATCTCATATCCTACCCGTTTTCTATTGCACGATAAAACACTGATATAATAATTCCGTGCTCTGGACAACTTAGTCGTGCGGGGCATGATATACATGTACACTGTTTATAAATGAAATGTATATAGTCGTCGCTAGGGTCTAATGTGTTAATTTGACGTTAAGCTGGCACTTGTCTTTAACCTCAAATTTAAGTGAATGCGTGCAACCCCCCCCCCCCCCCGATGTTTTGGGATGTAAATGCATGATAATTTCGCCTTAACCCGTTCCCCCATAAAAGCGACTTTTAGCGTATTTAATATATTCCTCCGCTGAAGAAAATAGTTCCAGTTTATACCTTCATGAACAATAACCATTACAAATATTTTATATAACCTAGCAGGTTTTAGCTTGAAGCAGGCTGAAAGTAAAGCAGAATGTGCCTTAAGGCACATTCTGCTTTACTTTCAACCTGCTTTTAAGTGGTCACAGTTCTTAAACACTAGAGACAGCCTATGAGGTAAATGGTTAAACTAGTTAAAATGCTGCAGAGGTATATTCTGCATCGAGATCACACTGAGTATTCCTGTCTATTCGTATGATGGAAATAATCTAATAAGACTATTTCAAGATATTTCCATTCATATTGCAGTCTATCTGAGCTACCTGCAGCTAATTGTTATATCATGTTTCCATAGGTAAATTGGAATCAGATAAGTAAATAAACCAACTGCCACACCAGTTTCTGAAGACACTTAATCCTTAGAAACTCAAAAAGCATGTACAGTGGAGAATCTGTTATTCTTTCCCGTTTAAACGCAAACGCACGCAAACGCACGCAAACGCAAATCACTAAAATGTAGAAAAGAACAACATTTGGACAATTTTGATAATTCATGTTTATCTTGGTGGCAAACAGTTTGGAGTCTGATCAGACGCCGGATTACCCGGCGTCTGATCTGGCTCCAAACTATTTGCACTGCAAAAGACTGTTTTAGTTTAACTTTGGAATGCAGCCCGCCTTTTGAATGGGTGAAATTCAGCAGACACCCTATTGATACTTATCGATGAGTCAGTATTGTGCAATGTGATAGATATCGGAACAATTTTACCAAGAAACTTTTACCTTTTAGGCTGATAACAGACCGATTACTCCCTGGGAAGAAACCCGTGTATAATACTCGCCATGGAATTCTCTTATCCCTTTGCTTGCTACAGCAAACACATTGCATTTAAATGTAAAAAGTGAGAACCTTTTGACAGTTATACATATTCATTGTATCTTGGTGGCAAACAGTTAGGGGCCTGATCAGACGCCGGGTTACCCGGCGTCTGATCGGGCTCTAAACTGTTTGCCACCAAGATAAACATGAATTATCAGAATTGTCAAAAAATTGATCTTTTCTACACTTTAGTGATTTGCGTTTGCGTGCGTTTGCGCTTAAACGGGAAAGAATAACAGATTCTCCACTGCAATGGATAATATAGTTTTAGCGTTTACAAACGCGTTTATTGGGAATAATAACGTCTTCTCCGCTGTAATCGTCTGCTTCACACTTGTCGTCTGTGTTGTACAGTGGAAAAGACGTAATTCTTTCCCAATAAACGCGTCTACGCTAAAACTATTATTTCCATTGCAAACAGTTCGGAGCCAGATCAGACGCCGGGTAACCCGGCGTCTGATCAGGCTCCAAACTGTTTGCCACTCTGATTGAAATGAAAAGTCATAATTGTCCAAAACTTGTTACGTTTTACATTTTATTGCATTGCGTTTTGCGTTTCGATTGCGTTTCAACGCTAGACAGTAACGTCTTTTCCGCTGTATTTAGATTTTGAACATTAGTCACGTATATGTGTGATTTGAAAACAGTGTTTATGTGAAGAGTGCACATACCCTATGCAAACAGTGAAGACCCAGCTCCAAGGGACCCTTTGATTAGGGTCTGCACTGTTTGTTACATTATATATTAATCAAAAACCCTAAATAGTCATAATTGGACGAGACTTAATTGGAATAAGTATTTTCCATTTCAAAGAGGATTTTTAGGGAGAAATGGGTTATACAGAGGAGAAAACGTTACTCTTTCCCAATAAACGCGTTTACGCTAAAACTGTTATTTCCTATGCAAAGAGTTTGGAGCCAGATCAGACGCCGGGAAACCCGGCGTCTGATCAGGCTCCTAACTGTTTGTCACCAAGATAAACATGAAGTATCAGAATTGTCCAGAAATTGCACTTTTCTACGTTTTAGTGCTTTGCGTTTGAGTACGTTTGCGTTTAAACGGGAAAGAATAACGTTTTCTCCACTGTACATGTATGTCGAACATCAACGTCAACAGTTTTATTCATCAACACCTTTGTACTTTCGAAGACTACATAGGTGCGTACGTTCATATTGCTTTAAGTTGTCACATGTCTTTTCTGCAGCCAATTAGCCATATTTTAGTGGTCGTTATAGAGAGGTTTTACTGTATCTGCTAAATGCATGATATAAGGAATGCAGAATGTTAGCGTACAGAATAATTGGTTTTATACATAAACACGTTTATAGATAAATTACAAATTACTCTCAAGTGTATCTATAGATATCTCAAGTGAACTAATCTAGGGTGTAGGGTTAACCTTGTGGGTGCGCAAACCGAATGTTCTTGACCTCCCAATAGAGCTTGGATCCTGATCAGACGCTGAGTAACCTCGTGTCTGATCAAGATCCAAACCTTTTTTCAACACGGATTGTATATATAGAGGATAATTGTTTTTTTCAGTATAAGATAGAAATTTAATCCATTGAGTGAACATCAGACGCGAAGCCACGAGTGAAAATATAACAGTCTGATGTTCACGAAATGGATTAAATTCGATCTTATACTGAATTTTTTTTTTATTCTATTTATTTATGCTTTTAAGCCACTTTTTAAACGAAATTGTTCGACAATTGTGAAAGCGAAAGTACATGATTTACCCCGTGTTGAGCCCCAAGTTTACATCGAACACATTAACGAAACAGTTTCCCGTACAATGACGTCACTAATTTATTAATTTGACGTCATCCGAATTACGTCGTTGCTCCCGATTTTGGATTCGTGTTCTTCCGTTGAGTGGTTCGCGACAAATCGGACTGCCGGAAATTAACGATAAGACACGATTGACTACGATTGGGGAGCCCTACGGGGAAAACGGCGATTGGTGATAATCCACTGCAGTGGATTACCAAGTGATAATCCACTGCTGTTTTCCGGTAATCCACCGAAAAGCATAAATAAATTCAAATATTGAGGTTAAAAGAGCCGATGTCAGACACAAACTTACTACGCTTTGAGCAGACTTTATTTTCATAGATTGAAGAGTGAGTGTTACAGTGGAGAAAACGTTATTTTTTCCCAATAAACGCGTTAACGCTAAAACTATTAATTGCAGTGCAAACAGTTTGGAGCCAGATCAGACGCCGGGTAACCCGGCGTCTGATCAGGCTCCAAACTGTTTGTCACCAAGATAAACATGAATTATCAGAATTGTCCAAAAGTTGCACTTTTCTACGTTTTAGTGCTTTGCGTTTGCGTTTCGTTTGAGTTTAAACGGGAAAGAATAACGTTTTCTCCACTGTAATGATGTACTTTGGTTGGTATCTTGTTTCATTCCATGTAGGCTCTCTACACTGGAGATGGTGGTAATGGTTCCCGTTCTAATGAATCTAAACGCAAACGCAATGCAATAAAATATAAACAATTACAACTTTTTGAGAAATTTCTAAATTTTATTTTGATCTGAATAGCAAACAGTTTGGAGCCTGATCAGATGCCGGGTTACCCGGCATCTGATCTGGCTCCAAACTGTTTGTAATGGACATAGGTTTCAAGAATAAGCGCGTTTGTTGGGAAATAAATAAAACTTCTCTACTGTAGACAACATTAATCAACGTTAATTGAATGACTGACATCGACAGGTGGATCTATTTTTATGAAATAGACTCTCAGACAGGTGGATAAGATAAAAATCATTCGGACTAACCCTACAACCTGCTTCCAGTATTACATGTAGGTAGAGTGGAAGAAAACGGCAAACAATACCCAACGCATTGCAATAAAATGTAGAAAATGACAAACTCTTATTATACATGTAGTATTCACTTGAATCTGAGTAAAAAACAATTTGGAGCCTGGTTTACCCGGCTGTCTGTTTTGCAATTAAAATAATAGTTTTAACGTAAGCTCGGGAAAGAATATAGCCGTCTCAACTGTTGATATACACTTTACGATTTCATAAGGAGAATTACTACGTCAAATATCTCTACTTTTGCAGTTACAGTAAAGACCATGTTATATCTAATAGACATGTTTTTGCCAAATATCTTATGCCCATTGATTAACCCATAACCCCATAAATACGCCTTTTTACGCCTTTATATATTTCTCCATTAAAGAAAATAGTTCTAATTTATACAGTTATGAATATATATCATGTGAAATAATTTCTATTTTCTAGAAAATGGTAGCTTAAAGCAGGTTGAAAGTAAAGCAGAATGTTCTGCTTTTCTTTTAACCTGCCTTAAGTGGTCACCTATCTTCAAAACTAGAAATAGGCTATGGGGTAATAGGTTCAGAAGCCTGTTTTAAGCTTCTATCTGGATTTATTGTATAACAATGTATAGTACAGACGAACAGACGATAATCTATCCCGTTTAAACGAAACTAAACGCACATTACAAAAAAGAAAATATAGAAAATGACAGCATTGATAAATATTACAGACGATCAGAACCTTTCATTTCGTTTAACTCTTTCCTCCCTAAAACTTTCAATGAATAATTCCAGTTTCCATCTAAGTCTAGTCCATTTATGACTTTTAAGGGTTGTTTTTGTCAATGTTTAGCATTGTGACAAACAGTGAAAACCCTGATCAGAGGGCTCACCCTCTGATCTGGGTCTTCACTGTTTGCATAGGACATGTGTACTATTCACATGTACACTGTTTGAAAAGGACGCCTATATGCGGTATTAGGGTTCAAAGGGTTAAACGGGAGGAATAACCATAGATATCTTAAGATATCTATGGGAATAACTCCCTTAACTCTTTCGCTGCCAAGTTTTGTCGTCTGCGTCAATCCTCATACGGCAACAACATCTTTCTGCATTGAAAGTGTCGTCTGCAATATTTCTAAAGTCAGAATTTATTCTGTTTTGATTATTGAAAATGTCGATACTAGTGTCAAACAGTTTGGATACTGATCAGACCCCCGTTATGCTGCCTCTGATAAGGATCAAAAGTATTTGCAAATGCGCTTTATGACGTCATTTAGAGTGATTATGACGTCATTTAGAGTGAATGAGTTACATTTCACCAAACACTCAAGGAAATCAGGGCTACCATAAGTTGATAATAAAAATCCTAAGATTTCAAATTTTCATTTGTTCAGATGCAATTTTACTAATCGTACCTTTACCCCATAGTCTGTTTCTTGTTTTGGAGACACATGACTGCTTAAAACAGGTTGAAAGTAAAGCAGAATGCGCCTTAAGGCGCATTCTGCTTTACTTTCAGCCTGTTTTAAGCTTCCATCCGCTAGGATAAAAATCCGAAGACTTAGGAACACTCCGGAGAAATGGCAGCCCTTAAGAAATGAGATTACATTTAGGCATACATATAAACATGATTTGGCACCAAGAGAACATTTTATTGTACAGAATTAGCGTCAGGCATTTTCAATTTACATTTATAAACTATAACATCTTTATAATGACACACATCAAAGTAATGTGCAGTGTTTTGCACTATTTATATATTATCTGTCAAGTTGTAATGGTATGCAATTATTTACGGCCGAACTTCGATATGTCGAACAATTTCAACTAGCTTTAAGCGATAATACCCGTATTCCTACAGTTTAATGTTTCGATATCTCAAACAGGCTTAAGTTGATTTTACCCGTTATTCTGCAAACTTCTTTTAACTTTGAAATACATATGTGTTGGAGTTTAGCACGATCGAGACCTCGAAGTTCAATTAGACTACATGCATATAATATTATATAATTTTGCGAGGTCGTATTTATCAGCCTTAGTAGAGATACACTAACACGCAACTGTCACGCATGTAGAAATGATTACTGTTGAATTCATTATGTTTGTCTTTGATACTAGAATTTGCAACCAGATTGGATACAGATTAAACATGACTCCTGATTAGTAAACAACGGAAATAATAGTTTTAGCGTAAACGCGTTTCTTGGGAAAGAATAACAGATTCTCCACTTCTCCACTGTTTTACACTAGTACAGTTGAGAATCTGTTATTCTTTCCCGTTTAAACGCAAACGAAACGCAAACGCAAAGCACTAAAACGTAGAAAAGTACAGCTTTTGGACAATTCTGATAATTCATGTTTATATTGGTGGCAAACAGTTTGGAGCCAGATCAGACGCCGGGTTACCAGGCTTCTGATTTGGATCCAAACTGTTTGTAAAAGAAAAAATAGTTTAAGCGTAAACGCGTTTATCGGGAAAGAATAACGTTTTTCTCCACTGTAACGATGCTGCCAACAACACAAACGACAACCTGTCAGCAAACGATATTTTGGCAATGAAAACAGTTCCAGTAGTGCTTTGATAATTTAATAACACTAGGTTTGATTGTTCTATCAGTCTAAGTACATTCCAGGAAATCAGATAACTTTGTACATACACCAGTTTGTAAACAAGTTTGATGATAATCAGATACAACCTTACCTGTATTTAACGACAACTAAAATTGCGACACATTCGTTATACAGCGCTCCCTCTCTACAACGGCCCTCCCAACAACGGCATCCTCCTTACAACCACCCTTGTCGCACTTCCCTAAACACTACTATGTCCTACCTATTCACGACTGCAATGTCGCATGCTTAAAATTGTCGTCTGCTGTATTTCTCAAAGTTACATGATGACCAGTTTGACAAAAAAACCACTTAATGACGAGTGGTTAAAAGCTTGAATCTAGATCAGACGCGGCGTCCGTCTGATCTTGATTGAAGTTGTTGGCAAAATTCCCTCCCTATAACGACTCCCTCCGAAAAACTCACACAAATTTTGTCTCCCGCTGGATGTAGTTGTAGAGAGGGAGCGCTGTATATATGACAAATGTCAGTTTAAGCGATCACCTGTCTTTAAATACAGTGGAGGAAACGTTATTCTTTCCCAATAAACGCGTTTACGCTTAAACTATGATTTGCAGTGCAAACAGTTTGGAGCCAGATCAGACGCCGGGTAACCCGGCGTCTGATCTGGCTCCAAATTGTTTGCCACTCACTTTAAAATAAATGGTCTGGATTGTCAATAAGTTGTCTTTTTCTACGTTTTAGTGTAATGCGTTTGCGTACGTTTGCGTTTAAACGGAAAAGAATAACGTTTTCTCCACTGTATATCCATGTGTTTTCATTCAGAGGTCGTTGAACAGGGGTTTGACTGTATAATATTGACTGTATAACTAGCAATGGCATTCTTTATATCAAACCAATATTTTACTAAGATTGCTTAAAATCAAGTGAAACTAAACAGACACCTCATCGATTTTGATCGATGAGTCAGAATTGTGCAATTTAATACTGTGGAGAAGCCGTTATTCAGTCCCGCTTAAATGAAACTTAACGCAATCGGAATACAAGCAAATGTAAAGTATGACAGGTTTTGGAAAATTCCAAAAACTTACTTCTGTCAAATTTTTAAACGGTTTGGAGCTTGGCCGGGCGCCGAGTTATCCGAATTTTGATCTGGTTCAATACTGTTTGTAGTGAAAATGAAAATTTGAGTACAAACGCGTTTACCAGGAAATAATAAACTTTTTACCAATGTAAATATCGAAAACTTTATCGATCAGGCTGATAACGGAGCGATAACTTCCTTGGGCGAAACTGTGAAACAATTTCACTGCTAAGGCCACCAACACTGATGTTTGCAAACAGCTTGGATCCTTATCAAACACCATGAGAAGGTGTGTCTGATCCGGGTCCAAACTGTTTGACACTCATACCAATGTTTCCTTAGTAAAACACGAATAAAAGTTCATTTATACAGTAAAAGCAAACGACAAATGTAAGCAGACGATAAAATGGCAGTGACTGTGTTACAATGGAGAAAACGTAATTCTTTCCCAATAAACGCGTTTACGCTTAAAAATTATTTGCAGTGCAAACAGTTTGGAGCCAGATCAGACGCCGGGTAACCCGGCGTCTGATCAGGCTCCAAACTGTTTGCCACCAAGATAAACATGAATTATCAGAATTGTCCAAAAGTTGTACTTTTCTACGTTTTAATGCTTTGCGTTCGTTTGCGTTTAAACGGGAAAGAATAACGTTTTCTCCACTGTAGACGGGTATTTCTGTATAATGGCTATTAACTTTTAAATTTATATTATAAAACATTTGTTAAAAGGTCATCGATATTAGCGTTAAAACAGTTTGGATCCAAATCAGATGCCGAACGACTGGTTGTATTATCTAGATCCAAACTGTTGGAAAATATACTTCGAAATATACTTCGAATCTTGCTCAGTAATAAAATAGTTAAAACCGCGTTGAACTTCACTTACCTGGGCTGTATATATGCTTGGCAAATCTGTAAATATAATATCGAAACCGGAAATGCAGAGATTAAGAAGGATTTTCGGTTTATTTGCTGTCAAAATGCACTGTAATGATAAGTGTAGTGCTTTATATATTGTGGAATATGACATTTACATTATCAACAATGTACAAACAACAGAAAGAAGAGAAACAACTTGTTTTCTGATCTTAGCATGTTCTGTTAAAATGTAGTCTCTATTGCTAGCTGTTCACTACTGAAACACGATTAACCCTTAGCCCGCCAAATAAATTGTCGTCTGCTATATTTCTCGTCTGCTTCAAGTTTCAAAGTGCTTCAAATTTGCTCAAAATTGCTGAAAATGTTGTCCGAGTGTCAAACAGCTTGGATCCGGATGAGACGCCGAGTTACTCGGCGTCTCATCCGGATCCAAGCTGTTTGCATATGGAGCTATAGTCGTGAGTGGCAGGCTAAGGGTTAAACTAATCGAAAAAGAGAGGTTAAAAGCATGTAAATAAATTCATGATATGATTTACATGTAAACATGTAAATCAGTGTTCAGCTTTGTTTTGTCCTTTTTATTATCCCCTGTCGAAAGGCAGAAGGATACATATATTTGTAGGCTTGGAATAATAATGCATTCTGGTCTTCACTGCCTGCTGCCTGACAAGTAGTTATTCTTCTGCAGATTATAGTCAAATAGTTTATAAAATGGACTCTAAAGGTCAATTTCAAAACAATTTTAGCACCCTTTTCTAGTAATGCAGAGGGTAACAAATACAGATGCTCCTAGATTTTAGTATCAAGAAACATTTGTGCTTGCCAGTTAGACAGAGGCTGTAAGACAATGATATGATGTGTGCAATAATTTCCGATTCAGTATTGTTAATTTGCATGTCTCTTATAATCATATTTTAATTGAAATGGATAACTTTTTTTTTATTTTGGATATTAAGTTTTAGGAAATGTGCTATTTCCTTGAAGAAGCTTTAAAAATACATTCTGTAATTGGTAAGCGTCTCGTCTTAGATAGGACCCTCAAGGCTATCTGGAAGAGATGATCTCTCATTGCACATATGGTACTATTTACTTTTGTCTCTTAGGTGCTTTGTTGGTGGAGCCCTCTTGAAAATCAACCTTTTTATTTTCACAAAGGAAAAGGAATAGACCTGAACAAGATATCTCTGCAAGTGAAATAAGGTTCAGGGCTTTTCATCTGAAACTTCTTCTAAATTGTACAGTGTAATAAGTACGATTTAAGTGTAGATAGTCTCTTATAACTCTATTTAAGAGTGGCAGTGTACATCTTATATTGAACTTTTAACTGTGATAAATTGCCATGTTGTATACTGAAGAGAAATAAATAAATAAATTGTACTGGTTTAGGTCTGTCCGTCCGCGCTAACATTTTGGGTTTATGGGACTAGGTGACGCTATAACACAGAACAAAATAAAACAATTATTTTTTTCCAGATCAAAGAATTGTTTGCGCTTTATGTGTTAAAATGCCATATTTATCAGTTTTTACACTCTATAAACTACAGTTTTCAACATATTTTATTGATACTTGCACACAATTTCTATAAGTCATGAAGGAGTGCACGTATGTTTTAAAAAGGATACGTGTGGCAAGATTTATCTGCCCTTGATGTACTTAGAAACACTACCGCTTTATTTTAATATCGTTTACACATTAGTGTCTTATAATTCGAATGGATTTTGTTAAAAAATTGAACTATGTATGGCTATTAGAGTTCGATCATTGTCGAAAACGGACAAATTAGTCAAGAGTTATCTGCCCTTGATGAGTTGAAAATGCCATATTTAACAGGTTTTACTATCTAGCAACTACAGCTTTGATGGTTTTCGATCATACTTGCACACAATGTATATAAGTATAAGTTTTTGAAGGGGTGCACTTATTGTCAAAATGGGACACTTGTGGCAAGAGTTATCTTCCCTATATGTACTTAGAATGCTTTATTTTAGTATTGTTTAGGCTTAAGTGTGTACAAAATTGAATGGAGTTTTATAAAACTTTGTAAAAGGTTTTGAATGTTCAACTTTAAGGACAGGTGATCACCATATGCCTCTCCCACAATAAGGTTTTGCCACTTTCGTCTCTACAATCGCTGCGGCAGGGGATATCTGCTCTGACAGTGCTTGTTTCAGATATTTGCACAATTGCAAAATGCCTCACTTATACTTTTATTCTTGCTTGTGATAATGTTTCAAGCCCATCTAAGATATTTTGATTGCCTTTAATTATTTATCTACCAAGGCCGCCAAATCGTACATTTGCAAACTGTTTTGTTCCTAGTCAGACGCCGCGTAGCTGTTTGACAATTGCATAAATGTATCTTTAGTAAAGAAACGCTCATAATTCCTAATATTATATATTTATACAAGAGGGCCATGACTCTCATTTCGCCCATCTGAGGACATTGTACCTAAGCTGACTGGGAAAGACGATATTTTGATATAGTTATATTAATAACTCTTGAAATGATGCTGAAGGCTAAGCCTATACCGGTAGGTGGTTAAAAGACGTAGATGTTGTCAAGGTGATAATTCTGATAAAGATTCATCAAACTTGGGTTTTAATTATGTTCAACAGCTTTTCCTATGATTTGACCTAATAACCTACTTTTTGACCTAACATAACTCATATTCATACATTACATAGATGTTGTCTATGTGATTATTCTAAACAAGGTTCATGAAGTTTAGGCTAAAACGTTGGCCCGTAGATTGTCCAGAATGCATTTCATATTCATACTTGACCTATATTTTGTCATGGTCATTATTCAGTTATAGTTTCATGGAATTACGACCAAAAATGTGGACTCTGGAGTACAATGAAGCTTTTCCTATGATTTGACCTATTTAAGTGTTATGCACTTATGGATAAGATATTGCTATTAGAATGTTTAGACGCGTTTTCTATGTTTTGACCTACTTACCTTCTTTTTAATCCTACTGTACCCATATTCACATATTGCGTAGCTTTTGTCAAGATGGTAATTCTAAGTAAGTTTCAAGAAGATTGTTATGATTGTGTATCCTTGGTGAACGTCGTCGTGGTTTAGTGTCGTCATAATGCAGTTTCGATATGTGACTTCTTTATATATATATACGTAATTGTTTATTGGTTTTGTTTTTAGACTTTGTTTAGACCAACAATTAATGTACCAGCAATATCATTTGATCAAGAAAATAAATATTAACCCTTTCCCTTATAGAAGCGACTTTTAGCACATTCATTTTATTCATCCGCTGAAGAAAATAGTTCCAAATTATACCGTAATGAATATGTGTCATATTTAATACTTTCCTTATTCTAGCAGTTATAGCTTAAAGCAGGCTGAACGTAAAGCAGAATGCGCCTAAGGGCGCATTCTGCTTTACTTTCAACCTGCTTTAAGTAGTCACATATCTTCAATACTAAAAACAATGCTATCAGGTAAAGGGTTAAATTGCACGACGTACATGTAGCTGTACATTGTTTTCACTCTCTATCTTTGGAAAGAATGAGCGCATGTGTGCAAAAAAACTTAGAGAAAAAGACAGTCTTTTCTACACATATCTTTGCTAAGGTAACTTGTATGACGTATTTAAGTTTTTCATCAGTGTGATAGCTTGTCTACATTTTAATCAATTATCCCATAAACTGTTTCTAGTTTTGAAAAGAAAACAGGTGATCACTTAAAGCAGGTTGAAAGTAAATCAGAATGCGCATTTAAGAAACATGCTTAAAGCTACCATCTGCTAGGATATATAATATACTTCTTATGGTACATGTTCATAACTGTATAAATCGGAACTATTTTCTTCAGTTGAGGAATCAATAAAATGCACTAAAAGGAGCGTCTAAGGGGGGAGGGGAAGTTATAGGAATCAAATTGACAGTTCAGTTCGGAGTTGATATAATCTTATCAACCCCTTGAGAGATAATTCCAATAAAAAATCCTCTGCCTGTCGGTGTCAGTCAGTCAATTAACGTTGATTAATGTTGCCTGTATAAGCTTCATGGAGTGTAAAATATTCGGATCAAAGGTACATCGTTAATGTTAAAGTTAAGATAAGCACGTTGTGAACATTGGGAACAGTATAATTTTGTGCCAGTTAACCCTTAGCCTGCCACGCACGACTATAGCTCCATATGCAAACAGCTTGGATCCGGATGAGACGCCGAGTAACTCGCCGTCTCATCCGGATCCAAGCTGTTTGACACTCGGACAACATTTTCAGCAATTTTGAGCAACTTTGAAGCACTTTGAAACTTGAAGCAGACGAGAAATATAGCAGACGACAATTTATTTGGCGGGCTAAGGGTTAATTGATGTCGAATGTGCTTTGAAATATAGCCGAACTTCTAAACCTCGAACTCTCTTCAGTCGAATTGACCCGAATTTGTTAAGTTGAATTTCGATAACTCGATTAAACTTAATCCTTTCACTCTCAATGACGCCTTAAAGAGCGTTTGCAAACAGTTTGGGTCCTGATCAGACGCCGCGTCACGCGGCGTCTGATCAGGACCCAAACTGTTTGACACTCTAATCGATGTTTATCGAGCCATACAACCTTAAAATAACTTTGAAACGTGTCTTGCAGACAACAATACTGAAGCAGACGACAATGATGTGGTGAAGGGGTAAAACACTTCCGAATAGTTTGAGCATGAAAGGGTTAAATAAAATATATTTCTTTTAACTTTTGCTCTGTCATATGTCGTTTGTATACAACTTGTCTTCTGAAACTTGTTTCAAGGTTAGAATGTTTGGTATCTTGACTTAGACACCTTGATACCAATAACCAACAGTTTGGTCTTGATGGAGAGAAGTATCAAGAAGAAGAAGAATCCTTACTCGGCGTCTGATCAGGATCCAATTTGTTTGAAAATAAAAGTGAATTTGCTATAGGCAGTGTGAATAATTGAGATACTAAAATAGTGAAGATTGTCTTAGGAGATGACGTTTTTCAAGACATGGATACCATTGTTTGAAAATAGTGGAAATGTTTGGATGTTTAACTCTTTTCATGCTGAACTGTCGTCTGCTACAAATATATCGTCTGCGGAAAAGATAATAATCAGTTTTAATTCGTTTTAACCTAAAGAAAAGTTGAATACGAGTGTTTAACAATCCAGATCAGACGCCGCGTATCGCGGCGTCTGATCTTGATCCAAACTGTTTGCAAATGTAAGCCAAGTCGCATAGCGTGATGCAAGCCCTTGAGAATGTTTTATGTGATGTGTAACATATTGCCTCGTAAAACAAAATACACTGCATATTGTATATATTTTTGCACAATTAATTAAGTTTATAATCCATGTTATTACTACAATGCCTGAGGATCTGGTATATATTTGCCGTCTGCAATAGTGTTTGTTTTTAAAATTTGCTTTAACGGCATTGTAGCTGAAGAAAACTTAACACAAGGTGCAAACAGTTTGGATCTTGGTCAGACGCCGCATTTTCGGCGTCTGGTCTGGATCCAAACTGTTAGTAAAATTTATTATAATAGCGACTAGGAAGCGAATGGTAATCGAGGTAAGATTGAGGTCATACATAATATAGGTCATGTCGGGTCAAAAGGTAGGTCATTAGGTCAATCGCAGAAAAAGCCATGCCCACTCAAGGGGCATATAATAGGCACATCTTCTTGAAACTTGCTTAGGACAATGATCTTGACAAAAGCTAAGCATTGTATGAATATGGATTACATAGGTTCAAAAGTAGGTCAGTAGGTCAAAACATAGAAACAACTCCTATAACCCTTTAGGAGCAATAATTTTAACGTCAAAATCATAGCACTTGCTCAGAATGATGACCTTGACGAAATATAGAAATTGCAGTGAAATGAATTACATGCACATGGCGGTACAGTGGAGAATCTGTTATTCTTTCCCAATAAACGCGTTTACGCTAAAACTATTATTTGCAGTGCAAACAGTTTGGAGCCAGATCAGACGCCGGGTAACCCGGCGTCTGATCAGGCTCCAAACTGTTTGCCACCAAGATAAACAAGAATTATCAGAATTGTCCAAAAATTGTTCTTTTCTACGTTTTAGTGCTTTGCGTTTGCGTACGTTTGCGTTTAAACGGGAAAGAATAACAAATTCTCCACTGTAAACAGTTGGTCAGTAGGTCAAATCGTAGGAAAAGCTTTAGAGTACTCTTGAGTCCATATTTTTGCCCAAATTTTATGGAATTTTGTTTTCTGATGAGCGCTTCAGGGCCTTATGGGCCTCTTGTATAATATTTATCTGGACTCAGTGATTTATTATGATATAAATAATATGTAATCCTCTCCAAATACAGAAAGCTAGTACAGTACAGCTCAGCTATTGCCACGTATCGAAAGAAATTTAATGTTGGTGTAAGGAACTAGGATTAGAATAAATTCAAAAGCTCTTACAGGAGTGTTTGGGTGTACTTCCATACTTTTTTCAGCTGACAACACATCTAAACGATGAAAACAAGGGTTTTTTGTGAGTTCGCTATGCAAATGATATTATTACAGCGCTTCCTCTCTACAACGGCCCTCCCAACAACGATCCCCTCCTTACAACGACGCTTGCTACTGTTCCCAAAACAAGACAATTATGTCCAACCTTTCCAATGCTGCAATATCGTCTGTTTAACCCTTTCCCTTATAGAAGCGACTTTTAGCACATTCATTTTATTCATCCGCCAAAGAAAATAGTACCATTATATACTGTCATGAATATGTACTATAAGAAATATTTTCTATATACTAGCAGATATTAACTTAAAGTAGGCTGAAAGTAAAGCAGAATGTGCCCTAGGGCACATTCTGCTTTACTTTCAGCCTGCTTTAATAGGTCACATATCTTAACTACTAGAAACAGGCTATTGGTTAAAGGGTTAAAATTATCGTCTCCTGTTTTTCTCAAAGCTACATAATGGACATTTTGACAGATAAACTTAATGACGAGTGACAAACAGCGGCGGCTGATCTGGATTCAATCTGTTTTAATATGTAAGCCAATTTACCTCCCTATATCGACTCCCTCCGAACAACGCACATAGTATTTGTCTCCCAGTGGGTGTCGTTGTAGAGAGGGGGCACTGTTCACTCATTTCAGATTATTCCTCAGTTTTATCAAGTCCTTCACTTTTCCATCTGATAATACGTGTGTGGTATTTTCGACAACCATATTGCTATCATAATAATCGCTAAGGAAAACTGTGTTGAAAATGAAATTTCCCTTGCAATCCTGATAGTCTGTAAGGATCTGATACACAACTGATACCCATACATTCCTTCAAAACATCGCCCGTTAACCAATCATCCACAAAAGTAAAGACTTAAAACCAGTGTAGATTCCGATGAGATTCTGCAATTTGCGGAATCTAATCGGAATCTACACTGTTTGTTACATGTATTTCTGATTGAATGGTCAGATGTAGCCTGTATTTAGAATCAATGCAGTGTCCTTAGATCATCCTTCTTTATCTAATACAGTGGAGAATCTGTTATTCTTTCCCGTTTAAACGCAAACGTACGCAGACGCAAAGCACTAAAACGTAGAAAAGTGCAACTTTTTGACAATTCTGATAATTCATGTTTATCTAGGTGGCAAACAGTTTGGAGCCTGATCAGACGCCGGGTTACCCGGCGTCTGATCTGGCTCCAAAATGTTTGCACTGCAAATAACAGTTTTAGCGTAAACGCGTTTATTGGGAAAGAATAACAGATTCTCCACTGTATTAATATACAGCAAAACCCACCCATGGCGACCATATTAAATGTTATGAGCATAAAACTGGTGGCTGCCTAAATAAGATGACTTAAAGCAGAAAGATAGTTGTAGAATATTCCTAATTATACTTCATGACTGCTTTAATTGTTCTCTTGTCTAAACATCATCTATAAGTCTTTCTGTGAGTAATTGGCACCTTAATGTAATTAGGTTTTGATCCTTTCACCATATTAAACGACTAAACTCGACCTAGTAAACAATATGGAGAAACTGGCATCCAGATCACACGTCGAAAACACAGGGATCCAAACCGTTTAGCATTCTTAAAAAATTTCTTATCGACATGTCTGCAGCTTTACTTCCTTGAAATCTGACTTTGAAGAAATAATGCAGAAAATAAAACCATAGCAGACTAAAGAAACATTATTTGTGTTTATGGTTTATACCGACAATAACATTCGGCAATGAATGGCTTAATCATGTGCATCGCTGTTGGAAATTATTAGTAACATGAGTAAGGAATCCCGCTTTAATTGTTTTAAAAAGCATAAATAAAAGTGCAACCATGTTCATCAGTTTCATTCAACTGCGTTAAATATTGTGGAAGGCGGGTCAATTCGGAGAATTTTTAACAATATTCAAATAATGTCATATTCTATATTATAATATCAAGGTAAACGGTCTGTATTTGTTTCATCAATAAATGTTTTACCAAAGACTACTATAAACGTAATCCATTTGTGCCAAGTGGATTATTCTATGCTTATAAGTTATATATATCGGAAGAGTCAATATATCACTCAAGGAGTGCAAGGTCTAGTGTTTCAGTTTTATTTTATTTTTTGAAATAGTTAGACATTCATGTTATAAAAAAAGTGCAGAATCAGACCAGACGCCGCATCATGCAGCATTTTTATCTTTGTCTGTACTGTTAGCCTTTGTCCAATGTATGGGACACAAGGCACAAATTAGTTAATCTATTAACCCCTTCACTGCCTTACCCCGAGTACACTAGTAATTTCAAAACAGTTTGTATCCTGATCAAACGTCGCGTAACGCGGCGTCTGATCAGGATACAAACTGTTTTACACTCATTTCAATACTTCATAAGTCAAAATAACTAAATATTTATTTTGAGAAATAAAAGCAGACGACAATTGTTTAAAATTGATGACGTCATGGCAGTGAAGGGGTTTATGCATTGATGTTGTAGTAAACTCTCCCTATGTGCTTGTGCTAAGATTTGATTAGTCTTTTACAACTTTCAGTTTGTGGTAGATTTTAGCCGTTGATTGTTTATATGCCTTAGGAAATGTAATATTTCACATCATTTTAACGGGAGTATACATGTATTACACTAACCCGCTAACTGTGTGGTCTATGGTATTAAATATTTAACCATTAACTGTAATAAGTTGGAGCTATTTGACTCAGTAATAGTTTAAGCTCACCAGGGGCCCGTTTCATAAAACTTCGTACGACATAAACGGTTGTAAGTCAAAACCTTTAGATATATTTAATTTCCGATATCTCTATCTAATCATGTCTTGTGACATCTCTTTGAAATCGTCTTGAAGAGACGATTCCAAAGAGATGTCTCAAGACATGATTAGATGGAGAAATAACTAATAATTGAAACTTTTATAATCTGACTTACGACAACATTTGTCGTACGACGTTTTATGAAACGGGCCCCTGGCACGAAGTGCTACGGTAAGCTCTTAGATCGTTGTATGTCCGGCGTGCCGTGTCTGTCGGTGCGTGATGTCCGTCTGTCCGTTGTCCACAATAGGTTCGTTAAAACTCCAGCGACTACAAATTTTATCCGATGAAACTTGATGACAATGTTTGCCTTGATAAAATCTAGGTCAAGTTTGAATGTGGGTTATGCTAAGTAAAAAAAAACAAGGTCACAATGTCAAATAACAGAAAAAAACTTGTTAATACTCTAGAGGCTACAAATCTTATTAGATCTTAATGAAACGTGGCCAAAATATTTGCCTCATTGATATCTAGGTCAGCTTGAATGTGGGTCATGTTCGGTCAAACACTAGGGCATTAGGTCAAACCAAAGTAAAACAGTGTAACATTCTAGACGCTACAAATTTAATTAGATCTTAATGAAACTTGGTCAACATATTTGTTTCATTGATATCTACGTCAAATATGAATGTGGATTAAATAAAAAATTAAAAACTAAGTCACTAGGTCAAATCATAGAAAAACATTGTTAACACTCTAGTGGCTACAAATTTCATTATATCTTAATGAAACTTTGTTAAAATGTTGGCCTCATTTAAATGTAGGTCAAGTTGGAATGTGTGTTATATCAGAATAAGAATTAGGTCACTAGGTCAAGTCATAGGAAAACATTGTTAGCACTCTAGAGGCTACAAATCTCATTATATCTAAACGAAACGTCGTCAAAATGTTTGCCTTATTAAAATAAAGCTAAATTTAAAATGCTGTTACATGTAATGCTGGGTAAAAAACTAGGTTACTAGGTCAAATCCTAGAAAAACATTGTTTACACTCTAGAGATCACATTTTGATCTTTATCTTTAAATGAATTAGATCGAATATTGCCCTGGATGGAATCTAGGTCAAGCTCAAATATTGGTGTCTACCTGTCAAAAACTAGGTCACTGGGGTAAATCATAGAAATATTTTGTTCAAAATCTAGAGGCCTCAAATTGAAGTTGATCTAAATGAAACTTGTTCAAAATAGTTGCCTCAATAACGTCTAGGTCTAGTACGAAAGTGGGTTATGTCTCGTAAAAAAATGGTTTCACTATGTCAAATCATAGAAAAATATTGTTCACACTCTAGATGCTACAAGCCTCTTGGCTCTTGATGAATTTTGGTTGAAATGATTTCCTCATTGAAATCTAGGTCAAGGATGATGAGGGTCATATCGGTTCAAAACTAGGTTATTATGTCAAGTTTAACATACATGTAGTGTACCAAGGTGAGCGATCTATGCCCATATTGTTCATTGCCATATTAATGTATCATACAAGTGCCTAATGTGACGTCTAATCTGGTTCGGTTTTTACGTTTTGTTTGTTAACGTCCGTTTCTGCCATCTATGGGCTAATTGGACGCCATAGAGGGAGGAAAGCTGATACAGAAAATCCGGGCGCGATGCTCTACTGAACTTGATAAAAATGTTAGCAAATACACGTTAAGTCTCGATAGGAAGAATAAGAGTTTAACTCTTTGCATGCTGGGGATTATTTTTTCGACTGTAACAATTGTTGTCTGCTACTGTTCTAAAATTAGCAATTTCAAAATTTATTTTGAATTGAAGGTCAGAATGACAAACAGTTTGGATCCTGATGAGACGCCGCGTTACGCGGCGTCTCATCTGGATCCAACCTGTTTGTAAAGATAATCACCTTGGCATATATATCCACCGCTAGCATGCAAATAGTTAATTTATTGTTTTGCAGCAGAAACCGCTTAGAGTATTAATTATTCTTAGGAATCATGTGCACATTGCAGACACGATTTAAACTTTTAATATTAAACATGTTTCGGCGATTATGCTCTTCTACATAACAAAACGAGAATGAATACACACTGGTTATCTAGGAATTACCTGAAATATTTAGATACATTTAGCAGCATATCTGATCACTGATTTCTTTACTTATTTTTTTTATTTTTAACATACAGTAAGTTCCCACGTTTGCAATGAGTCAAGAGACTGTGGAATTTAGAAATTACTTTTTATTTCAAACTATTTGACTGCTATGGCGTCATCCGGGGTTTTTTTTGTTTTGTTTTTTAAATATTGCCTGCTTTTGTTTCTCAGATCTCAGCTTTATTTAGATTCATGAAAATAAGTAGTAAAACTTGCCGGGTTACCCGGCGTCTGATCAGGTCCCAAACTGTTTGCAATGTAAATACAGTGGAGAATCTGTTATTCTTTCCCAATAAACGCGTTTACGCTAAAACTATTTTTTCCATTGCAAACAGTTTGGAGCCAGATCAGACGCCGGGTAACCCGGCGTCTGATCAGGCTCCAAACTGTTTGCCACTCAGATTTAAATAAACGGTTAGGATTGTCAATAAGTTGTTTTTTCTACGTTTTAGTGTAATGCGTTTGCGTACGTTTGCGTTTAAACAGGAAAGAATAACGTTTTCTCCACTGTACTAGTATGTCCATTAGCGTAAACGTGTTTATTGGGTAAGAAAATCTCTTCTCTACTGTAGTTGTTGGCACTTTGTAGGCAAGGTCTGGTGTTTTATCTCAAATCTTACTTCTTCAGGTAAAAGTTTTCCAACGAATGCAAATTCAAATACATCACGTTGTTCTCCAATGAATCACTTGGTAATCGCTGTTAATCTTATACATATCCCATAACGTGTTTACTACAGAAGCCGTTATAAACAAAATACAGTCTATTTCTTAATAAGTAATTCATTGTTTATTGTTTTTGCAAAGCTAATTATATAATGCGTACGCAATTGGGTTACCACTCAATTGTACGCCAAATAGCTCTTATAGACTTCTATCGTTCTGAAATATTGAAATTCCTATCAGTCAACCGTGTAGGCTCTGTGGCGTCTGTAATACTTCGGCGTCTGATCAGAGTCTACACTGTTTACCTATGCCACATATACAGGACCGTAGGCACATATGGGTTAAGGTGGCCAACTTTTATAAGACTTTCATTTATTTTAATGTGCTTAGTGGCTTAATACACGTTTAACTAACTGTTCAGTTAAACTTAGATAATTCCTACTCGAAATATGTTGAAGTTACTCGTATTCTCCTATTGAATTCGATGAATCGTGCGCTTAAGAATATACTCGTATTTTGCAAGTTTAAAAATGTGGCTCAGCCACGTTTTAACTTGGCAATTCGGGTAAGTTAGACCAATGCGAGTACAGTGGAGAATCTGTTATTCTTTCCAAATAAACGCGTTTACGCTAAAACTATTATTTGCAGTGCAAACAGTTTGGAGCCAGATCAGACGCCGGGTAACCCGGTGTCTGATCAGGCTCCAAATTGTTTGCCACCAAGATAAAGATGAATTATCAGAATTGTAAAAAAGTTGTACTTTTCTACGTTTTAGTATTTTGCGTTTGCGTACGTTTGCGTTTAAACGGGAAAGAATAACGTTTTCTCCACTGTACATGTACGGGTTGTGGGAGTTCGACACTATATCTAGTTTGCTTTTAAAGTTTATATATAAGAGTATCGTACAAATGAGCTTTTGTAACTGAGTGTCTTCACTTTTAAAGTGTGGCTCAGCCAAGAATAATGCGAGTACATGTACAGTGGAGAATACGTTATTCTTTCCCGTTTAAACGAAACGAAACGCCAACGCAAAACACTTAAACGTAGAAAAGTGCAACTTTTTGACAATTCTGATAATTCATGTTTTTCTTGGTGGCAAACAGTTTGGAGCCTGATCAGACGCCGGGTTACCCGGTGTCTGATCTGGTTCCAAACTGTTTGCATAGGAAATAATAGTTTTAGCGTAAACGCGTTTATTGGGAAAGAATAACGTTTTCTTCACTGTACATGTACGGGTTGTCGGAGTTCGACACAATATCTAGTTTGCTTTTAAAGTTTATATATAAGAGTATCGTACAAATGAGCTTTCATAACTGAGTGTCTTCACTTTTAATTCTTTCTTCTCCCAAATATGTCTTGTTTAACCCTTTTTTATCGCCATAATGCCGTCTGCTTTATTAATGGGGTCTGTATGATCGTTTCACAATATGGTCGAAGACATATTGAAATAATAATCAATCAATTTGGATCCTAATCAAACTCCGCGTCAGGTTTTCAAACGTTGGCAGTAGCCAACTATTCTGGTGAATGGGTTAAACACATGTATGTACAATAATTATGTCAAGGTAGTTCTAATCGATAAGGAATTTTAAAGTGCTTCCTAAATGCCAGAAGAGGCCATATGTTTTCTTAATCTTGAGATTCATTGATGGAAACATTCAATCTTAACGCGCTTACACAAAATGTGCTTTATCCAAGATTGAAACGTATGTCATTGCAAGCAATTTGTTCCAGATCAGTCAGTAGGTAACTTGGCTTTTAATCGGGATCCAAACTATTTGATACTATAGATCTGATATTTCATGCCATTAACTAAGATACTGTAAGCAAAGAGTGAGACTAGGGTGCATATGCAATTCAGTTTATATCCTGATTTGACACCAAGTACAGTGGAGAATCTGTTATTCTGACGTCATTCATGACGTCATACATGTAACCATGCATCCTTTTTATTTCTTTTTTTTATATAGAAAACCAAACCCTTTTTACTTTCTTGTTTATGCAGACAATTTGACTTTAAACTTAAGTTGTTGTTTTTTTTGGGGGTTTTTTTGTGGGTTTTTTTTTTGGGTGTGGGGGGGGGGACAGGCAACAAGTTAAATCAGACTATATGTAGGCTAATAGCCAATCTTTTGACGATTGAATATTTTGTTATTCATATCAAAAATGAAATCAATTGCAAACGAAATATTTGATTAAACTTTCATTACCAACTCTGTTTTTCAGTCAAAGGTCTTTCACTGCCAAAGCATCTGCTTTACCGTTCAAAATAGATTTTAGACCGTTTGACGAAGAGCTTTTGATATGAGTGTCAAATAGTTTGGTTCCAACTCGATGCCAAGTTATTCGGCATATGATCTGGTTACAGTCTGTTTACATGAGAGACCAATTCAGTTGCCAATGGTTGTGAACCGGTTAAAGAGAATGAGTGTAATTCTGAGAAAATCCTATAGAGATTTTCTCTTTTACTCATGAAACAGTATACAGTTATTTCATGTGTGTTTGGGGAACAGTCAAAACTATTGGCCCGAAGTATCAGGGAAAACTTTCGAACTGTTGCACGAGGCCGATATGCCGAGGGCAACAGTTCGAAATGTCTTTCCTGATAACGAGGGCCAATAGTATACAGTTATTTCATGTGTGTTTGTGGAACAGTCAAAACTATTGGCCCGAGGTATCAGGTAAGATTTTCGAACTGTTGCACGAGGCCGATATGCCGAGGGCAACAGTTCGAAATGTCTTCCCTGATAACGAGGGCCAATAGTTTCGACTGTTCCCCGATCAATAACAATTGTGAAATATTCTTTCCAAATAAACGCGTTTATACTTAAACAATATATATAATGCAAAAAGTTAACAGCTAGATCAGACGTCGAGTGCCCCGGCGTCTGATACGTATCCAAACTGTTTGTAATTTAGCTAAGAAAAATGGCGAGATTTTAAAACAGTTGTCATTTTTCTTCAGTTTATTTTATTGCGCTTGCATTGTGTTTCATTTAACCCTGGATAGAAAAATGTATCTTCTCTACTACAGTGGATAATCTGTTATTCTGACGTCATTAGTGACGTCATACAGTGGAGAATCTGTTATTCTGACTTCATTAGTGACGTCATACAGTGGAGAATCTGTTATTCTTTCCCAATAAACGCGTTTACGCTAAAACTTTTATTTGCAGTGCAAACAGTTTGGAGCCAGATCAGACGCCGGGTAACCCAAACTGTTTGCCACCAAGATAAACATGAAATATCAGAATTGTCCAAAAGTTGTTCTTTTCTACGTTTTAGCGCTTTGCGTTTGCGTACGTTTGCGTTTAAACGGGAAAGAATAACAGATTCTCCACTGTATACAGTGCTCCCTCTCTACAACACCCAATGGACACACGAACTATGTGTGTTGTTCTGAGAGAGTTGTTCTAGGGAGGGAAACAATAATACCATTAGAGCACATTTGCAAACAGTTTGAATCTAGACTAGACGCCGCGTCACGCGGCGTCTGGTCTTGCTTTATTTAAACTGTTTGTTGCTTGTCTTTTACATTTCTTCCGTCAAATTTTCCACTTGAGTTACTTTGAGAAAAACATTTTAAGCAGACGATATAGCATCAGTGAAAGCGTCAGACATTATGATAGTGTCTTGAAACAACAGCAAGCGTTGTTGTAAGGAGGGACTAAATGTTCGAAGGGCCGTTGTAGGGAGAGAGTACTGTAGTTAAACTCTCTGAGCCCTATTCACGCATATATGCGTCATTTGCAACAGTGTACATGTATCTGTGAAGACTACACAAAAGTCTTGCTTTATGCAAACAGTGTAAATCCTGATCAGAGGGCTCCTTAAGGAGCCCTCTGATCAGGATATTCACTGTTTGTCATTTAACATATACTGTAACAATCTTCCCTAAAAAGTATAAAAATGGACTGGACTTAATTGAAAAATAGAATTGTCCATTTGAGGTTTCAGGGAGAAAAGAGTTAAAAAACTTGAAGCACCTGCTATTGTACAATGTACGTTGTCCTGGCAGCTGTCTGGAATACCTCTGACGATCAACTAAATATTTCACCAACGATGTGATTGTTTCCGATTTACATTTTAAATCACAAACCCGTGAAGGAGGCACTGGAATGGAATGTAAAGGACAGGCTGCGCAACGTAACCGAACAATGCCAATTTCAAATAAAGTATAGCCTATTTTTAACGTTAACAGTGTAGAGCCTGATTATAACGCTCCTTTTAGGAACCTCTGATCAGGTTTTACACTGTTTCTACTCGTATATGACAAGTGTACTACTTATAGGTACACTGTTGTTAAGTTAAGCACAAGGAAACTCGTTGCTAGGGATTATCGGGATAAAAACAAGTTTCAAAGACTTTCCATGAAAGTGGTATCCTATAATTTCCGTTAATTTATTTCCAGGTAAACTACAGTGGAGAATCTGTTATTCTTTCCCGTTTAAACGCAAACGTACGCAAACGCAAAGCGCTAAAACGTAGAAAAGAACAACTTTTGGACAATTCTGATATTTCATGTTTATCTTGGTGGCAAACAGTTTGGAGCCTGATCAGACGCCGGGTTACCCGGCGTCTGATCTGGCTCCAAACTGTTTGCACTGCAAATAATAGTTTTAGCGTAAACGCGTTTATTGGGAAAGAATAACACATTCTCCACTGTAGAGTAAATCCTTCATACCATGACCACTAAATGAACTACATACCATTTTCGGCGTTTCAGCCGGACAATTTCTTGCAAGATAAAAACAAAACATTCTGCTTGATTGTTTTCTAGATTCAATATGTAACCTTTCATCGATAAATGTTTATAGACTCGTTTTCATTGGTCGGTAAAGAAAGGTACTGGTTTTACTGTATGATGAATTGGTTGCAATCGTAAACAACCTGTCTGAAGGAATAAGGTTGATACAGTTAAATACTTATTGGCACTGTACTGAAATAGATTAACCATTTCTGTGCCAAAGTAATCATGAGGTTTTACCACAACACCGCTATAGTGTCGTCTACTTTAATATTGTTGTCTGCAAGAATTTTCAAATTAAATTTAAGGTGGTTTTACTTAAGAATTATCTATACGAGTGTCAAACAGTTAATGTCATGTTAACGCGGCGTCTGATTTGGATCCAAACTGTTTGAAAACAAGACTTAGTGTGACTTCAGCGATGACAGGGTCTTACCCTAAAACAATGGTTACTTGCAAGCAGTTTGCATTCTGAGAAGACGCCGCTTTTGACTCTTATTGCTACATATAAGTGGACATTCTGATAGAATTATATAATGACGAGTGACAAACAGCTTGACTCCAGACCAGACGCCGCGATACGCGGTGCCTTATCTAGATGCAAGCTGTTTGCAATTGTATGCCAAGTTTTAACTTCCATCCCTATAGCGACTCCATCCGAATAACACACATATACACCCTGTCTCTGCTTTTGGGTGTTGTTGTAGAGAGTGAGTATTTATTATTTGTATCAAAATACACGTACGTAAACGTTTAAACTGGCAAATAAAATTAAACGAAAAATCGTTTAAAATGATGACGGCATTGCAGTGAAGGGTTCAATAATTGATTGGTAATTGGGATATTATAAGAATGATAAGTGATACAATATGACTTTGTTATATAATATGCAAAATGCTATAGGATCCACACGCGACGCTCATTAACATAACTCGGCGTCTCATCTTGGTTCAAACTGTTTGAGTGCCTGTGATATTCTATGAATAAATCGGTCCCCGGGTTAATTATAAATGAAATATTTCGCATACAAAAGTTAATAGCGTGCTACTAAAATAGACTTTGTGTCAACATGACTCTGCAAATATCTGAGGTAAAATTCCACCTTCAAACATCTGTTCAACTACTTAAGTTATACTTTGTCTGTTTTCCAAATCTATTATAAGCATCAAGATTTTGATTTATGATAGTATAAATGCTGAGTCCTTTAAAAATGTAACACAGAGGTAATCGTACTTTATTGCCCGTACATTCCATAGATAAACATGGGCACGTGGGCATAATGCGGCGTCTGATCAGTGTCTGCACTGTTTGCTGACAGCGATTTCTATATACATGTGTTGAACCTTATATGTCACAAACTTATATGTCACAAGTGTGACGTATACGTTTTGTGACATATAAGGCTCTACGAAGAGAACCTTATATGTCACAAAACGTAAACGTCACAATTGTGACGTATACGTGCGAATTCATCACAATGAGGGTTGCGACAGCCACGTATATGTCACAACGTGACTTTTTGATAGGGTTGCATTAGAACCGTATATGTCACAAAATTGCGATTTTTTCACAACGTGACGTTTTGATAGGGTTGACATAAGAAACGTATAAATGTTTGTTTATTATAGTGTCATTGTTTATTATAGTGTCACCCTTAGCGAAGTAGGGCCAGTCACATTTGTGACATATACGTTTTGTGACATATAAGGCTCTAATAAACGTATATGTCACACCGTGACTTTTTAATAGGGTTGACAGTAGAAACGTATAAAATGTGTTTATTATAGTGTCTTTAGGGATACTCCGACAGGAATCTATGGGAGATCCTTTTTTCAGTATATAATTATCTGGAAAACTTCCATACAGTACCGAACCTTATTAAATAAAATTGATAATCGCAAGCGAATTGCCATCGAATTCCCATCGAATTCCCATCGAATCGCGCGCTTCTAAAAACAAATCCTACGTTTGAATATTTTTACGCGAATTTTCCGAAGCAGTTGTGACCAAAATGGAATCGAAAACAATAACGAGGGAATGTGAGACACACCATTCAAGAAAACTTACCCGAGGGTAAAGTTAGTACTTTGAATCGCAAGCGAATTGCCATCGAATTGCAAACGAATTGCCATCGAATTGCAAGCGAATCGCAAAAATTGTTAATTTAATAAGATTCAGTACTGTACTATATCTGAAAACTGTATCTCGTTTCAGTCAAATAACTTCTATTTCAGACCTAATCTTTTAACCCTCGCATGGCAATGTAAACTGTATATTACTTTGGAGCAATTAACACAGCGATGCTTGAGAGACCTCGCTATTCTTTCGTTGTTCATAGAGAAGGAGAAGAAGAAGAAGAAGAAGAAGAAGAAGAAGAAGAAGATAAAGAAGAAGAAGAAGAAGAAGAAAAAGAAGAAAAAGAAGAATACGTAGAAGAAGATGTCGATGATGATGATGATCTATGATGATATATGGGATTCCCCAAATCTCACTACGAAAACTACAGCGTGTGCAAAATACAGCCCGCATCATAACCAGGACTCCTCGGTACAATCACATCACTCCAGTCTTGAAGGAGCTTCACTGGCTTCCAGTTCAACACAGAGTTGAATTCAAAATTCTGACACTCACATACAAAGCCATGTGCAATGATTCTCCAAAAACATGAACCAGGTTACTTGCAATTCAGGGTAATATAATAAATACTGGTCTAAATAAGCAAACAATGTAGACCCAGTTCAGAGGGCTCCTATGGGAGCCCTCTGATCTGGGTCTATATTGTTTGAAAATGCCATGAGTATATCTTAAACAGGTCCATGGTGTTGAAGAGTTAAATTGGCTAAGTATTTTATTTAACACACCCATGTTACATCTCCTGATTGATGTTGTCATAGTCATATACTTATAAAATGTGATCTGCAAGATTCATCAAATTTTAGATGTAATCCTTCTTCTGGTATCTGTGAACATTGTCGCATTTTGAAAACCATGTAGAACCAGACTAGACAGCTGCTAAAAGAAGTGTCCGACAGGGTTGGACTGTTTTCTTATAGGACCTTTCTGACAAGAGTTACAGTGGAGAATCTGTTATTCTTTCCCAATAAACGCGTTTACGCTAAAACTATTATTTGCCGTGCAAACAGTTTGGAGCCAGATCAGTGGCCGGGTAACCCGGCGTCTGATCAGGCTCCAAACTGTTTGCCACCAAGATAAACAAGAATTATCAGAATTGTCCAAAAATTGTTCTTTTCTACGTTTTAGTGCTTTGCGTTTGCGTACGTTTGCGTTTAAACGGGAAAGATTAACAGATTCTCCACTGTATTCATAGTGGGTGGAGTTTTATACAGTGCTCCCTCTCTACAACAACACCAGATGGGAGACCAAGATTGTTTGTGTTGTTTGGATGGAGTCGTTATAGGGAGGGTAACTAATATCCTTAGAGTGCTGAGCACGATTTGGCTTACATTTGCAAACAGCTTGAATCCAGAGCAGACGCCGCGTCACGCGGCGTCTGATCTGGATTCAAGCCGTTTGCCACTCGTCATTATGATTTTCTGTCAAGTTATCCAATATGTAACTTTGAGAAAAAACAGCAGACGACAATTCTAAGCAGGCGATATTGCAACAGTAAAACGGTTAGACATAATTGTCTTGGTAAACAGCGGCAAGCAATGTTGTAAGGAGGGAATTCGTTGTTTGGAGGGATGATGTAGGGAGGGAGCGCTGTATACGAATACAGTGGAGAATCTGTTATTCTTTCCCAATAAACGCGTTTACGCTAAAACTATTATTTGCAGTGCAAACAGTTTGGAGCCAGATCAGACGCCGGGTAACCCGGCGTCTGATCAGGCTCCAAACTGTTTGCCACCAAGATAAACAAGAATTATCAGAATTGTCCAAAAGTTGTTCTTTTCTACGTTTTAGTGCTTTGCGTTTGCGTACGTTTGCGTTTAAACGGGAAAGAATAACAGATTCTCCACTGTACTAAGGATTTGGATATTTTGACCGTAAGCAACATCGTTTCAATGGCAGTGTGGCCGGGTATTGCAATGGAATGTCATGGTAATTGGAAAACCAAAGGCGTGCTCTCTAACGTTGTTTTCATTCCTCAAATGATTATAATGATTATAACCTTATCGTATTCCGTTTAAAGTAGGCAAGTGGGTATAGTTTTTATAACAATCACCATGGGACCATTCATAGAAAAAATCTGTACGCTTTTATTGAAGCGATGATTCAGATGAGTATTTCCGTTTCAAACTGTTTGAAGATATATCAGACGCTAGGTATGTTTCTTACCGTTTTATTTCTTTTTTCCAATTCATGTAAGAAATTCTGACTTTTTAGATTTTTAATGTTACAGTGGAGAAGACGTTATTCTTTATCAATAAACGCGTTTACGCTAAAACTATTATTTACAGTGCAAACAGTTTGGAGCCAGACCAGACGCCGGGTAACCAAGATAAACATGAAATATCAGAATTGTCCAAAAGTTGTAGTTTTCTACGTTTTAGTGCTTTGCGTTTGCGTACGTTTGCGTTTAAACGGGACAGAATAACGTTTTCTCCACCGTCAGTGCATTAAGCCTTTTCCCCCAAAAAGGGTTACGTACAGCTATAGGCGATACGTTATATTTAGTACCGACTAAATTGGTCATTGTTGTTATAACAAACTCTGAATCTAAATTTGTTTTGCATATGTTTTCTGTTTTCATCGGACAGTAACCAATTCATACCTGTCGCCCATAAGAGTATATATTAACAACCAGTGTACGGATTAGACGCCTGATCTTTGGTCCGCTTTGTTTGCTTTTTATATGAAATATATTATGTATGAACAAACTCTTAGCACTGTCTTAAGATCGCCTTTGTAAATATATATTGAAATCTATCTGCAAGCACTTCGGCGAGTTTATTGCATACATGTATATGTGAAGACGTTGTTCTTGGCCATTTAGCACATTCAATTCTACATTGGAGACAAACTATTTTTTCCTTTTAAACGCAAACGAAACGCAAACATAATATGTTTATTATAATATTATAACGCCGCGCACGATGTTCGTACTAACGTTTGTAACGTCTAACTCGACGTCCAAAATTGACGTCCAAAGCGGGTTATTGCGTACAGCGTTTGAATTGTATATAGCATTACATATATTAAATTACAACAGATAGAACTTTAAATTTAGATCTAGTTACCCTCTTTACTTTGACATTGATAAGTCACGCATTTTACAAATAATGAAGCACACGGTCTATTTTAAAAGCAAACACAATAGCATGATTTCTAGTGAGACATCACATTGTCAGGCTACAAAGAATGCCCATGTGAATTTGTTCTCTTAAAGTTATGGTTCTCCGTTTTTAATGTACATATATTGAATAAAAGTAACCCCGGTACAAATATATTTTACAGATATCGCTAGTAAAGTTAAACACCAGTCAGTTATTTTGTATGACACATTATCTGAGTTGTATCTAACAAGGTAGTTTCCCCGTTATCACTTAAACAAGTTTCTCTAGGTCAAAATCCTTTACAAGATTGCACTTAATATTCTTCATGGTCTCAAACAGTGTCAAAAAAAGAACAGATTAGTGGGTACACAGTCCGCACACATCTCTGTTTAATTTGGTTTGGTGTCGCTTTACACGGGTTTAACTGTACATTATATACATGTAACACTAAATGGTAGAAAGGTACACAATTTTGAAATTCCTAACTCGTATAATTTATTTCAATCTGAATGGCAAACTGTTTGCAAAAGAAATAAGCGTCAACGCGTTTATAGGGGAAGAATAACGTATTCTACAGTATAAATGATGTCCGTTGCAAATAGTTTGGGTCAGATCAGTCTCCGGGCAACGCGGCGTCTGATCAGGCGTTCACCCTTTCATGGTCAAATTCTTCTGGAGATTTTTACCTCTTCACCGTTTCATTGTCGTCTGCTTCAATTTTGTTGTCTGCAATGCCGTTTCAAAGTTAAAAAATAAGGCAGTATGACTGAAGAAATTAAAAAAAGTGTCAAAAATTTTGAATCCTGATCAGACGCCGCGTTACGCGGCGTCTGATCAGGATCCAAAATGTTTGCAAACCGTGTGTTGAAGCGTCATTGAGAGTGAAAGAGTTAAACTGTTGATGCCCACGGATTTATACACACGTTCCGTGGTTTGCCACTCACAGATTACAATAAAACGTAAACAGCTTCAAGAAAGTTCTATTACGTATAATCCATTGCACTGCTCATAATTAGGTTACATTGATTGACAGTGCCATACAATATTTCATGTTATCCTCGAAACATTCCTGACAAACTTTTCAGACATGAATAAAAACTATTAACTAATCTACATGCGACCGAGTGTGTTAATTGCTTCCCAGTAATCGAAAGATCAGACAGGTGTATAGGAAATCGGCAGTGATTAGTCAATCTTTGAAGATGCTAGATAAGCTTTTACTTTCGCTTAATTGTTTATTTTCACAGGTTTACATTAACGCCCGAGGAAATTTGATGTTACAGAAGCCAGCACTAAGATATATGTACGGTGGAGAAGACGTTATTCTTTCCCAATAAAAGCATTTATGCTGAAAACTATTATTTCTAATGCAATCAGTTTGGAGCCAGATCAGACGCCGGGTCTCCCGGCGTCTGATCAGGCTGCAAACTGTTTGCGTCTGAGATTAAAATATGTCGTTAGAAATAAGTAAGGTTTTTCTCTGCAGTTTAGTGCACTACGTTTGCATTTCGATTAGGTGTTAACGCGAAATAATAACGGCTTTTCCACTGTACGTACATACATGTATAAAGGGTGTGTGTGTGGGGAGGGGGGGGGGGGAAGGGATCCGTAACCCATTTCCTAACCAAGGTCTCACCTGCTCAATACAATTCTCTCTATATTCATGCCTCACCACTATCTATTTAAGCTCACCAGGAGCTATTGTGATACCGCTCTGTCCGGCGTTCGTCCGTCTGTCTGTCCGTCAACAATTGCAAACGACTTCTTCTCCAAAACCAATAGCCCAAGTGTAACCAAACTTCATCAGAAGCATCAGTAGGGTGGGTGAATGAAAAGTTGTTAATAGGTTGTGAGTGGGTAATTTGTCTGGTTGCCATGGCAACCATGCACGATATCTAGAAAAATCTTCTCCGAAACTGCTGGTCCGATTTTAATTTTGTTTTCACCAAAAGTTTTCTCAATGAATAGACTTTGAAAATTGTTAAACTAATTTTGATCCGTCAAAAAATATGGCGCCAGAGGGCGTGGTCATTTCGGAAATATCGAATTAAAAGTTAAAAACATTATAGAAGTCATATATTTTGCTATATCTTTATAAGATTTTGTCAGTGTCATGTCTTTGATAAAGTTAAGGTCGTACTTGAATATAAGTTATGTCAGGTCATTAAGTAGGTCAGTAGGTCCATTTGCAGAAAAAGCGTTTTGCCACTGCAAAGGCCATATTTTAGCCAAATCTTTTTAAAACTTGCTTAGAATGATTGTCTTGACAGAAGCTGCATTTTGTGTGAATATGGGTTACACACGGTTTAAAAGTATGTCAGTAGGTCAAAACATAGAAAAAGATTATATACACTGTAGGAGTCATATTTTCAGCTATAAGGCCATTAAACTTCCTCAGAATGATCACCTTTACAAAATCTAGGCAATGTAGAAATATGGATTTCTGAGGGTGAAAAAGTGGGTCAGTAGGTCACATCATAGGAAAAGCTTAAAAGCCAACATCTTTGGTCCTAATTTTAAGAAACTTCTACAGGTTGATCACCTTGACAAAATCTAGGTTAATTATGAATATGGGTTATGTCTAAATAAAAAGTAGGTCAGTAGGTCAAGTCTAAAGAAAAGGGCTTCTGAACACTTTAGGGCCATATTTGTACCACTAAATTCATGAAACTTGCTAAAAAATAATCACATTGACTCTGGTGAGCGCCTTAGAGCCCATTAGGCTCTTGTTCTTATATAACATCATATTGAATACCATTTATCTGAAGCACATCGATACAGTACGATTTCAGACATTTGTATCTGTATATATGTAACACAGCGTAATTATAAACTGCGTGTTACTTGGACATGAAGTCGATTACATGAAGACGCACTAATTTACGGCGTCTCATTAGGGTCTGTACTGTATGCTATGTCGAATGAAATCATCTGCTCAAGCCTGTTGGGACACAAACTGCATTATTTGCAGTGCAAACAGTTTGGAGCCAGATCAGACGCCGGGTAACCCGGCGTCTGATCAGGCTCCAAACTGTTTGCCACCAAGACAAACATGAAATATCAGAATTGTCCAAAAGTTGTTCTTTTCTACGTTTTAGCGCTTTGCGTTTGCGTACGTTTGCGTTTAAACGGGAAAGAATAACAGATTCTCCACTGTACATGTATAGTGAATACTTTATAGAATCGCATAGGGAGAGGTGTTCATTAGACATAACTCGATTAAACTGTATCTTACATTGCTTCACTCACTGAAAACCACATCTGACATAGCCATTCAAAGTGCCACTAAACTGAAATCTAATTTGAGGTCTAATTAGGTTTTGCTTTCAACACCGGTTAAGATTATTTTGCTTCCATTTCTACAGCCCAAATTCAAGAAATTTACCTGCGTGTGGATACATGTATACAGTGGAGAAGACGTAACATTTCATTGCCAATAAACGCGTTTCCGCTTAAACAAGTAATTCAATTGCAAACACTTTGGAGCCAGATCAGAGTCCGGGTAACCCGGCGTCTGATCAGCATTCATATTGTTTGCTACTCAGATTGAAAATGAAACGCAAGAAATTTCAAAAAGTTGTAATTTTCTTCATTTGTTTTGGTCGACGTTTGCGTTTTGTTTGCATTTTTACGGGAAAGAAGCACTTATTCTCAACTGTATGTTAATCTTGCTACAGTGGAGAAAACGCTATTCTTTCCCGTTTAAACGCAAACGTACGCAAACGCAAAACACTAAAACGTTAGAAAAGTACAGCTTTTGGACAATTCTGATAATTCATGTTAATCTTGGTGGCTAACAGTTTGGAGCCAGATCAGACGCCTGGTTACCAGGCGTCTGATATGGCTCTAAACTGTTTGCATTGGAAATAACAGTTTAGCGCAAACGCGTTTATTGGGAAAGAATAACGTTTTCTCCACTGTATAAACATATAATCTGCATACATGTAACGTTAGCGTTAAAATTTTAACGTTTCAAGTGTAAAGAAAATTAACACCAGAACATGAATTAATCCTTGTTCTTGAAATTGTAATGCGACGTCTGATCAGAGTCTTAAATGATTGACATTCATATTAGTATATCTTCAGTCAAAACTTCAAAACTATGAAATAAATGGGCATTAAATAATCTTTTTAGGAGATTGCCTTTTGTCTGAGAAAGGGTTAAATTAAACATTAAATTTGGTAACGGAAGAATTTATATTTATAGTTTGTGAAACCCTATGCCCCCGGCTGTGCCCATGACCGCTAAATAACATTGACCTTGATCAGGCTTCAAACTGTTTGCCACCCTAATTAAAATGAATACCGGTAGTCAGAATTAACGAAAAGTTGTCTTTATCAACATTTTATTGCGTTGCGTTTGCGTTTCGCTTGTGTCTAAAATGGAAACAATTACGTATTCTCAACTGTATGTACATATGTTTTTCTCACAAACCAGTGGGTTCAAACTTGTTGGCAATGCGCCACGTGCTGCACGGTGCAAAAGAAACTTTAACTCTTTGAATGCTGAATAATACATGTATGCATTCGTCTGCATTAAGTGTCGTCTGCTACTGTTCTAAACATAGAACTTCAAAAGTTTCAGCTAATAGTGTCAAAGTGACAAACACTTTGGCTCCGAATACGAACCCGCGAAACGCAGATCCGGATCCTAACTGTTTGCAAAGGTAATAATAGTGTCACCGTTTCCGCGGTAAAAAGGTTCAAATATAGCGCTAAAATATCGTCTGCTGCATAAGCTGTTGTCTACAATTATTTGGTTTTAGTTTATTCACAAGCATTTTAATGAACGAACACTTGTTTTGTTCAGTCGTACAATGGAAAAAACGTTATTCTTTCCCAATAAACGCGTTTACGCTAAAGCTATTATTTGCAGTGTGCAAACAGTTAGGAGCCTGATCAGACGCCGGGTAACCCGGCGTCTGATCAGGCTCCAAACTGTTTGCCACTCAGATTAAAATAAATGGTCAGGATTATCAATAGGTTGTCTTTTTCTACGTTTAAGTATAATGCGTTTGCGTACGTTTGCGTTTCAACGGGAAAGAATAAGGTTTCCTCCACTGTAGACATCAAGCAACTCGGCGTCTGATCTTGATAATCTATATTGCTTGTCAGTACAAGTAAACCAGTGTACTGGATAAAAGTTTAAAGGATACGCGCAAAACATGAAACATCTATGATGCGTTTGGTGATAAGAGATTTTTTGAAAAATATTTTTATTTTCTCAGAATTGATTACATCAGAGATTCACTTTAGATACCTGTGAATATCCGGAAATCAAACGAGCTAGGTGGATAAACGGATTAATAAATGATGCATCAAACTAAAATAACATTCAGCTAAATATCCGATTTACATAACTGCAGATTGCATAAACAGGTATTAAGTTGATATATCTGAATGTCTAAGTCAAATTCCTTTAACATTTAACTCATAAGCAATTTACTTCCTATAGATGTACACGCTTATACTAGTGGAACCCAAAGGACTCCTTTCATGCCAAGCTCTACAACACTTACAGTGGAGAATCTGTTATTCTTTCCCGTTTAAACGCAAACGTACGCAAACGCAAAACACTTAAACGTAGAATTTATTTTTTTGGACAATTCTGATAATTCTTGTTAATCTTGGTGGCAAACAGTTTGGAGCCTGGTCAGACGCCGGGTTACCCGGCGTCTGATCTGGCTCCAAACTGTTTGCACTGCAAATAATAGTTTTAGCGTAAACGCGTTTATTGGGAAAGTATAACAGATTCTCCACTGTATGCAAGATTTAAGATCATGGGGCCTGTTTCATAAAACGTGATTCGACAAAAACGGCCGTAGGTCAAAACTTTAAATACATTTAATTTCTGATTTAAATTTAATTCAAGACGATTCCAAAGAGTTGTCACAAGACAGGATTATGGGGAGAAATAAATAAAAATTGAGACTTTTATGATATGACTTATTCAATATATGTCGTACGAAGTTTTATGAAAAGGACCAAAGATCAGACTCCGCGTCATGCTACGCAGGATCATGGTTCAATCTGTTCGACATTCATATTGTGCCGTTTGGGGAACATTGGTTTGATGCAAATGAGGTTTCCCGAATCATTTTATGTTGGGAAGTGAGTTAAAATATTATATAGCGCAACAAACACCTCTTTGTGCGAGCTTAAGCTTTGCATTGGCAGGGTTTGTTGTTGCTAGTTCACTCGGTTTGCACGTGACAAATGGTGGCAGCGGTGGGATAAAGACATCTGCCGGACAGGAGTTGCCTTACCCAACAGTTCTCCCAGGGACGAGACTTCTCGGAGGGGAATGTTACGTGACGTTCGTGGAACGTTGGTATTATGCATATAAAGCTTCCGGAATCATTGTAATATAGCGCAACAAACACCTCTTGGTAGGAGCTTAAGCTTTGCATCGACAGGGGTTGTTGTTGTTGTGTAACTTGGTTTGCACGTTACAATATAATACATTTAAATTCAAACTGCTAATATATCTACACTTTATAGTCTAGATAAAGGAAGACGACAGTTTTGAAAGCAGACGGCATTATGGCAGTAAATGTGCCGAAAAGAGATAAAAATGTGTTAACCTTTTCCCCAATAGAGGAACATTGTTCATTGTTTTACCATACCATGTTAAAGGAAGACTTCAAAAGTTTCTCTACATCTTAATAAGTGGATGTTTAAATCAGACAGAACTTAGACAGAACACTCCTTTGAGTAAGTCAAACACTTAAGGTACTAAAGAAAATTGCGGCTTTACTTTCAGCATGCTTAAAGCAGCCTGTAGTGTCAAAAGTCATGATGGATATCCTTAAATTACCGTGCAAACTTTTTGTCTTTGAAATCAGTTCAAGCACTACATGTACAGTGGAGAATCTGTTATTCTTTCCCAATAAACGCGTTTACGCTAAAACTATTATTTGCAGTGCAAACAGTTTGGAGCCAGATCAGACGCCGGGTAACCCGGCGTCTGATCAGGCTCCAAACTGTTAGCCACCAAGATAAACATGAAATATTAGAATTGACCAAAAGTTGTTCTTTTCTACGTTTTAGTGCTTTGCGTTTGCGTACGTTTGCGTTTAAACGGGAAAGAATAACAGTTTCTCCACTGTACGATAAAGAGGGTGGAAACATTATTTTCAAACATTTCGCATTTTACGTCATCACTAGACTATAATCAACTTGGAGAAATGAAAAGTAAAAAAAGTTGTACAATAGACATCCATTTTAATGTTGGAAAATAACTCACATCTGGGATTATGGAATTCTATGATGTTCAGTACCTGAGTGAAGATAATGATTTCACTAACTAACTTTACAGCATATAGAAACAAATTATAAAACCTAATGCCCTTCATTTCTAGCATAATGAAGCTTAAATGAAACAAAATAAGAAACCGCTATTACTTTCACTCAATATTATGAGAATGTTTGTATTTCGTAGTTTATAGCAGGTTGTTGTTTAAAGAAGGATGAAAGTAAACATTTCTACTTTCGTTTCGTCTTAGTTCGACCTGTTATCTCTAGTTAACATTAAGAATGAATATTGCTTTAGAAATGACGTAACGGCAAATGAAAAAACAACATACGGCTGATGCGTTTTCTAGTATACGTCTGTAAACTACAAAGCATCAACTTCTTTACAACAGTTCAATTATAGGCAAATTATGAAGTGTATTTAACAACTATGGGTGCACTTTACAGATAATACTGATATTCATCAGCATGTAACCGTTATTTCCCGCTAACATCAATTCGCTTCGCATTTGCAAACAATTTGAATCCAGGAATTTGTAAAACAAAAGTTACTCGATATTTGCCCAGTCTCCGAAAGCTTTGACCCAAGTCTTTCAGTTTTTTTTAATTATATATACAGTTGAACTTCGATATCTCGAACTCGGTTAAGTGGAACATACCCGTATGTCAAAGTTAAAACGTGGCTTAGCCACGTTTTAACTTTGAAATACAGGTATGTTTGACTAAACCGAGCAAGAAATAGGGCAATCCATGTATCGATAAATCGGATAGTTCGAATTAAGCGAGATCGAGATATTGAAGTTCGTCTGTATGTTAAAACTGTATTTGAAAAGTACAGTATTACAAAAACGTTATATTATACAACCTCGATAACCCAATTAGGGAAGATAAACACGTTTATGCTGAAACACCTACAATGGAGAAAACGTTATTCTTTCCCAATAAAAGCGTTTACGCTAAAGCTATTATTTGCAGGGCAAACAGTTTGGAGCCAGATCAGACGCCGGGTAACCCGACGTCTGATCAGGCTCCAAACTGTTTGTCACCAAGATAAACATGACTTATCAGAATTATCCAAAAGTTGCACTTTTCTACGTTTTAGTGCTTTGCGTTTGCGTACGTTTGAGTTTAAACGGGAAAGATTAACGTTTTCTCCACTGTACTTCCATTGCAAATAGTTTCGAGACAAATCAAACGCCGAATAACCTGACGTTTGATCAGGCTCCACACCTTTTATCTCTTAGAATAAAATGAGCACTCCGAATTGTCATTACATAACATTGTCTACATTTCATTGAAATGCTTTTTGTGTTTCGTTTGCGTTTAAACAGGAAACAATAACATCTTCTCTATTGATTTAGATAGCATTTGTTTTTAAAAAGTCGGACAATTCGTGTCTGCAAAACCTATTCTCTGCATTCAGTCACAGAACTGATATTTCTGATATTGTCATGTTTTTTTCTTCTGGATAACAGTGTTAACTACTTTCATACGAAAAGTTACAGTGGAGAATCTGTTAATCTTTCCCGTTTAAACGCAAACGTACGCAAACGCAAAGGACTAAAACGTAGAAAAGTACAACTTTTTGACAATTCTGATGATTCATGTTTATCTTGGTGGCAAACAGTTTGGAGCCTGATCAGACGCCGGGTTACCCGGCGTCTGATCTGGCTCCAAACTGTTTGCACTGCAAATAATACCACACATACTTGGTAAAGTTTACCCTCTTCACTGCCTTACCCCGAGTACAGTAGTAATTTGAAAACAGTTTGGATCCTGATCAGACGCCGCGTAACGCGGCGTCTGATCAGGATACAAACTGTTTTACACTCATTTCAATATTTCATAAGTGAAAATAACTAAATATTTAATTTTAGAAATAAAAGCAGACAACAATTTTTTAAAATTGAGGACGTCATGGCAGTGAAGGGGTTAAGATACAATTCTTACTCCCACGATACGTTGTGATTTGAACAATCATAATAAAGCGCATTGATATGGTCTATAGATCATGGGAACTTTTTTCGAATTAACACCGTAATAAAGATTTGCTCTTTATCACCTTTTAACAAGAAACTTTGCAGAAAATGTATTGCAACGATATGACTCCTAGTATGTGTTGATAATTAAATGGTTCTTAAATACAGCTGATGGCTATAAAAACCTACTTAAACCAAAGCCTGGCATATTGAACATGAATGAATAGTGTAATCTCCTAATATTGAATGCCGTTAAACCTAAATTCCCTGACAATTGAGCCCATTGATCGATGATCTGTCCAAATAACTTATTCTAGTTCCTATCATAATATCAACCGAAGAAACAAACAGAGTATAAGGATAACGCTTGACATCAGCAATGCAAACAACTACTGTTGGAGCTTACTACTACAGTGGAGAATCTGTTATTCTTTCCCGTTTAAACGCAAACGTACGCAAACGCAAAATACTAAAACGTAGAAAATAACAACTTTTGGACAATTCTGATAATTCATGTTTATATTGGTGGCAAACAGTCTGGAGCCTGATCAGACGCCGGGTTATCCGGCGTCTGATCTGGCTCCAAACTGTTTGCACTGCAAATAATAGTTTTAGCGTAAACGCGTTTATTGGGAAAGAATAACAGATTCTCGACTGTACTGACTGAACATCATTGTCAAGTTTTAGTTTCCATATCTTTTTCGGCAGAGCTGTATGGTATCTTTTTAGACCAGCATGTTCACCCAATGATAAATTATCAGAAATCTATGTTTAAGAGCACCTGCTTGAAATCGAATGGTCTGATTTGGCAGGAGGCTAGGCTGGTCTGTGTACTTTTACACTTTGTACTGGAGATGAATTGTGAGTGCAAATTAAGAGTCACAGACTGTTAATGTCTTCATGCTATGACAACATGTTTCTGTTTTAGATATGGAATCTTTAACAGTATAGTTTGTTTCCATGCATTACGTTGATATATAGAACAATGGATTAATGAAAGAATTTCTGATCAGCATGACAAGGTTTAAATTATTGTTTTTGCATGTTTTATAATGTAGATGATAGCCTTTTTGACAGAAATGCTATAATTTACATCAAATGGTATAGTTTGTTAATCCAAGGTATTACAACTCTTAGAAAACCTCAATTACATATACTTTTCACAACAATAATCTTCAACATTACTTTTACCACGAACTCAGCTGAATATCTTTTTTAAAGATATTCTTTGTTGGCTATTGCGATTTCAGTTTCTTGTAAAAACCTTCAACCTTCTCTAAATGAAATAGTTTGTTATGTTCGAAAGGGTTGGGATTGCAAAAGTTTAAATGTCTTGTTTGGTTTGTAAAACAGTAAAACAACATAAATTAAAATTATTGTACAATGTAATATCGTATAAAAAGCGCATCAATCATGATTAAAACACATGTTAAATGATAAGCATTTAGCCGTTGAAATTGTTTCAACTGATTCAAACTTTTGAAATTACTCGTGATTGCATGCTGTCGGTTAAGTTTTGTATAATATCTGGTGCAATTTAACTTCTTGCCCATCTTACAAAATCATGTAAGTTTGCACAACTTTTAGTTGAGTACAAATGGTACAAAGGAGTAGACGTTTCTTTTCTCCATTTAAACGAAAACTAAACACAAGCACAATATAAAAGGAACATTACTATACTTTGCATATCTTATGCACCGGATCACTCGAGTTGTGTGTGTAAAGGCTATATCAAACGAGACCGCAGGTCGAGTTGGATATAGCCTTTACACACACAACGAGAGTGATCCGGTACATAAGATATGCAAAGTATAGTAATGTTCCTTTTATTATATACCTCTTATAATAAAAATAAAATGAAAAACGATAGAAATGTTTCGAGCGTTACTATAAATAAACGGGATTTCTCATACGTCACACTTCGGGGAATGGCGCGTGAAAGTAAATACTCGCTATTACGACCACTAAAACGAATGCTAATTGATTAAATAATAGAAAGGTGACAGCTTAAAGCAAGGTGACAGTGAAACAGAAAGCTCCTAATGGAGCTTTCTGTTTCACTGTCACCTTGCTTTAAGCGGTCACCTACCGTAAACACCCTAATACTTAACATAATTTAGTGGTCGTAATAGAGAGGTTTTACTGTAGTTCCGAACTTCCGACTACACAGTAAACGTTCTTTTCCCATTACACAAGGTACATGGGTAATACGGAATTTTCAATCCGTCAAGGTGTATTTGTTCGATAAAATACAGAAATATTTCGGGCAGAACATTGGTAGGTATATAATAAAATTACTTGTAGAAAAAATACAGTTTCGAGAAAATGTATACGATGTACTTTAATCTAAGTGACAAACAGTTTTGGGCATAATCAGATACCGTTTTACTCATTTTTGTTTGTTTAAAAAAATTCAACAACAGCGACAAAAATTACAAACAATTTGTGCAATTTATTTTGATGTATTACATGCTACCATTAATATTTATCTCACACCTTTCAGAACTGTCTCTTTGAATGTCGCGATTCCAAATTATTCCTGTTTCCAAAAAAAAAAGAAACCGGCTGCGTGGCTTAGTGGTAGAGCGCCCGCTTGCAGTGCGGGAGGTTGTGGGTTCAATCCCCGGCCGGGTCAAACCAAAGACTTGGTAGTAATGGCTTCCCTCCTTGGCGCTCAGGATTTCGGGATAGCATTACAACTGGTTCGTCGGTGTCAGGATAAAGTGACCGGCCGGTTACAGTCCCAATGGTGCACCTAAAAAGTGCCCCTGCTCGTAATACCCGAAAGGGGTGTGTAGCAGTATAGAAAGAAAGAAAGAAACAAACAAACCGGGTGTTTATTAATATAGCTTAACATAAATCTTGTCTTTTGTTTTACATTTGCAATTTTAGTGTGTAGTGTAATTTTTAACGGAACACACTCCCATACAAAATATTCTAAAAGAACTGCATTGCAAATATTGTATCAGTGAAAGGTACGCGACCCTTATGATAGTTCTAGTACGAGCCCTCTGATTAGGGTATACTTTGTTCATGTTGTAGTATTAAGAATAGTATTACCCTATGTTAGAAAGTGACGGTTTTGTTCATGAACTCTTCATTTCAAAACCGTTTTAGTTTATCTTTAACAATGTAATTGATAGTGGTCTATTACAAAAAATGAGGGCTTCATTACTACCAGATATGTAATTCATTTTCATTGTTTATCATTCGGGTTTTGTCTTGTACTTCAAGTTTATTCAGGAACATATATAAAGTCACTATTACGACGTCAGTAGAAACACCACTTCATCATTATAATTATGTGTGAAAAAGGAAGCAGTTTGATATTTTACAAATATATAGATTATTTGATAATTAAAAACGTTAACCAACCAATAGTTCTTTGTTGGAACGTGATTTGACTGGCTATTGTATAAAACCTATTTTGAGATATTTCCTGACCTACAATTTAGTTTCGATGACTACATCTAGTCAGGTGCCCCCAGTGGGATGATGGCTAGAATACACCCACCGAATATAAATCCGCCCAAAAGGGACTCATGTATTCACAACATACATACATGTACATATCGGCGCTTTTTGACCAGACTCGTGTCACAATGCCGTAAACCCCAAATCAGTCAATCAACATAGTCATGTTAAATATGTGCATTAAACAGAAAACTGTTGTTACATCTTACAGTTTTGCATGGTGTGTATTATACAGTTATTTCATGCGTGTTTGGGGAACAGTCAAAACTATTAGCCCAAGGTATCAGGGTAACACTTAAAATGTCTTCCTTGATAACGAGGTACAATAGTTTTGACTGTTCCCCTAACACACATAAATAAACTGTTTTATTAATTTACTACTCTATATAACTAGATTTTCAAAAAGATTAATCTGAGCCAAAATACAAATGAAATGAATTTTATACGTCAATTTTAGTTTTTGACAGACGTCTGATTAATGACCAACGTCTTCTTGTAAGCGCTTGTATGTTTACATTTGTACGTTATGTAATGTTCGTATCCGTTTTGATTTTGGTATTTAAAGGGTTGCTGGTAAACTTGTTATGTATTACGAACTCGTCTTATTGATAATGGTATTGTTATAATTAAGAAATAACAAACTCGTAGGTGTTCATTACCGTGCATTAGATCACAGTTAGGAGTTGAGATGTGGAGTTATTAGATCACGAGGCCTTTAGGCCGAGTGATCTAATTACCCACATCTCAACGACTAACTGTGATCTAATGCACGGTAATGGACACCTACGAATTTGTTATTTTAATTCTAACGCGACTTTTATTTAAAAAAAATACTATTTATGTATTACGCGTATGGGGCAAATGTAACAGCGGATGGACACGCCACGCGTGCAGTTCATTATCGCGGCGTAATATAAGTTTCCCGGTATTCTTTGTCTATATGCGGTAGGTTTCAGTCGTGTTAGAATTAAGGAATGACAGCTTTAATTCTAACGCGACTTTTATTATAAAAATTATTTTTATGTATTACGCGTATGGGGCAAATTGAACAGCGGATGGAAACGCCGCGCGTGCAGTTCATTATCGCAACGTAATAAACGTTTCTCGGTATTCTTTGTCTATATGCCGTAGGTTTCGAGTCGTGTTAGAATTAATAATAAAGCGTGAAATAGAGTATGAAACCTTAACTAGACACAATCAATGACAATTATTCAATATTTCATTGCAATACGGTAAGAACCCGGGAACCGGAAACTTCTCAATGACCCTAATGTATAAAGTCTACGCATCTTTTTCTCGGAGGGAAAACAGCTCGTCCTAGAGGGCAACAGTTAAACTGTTTCCCCCGGATTAGGAAATGTCAGAAAAACAGTCAAAAGTAACGAATTACAATTAAAATAGAGCATTAGGTAAAAAAATAAATATGCTATACGTATTTTAAACGCAATCTCTTTAATCTGATTAATTTCTTTTTAAACATTAGACAAAATGTAAATATAAGATATCACGTCTTCGGGGGTTCAGCAGGGTAATCAACCCAAAGCTTATCCGAGCAAAGTTTTGCTCTAGGAAGCTATATGTTCATACTAAACAATCTTAAATAGTCATAACTGGACTACATGTAGACCCGATTAAAATCTGGAACTGCCCAGGGCTGAATGAGTTAAAATAAACTGAGCACATTTCGCTAACTAGTCGACTCGACTGGAGTCTTAGTGACTCGGTGTCTGATCAGAGTCATCCAAACTCATGGAATCTAGATTTAAGGAAAATAGAGGAGAACTATGAAGTGGAAGGTATTGTAGTAGATGAAAGGTTTACAGTGGAGAATCTGTTATTCTTTCCCGTTTAAACGCAAACGTACGCAAACGCAAAATACTAAAACGTAGAAAATAACAACTTTTGGACAATTCTGATAATTCATGTTTATATTGGTGGCAAACAGTTTGGAGCCTGATCAGACGCCGGGTTATCCGGCGTCTGATCTGGCTCCAAACTGTTTGCACTGCAAATAATAGTTTTAGCGTAAACGCGTTTATTGGGAAAGAATAACAGATTCTCGACTGTAGATAGGGGATAAGATTAGTAATATCATCCGATCTGACATCAAACAATCGAAGGAATGTTAATTGTTCTGAGTATAGTTTTGTATCGGCGCTGTATTGAAATCATTTACGGACAGCAGATAAGCTCTTGTAGATCTAGTTACTGACAGTATAATTGCCAAATGTCAGACTGCCATAGCCCTAGGGTCATCATGAATGGAAGTAATGATTAATGTGCTCAATCGAGCCAAGTGCAGACCTACATCTGACATACAAATGTGGCGTCTGATGTGGACTACACAGTTTGCCTTTTTTTCATTTTAGGGGTTGCTTGGCACAAATTATTCAACCCTTTCACTGCCATTATGACAGAAATATAGGATCTGTCATGAGTCGATGTTTTAGACAAGCTGATCTCAAACGAATCTAGAATTGAAATGCTATTAAGCGAGCCTTGGCGAGCTTAATAACTTTTCTATTCTAGACGAGTTTGAGATCAACTTGTCTTAAACATCGACGATTGACAGATTCTTTTTCTCACTTTACCAACGATTTAAGCTATTTTTAAAGCAATATGCATTTTTTGGAACCCCGGCGACGTCAAAACGCCGTTATAAATAGTAACGTTATAGTGACGTCATTAAAGTGATCCTACACATGTTGGGGATAAGGATATTCGTCATCGTTGTTCGCTATAGAAAACATGGATGATTATGTGAGAAATACTTGTCTTACACAGTCACTGCCATATTATTGTTTCTTTATATGTTTCGTCTGTTTTTACTTTTAATGTTCAGATTTTTATGCGAGTTTTACAAAGGAAACTTTAAAATGAGTGTCAAATCGTTTAGATCTCGGGGTACGCGGCGTTTGATCAGAATCCGAAAGGATTGCAAATATCAGCGTTGATAGTCTTTTGGAGTGAAAGTCTTAACATTGCACAACAAGATAGTGAATTACAATACACATATCAAACTGATACATTTCTTAGGCTGTCAAATCGCTTTCGGAAGAGAAATCTTTTTTAACTATATTTTGGCATTTATAGACTTTTTATAATGTTTTAAACCAGTTGACAAACACGTTTAGCTAAAACAATTACATGTATATACATTGCAAACAGTATCGATCCAAATAAGACACCAAAAGAATCATTATATAAATGTACAATAAATTGCATTGAGTGTGTGTTTATTTGCCTTTAAACGGGACAGAATGGCATCTTCCCGACTCTACTGAGGTTTACGTTGCCCAAGTTCTAAATAAAAACAGGCCATACGTTGTTACGTTTAAAGGATGTGAAAGGAATTTAACTATATATTTATTGAATGTATTATCAAACTTTACCGGTTTTGTCTTTAGGGAAGAACAATATAAAATAATATATACAGTGGAGAAAACGTTATTCTTTCCCGTTTAAACGCAAACGTACGCAAACGCAAAGCGCTAAAACGTAGAAAAGAACAATTTTTGGAAAGTTCTGATAATTCTTGTTTATCTTGGTGGCAAACAGTTTGGAGCCTGATCAGACGCCGGGTTACCCGGCGTCTGATCTGGCTCCAAACTGTTTGCACTGCAAATAATAGTTTTAGCGTAAACGCGTTTATTGGGAAAGAATAACAGATTCTCCACTGTATGACGTCACTAATGACGTCAGAATAACAGATTCTCCACTGTATATGACCTGACAATCAATTGAAGTGTGGGCGATTCATTTTTATCATTTTTAATAAATTGCTTCCTGTAGGAATATCTAAAATAACGAGATTGGAGATAAAATAACTCAACGGATAGTGTTGTCTTTGTGCCAAAACAATTGCCGCAAAATCAATTGCTATTAAGCAATATAGGTCTATCATCAAATATGTATGCAGAAATAATTCAAATACATGCACATACATGTAAATATATAAATAATTTTTTATGCAATTAATATTACACATATTTTTTGATACATCCATTGAGCTTTACCCATACATTCATATTAATAAAATTAGCAAACATTGTAGACCCTGACATTTTCAGTATATGTCTATATACTCAACTATGTATTAGAATAATTGTGAGTCATTAAACATCACGGACAGCCAAATACAATTTATTAATGGACCCATCATTATGGCTTGGCAGTTCGGAAGGCACTACCAATTTACGAGCCAAGCATTCACCTCTAATGACTTCCAATTAACCGGAGAGATCGTGATCTCAGGTAAGCTGATTACATGTGAGATATATCGTTAGGACCTAATTATCTAAACCGGTTCTTTTCACCCACCAATTTCTATTTATAGCACAGACTCGGATACATTCAAACTTGTAATCAGCATCACCCAAAATACATTTTACTGTTGGAAACTCGGTAGCTTAACACATTTACCTCTGGAACTTTTAATGAGTAATTCCAGTTTCCAATTAAGTTTAGTCCATTTAGGATTCCTTTGTGTTGTTTTCTGAAATACACTTAAATATGACAACCGGAACCCTCTGATATTGGTCTTCGCCGTTTGCATATGACAATTGTACTTATTACAACTTCACTCTTTATAAATGATGAGTCTACTCGTCACCAGGGTCCAATGTTATGATGAAAGGTAAAAGTAATACTTATTGGTTCTATATGAGCCTTTTCTGTATTACGTTACCCTGCATTTAGCTGTGATCTGTCTTACTCCTTCACTGCCTTAACCCGAGTACAATGATTATTTGCAAACAGTTTGGATCATGATCAAACGCCGTTAGATCGCAGGTAGTAAGACTTAAGAAATATCGAAAGGCGTGTCAATCTATTAGATCCTGATAAGATGCCGTATTACACGCCGTCTGATATGGATCCAGTGTAGCCTGATCAGACCCCAGGGCACCAGACGATTGATCTGGCTCCAATTTGTTTGCAGTGGGCATTATAGTTTTAGCATGAACGTATTTACAGTGACCATCTCCACAACAATACCCAATGGGAGACAAATATTGTGTGTGTTGTTCGGAGGGAGCTGTTATAGGGAAAGACATTGACTTACATTTGCAAACAGCTTGAATCCAGATCAGACGCGGCGGCTGACGCGGCGTCTGATCTGGATCTAAGCTGTTTTTCGTTCGTCATGTGTTTTTCTGTCAAAATGTCCAACATGCCCCTTTGAAAAACATAGCCAGCGACAATTTTAAGCAGACAATAATGCAGCCGTGAAAAAGGTTTGGCATAATTGTCTTGTTTTGGGGAACAGTTGAAAGCGTTGTTGTAAGGAGAGAATCGTTCTTCAGAAAGCCTTTATAGAGATGGGTCATTGTATTGGGAATTAATAACATCTTCTCCACTGTAAGTGGGTACTGGTAGGACTGTACAGTGGAGAAAACGTTATTCTTTCCCAATAAACGCGTTTACGCTAAAACTATTATTTGCAATGCAAAAAGTTCGGAGCCAGATCAGACGCCGGGTAACCCGGCGTCTGATCAGGCTCCAAACTGTTTGCCACCAAGATAAACATGAATTATCAGAATTGTCCAAAAGTTGCACTTTTCTACGTTTTAGTGTTTTGCGTTTGCGTACGTTTGCGTTTAAACGGGAAAGAATAACGTTTTCTCCACTGTAGGACTGTACGTACACATGCTAATCTGAACATGTAGGCTTTCAGACTACATTAGTGAATACGTTATTCTTTCCCGTTTAAACGCAAACATATTGCAATTAAACGCTGAAAAGGACAACTGCTGACTATTAATTTTAATCTGTGTGGCAAACAGTTTGGAGCCTGATCAGACGCCGGGTTACCCGGCGTCTGATCTGGCTCTTACAGTACTGAACCTTATTAAATTAAATTGATGATCGCAAGCGAATTGCCATCGAATTGCCAGCGAATTGCCATCGAATCGGGCGCTTCAAAAAACAAATCCTACGTTTGAATATTTTTACGCGAATTTTCCGAAGCGGTTGTGACAAAAATGGAATCGAAAAAATTAACGAAGACATATTTGCGAACATTTGTGAGATACACCATTCAAGAAAACTTACCCGAGGGTAAAGTTAGTATTTTGAATCGCAAGCGAATTGCCATCGAATTGCAAGCGAATTGCCATCGAATTGCAAGCGAATCGCAAAAATTGTTAATTTAATAAGGTTCAGTACTGTAACTGTTTGCACTTGAAATAATATGTTTAGCGTAAACGCGTTTATCGGGAAAGAATAATAACGTCTTCACCGCTGTACATATGCTAATCTGAACCGAAATCTTTCAGACTAGAACACCTGGAAATCCCAAAAATAATCTGGTTTATATTAAACATAATTGTCTGTTCGCTATGAGGTTTTGCCCCAACAATATGTATCGCCTATTTAGATCTATAACATTTGCTGTAGAAACAGTGTGCAGTAATTTCCTACTACAGCGCTCCCTCTCTACAACGGCCCTTCCAACAACGATTCCCTCCTCACAACGACGCTTGCCGCTGATCCCGAAACAAGAAATGATGTCCAACCTTTTTACGTCTGCAATATCTTCTGCTAAAGTTGTCGTCTGCTGTTTTTCTCAAAATTACATATTAGGCATTTTGACATAACAAACCTTAGTGACGAGTGACAAACAGCTAGAATCCAGATCAGACGCCGCGTTACGCGGCGTCTGATCTGGATTCAAGCTGTTTGCAAATGTAAGCCTATTTCCCTCTCTAAAACGACGCCCTCCGAACAACGAACACAACTGTTGTCTCCCAAACGGCTAAAACAAGGTATTTGGCACAGTAGAGTAAAAATGATGTTATAGGAAGATTGAAAGTAACTGAAAAGATAGCCAATGCTTTTTTGGATTCAATATTTGAAGCTATGACCAATGTTGATAGCCTCCAAATTTTAAGTCAATAGCTCACTACGTTGTTGAGATATTGTAACAGATATGCCCCAAAAATGGCCATTTTTAAGCGTTATGCTGTCCCACTTCAATAAATTTTAATTTTGAGCTTAGAATACAATATTTTAACCACCTTAAAATCAGCTGTAATTAAGACAGTCTCATAGATGTATTTGTTAACTAAGTTTTTATAGGTGGATGATGAAAATAGACAGTATTTTAAGAAAGTTATGGCTTTATAACTGAAATAGGTGAGTTGGCCTAATCATCAGATTCACAGAGGGTATGCTTTGTTATATGTCTGTAAAGAACTGTTATATTGTCAATAAACAAAAGGTTAGTGTTTAAAATGACTCATTTTTAATCAAAGTTTGAAATTCCGAAATATCTTTGAATTTGCACTTTGCATTTATAAAATTTTAGCATTCGAATGCTGAAAAGGGCAAAAAGAATTTTCTGTAGTGTCCGTAACAGGGGGTCTAGAAAGTCAATTTGTATTTACATTAGATGTTTTAAATTTCCAAATATTATTTGTATGAAGGTTTGTATGCAAAAGCTAAAATATTAAAGATTTCTTTGAACTGAAAGATAGTTGTTTGCGTGATTTTAGTGTTACGGACACTACAAAAATTGTACACTTAAACTGATAATTCATCATATCAAACTTCAAGAGCTTTTTTCTTAGTTTTGCTGCTTTGCAAAGCAATAAGTTTTGTTATGGATTATTCCATCACTTAAATACTCTTGGAAAATACAAGAAAGTCTTGTTTGATGCAACAATAGTATGATGTTATATTGCATTCGAAAGAGGGGTGTGCTTCGAAGAAATTTTCCAGTTCACCAGACCAGTGCCCAGTTTGACAAGAAAGGGCTGAAATAGTCTTCTACCATGTCAAACTGAAAGAAAGAAGTCCTGAGTAATGGACAAAACCAACAATTTGAGTCCAAATGATGACAAAGGTATGTAATAAAGAGTTAAAGCATTGCTTGTTGATAAAATGTAGTGTCCGTAACATATTACAGACATTTCTTTGTACACGTGCTCAAGTAGTCCAACACTCAATTGTTACATCTGACTTTTTGAATTATTGTCCCCAAACAAAACAAATATTGAAATTAACCCAATATAAGTAATCATTATCTTTCTCTCTTATATTTCAAACACCATTTGAGTCAAATTTAGTGATGCCAATAATCTGAAAGAATTTTTTGACTCATATATTACATCAAATAAAATTGTGTTCCTTGTATCAAGTCACATAGGCCTTTTAAACAACATATTTAAAACTTTAATATCTTTTTGATTCACAGCAATCATGTCTTTCCTAAACTTATTTCTTCTTGTCAAAAATGTTACGGACACTACATGATCTATTTAATTCATTGAAGGCAATCTATATAAGTTTTTACACATCTGTTTCTTTCATTATCTATGCCATTTGACCAGGCTATAGACTTACAGACACTTTTGACTTGGTTTCTACAGAAACAAATGGTCTAAAGCACACATACCCCATCTCATGATGATCTGGGCTTGACAACATTTATGAATTCTTCTAAAATAGAATTTTGTTCAGTCAGATCTGTAGTGCAACTGGTATAATGCTTAACATGTAGGCCGAATTTGAAAATAACTAAATGTAAAGGTTCAGAGAGCTCTTGTTTAGATCCTTCTAATCTGAACTTATACTGCTTGCAAGTAAAAGAAGTGCAGTGTGTGGTCAAAGGTTACGAGATAGTTCAAATGGTATACTCACATTATTGCATGAGCTCTTGAAAGGGCCCCAGAATCTATAAGCCCAAACAATTTATGAAAAATGATTATAGATCAATATCAAAGAACTCTTTTTGACCCATTACTCCAAAGATACACATTTTAACACTTTAATGTGTTCCTTCGCTAAAGAAAATAGTTCCATTTTCTACAGTCATGAATATATATTATAAAAAAAACCATTTTCTTTATTCTAGAAAATGGTAGCTTAAAGCAGGCTGAAAGTATAGCAGCATGCACCTTAAGGAACATTTTGCTTTACTTTCAAACTGCCTTAAGTAGTCACCTGTCATAAATACTAGAAACAGAATATGGAAAAAAGGATTAAGAGCCCTTTGATCTGTATCTGCACTGTTTATTACTTGTTGATTGCATATAGTGGAGCATATTTCAATTCATGAAATTATTATTATGAAATTATCGATTAATGATTGAAATGGCAATATATCTTAAAAATGTTTTGCAGATCAGAGCAAGAGTTCATCACTGTGACAAACTAGATCTGCTGTCAAAAAGTTGTACTTGAAGTGGTGAAGCTGAGAAGAAAAAGCGAATACTACGTTGAGAGTTAAGATGAGAAGAATTTGTCGGAAAACAGAAAACCCTAAAAAAATATTCAGTGCTGAAGAAGACTGACTCAGACAGAAGGAAAGACTACAGATTAACCTGATGGCATCTTTAGATCCTGAAGTACAAATGTAAAATCTGCTCTTAGAAAGAATAGAGTTGTCAGAGATACAATAAAACTCGCCGGAGGCACATTTTGAATCTTAAAGACAGAGTCTGAGGTCAATGTCATAAGGGTCAGGACTTTTTGTGTTTATGGAAAGGCCTTGTCCATAATTATACTCATGCATACCAAATATAAAAACAAGACATCAAGAGACATAGGAGTTATAAGCAGTTTTTGAAACCTAAACACAGATTACGAAACCGAAAAGCGGGCCCTAAGTTTGAGGTCAAGGTCACTGGGGAAAAGAGAAAAACTTGCCATTACAGGTACATGCAAGTCAAAGGACAATCAGAGAGTTAATGAAGACCATCAAAACTGTAGACCTTCAGCATAAACTGAGGCTCTGATCCAGAATAGGAAAAGGAAGATATTACCACAGAAAACAGACACTTCTAAGAAACAGTAAACAGCAGAAAATACCACACAGTAATTTCAACAGTCCAAAAGTTACAACTCTGGGGATTTTGTTGCTGTTGATTTGAAACCAAATAAAGAACCCATATGTGTTTATGTGGCAGAAGTATGTATGAAGAGGAGTGTTGGCTCAAATACATGAAAAAATCAGGGGGTTTGTACACATGGCCTGAACAAACATGTGACTTTGTCGTAAGAGCTGATTGACAATACCACAGGGAAACTTAAAAACCCTGAAATTGTAAATGAAAGGGGCCATTTTAAGTTTCAAACAAGTGAATTAGACAATGTAAGGGTTATCCTTATATAAAAACACAAACAAGTCTGCTTTAAATAGTTTGGCATTGTAGCTTAAAGGTACAGTTTGGAATTGTAGTGTCCGTAACAAAAGTGGTTTGAGATAATTGTATGTCAAAAAAATTGTTTTTAACACATTTTGAACATTGAAAAGTGACTGTAATATAAAACTAGTCTTTGTACTAGCAAATAGGTGTGTTTTTAACATTGGGTTTGGAGGATGACAGATGTTAGGTGAAACGTTGCAAGTTCATTTTTTTGAAAGTTTTGCGCATGTTCGTATTAAAATTAAAAAAAATCAGTTTTGAATTTGAATTCAACTATATTTCATTTCAGTTATCTTATTAACATTCCATGTTTGAAGTTATGTGTTTAAATCAATAAATATGTTATGTTTTGAAATAAATCAGTGTTGTTATATGCCTGATGTAGTGTCCGTAACATTTAGGTGACATATACTTTAAAACCTCGACAAAAATACATTTGTAGCAGCTGCAAACTTAAAACATGATTTGATATGTGTAGAAACAGTGTGCAGTAATTTCCTACTAATCCTCTTTATTTCCTTATTTTATACACTCTTTCAGATGCTTTTTAACGATTTCAAACCAGTTTATTTCTACAGCTCTCTCAAAACGAGTTTTACCCAAAAGGCAGAAAAATGGAAGAAAGGGGAATAACATTTAACATTTCATTTAAAAAGCTTCAATATAAAAGAAGCGCATATCATGATAAGAGTAACCCCTTTTGTCGTGATTTTCTCGTCTGATTTACAAATACTGCCTTTACTTGTATTGCTAAGTATGATATAAACCAGTTCGATTGAAGAAATATAGAAAATGAATGTAAGGGTAGAAAGGTAGGGTATTAAATAGTTTGGATCCTGATCTAACGCCGGGTAACATGATTTTCTAACCAGAAGCTAAACGTTTTGCAAAATCGACTCTTGCTGCCTATTGCAGTGAGAATGTTAAACAGGTTTTTTTTCTCTAAAATACGTATCCTTGAAATTATGCCAGAGATATTCATGAATTCCGCCGTTATGAATTTACTCACCTTTTTTAGTTTTATTGCCGCGAAAAACCTCCTTGAAAGCTCTATAAGACAATTGATGTTCAAAATAAAATGTTCATGTGTTCATACCTGATATATATTTAAAATGACAACTTACAGTGGAGAATCTGTTATTCTTTCCCGTTTAAACGCAAAAGTACGCAAACGAAAATCGCTAAAACGTAGAAAAGAACAACTTTTGGACAATTCTGATATTTCATGTTTATCTTGGTGGCAAACAGTTTGGAGCCTGATCAGACGCCGGGTTACCCGGCGTCTGATCTGGCTCCAAACTGTTTGCACTGCAAATAATAGTTTTAGTGTAAACGCGTTTATTGGGAAAGAATAACACATTCTCCACTGTATGTAGATATATCTTATGACGATCGAAACTATCACTTTGAAACTTTGAAAGTCTTATTAACTGTGCTTGTTTTGTAACTTTGGAACTTTAGAAGAACAAGTATTATCTTCTAATCGGAAATTGGTTCAATATTGAAGACGTTAGTCTTACTTTAAACGAGTTTGCTTTAAAGACCGGCTTCTGACGAGGCTCTAAACTGCTTACCACTAATATACATACACTGCGATACATAAAAAATCGTCAGATTGTTCAAAGAATTGTTATGGTTTTAAATTTGTAAATTCTTTTGCATTGCTTTCCCGTAAGGACGAGGATAACGTTTTCTCCACCTTATGTTCGACTTAGTTTATAGTTTTTAAAATAATAGATATACCTCGACCAAAGAAAGTTTCATGATTGGTTTTGTAACAGAACCACGTTGTAATGGAAAGGAATGGATTGAAGTGATTCATACTGAAATAATGTGATCAATTCTTGCACTGCCAAGTTGTATCGTCTGCTTTGACCTTCTTACCGCCAAAATATCGCCTGCATTGGTAGGATCGTCTGCTCTATTTGTAGTCAGATTTAGGGCTGTTTTGAATGAAGAAATGTCGGTACGAGTGTCAAACAGTTTGGATCCTGATCAGACGCCGCGTATTGCGGCGTCTGATCTGGATCATAACTGTTTGCAGAGTCGCCTTTTTGCGCCGTTGGTAGAGAAAGAGGTAATTTGAATTGGCGAATACCTTTAGACTTTTACCTGCAGAAACTAGATGGGAGATACAGTGGAGAATCTGTTATTCTTTCCCGTTTAAACGCAAACGTACGCAAACGCAAAGCACTAAAACGTAGAAAAGAACAACTTTTGGACAATTCTGATATTTCATGTTTATCATGGTGGCAAACAGTTTGGAGCCTGATCAGACGCCGGGTTACCCGGCGTCTGATCTGGCTCCAAACTGTTTGCACTGGAAATAATAGTTTTAGCGTAAACGCGTTTATTGGGAAAGAATAACAGATTCTCCACTGTAAAATAGCAACAGTGATAGCTCTGTCATTCTGCCAAAATCCTTTTAACTCTATCACTGCAATGGCGTTTCCGATGGTATTTTCAAAACAGTTTGGATCCAGATCAGACGCCGAGTAACTCATAGCATAGCCTCTGAGATGGATCGAAACCGTGTGACACTAATTCTGATTACTTATTAAGTAAAATTATTTTACTATAAGTTAAATTAAACAAAGGCAGCATATTTCAAGTATACTTTTATATAATATCAGAGAAAGAGTAAATAGTCGTCTACTTTTTTCTTAACCAAGGGACTCGGTAGTGCCACTGCTTGACATCTTACTGCGGGATTCGCGTACCGGATGTTACGTCACTTAGGGAAAAGATGAACGAATGAAATGTCAAAAGCAGATAGAGATCTCGTAAACACTGTTTGATTGCTTTTACACCTGTGGGTAACAGATAGACAAGCTTTTGTTTATTTTGAATATGCAATGAAATAACATCGAAGGGCGTTGCCCACGCGAAAATTCCATCTTGAACTGGTTATATAAGAGCAAGCTTGGTGATACATTTGGATGTAAAAGTCAATAGACAATCTAAGTCATATCGTTTTCAGGCAAATAATGTGCATGTATCATCTTGCTGCATTACATTACGATAACATAAATGAAGTTGAATTGATGATGTTTAAGACAGGTGGCATATTCACTGCCTTAGCCCGAGTACAATATTTATTTGCAAACCGTTTGGCTCCTGATCAGACGCCGCGTTACGCGGCGTCTGATCATGATACAAACTGTTTGCCACTAATTTCTACATTTCTTAAGTCAAAATATCTAAAATTTAGATTTGGGAAATAAAAGCAGACGACAGCTGTTTATAACTCATGACAGTGAAGGGGTTAAATCATGATAAAACTAAAAACAGAAAGTTTCTTAACATAATTGACATTCATCCTGCAGTCACCAGTTTAAGCATTAAAATACTAGAAACAAGAACTGTCACTGTGAATTGACTATTTGTAGGTATTTAAAATGCAAGATAGAAGTAAGATTAAAATTGTTACCTTTATACATATCAGGTCCCTGAGGGATCCAGCTGAAAGATGTTGTCCAACGTGGTGTTTTATTCAAGTATGAAGCAAATCAATCCAGTAATAAGTAAATTAAGAGCACTGTTGAAGTTTTCCGTCAAGTTTGATTTGAAGATCAAGATTATTATGGAGTCAGAGTCAGATAAATATTTGAGGAGGTCTTTTCACAACGGGTAGTGTGCCCATTTATGTAGTTAGTTCCTAATAAGGAAATTATGGCCAAATGTTAGAGTTTTTGGGAAATTGAATCCAATGTAGTATCCAATTTATGAGCAATGTTTACGTTTTCGGACCGAATAACCGAGGGACAGACAGACAAAAAAACGGATTGACAGACAGACAGAGGGGCGGACCAAAAATAACTAACCATTTTTATGCCCCCTTCGGAAGCATAAAAATGGTTAGTTATGTTAAAAACGAATTGGGGAAGGAATAACCAATTAACTCAATGACATGAAGATTGACACTGTTATGAACCCCTTACTGTTATTGTAACTAGCTACATAGTAACAGTAACTGTAAGGGGTTCACAACATATGTAATGTGTTAACTCTGATCATGCTTAGTGCGACTCGGATAATGTTCGCAATCAGTTTGGATCCAGATCAGACGCCGCGGAACGCGTCGTCTGATCTGGACTCAAATCCGTTTGGCACTGATTTTCAACATTTCTCCAGTTAGTCAAATCATTGAATAAGGCATGTTTATACCCATAAAACGTATTAACATGTATAATGCGAACAGAATGCCCCTTGCAAACCGTTTATAGCCAGATCTGACACCGGGTATCCTGGCGTCTGATCAAACTCCAAACTGTTTGCCAAGCAGATAAAAAAATCAGAATGAGTTTTTAAACAGCTGTCATTTTCTCAATTCTATTGCATATTGGAAACGTGTACAGTGGAGAAAACGTTATTCTTTCCCGTTTAAACGCAAACGTACGCAAACGCAAAACACTAAAACGTTAGAAAAGTACAACTTTTGGACAATTGTGATAATTCATGTCAATCTTGGTGGCAAACAGTTTGGAGCCTGATCAGACGCCGGGTTACCCGGCGTCTGATCTGGCCCTAAACTGTTTGCATTAGAAATAACAGTTTTAGCGTAAACGCGTTTATTGGGAAAGAATAACTTTTTCTCCACTGTAGAAGGAGAAGTGTTAACAGGTGGAGAGCGATGCACCCAGCACGTGACCCCTACCTGCAGGATGATTCACCTGGCTCTGCATATCACTCAGATAGAAATGTTTATTTCCCAATAAACGAATTAACGCTAAAACTAGTATTTCCATTGCAAACAATTTGGAGCACGCTCAGACGCCGGGTAACTGATAATTCTGACTTCATTTTCATCTGAGTGGCAAACAGTTTCGAGCCAAATCAAACGCCGAGTTATCCGGCGTCTGATCTGGCTCCAAACTGTTTGAATTGGAAATAAAAGGTTTAACTTAAACGCGTTAATATGGAAAGAATAACGTCTTTTCCACTGTTAAACCAATACGTGTATATATAGGGCGAGAAATTAGCCCTTTCCATTAGTCTTAGTTTGTTTGTTACAGTGGAGAAAACGTTATTCTTTCCCAATAAACGCGTTTACGCTAAAACTATTATTTGCAGTGCAAACAGTTTGGAGCCAGATCAGACGCCGGGTAACCCGGCGTCTGATCAGGCTCCAAACTGTTTGCCACCAAGATAAACATGAATTATCAGAATTGTCCAAAAGTTGTACTTTTCTACGTTTTAGTGCTATGCGTTTGCGTACGTTTGCGTTTAAACCGGAAAGAATAACGTTTTCTCCACTGTACCTCAAAATCTTTCATTCTTCCACCATTTGAGGAACATGTAACCGTTACCCCAATGTGCATTTTACGCCTTTAATGTACTCCACTGAATGAAGTAGTTTACTCTATACAGTCATAAAATATTAATATAATTATAACGTAAGACATATTTCGTTATCCTATCAGATCTTAGTTTCAATCAGATTGAGAGTAAAACAGAATACGCCATAATGCGCATTCTACGTGACTGTCAACATACATGTCACCCGCCTTCACAACTAGAAACAGGCTATTGGATAATAGGATACACACTGGAACCAAGTGCTGTTTTCAGTGATCCTATTAGCGGAATTTTCCTGAAATTATGATATATTCTACAAGGACTTGAAATCGCTTTTTCAGACATAATACGTAATCACCCACACAGTGCCAGGCAATGCAGGTAATGTTCATTCCTGGCAATAACCACTTGTGATAAGTGATTGTGGATATAGCTTTGGGACTAATTTATCGACCAACAAATGTTCAACATTTCGTCTGCCAATACCAACTTAAGTAGACCTTTAAAAAATGTTTGGATTCTGATCAGACGCCGAGTAACTCGGCGTTTGATCAGGATCTAAACATTTTGATTTCCCGTATTTTGGTTTCATGATTTTAATTGACGTTGAAGCAAAACTTCATACTGTAATATGCGTTACTTTATAAGCAGGCAGATGTGGTACAGCCGAACTGTCAATCATTTCTCTAGAAGCCTACAATCTACTGAAAGAGATGATCAACCTGTATTTCTTCCGAAATGCAAACTATGCAATTTGCAGTTGTTTCTCGGACGCATCACCTGTCTAAGAGATACTAGTTAGATACACTTGGTTGTGTCTGTTTTCAGACGAAATCGACACCGTTATCTAACATAATATTTGAAAGTAATGGTTTTAAAGACTCATTTAAGCATACATGTAGTGTCTAATAAAGTGGACATTGGCAAGCAGAGTAGACCCTGATGCGATCCTACGTTACGCGGCGTCTCATCAGGGTCTGCACTATTTGCTTTATCATATGAGTCAATATTTTTATGAAACAATTCTGATGTCAAAAATGATATTATTTTGATATTCCCTCTGATGTTAATGGCTTACATTATAGCACCATGCATGTCTAAACTGTTGAAATAAGTTACAGGTGGAGCTTAAATGTACACAAAATGTTCAGGTGCTGCGTATATTCAACACCATCGCAAAACTATTTCCTTGATGTAACAATCCTTTAAACAAGTGCAATGTCATTAGATGAACGATGTACAATGTATACTGCAAATAGGTTAAGCCAGATCGAACATCAGGTTACCTGGAGTCTAATCAGACTGCAAAACTGTTTTCCACAAATATCAATATACCGCCAGTAGTGTCAAACAGTTGTCATTTGGTATAGATAATTGCATTTCAGTTTGCGCTCAGTTACGTTTCAAACGTCTTCTCCATCGTATTTTAAACAAGTAAAAATGCATGAAACAGAAGACCAGGGATAGTTGGCACCAAAGTCGTTAATCTAATCATCTTTGCAATTAACACATTGTGCAAGTCATCGTTTAACAATCTAGTTTGTTTATGGCGGCGGGTCAGGTATGAGTCTCTGGAAAACAAACAGGCATGCCAGGAATTTCGGGTTACCTGTACGCCAGGAACAAGTCAAGCAAACAAGTAGCTACTGGCCTCTGTAAAATTTATTTATGTAAATGTCTAAACATAAGATAACATGGCATTGACAAAACGAACAAAACTCTAGGTTTAGAGCATACTTAGGAATATGTATATCATTAGTTGGTGCGTCAGAAACCAAATCCTAATAACCCATTTATACTATAGATATACTCAACAAAAGCTCCATGTCTGTTTGTAGGAAAGGTCGAAATTTAGATAATAGGGGTTTAACTAAATCACGGACTTTTTGCCTTTATAGTTTAAGGCAACAAAATATTATGGTTAACAGTGGTGACCACCATGATACGCCGGAGTGTGCGGCGCCTCATCTGGGTCTACCCTGCTTGAAGTATTTGGATGCTCGACATTAACCCTTTGCCTGCTGGTCGCGACTTTATTGATTTTTGAAAACAGTTTAGATCCATCTGGATTCAAACTGTTTGACACTCATCTTAAGGTTTCTTTACTTAAAAAAATGTATCAATCTAAATGTAACAAAGTTCGCAGACGACAATTTCGAAGCAGACGATATCACCGGAGGATAAGGGTTAATGACTTAATCAAACAACATGGTTGATATGGTTTAACGACATTTGTGTAATTCTTAACATTGACAATATATACTGCAAACTGAAAGTAACAAATTAAGCTATGTTTCAAAAACCGTAAACATGTGTTCTTACATTTAACTTCGACTCAGGCTACTGAAATATGATTTAGTTACAGTGGAGAATCTGTTATTCTTTCCCAATAAACGCGTTTACGCTAAAACTGTTATTTGCAATGCAAACAGTTTGGAGCCAGATCAGACGCCGGGTAACCCGGCGTCTGATCAGGCTCCAAACTGTTTGCCACCAAGATAAACATGAACTATCAAAATTGTCCAAAAGTTGCACTTTTTTTCCGTTTTAGTGTTTTGCGTTTGCGTACGTTTGCGTTTAAACGGGAAAGAATAACGTTTTCTCCACTGTGCATGTACAAATAATTTAAAACAAATTACAGTAGAACCATGGGATAAGCGACAGTTCAGCAAAAACAGTGGAGAAGATGTTTTTCCCGTTTAAACGCTTACGAAACATAAAAAGCATTGCATTAAAATGAATAAAATTGCAACTTTTTTTTTTATCATTTTGAGAGCTTATTATAATCCGAATGGCAAACAGTTTGAAGCCTGATCATAGGCCGGTTACCCGGCGTCTGATATGGCTTAATTTGTATTAGAAATAATCATTTTATGGTAAACGCGTTTATTGGGAAAGAATAACTTCTTCTCCACCGTATATTGTTTTAAAGACATGCCATTGTGTTATTGTTTAATGCAAAGCAACTGTTTATAGACAAACTGTCATGTGTTTTAACTCTCTAGTTTTTTCTCTCATGACGTCATCAATTTTAAACTATTGTCGTCTGCTTTTATTTCTTAAACTGAAAGTGTAGGTATTTTGACTGAAAATTATGGAAATAAGTATCAAACAGATTCGATCACGATCAACCGCCACGTAACGAGTTGTCTGATCAGGATCGAAGCTGTTTGCAAAATAACTACATGTATTGTACTCAGGGTAATGTAGTAAATAGATAAATAACTATCCAAACATTTGTTCTTTCCAATTGTCGTTTCGCATGTGAATAAAATGTAATACTTTCCCCTCTCTTTATCAATCAGCGGAGATTTGACAAATAAAGACATAAGGCAATCTATTCTTTGTGAACCACCTTTCGTCAACCTTAATACAACTATTTTGTACATGTACATTTATATTAGTGGCAAATATATTATAAGGCAATTTAGTTATATATAATATATGTATAAGGCAACGTAATAACAACACAAAGATAAAAAATATACTTCATTGTGTAACTTTAACTTGTGTGCAAATCGAAGACGCCATTTTGGTCATGAACACATTGGCTTCTCGTACATGTACCGAACAACTATTGTACCATGTTCGTTGAATAAACGGCATCATAGCGTTGTCTAGAATTTAAATAGGATCCACGTGCTTACTACTTCCAGTGGGGCTCATACACATCTATAAAACGTATTCATAGTGTCGTATTAACCATATGCAACTTGCATAAACTCTGCAAGCAGTTTGGATATGATCAAACACAACGTTTCATGGCGTTTGATAAAACTTTTAAAATGTTTGACAATCGTATCCATATTTCTGCGTGCAAGCTGTTTTAAATTTTACTTTAAAATATTTAAAGCAACTTTGAGCGGACTAACAATATAATGGCAGTGAACGGGTAAAAACTGCGACTAAATTTGACAGTGAAAGAGTTACAGTAAAGTATTCACCGATTGTGCATATGCATAGGCTAGATAAAGATCTTATTTTTATAAACACAGTCAGAATTATTCAAGTTATTTCGACTGACAAAACGAAGGAGGAAAGTAAAGCAGAAATCCTGTTATAGAATTTCTGTCATAATTTTAAAATATAACTTCGTTATCGGGAACACGTTTAAGTCGAGTTAAGACGTATTTCTGTGATGAATTTCTATACTCGAAATCGCTTCAGTAGAAGAGAGCTTGAAATATCAAAGTTTGGCTGTATTTCTAAAACCGGCTTAAACCGACACACTGCTTTATCCGACATCACCAGTAAGTACCAAAGGATGACGGATAAGGCAGATTATAATATACATGTTCTAATTAAAACCTGTTCTTGAAGTATCCCAAATATACCAATCAATGTAGGCACTGGCGAAGAATAGCATTTTATAGTGTACACTCTATGTGTATTCCATCCGTATCTACAGGGCTGCCATAATTTGGCATGAAAAATCCCAAGATTTCCAAATTTGCATTTTTCAAGTGCGATTTTACGAATCGTACCCTTACCCCATGGCCTGTTTCTAGTTTTATTGACACGTGGCTGCTTAAAGCAGTCTGGAAGTAAAGCAGAATGCGCCTCAATGCGCATTCTGCTTTACTTTCAGCCTGCTTTAAGCTACCTGTACTAGAAAAAAATCCGAAGATTTAGGAAAAATGCGGAGAAATGGAAGCCCTGTACCTACCCAGTAAATTTGTGAATATCCAGCAACTAGGCAACTCCTGTGTATCACTGTCAATGATGCCAATACGGAGGATTGTAGGAATCCTTTGTACGCTTACACTGCTGAAACTTTCAAATATATTTCTTTATTTCTTTTTCGATAAATAATATATTTATTCTATTACACTTACTTTCCGATGATTTGCCAAAATGTGTATCAAAGGGTTCTCTTACATGAAGCTGGGTTTATACATTTGGCACATAATGTATACCCCCACGTCCTTGCACTGTAAAGGTTATATACAGTTAATGAATGAACGATAAATCACAAATCACATGACTTAACATGGAATAACGTCGACGTCATTTACACTATTAAACGCCAAGGGCTGAACGTCGTATCTTCTAATGACTTCACATATGTGGACATAACAACAATGAATGCTATTTTCACGTAGAAGCGGTTCTAACAGTTCTAGCTATCTACAACTTTACTGACTCTTGCATGTCTTGCAAGGTTCGTTCTGCAACATTGTTACCAACAACTCTTAAAATTCTCCACTTCGCCATTCTCTTGACAATTGATACTTGTTTGATAAATCCAACCATTGTCACTGTTCACGCGAATCTCAGATGTAGTTTGTTTTATTCATGACTTACACAAGGACACATGTTATTCTTTCTCAATAAATGCCTGCGTGCTTGAAACAATGATGTTAATTTCAAACATTTTGGAGCCAGATCAGACGACGAGATACTCGGCGTCTGATCAGGCTCCAAATATTTGCCACATATATTTTAATGTGTATATTTTATTGAAAGGGAATGAATAACATCTTTCCCGCAGTAAATGCTGGTTTTAGGTCCACCTCGGTTTAACGAGGATGAACATTTATGGTCACCATGGGCCTGTTCAAATGGTCGTTTATAGTGACACTGGATTCTTTGGTTACAACAACCTTCCTAACATCCTGACTCTGTGTGACAGAATATTTTCTTGCTTGATTCTTCAGTGGTGCCTCGATAATCAGTTTGTTTTCATCACCTATGTACGCTGTTATGGCCGATTGATCTACGCTGTCTGGAAGCTCGTACTCTTTGTTGAACTCTTTGTGCAAGGTCTTGCCGCCCGTCTTTTCAACATGCTCAGCGTGTACAACGAGCTTCTTGTCCATAGTTTTGACAAGCAGTTCTTCTGGTTTGAACTCTCCTGCGTCTACCGAAAGGCGTAGCTTTCTAGTTCCGTCAGGTTCTGTGATGATTGGGTTTTTCACAGGAGTGGCCATCTGCAGTGTTCTGTCCGGAGATTGCATAGACTGTACGGTGTGTTGTATTGGTAGGACCTGCTGCATTGGTACCAGTTGGTTAGTGTTGACCGGACCGTCAACAGTAAGGATACCATCACGACTAAGCACACACTGTAAATGTTCCTGATCCACATTCATAGGTATGTCCACTTGACGGCTATATTCACGACTAACCGACTGCGACCCGGTTCTTTCCTCGTGTTTCGCATACACAATAACTTTATTGTCCTGCACTTTGACTTGGATCTCCTCTGGTTTGAATTCACTAACATCGAACCGAACTTTAAACCGTTGTTGCCCGGATGAGTCCTGTTCGTACACGGTGCTTAAAGCGCCAAGTTTATCCATACCAATAGAGCTGCACCGTCTGTCTGCAAGTCCAGGCTTTAATGTAAAGAATTCGTCCCTCATTTTATCGAAGTCGTCGCTCCATTCTTTCTTCCGTCTCTCCATCTTCGTTTCCATCTCGTCCCAAACTTTCATTTGTCTGTCCCGGAAGTCCATGTCGTCTTGCTTAATTGGAACACTCAGTTCAGATCGGAAGGTAGCCATGGTGACGTAGTTAATTTGGTGTAGTTATTCGAGAGCGAGTGGTTGAGCGAAATCAGCCTGCAAAAGAGAACAAGATAACGGCATAAACATGTCCAACTGACTTATATTAACCTTGAGCTCGCTATGTATGTGTCGTTCGAAAATATATTGTCTACAACAATTTTTCAAATGTGACTTATCTGGTTTTGCTGTGCGCCGAAATCATCAGTGTCAAACAGTTTGGATCAAGACGAGACGCCGGGTTATTCGGCGTCTCATCTTTATCCAAACAGTTTGCAAAAGTTAATTCAAATCCGCCCATAGCGAGCATAAGGTTAGGGTGCCAGATAAAAACAGGCTGGGGTTTGTCGATAAAACTAATTCTCTGAAATATTCCATCGTGGGATACCGATGGAATCTCAATTGAGCATGAACACTTCTAGTGATCAGAAACCTATTCAAAGGAAGTACATTAGGTGAGAGAAAGTTGACCTTTATCATGCGAAAGTAAAGTATTGCTGTAAAATAACAAAACAGAAACAGAAACTTCATTATTTACAACAACAAAAACACCAGAAAAACAAATGGAGGCTAAATGCATGTTGTAAAGACAAACACCTCCTCGTGGAAACTCCTGGTTCACTTTCTTTCTGTTTTTACCAGCCACCTTCTTTAAACAACTAACGCACACCTCACTTTGACCATTATCATGATAGATTATACATTATTGGAAACCATGTTTTTTGCTTCAAACTTGCCCGCCTACAACACCTTTAGATTTGAATGTTTCATGAGTTGCCTTAACGTAAGTATCGTCGAATGTCGAACAGTTTCGATCTGGTTCCAAATTGTTTGCTAATAACAGCAAAGTACTGCTTAACAGAGAAAGGGTAAATCTTATCTCAGACAAGGTATGGTGGAAGTGAGAGAGCGTCAATCGCCTGGCTCCCCTTTTGAAGTGATAATGATCGAAAACAAACCTCGCTCATCTAAAAATGATATATGATATTGAAATGGTTTATCATACATGCAACAGTTGAGAAAACGTTACTTTTACCGTTTAAACAAACTGAACGTAGTGAAATGTAATTTAGAAAATGACATGTTTGAAAAAGTAAACTTGATTTTTTACTAGAGTGGCAAACATTTTGGACTCCAAACTGTTTACAATGGAAATAATTGTTTTAGCACAATGTGGCCATTGGGGAAGAAAAACGTTGTATCACTTGTACCAACATGTTTTATCAGTAATTTAACAGAGCGGTATCAATTTCACACCACTTTATGCGTTTTAACACCAATGTAACACATTAACTCCATGCATAAAATATCTTAAACATGGAAACTCAAATTTCGATAACAACTCAGATAGGATTTAACATTAAAATGCCATTTCTAAAAGTATAAAAATTAAGTTAGAATTTAATTTTCTTTTTTACATCGATTACAAGGATAAAATGAGTATCTATTCAAACGTGTTTTGATTTGTTGTTGTACAGTGGAGAATCTGTTATTCTTTCCCGTTTAAACGCAAACGTACGCAAACGCACGCAAACGCAAAGCACTAAAACGTAGAAAAGAACAACTTTTGGACAATTCTGATAATTCATGTTTATCTTGGTGGCAAACAGTTTGGAGCCTGATCAGACGCCGGGTAACCCGGCGTCTGATCTGGCTCCAAACTGTTTGCACTGCAAATAATAGTTTTAGCGTAAACGCGTTTATTGGGAAAGAATAACAGATTCTCCACTGTATGAAAGGTTGACTGTAGAACACAGGGTTTGTCCATTTTGCAGAGACCGTGAGGAAACTGAATTCCATGTAATAATGAAATGTGATACTAAAACTGATATAAGAAATGAAATATTTGCCAAGGCCATTGAAGTCGACACTCCATTTTACTATAAGAATGATACAAATAAATTTGTTGTTTATGTTTTCTAATGAAAATTGAATACGTTCTGTTGCCAAAATCCTGCCATCTTATTCTAAACAGAAGCAAGGGTCTGCTATATAATAAGGTGTAAACTGTGATATATAATTTGTAGTGCAATTTGTATTTAATGATGGTAACTATGTCCGTATCTTAGTGCAAATATTGTTGATATTCTTTTATTAGATCTATCTAGCATGACTTTGTTCAATTGGATAACACTTTGATAGTCTTTTATGATTCATAATTGAATGGCATTGGTAATTGACATGATGGTATAGTTATTAAGTAATTGTATGTATGCTGATAGTGATCAGACGCGGTAACAATCGGTTGAACAGAATCTAAACTTTCTGATCACGGGTTGGTGCGTGTGCCAAAGAGGCATAACAGCCTCCTTTTAATAAATAAAGAAACTGAGCTAAAAACAATCAGACTAAGTCTTTGAAGCAGGTGATGTTATTGCCGAAAGGGGATAAACCCCTTCATTGCCTTACCCAGGCGTCTGATCAGGATCCAAACTTTACAATCAATTATACATTTCTTCAGTCAAAATATCTAAAATAAACTTTGAGAAGTAAAAACAGACGACAATGGTATAAAGCTGTTGACGTCATTGCAGTTAATGGGTGAACGTTTAATTTGTGAATGGAATGTTCATGTACAGTGGAGAATCTGTTATTCTTTCCCGTTTAAACTCAAACGTACGCAAACGCAAAGCACTAAAACGTAGAAAAAAAACATCTTTTGGACAATTCTGATAATTCTTGTTTATCTTGGTGGCAAACAGTTTGGAGCCTGATCAGACGCCGGGTTACCCGGCGTCTGATCTGGCTCCAAACTGTTTGCACTGCAAATAATAGTTTTAGCGTAAACGCGTTTATTGCGAAAGAATAACAGAGTCTCTACTGTACCTAAAAATAGATTGTTAATGCCAATATAATATTGATAAAATCTAGAAAACCCAGCTCTTACTATTAAGGTATAAAAAAGCTCGATGTTACGAGCGCTAAAACAAAATTTCAATAACGGTTTTTACAGGTAATACTTCAAAGCATGATAAAGGTCAAACAGAAAGCTCTTTAATGAGTATTTTGCTTTACGCTTACCTTGCTTTAATCAATCACCTGCTCTAAACACCAAATTGAATCCTTCTTTTGAGTGGATTTAAAAACGGCATTTCACCATGATATCTATGATCATAAAAACTGGTTTATCCCAGTGCCTTGCGGGCATGGGGAGACATTTTGAGAGAAAAAATGAAAAGGCAAGGTAACAGCTCTGTGTTTATTTTGAACCTGATAGTTCTGTGTGCAATACTGATATATTTTGGCAGCATCTTCAGAATAATCTGCGCAGCCGCTATCTGCAGATGATAAAACATGATAGACAGTCGTAGATAGGGCGTGTATCTCACTTGGCACGAAACAGCAATGCTCCACTGGTACAGTGGAGAATCTGTTATTCTTTCCCAATAAACGCGTTTACGCTAAAACTATTATTTGCAGTGCAAACAGTTTGGAGCCAGATCAGACGCCGGGTAACCCGGCGTCTGATCAGGCTCCAAACTGTTTGCCACCAAGATAAACAAGAATTATCAGAATTGTCCAAAAGTTGTTTTTTTCTACGTTTTAGTGCTTTGCGTTTGCGCACGTTTGCGTTTAAACGGGAAAGAATAACAGATTCTCCACTGTAGGTTGCACTGAATATTAGCCCTCATTCTGCCGCAATGTCGCCTGCTTAAGAAATGTCGTCCGCAATATTTTGCTAAATTATTTTACGAATTTTTAACCAAAAGAATACTTCAAGCCGAGTAGGATGTAGATTGAACTCTGATGAGACACCGAGTTACTCGGCTAATTTGTGTCCAAATTGTATGCAAATAACAATCAAAATGGTATTTCGTAGCCTGATATAAAGGCGTCTACTATAAAACTATAATTAAACATGATGAACAGAATGTTATTTTTTGATTGACAGAACTAATTATTGGTGTAAACAGATAGAATCCAGAGGAACTGACTAGTTACTCAGCGTCTGGACTTGATCTAAACTGCTGGATAATAATTTCACAGTTGTAACTTTAGCATGAGAGAGGTAAACACTTATCATGCTGAATTGTCGTCTGCTGAAAATATAATTATCGTCTGATAAAACTAAAACTTAGTTTTCATGCTTTTTAATCAGAATTAAAGTTGAATACGAGAGGCAAACAGTTTGGATCCAGATCAGACGCCGCATTACGCGGCGTCTGATATGGAACCAAACTGTTTGCATATATTTGGAAAGACTTAATTTAGCATGGTAAGGGTTTAAAAAATACCCACCTTCGCAAAACGTACTGATGTGGGAAATGGAATTACCACTGAAATCATTAGCCTTTGTCCTGCCATAATGTCGTCTGCTTCAAATTAGTAAAATTTATATATTGTGTTATTGTTTCATTATTAAATCGTCAGAATAAAAGTTGCGTTAGTACTAATTCGAAATATTGAGGATTATGATAAGGTGCTCATGTTCTCGATGACTAATCTGGGGCAAAACTAAATGGATAGCACACCAAGTGTAGCTTGATAAAGGTTATCTAAGTCTGTTGGTATGGAATCTTGGCAAAAAAAGAGACACGAACTACCTGTTATCGTATAGGAACTAGTATTACAGTTAAATACCTCGTTCTGTAGATAACTGCGCTGTTAGTCAAACGTAGTACTTAACGCATGCATGGACATGCATGTTGATGGCTAATATCCGCTTTGCAAACAGTTTGGATGCAGATCAGACGCCGCGTGACGCGGCGTCTGATCTGCATCCAAAATGTTTGGCATTTGTATCAATATTTTCTAGCCAACACTTCAGAAACTTGAATCGGCATAACATTGCAGACGGTAAATTTGAACAGGCGGTGTTTTTATTTATATATTTAATTACCCTCTCACTGCCTTACCCCGAGTACAATAGTTACTAGTAAATATGTTGGATACTAATCAGACGATGCCTACGCTGCGTCTGATCAGGGTCCAAACTGTTTAACACTCAAATCAATATTTCTTAAGTCAAAATATCTAAAGTTTGAATTTGAGAAATAAAGACAGACGACAATTGTTTAAAAATTATGACGTCATGGCGGGTTTTATACAGACATGAGAGATGTTTATGTTATCCAGACTCAGAAGACGTCAATATATGCAGCACCTGTAAATCCAGCCGCTGAGAGCCTTTAGACCCGATTCTTACCAAGAATTTCTATGAAACATCAATGTTCACGTTATGAAATATATGATAATTACTGTGTGTATGTTACTGTTTAATGTAGTACGACAGTTATGTAATAAATTCCTATAAGACTTGTCCAGCTTTAAGCTGACATTACTTTCGTAAATGAAGAAGACTTTGTTCTTTTACCTTTTAACTAAACTCAAACGCAAATTATATAAGCTGAGAAACGTCAGCGTTTTGGAAACGTTGAGAACGTACTCTCTTTTTATTTATCTGAGTGACAAACAGACACCAGATTACCCGGTTTCAGGTAGAGAAACAAGCGTGTTTATTGGGAAATCCAATATAAGATATACATGACTTTATGTAATGGTATGTTATGCTTTTTACGTTGCTTTAACCATATTTCAGTCACATTGTGACGTCCAGCTCACTACAGGGGGATGAAGACCTCAGAAGCCCTTTATGCATTGTTTACGCACAAATCGGCAACTGGGTAAAATCACCGACATTCTGCAAGCCAGCTGGAAAGCTTCCCCACATGAACAGTCTGAATGCCCAGACCGTGATTCGAGTCAACAGATGCGCGTAGCTTACATGTAGTAATGTAAGTCACGGTGAGTATACCAATAGACCACTGAGGCTCTTCTGACTTTTTTGCATACTGCGGCTCTGTGGGAAATAAGGGTAATGCTAATAGTTTTTGGTGTATAGTCACCGTTTACTGTTACATTAGTTACTACTTTTAGATGAAAAAAAAAAGGTTTTCAATCCACCCTTGTTCAATATTATTTATATTTTTTACACAGCGGAGACCGCAATCAGAGGAATTTAGCACGAACTTTCTGATTAGGATGTTCACTGTTTGCATATATAGGACACGTTTGTTCTTCAATTGTCCAATGTTTGTTATTTTTTAGTATACTTGTCGCTAGTAGCGTTAACAGGAGAAGCGTTCATTGAGAACACTATGAATGGGCTACATATGTAAGAGTTATAACTTATGTCTAGTAGACACTTCATCATAGTCCTCGTAAATTACCAGTACTAGAGAACCTTGAACATAGCTATAATGCCGAATTCCTCAAAAGCGTTACTTGCATGTTTCCAAATCTGGTTTTAAGTACTAATAGTGGAATACCAGAACGAACAGAAAGCATTTTGGAGCTTGAACATGTTTCGGCGTCTGATCCGGATTAAAACGTTTTGCAATGGACATTGTAGGTTGGATTGGTAAACTGATTGTTACGGTAGGTGTATAAACTGTACCTGATTCAGGACCACTTGTACACTCGTTGGGTTCAAATAAGTGTTATGGGAGCATACTAAACTTGATCATATACTGTCGAGTCAAATGAGACAAAGCTGGTGTCGATGTTTCAATTGGAAATACAAGAAAGGCCAATGTGTTTTGGTTAAAGAAGAAAAAGATGGGACTGTGAGCTCAAACCTATGTGAAGACGTCGCGGTGAAAATGGATAAGCATGCAGAAAGAAAGTTCACAGGTTCATCCAGGGCAAAAGTAATTTAGAACGCTCATACAATGCTGATTTAAGCATTTCGAGTATTCATAGCTGTACTGAATTCCCATTGAACACAGTTTGTACTAAATTGAAAACAGTTTATCTACAGAGCCACGCTCGTTTCCTGCAACCTAAAAGGACGGGAAACTCTCATACAGAAGTTGCTGCTTTACTGGAATCTTGTTTGGCGTTGAAGTTCATTCAACCCGTTTATGCCTGAACGTTGCAATAAACTCACTTGTAAACGTGCTGAAAGATTTCATTGTAAATACAGAAGGGTGATCTAAAGACACTACAACATTTGTCCATGCACCAAAGCATTTTACGTATATTGCCAATGTCCCTTTAAATATACATAACGCAGACTAACGTCTTCCCCACTGTATACCGGGTATGGCTATGTACCCGAGCATGGTATAAGCATGCCTGATTTATGAATCATATGTTCTACTACTCACTGAAGTGATATGAGAAGTATTCTGGCTCTGTTTACAAAGCACGTCTATTATACGATAAAACCTTTCTTAACAGACTACTGAATTAAAGTCCTGCATTCGGTGTTTACGGTGGGTAACGGCTTAAATCAGGATGAAAGTAAAGCAGAAAGCTCCCACAGGATTAATTCTAAATTAAGCTACATCATGTCTATAATGCTATCAATGAGTATTCTTTAGTGTAGTCGTAGTAGTGGGATTTTTCTGTAAAACCCATTCTTGTAATTAAGACCCAAAATATGTGAACCATTCCGTTGATAAAGTTCGCGTTCTTCCATGGTAAGACCACTTGTAACAAGCCGCTATTTATCATAAAACACGTGTATAATGCCACGCATCCACTTAGAGCACGATAAGAATGCCTTAGCCCTTAGAACTAGAAATATATCGTCTGCTTCGAGAATATACCCCATCACTGCCTAGCTTCTAGTCCATTAGCATTTATCTCTAGTTTGTATTTGATCAAGCGCCGATTAACTCCAACTAGAGCCCGACTAGTTACAGAAAAATAAAACACAAAAACCTGAGTGACAAACAGTTTCAGAGTCTGATCTGGCTCCAAACTGTTTGCAATGGACATATATGTATATGTTTTAACACAAACGCGTTTATTGGGAATGTATAATTTCTCCCATTTTCGCCTATGTTCGATAGGGATTTTTGTGCAATGGGGAATCACCACGTGACGTCAAATTTCAGCCCAGCTTAACCACAATCGCTGCATGACGCGGATAACGAAATGACGTCATTTGTGATGACGTTACTATAAATAATGTCATGTTTTGGCAGAAAAGTGCTCACAAACTGCAATTATTTGGTTATTTGTTTTCATGTTTTAATAATTTAAATGGGAGAAAAAAACACCCTCGGGTCAGAAAATTCAAATAGCATGAATTCTCTGGCCCTCGGGGGAGAATTTCCTATCCTACATCAACACTCATGGTGGATTCTTATCATCTTCTCATCGTATCATTATATAAACAGTCCTGTATCTGATATAAAAAATGTATACTAGAACAATACAACGATATTTATACCTTCCATCATAATGCACGTGAATGGGAAACTGTTTTAACTGTTGTCGTGACCGAGTGGTTACGGCGATGGACTAGAAATCCATTTGGGATCTTCCCGCGCAGGTTCGAATCCTGCCGACAACGCTTGTCTTTTCACAAGAACTATTTTCGTCAGCTGGCGTTCCTTTAGCACTGTTCGGAACGGATCGACAGAAGACGAGAATGGCATATTGCTCTCCGTAAGGTACCGATATTGCCCAACATTAACCCGATCTTGTTAGGGGTCCTAAATCGTGACTGGTTTTACTGTTTAACTATTTTAACTATTAGTTTTATCGTCTGCTTTAGCACATGGCTTGGAGCTCTCGGCCAATCAGATGCCTAAAAAACCTGAGAATATATCGTTTATTTCAACAAACCATGAAATAACTAACACACTGTTCACTTATTCTTTGCTTCCGTCATATCAAGGCAATTTGACGTCACAATTCTAGCAATCCTCCAAGCCAGCCAACCGGAATACGCCTGTCTAGATTGTTTTTAAAAACAGCTGAGGTCAGAGGTGAACTGCACACGCTTCATGACGTTATATTATGTACAGTGAGACCTAGACTTTAAAGATACTTACGAATGAATTGTGCTTACATATAGAGCTTCAATAAGCGTTATTTATGTTGGTGTTAAAGCATGCTTAATGTCTCAAACTTATCATTGAAATAGCCTTTCAATTTTAGTAAAATATTACAAACAAAATGACTTTTTCGTCTAAAACAAAAAGCAGAAACGAATGGTCTTCTTGTTTTCCTCGAGCCCAAGCCAGTGCTAAATAGGTTAGACCATGGTTGCGCGCGAATAAACGACATAGTTCTCGGGGACTACGCCCCCTCGAACTATATCGTTTATTCGCTTGCAACCATGGTCTAACCTATACTTAACCCTCTCTCCGTCAAAATATCGTCTGGATTGATAATATCGTCTGCAATATTTTTTTCAAGTCAGGTTTACGGAAGTAATATTTATACGAGTGTCAAACAGTTTAGGTCCTGATCAGACGCCGCGTTACGGACAAAACTGTTTGCAATCTCGCATTTTGGTGTCATTGGCAGTGATTCAAAAACTCAACATTTTCAAAACAACTGTCGGTTTTTAATTGCCATTGCATTGCGTCGCGTTTCAATATGCCCAAACAGGAACAATTGTGTTTCGCCATTGTTCAAATCACACAACTCATGGAAAGACATGGGTATATAAGTAAAACGCAAATTAAAAATTTAAAATGTAGAAAATAACATTTATTTTTTAAAATGCTGACGATTTGATTATCTGAATTGTAGCCAAGTTGGGGATTGAACAGACACCTGGATACCCGGTGTCTGATACAGTGGAGAATCTGTTATTCTTTCCCGTTTAAACGCAAACGTACGCAAACGTACGCAAACGCAAAGCGCTAAAACGTAGAAAAGAACAACTTTTGGACAATTCTGATAATTCTTGTTTATCTTGGTGGCAAACAGTTTGGAGCCTGATCAGACGCCGGGTTACCCGGCGTCTGATCTGGCTCCAAACTGTTTGCACTGCAAATAATAGTTTTAGCGTAAACGCGTTTATTGGGAAAGAATAACAGATTCTCCACTGTATGACGTCACCAATGACGTAAGAATAACAGATTCTCCACTGTATGTCCCCTATGTTTGCAATGGTAGGAACATTTTGAAACACAACGGCGTTTACTCGGAAGGAAGAGCCTCTTCTCCGTCGCAATTTACGTTTTTTGTTTGTTTTTTGTAATACGCTGTTTATATGATGAAAAACGTGTCTTCCCTGTTAAGTATTTTCATGGAATTGTTCGGCATATTTTATCATGTCTTTGTTGGAGACACTCTGAAACAGGTATATATGCAGTGAGGAATGTGAAGCACGGGGTAAGATATGCCTTGCTTCATTAGTGGATGGTGATGTTGAAGATAAGTGAACATGTCAGATACCATGATGGACTGTCTGGCGTCAGTAGCTAATACAACATATCTAGACCCATAGGTCGTGTTTATTACAAATGCTACATGTTACATGTACACGGGGGGTTGCCATTCTTTCCCATTTCAACGAAACTAAACGCAACGAAGTGTAATAAAATCGAGAAAACGTCATTGTTTTAAAGTTCCTGATGAGTTATCTTTTGATGAGTTATCTTTTAACTGAATGAATAGATAAATTCTGTTAACGCCCAAGCGCGTTTGTTGAGAAATACATTATCATTGTATCAATCAACTATGCAACGAAGATTCAGGAAATTCCAAAACGGTAGACAGCAGATACAGTGGAGAATATGTTATTCTTTCCCGTTTAAACGCAAACGTACGCAAACGCAAAGCACTAAAACGTAGAAAAGAATAACTTTTGGACAATTCTGATAATTCTTGTTTATCTTGGTGGCAAACAGTTAGGAGCCTGATCAGACGCCGGGTTACCCGGCGTCTGATCTGGCTCCAAACTGTTTGCACTGCAAATAATAGTTTTAGCGAAAACGCGTTTATTGGGAAAGAATAACGTTTTCTCCACTGTATGCAACGAAGATTCAGGAAATTCCAAAACGGTAGACAACAGCTACACACCTCCATCGCCTTGCCTAACAAAACTTGCAAATAGCGCGGATCCAGATCAGACGATGAATACTTGTAACCCGTTCCACATCTTACGGGGTTTATATTTCACAACTTATTCGCTTTGCTAGGGCCTGTACCTCTGTTGAGGACTTCAACATTCGTAATAAAACTATTACTGAAAAGCTTCTTAAACAGGGATACAGATTTCATAAACTTCGTAAAACATTTTCTAAATTCTTTTATAGAAATCTTCCTCTCATTAACAAGTATAAATGTAACTTAAAGTCTTTTCTGCGGCAAGGTATTTCACATCCGGAGTTTTATGGTGATGTGATTTACAGACTTCGTAAGATTCTTAGACATTTTCAAAACCTATTTGTGAAACGTATTAGATTTTTCCTCAAAAAAGATTATGATCCAACTATATTGCTGCGCACTTCACGTTTGGTTATCGATCAATCTACAATTGATAACTATGCTTTCCTCTTTGGTTGTTCGACGACAGACAGGGCTTAGCACTACATGATGATGTATCTCTAAAGCCGTCCTTAACCGGGAGTGTTATATCGGATTTTCGTGCTTTGTTTTTTCTCTCCCTCTCTGTCGTACCCTGGACCCTTCCATGTCTTACAGTTACTCGTAACTACAGACTAGTCGCTTGAGTACAATTTGACCGTTGCCATAGTGGGTTATTTTTAACACGGGCTTGAATGTTTAATTCTTTCCCATGTTACTAATGATCTTGTCATATAATTTTTTTTAAATGTTTTACATGTATTTACTTACTGTGCTGGCGGTCGTTTTGATTGTGAGGTTGTGGAACAGGGTTTATATTTTATGTACACTGTTCGTCTTTATAGGTGAATATAGGAGATAAGTGTGAGGTGGGCGCCCCTAAACTCAGGTTTAACCCCCCAGTGATAGTTAATGATTAATTTATAATTAATTATTGATTGCTACTGACCGTACCAAGGCGGGCTCCTATGTTCACTTTGCTTTATGTTTGTCTTGCGTGTTGTTTTCTATTTAGTGTGTAGATGAAGGAATGGGAGTGTGCATGTGTGTGTGTGTGTGTGTGTGTGTGTGTTTGTTATGGTATGACTGTGTGTGTGTTCTGCTTGAGAGGTGGGTGTATTGTTTGTGTTGCGTTTCCTGCTTGAGTCTTTCGTATTTATTAGTCCTGTTTCAATTACAATCGTTTAAAATGGATAACGTCATGGCAATGAAGGGACTACATGAAACATTTTCACCTTCATGGTATCGACTGCCTTAATGCACCACTGTTTCAAAGCAAGATTTTAGGCAATGTGACTGAAAACAAACATATCGATATGATTGTCCATCAATAACGAGGCGTCGTATTAGATCCTAAACAGTTTGAAAAGTCGACTGTGGCCGCTTATGGCGGCGAAAAGATTGATGGATAACATGTCGTTTCCTCTACTATATGTTTCGGGTCTTAAATTAACCAATGTTAACTTCTTTTTGGCTGTGTCATTTAAAATTATCTTTGGTAAAATTATAATTAAATACGATGAACAACTATGCTAACCTGATTAAATACGATATACGAATATGCTAACCTGATTAAATACCATACAATTATACAACTATGCTTAGTTGAATAAATACGATATACAATTACGCAAACCCTGATTTAATACGATATACAACTATGCTAAGTTTTCCCCAACAGCTGTTCGACAAATGCTATAAAATGTGAGATTCATTAGATGAAAGAGGTATATCATGGAACCGCATCCTTATAATTAAAACGGCATGGCTCTGTGATTTCAATCAATGAATACAGTGGAGAATAATTTATTCTTTCCTAATAAACACGTTTGTACTAATAACACTTTCCTGTGCAAACAGTTTAAACGCGGCGTCTAACCAGGCACTAAATTTTTACCACTTTTTTCCACTAATTGTCAATATGTTTAACAATTTATCATTTTCTACATTTTGGTTGCTTAAGTTTGCAATAAGTTTTGTTCAAACGGGACAGAATCTTCTTCATGTAGGGATAACTTACCTATCTCTAGTCATCGCCTGTGACGGTCAGATACCATATCCCTTGATTCCGACAGAATAAGCTTTTACAAGGGCAATTACACATAAACCTGATATATAACTGGCATACTGCTGAGAGTTTAAGATCTCCCAGTGTTTAAGACCTACTTTGTAACCGTTTCACCCATGAAACTTCAAATGATTAATTCCAGTTTCAAACAATGTCTAGACCAATTTTGATTATTTTTGGTTGTGTTTTATTTCAAAATGACAAACACGACAGACCCTGACCAGAGTGCTCAGGTACATGTATATTGTTTTGAAATGACGACTATACTCGCCCTCAGTGTTCAATGAGTCAACATTTTACTTTTGGGAAGACGTTACAGTGGAGAATCTGTTATTCTTTCCCAATAAACGCGTGTACGCTAAAACTATTATTTGCAATGCAAACAGTTTGGAGCCAGATCAGACGCCGGGTAACCCGGCGTCTGATCAGGCTCCAAACTGTTTGTCACCAAGATAAACATGAAATATCAGAATTGTCAAAAAGTTGTTCTTTTCTACGTTTTAGTGCTTTGCGTTTGCGTACGTTTGCGTTTAAACGGGAAAGAATAACAGATTCTCCACTGTATGACGTCACGAATGACGTCAGAATAACATATTCTCCACTGTATTGCTCTATTGCACCATGCCCAAGAGATAAAGCAATCTAATTGTTATCAGTGTATTAAAACAGTGGAGATAGAGCAAGATATTACACGACGTAAAAGTTTATATATTTAGATTTTCATTATGGTAGAGCTCGTGAATACAAATCCAGTGATATAAAAATCTCATTTTGTTTTCAAAAATGCAGATAGAGCATTCTAAGAATAGGGCGACGAATTATTTCTATTGCACACTGTTTGGAGTTAGATCAGAAGCCAGGTACAGTGGAAAATCTGTTATTCTTTCCCGTTTAAACGCAAACGTACACAAACGCAAAGCACTAAAACGTAGAAAAGAACAACTTTTGGACAATTCTGATAATTCATGTTTATCTTGGTGGCAAAAAGTTTGGAGCCTGATCAGACGGCGGGTTACCCGGTGTCTGATCTGGCTCCTAACTATTTGCAGTGGAAATAAACGTTTTAGCGTAAACGCGTTTATTGGGAAAGAATAACGCTTTCTCCACTGTAACCCATACCAAGAAGAACAATTACAGTTGTATGGGATGCGGCATCTTAGCCAGCTGATTTACTTACACGATGCTGTAAGTAGCCATGTACAGTGGAGAATCTGTTATTCTTTCCCAATAAACGCGTTTACGCTAAAACTATTATTTGCAGTGCAAACAGTTTGCAGCCAGATCAGACGCCGGGTAACCCGGCGTCTGATCAGGCTCCAAACTGTTTGCCACCAAGATAAACAAGAATTATCAGAATTGTCCAAAAGTTGTTCTTTTCTACGTTTTAGTGCTTTGCGTTTGCGTACGTTTGCGTTTAAACGGGAAAGAATAACAGATTCTCCACTGTATGACGTCACTAATGACGTCAGAATAACAGATTCTCCACTGTACCCACGCCAAAGAGGTACAAGAACTGTATGGAAGACGTTATTCGTTCCAAATAAACGCAATCGTGCTTACAAGTATGCTACTGCAAATAGTTTGGGCCAGATCAGACGCCGGGTAATCCGGCGACTGATTTGGCTCAAAACTGTTTGCCATTCATGTAAAGATAATTCGTCAAAATTGAAAATGTGTCATGTTCTACTACATTTACTTATTGTTTTGTGTGTGCATTCATTTTAGTTGGAACTGGATAGTACAACATATCCACAGTACATACATTCCAGTGAAAAATGTACCGCCACCAGTTTATCATTGTACAAAAACAAAACGATAAAAGAGTATGTACACATTCCTTGTCTGTTTCTAAGCCTTTGAAGTAATACCCATTCAGGCCTACAACGAGTGAAAACAAATCTAAAGATAACCATTGTCAGTGGCAATGAGACTTAACTGGCTCTGACTACGTCTCGGTGTTTTATACTGCAATTCTCTTACGATCTGTAAAGCAATTAACGTTTAGTCCATAGCTTCCAGTATTTCATAAGGTGTTGCTTGAAGTAGACTGAAGTGTGCTGAAAGTAAAGCAGAGAGCTCCAGAAGGATCTTTGTGTTTTATTTTCATCTTGTTTTTAGCATCTGTTAGTATGCAGGAACAATTTTCTGTAACTCTTCAACAAGGCATAACATAAAGATGAAAAAGCATCTCTACGAGGCATACATTAATGTACTAAAAAGCCTTAACAGTTTCACTCTCAATGACGCTATAGTGCGCGTTTGCAAACAGTTGGGGTCCTGATCAGACGCCGCGTAACACGTATCTCGATGTTTTATTGCGTAACCGCAGTACAAAGGTTGACTATACATTGGCAGCTAAACCATGCTAAATCGGACTTTTACTTGAATGGGGTTTGGGTTTTTGGCCACAAACATCGTTGCACTTTATACAGTACTCGGTATGAAATATTTCCTAAACTTATACCAGCAGATGGTAGTTTAAAGCAGTTCTAAAAGTAAAGCAGAATGTTTAGCAGAGAAGGTTAATCCTTAGCCTGCTTCGATGTCGTCTGCTTTGACATTATCTTCTTCAACTTTGTTAAATCTAAATTTATACATTTTTGAAGTTAAGAAACCTAAAGACGAGTGTCAAACAGTTTGGATCCAGATCAGATGCCGCGTTACGCGGCGTCTGATCTTGATCTAAACTGTTTGCTAAACCGATGAAGTGTCGATCAGCAGGTAAAAGGCTAATAGGAGCGTGTGACTGAGGTATGGGAGACTGCTGGCTTCACTTTATGATTGTTTGTCTTGTGTCATGCAGTGAGCGTGATTGGAATGTAAATATGGAATCAAGGTGCTGCGCGCTAGATAGACATCATCTGCTAGAAAAGTCGTTTGCTGGAGATATTAACTGGAGTTATGTCATATGCATCTGTAATAGGGATACGACAGATTGTCTTACGAATAAATTGTTTTTTTCATGAACAAGTTCTTTAAGAATAAGGACAATTTAAACGTGATAGTATTTTTTTATTGTCAAAATTCGTAATACATTGCAGATTACATTTTTGTGCAATATCGCCTTTTCATTAAAACAATTATTTCCATTGCATATCGTAACTTTGAGCCACAGGTACTTGACACATACTTTATTATCTATTAACACCCCCCCCCCCCTTTTTTTTAAAAATAGAATATAATAGAAGTAAAGTAAAAAAAAAACATGAACTATCAGAATTGTCCAAAAGTTGTTCTTTTCTACGTTTTAGCGCTTTGCGTTTGCGTACGTTTGCGTTTAAACGGGAAAGAATAACAGATTCTCCACTGTAAGCAATTCAAGTTTTAACTTAACCCTTTCATTATCAAATTTATCGTAAGGTTTTTACCCCTTCACCATCATGCTGTCGTCTGCTTCAATATCGTCGTCTGTTATGACTTTTCAAAGTTAGATTTAAGGCAGTATAGCTGATGTTATTTCAAAACAAGTGGCAAACGCGGCGTCTGATCAGGATCAAAATTGTTTGCAAGTGCGCTTTATGACGTCATTGAGAGTGACAGGGTTAAAGTTAGTATACTTTTGATTATTAAGACTTGTGTTTCAATATATTTCAAGGAAGTCCTTTGAGTTTGGACACCTTTTTACTCTTCACCTATTCACTGTTTGTAAAGGACACATATACTAGTCACTAGTTCTCCATGGCCACGAACTAATTACATTGGAAAAGACGTTATTCTACAGTGGAGAAAACGTTATTCTTTCCCAGTAAACGCGTTTACGCTAAAACGTTTATTTCCACTGCAAACAGTTTGGAGCCAGATCAGACGCCGGGTAACCCGGCGTCTGATCAGGCTCCAAACTGTTTGCCACCAAGATAAAGATGAATTATCAGAATTGTCAAAAAATTGTACTTTTCTACGTTTTAGTATTTTGTGTTTGCGTACGTTTGCGTTTAAACGGGAAAGAATAACAGATTCTCCACTGTACATTGGAAAAGACGTTATTCTATGCTGTTTAAACGCACATGAAACCATTGAAATAAAATGGGAACATGACAAAGTGTTGGCAATTCTCACTATTCACTTTAATCTGATTCGCAAACAATTAGGACCTGATCAGACGCGGGGTTACCCGTACCCGGCGTGGTCTGGCTCTAAGCCGTTTGTAGTGAAAAAAATAGTTACATGTATAGCGTTAACGCGGTTTGTTTTTGGGTTGTTTGTTTTTTGGGGGTGAGGGGGTAATACAGTGGATAATCTGTTATTCTTTCCCGTTTAAACGCAAACGTACGCAAACGCAAAACACTAAAACGTAGAAAAGAACAACTTTTGGACAATTCTGATAATTCATCTTTATTTTGGTGGCAAACAGTTTGGAGCCAGATCAGACGCCGGGTTACCCGGCGTCTGATCTGGCTCCAAACTGTTTGCAGTGAAAATAATAGTTTTAGCGTAAACGCGTTTATTGGGAAAGAATAACAGATTCTCCACTGTACTTACGTCTTCATTGTACATGTAAGTTAATTTTTTTTTTAAAAAAAAAAGTTATATGTTCAGGTGTAAACACGTAAACTTTTCGCACTGTAAGTGCAAATGTATGAAACTCTATTCAAGTGTGCAGTCTTAAAACCTCTTCATACGCCCCCACCCCCTACTGTATGTAAGCTTAAAACAATATTTAATTATCCTTAAATCAAACTATTTATAGAACTTATCTGTCGAGTGCTTTAAAATCATTCCATCTGAAAACAGCGATCTCCCTTTTCCATACTAATTTATTATAGTTGTAACCGTACGCAGTATTGCGTTGAAAACAGTATAGGCCCAGATCAGACATTCGGTCGCAACCTTCTGATCAGGGAGTGCCCTGTTTGTCATAAATTTAGATATTTTGTTACAAACGCCTCAAATTTAAATGCTTACTGGTTCAGGGCTGCCATAAGTTGATCTTGAAAAATCCTAAGATTTTCAAGTTTTCTATTTGTCAAGTCCGATTACTTAAAGCAGTTTGAGAGTAAAGCAGAATGCGCCTTAATGCGCATTCTACTTTACTTTCAGCTTGCTTTACGCTACCATCTGCTAGGATAAAAATCCGAAGAGTTCGGAAAAATCCGAAGAAATGGCAGCTCTGCTGGTTATTTATAAAACAACGAGCGGTCTCGAAAACGCTGAAGTTGAACATGTCCACATTCACAGTTAGAAACATGCCTAAGCCACGTTTAACTTTGATATAAAGATATAGTCGACTCAAAGGAGGCCTTAATAGTAAAACTGTTGTTTTCAAAGATGGCAATACAATGTTAATGAAATGATTTAGACATGTACATAACCACCCAGAATTACAAAAAAAAAAATGTTTTTTTTTCTTTTTCGAAAATATTTCCACGAATTGTCATAACTGTTCCAATGGAAAAATTAACTTCTTTAACCCTTTCACTATCAATCTTGCTTCAAAGGGCGTTTGCAAACAGCTTGGATCCTGATCAGACGCCGCGTGACGCGGCGTGTGATCAGGATCCAAACTGTTTGACACTCGTTTTGAAATTTCTTCAGTCATACTGCTTTGTTTTTTAACTTTTAACCGACATTGCAGACAACAATACTGAAGCAGATGACAATAAAGCGGTGAAGGGAGTAAAAATCTCCCGAATAATTTGAAAACAATACACTCACCTGACTGGCCTTAACCCGGTTGTAACTCCTCCTGTCTATAAGGCACTTCCTGGGGAAATATGTCCAGGTTTTTAAAACAATTCTCTAGATACAGAAACAGGTTTGTTCAGATCTGAAACCCGATTAAAGCCCTAATCAACAGGCATGATAAAAGAATCCGCCTCGTCAAAACAGTATCCACATTCTTCCCATCTACGTGAAACAGTGATTACTGAGTGCTTTACTCTGCCTCCAGTCTGCACGTAACAAATCATTGAAGATGCCAGAATTCATTGCTTATCTTCCAGGTATTCAGAGTATGCCATCGCCAGTCGGAGAACTTCGGTCATTTCCGTTATATCATATATAGAACGCATGCGTCAGATTGACGGATGTAGCCGAAATATTCCGATGGTCCTTTTAGGTGATGAGCCAGATTATTAAAATCTCCCCCACTAGCGGGGATTTTGTAGGACTATATTTTTTGTAGCATAGACACTACAATAAAGAAAGTAGGTTGTTCGATGGAATATCGTCGCAGTGTAATTTAGTCGTTTCCATGACAACCCTGATTGTTTTTGAGAAGGCAGTATATGTTGCAGTAGTGTGTTATGTCTGTGCTATATCGTAATATATGGCGTTCCCAATTGTGCCTAAAGAAACAAAGGAGGCAAATGGTTGTGCAATTTCTCTGGTGTATTGTTTAGCATATTAGCTTACTTGCATAGTTATGCAAATTAATTAGCAATTTGAAACCGGCATGGATTATAATCGAATATACACGTATTTTACCCTAAATATGATCAATATCTCTATCAGTAACATGAAGGCTGTAAATGTTCGGAACACAAAATGTTTACACATTTACTACTACTTGTGTAGCAATCGATAGTTTTAACTGGTATAATATCGTCCAAAGCAGATGTGGGGTGGGTGGGGAAAAACCAAATACTAACTTATATAGATTGCAATACTGTGGTATATCTTTACTGAATCGTAGTATAAATCGTTTCAAATGATGCCCAAACAAAGCAAGTGGTTTGCAACTTGTCTTCAAGGTCGTTTGATTAATTAGCTAATAATTTACATATTAATGACGAATTGGAAACAAATATGAACTTTCTCCGAAAAAAACCATACATGTATATTCTAACCTAAATGTAATAAATGTCTCTCAGTTAGTATTGTCCGATTTTTCTGACCTGTCAGAGTTATTTTTTAGAACAGAAAAGTTCATAATGGTAAATAGATAACAGGGTAAACATCGTCGTACACTTTCCAACTTGAGATAAGCATGATCCTCATGCAGCACGAGACAGCTGCGCTAATGTTACTGATATGTTATTCATTCTCAATAAACGTGTTTATGCTAAAACTATTATGTCCATTGCAAACAGGTTAGAGCCAGATCAGACGCATGGTAACCCGGCGTCTGATCAGGCTCTAACCTGTTTGCCACCCAGATTAAAAATACAATTTTTTTTATTTGCTACAGTTTTAGTGCATTATGTTTGTGTTTATTCGGGAAATAATAATGTCTTCTCTACTGTATACATTACGGACAATAAATACAGTTTTCCGTATCCCTGGCTGACTGTACGGAAATCAACGAGTACGGTGATCATCCCTTTTAAAATTTTAGAATGTTCCATTCTAAAAATAACTCTGACAGGTCAGAAGAAAACACACTAATAACATGAAGGCTTTAAATGTTTGGTACACAAACTGTTTACAAAATTACGAAATTTTACAATCGATAGCTTTAACTAATCAAATATCGCCCAAAGCGATGGTGTGGGTGGGTTGGACGCAAATCACAATAATAACTGTATTTTCATTACTCATGTGACTTCAAAGTGAATTAATGTAATTTTAATAGGAAGTATTAAACTAGCGGGTTCGTAACAAACCCAGGACGTTCTTTATACACATTTTGCACATGGTGCTGAGCTGGAGCAAGTGTAATTCATTACACATGTATATGTGATAAAACAGTGACTAGCGGAAAGTTCATGCATTCTTTCTTAATGGACGAGGTCAGGGTCCAAGGGTATAAAGCGTTTTAGCTGAGTCTGAGTGTGTTCTCAAGCATTTGATTGGTCAGATTTGAGCCTAGGCTCAAATCTGACCAATCTAATGCTTGAGAACGACTTGAGACTCAACTGAAAAGCTGTATAACCTGGGACCCTGGAGAAACATAGCACCAAAATTTATCTTGAGTATAGCTGATCAATCTATCCACAGAATTTTCTACATACAATCAGCCATTATCATCGTCTTTATTAAAGGTCTTGCTGATATCGTTGCTTTAGTCTACACTTTTATCGATATTGACATCTGTCTCTGAGTCAGTGACTATGTCGGCAATACCTTTTTCTGCAGCTATAACGTATAGTGGAGGATCTGTTATTCTTTCCCGTTTAAACGCAAACGTACGCAAACGCATTGCACTAAAAGGACAACTTTTCGACAATTTTGACTATTCATGTTGATCTGAGTGGCAAACAGTTTGGAGCATGATCAGACGCCGGGTAACCCGGCGTCTGATCTGGCTCCAAACTGTTTGCAATGGAAAATATAGTTTTAGCGTAAACGCGTTTATTGGGAAAGAATAACGTTTTCTCCACTGTATATAAGCTCGGGATGCAGAATATAGCAGGTCGTCCATTAGTGATCCAGGGCTTCCATTTCTCCGGATTTTTCCTAAATCTTCGGATTTTTTTTCTTGTATATGGTACCTTAAAGCATAATGAAAGTAAAGCAGAAGGCGTATTCTGCTTTACTTCCAGCCTGCTTTAAGCAGCCACGTGTCAAGAAAACTAGAAACATGCAATGGGGTAAAGGTACGATTCGTAAAATCGCACTTGAAAAATGCAAATTTGGAAATCTTAGGATTTTTCATGTCAACTTATGGCAGCCCTGGTGATCTGTCCGCAATCGTCAAGCCATTTTGTCAATCCATGCACGACTAGGCTTTGAATGACTGCTGAAAGACCGAATGTCAATTTCTAGAGTAGGAACCAGATGACTTACACGCAGATTGCACATCTTGAGTGAGGCACGACAAGGCTGCAACAGACGTAGATCAATGGCATCGCTGTTTGACAGAACAAGAAATGGTGTCGGTCGGAACTCTTGTTGAAAGCAGTCGACTAGCAGCCCTATTTTTATGTCATTGTAGATTGGCTTTGTTTGGGTGGTATATACGACAGGAAACCTTTTCAAGGAGAACTGAGTGTTCTTTTTATACTTCAACGTTTTTTTGAATTTTCATGCAATCACATGAATGCTGCTATGTAACTTCCATACAAAATGAATAATTTGCATCATGATTTAAGCATACATACTACAATGTAATAGGTTTATACTGTAGCAACAATAAACTGAAATTCCGTATTCAGGGGCATATAATCAAAACTAATTTCCAGACCTATTCGGTGGCAGTTTAATATCCAACAAGTGCCACTCTTCCGCATTTAACATGATACAGATTTCGATAATTCTACCTTGGGGGAGGGGGGGGGGGGGGCATACAGTCCAGACAGCCCTCTTCCGAACTTGAGTTTGTACCAGAGAGAAAACTCGCACCTTTCTCTTACGGATTCTTTACCTGTATAAATTACAGTCAGAAAAGCTCGATTAAAGTTCTATAAATAAATTCGAAGAAATGCAACGCAAACAGAAAATTAATGTTGGCGAACTTCGGCTTCAAGATGAACGAAATAAGTCCAATGTATACAGTATATAATGTACCGTCGAGTTCACTTAATCTATTGAAGAATAATGACGTTTATAAGCGTCGTTTAAAAGCATTGAAGCAGTGTACTGGGGAAGAACATACGTTCCTGTCCTACATGTACGACGTAGGTTAACAGTGTAAATGCATGTCAAAGGGCTACTGTAGGAATCCTCTGACCAAGCCCTACACTTTATGTCATTTTATAATATATTGCGAAAAACAACTATAAAAAGTAAAACAGAATATACCTAATTAGAACTGAAAGTTTTAAGGTACAATGGGTTAATCCGTTTCCCCATAGCATGTTTCTGGTACAGTGGAGAATCTGTTATTCTTTCCCCAATAAACGCGTTTACGCTAAAACTATTATTTGCAGTGTGCAAACAGTTTGGAGCCAGATCAGACGCCGGGTAACCCGGCGTCTGATCAGGCTCCAAACTGTTTACCACCAAGATAAACATGAAATATCAGAATTGTCCAAAAGTTGTTTTTTTCTACGTTTTAGTGCTTTGCGTTTGCGTACGTTTGCGTTTAAACGGGAAAGAATAACAGATTCTCCACTGTAGCATGTTTTCTGGTATTGACGATAAATGACCACTTCAAGCAGTGTTAACTAAAGTAAAATTGGCCTAAAGACATATTCAGCTTTACTTTCAACCTGCTTTAAACTGCCATCTGCTAAAATACAGAAAACATTTCTTCAGATCCATATTCATGACTGTATGAAGTGAATATAAAACCTTTTTATCAGTGTTTGAATAAATTAGAGGCCTAAAAAGGCTTATTTTATAGTGTTTAATATCAGGTGCACGGAATTTCTCCCTCGAAGGTTAGACAATTTATGCAGGGACACGGCTTGCCGAGTCCATGTGTGAGTTTTCTGAACCAAGAGGGAGACATTCCTATCCTACATCAACAAAACGGATGGTGGATTGTTTTTAGCATATTTAAATCATTAACATATGGTACCGAACCAAATAATTGCAGTTTGTGTGCATATTTCCGCCTAATACGATGGGACCTCAGTGCACTTTTACTTCCGGAGGTCGTTGTAGAAGAAGCTCTTGAAATTACCAGTTGTACAAATGAAGGGTTGTGAGTAGCCTAAAACACCTTTTCACTTGTTCTATTGCTTGATTTTGTATAACTCCTGTGTGTGTTCTGTGGTTTGAAAGGCTTTTTTCCATTTTTGTGCAGGACTATTTTCAACAGTGATGGCTTGAAGATGTGGGTGTACTTTGGTGACATTGACCTTTTTGAAAGAGAAAGTAGACAGTTGTTACATTCTGTGTTGGATAGTGGAAAAGGTCACTTAAGTTAGTATATGTGTATCTTAATGTATGCTTAAAAGACTGTTCTAAGCCTGCAGATGAAGGGAATGTAATCTCTAAGCTGAACGAACTCTGTGAGAAGTGCTGTGGAATGGGCTATGAGGCTAATTTACATAGGCTGAATAGGGCGAAAATACTCCAGTGTCACACCTATACTAGTAATCTCATCAGAAATGACGTCATTAAATTACCCGCGCCATACAGCGCTTGTGGTTAAGCTATATGCAAACTTTGACGTCACGTGGTACATTTATGGAGGATAGAGTGATTGAGCAAATCACTATCACACATAGGCAAAAATGGCAGAATAACGTTTAATCCACTGTATGCATATAGTGATTGAAATATACCTTTTGTCAATTCGTCAACGTGTCCGCCCGTCCTTGCGCCCTGTGTCAGCATCCTATTTCCTATACCACACCAACTAGGGATGCCAAATTTAGTGTTGTTTTGTTTATTGCTATATGATTAGACCTGTTCACAAAGAGAGATCATTTATCAGAAAGTAGAAACTGACAATAATCAGTTACCTCCCTTGATTTCGATAAACGTCTGATATGTACCAACAGTGAAGATATAAATTAGCCTCGACATCTGATCAGGACCCCAAACTGTTTGTTAACGCGCTTTATGGCCTCATTGAGAGTGAAAGGGTTAATTTTAACCTTTAGGTATTCTGAACAGGGTCCAAACTGTTTACACTTACTACTGTACTCGGGGTAGGACAGTGAAGGCGTTAATATATTGTGTCTTGTATGCTTACATTTTAATTGCTGAATGATAACATGCTTGGCAAATATCGTATACTTAAACAATTGCTTTCTTTCAATCCCATACATTGGACATAGGAAAACAATATAGACATTGGTCGGACGCCGCATAAAAATGCTAAGAGTCTAAAATGACCGTTTTTGAACATCAGATGGTGGTTCCCAAAGAGAGAATTAGGTTGTTATAACTGTGCTAATATGCTATTTTATTCCTTATATGTATAATGGTTTCCTTTCTTAACCCTTTACCTATAGCCTGTTTATAGTATTGAAGATAGGTGACTAATTCAAGCAGGTTGAAAGTAAAGCAAGTATTCTGCTTTACTTTTAGCCTGCTTTAAGCTTCCATCTACTAGAATGTCTTATGATTCATGTCCATGACTATACAAATTGGAACTATTTTCTCTAGTGAAGGAATAAATCATATTCGCTAAAAGGCATTTCCATGGGGGAACGGGTTTTTAAATGTCCTAATGGAGGGTGGCATCGCCATATCATAATACAATGTTTATGTACATCACGCTAGAAGACGGACGTATACAAATCCAGTATTAAGCTATGAAACTCGGAAATCCTTAAAAGGAACGTTTCAATGGTCTATTTTCAAAGTTTATTTGCTTACAGTTCAAATATTCAGACATTTGTGGGTTTTTTTTTTCATTTTAGTTCACTCGGAGTCGGGACGAAGTGCCAAGGTTAGCTTTTGTGGTCGCCCTGTGTTCATTATCCGTCGTCGTGTGTCCTGCGTCGTCAACTAAATCTTTCAAGACTTTCATCTTGGAAATTCTTGAGCAACTGAACTCTTACTTGGGCAACTGAACTCTCTGAATCTTATAGGATAGGTGCTGGAAGGGTACTTTGTCAGATGTCTTCAAATATAGGTTATTCAAATGAAAGTGATTACAGCGCTCCCTCCCTATGACGACCCTCCCAAAAGCGACTCCCTCCCTACAACGACCCTTGTCGCAGTTCGCTAAACAGCACAATTAGGTCCAGCCTATTCACGATTGCAATGTTGTCTGCTTAAAATTGTCGTCTGCTGTTTTTCTAACGGCAACGTTATGGCGAGAAGTTATGCGGCGTCTGATCTGGATACGAGCAAATTGCAACAGTAATCAAGCAGTCGCCTGAGCATGCACAATTTAAAAGTCAGATTTGAGTCAGAGTATATGTTAGCTATAAAAGTGTTCTGTCTCCTTTTTATCTGGCTTTAACCATCTTTTATCTTTACAGTGGAGAATCTGTTTTTCTTTCCCGTTTAAACGCAAACGTACGCAAACGCAATGCACTAAAACGTAGAAAAGAACAACTTTTGGACAATTCTGATATTTCATGTTTATCTTGGTGGCAAACAGTTTGGAGCCTGATCAGACGCCGGGTAACCCGGCGTCTGATCTGGCTCCAAACTGTTTGCACTGTAAATAATAGTTTTAGCGTAAACGCGTTTATTGGGAAAGAATAGCACATTCTCCACTGTACCCGTTACCCCATAGATAGGCATAATTATGACTTTAACTTAATAATTTATTCTTTTGCTACAGAAAACAGTTCAAATTTGTTAAGTCAAAACTATGCGCCACAAGAAATAGTTTCTATATCCTAGCAGATGGTAGTTTAATACAACCTAAAGTACCTTAATGCATATTACAGTGGAGAATCTGTTATTCTTTCCCGTTTAAACGCAAACGTACGCAAACGCAAAACACTAAAACGTAGAAAAGAACAACTTTTGGACAATTCTGATAATTCATGTTTATCTTGGTCGCAAATAGTTTGGAGCCTGATCAGACACCGGGTTACCCGGCGTCTGATCTGGCTCCAAACTGTTTGCACTGCAAATAATAGTTTTAGCGTAAACGCGTTTATTGGGAAAGAATAATAGATTCTCCACTGTAATATGTTACTTATAATCCGTCTTAAGTCGTTAACCGTCCTTTTTTAAAAACTAGAAACAGACTATGGGGTAACGGGTTAAATAAACCATCTTTCTGGTGGTCGTTTTCTGTGTTTTGTTGTTTTACAGTGTTCCCTCCCTACAACGGCCCTCCGAACAACGATTCCCCCTTTTTAACAACAATTGCCACTGTTCCCCTAACAGGATTATATGTCGTACACTTTCACTGCTGCAAAATCAGCTGCTTAAAATTGTCGCAAGATTTTTTTATATCAAAGTTACGTATTAGACATTTTGACAGAAGGAACGTAAAGACATGTGACAAACAGTTTTAACCCAGTTCAGGCCTGCGTTACGCGGCGTCTGATCTAGGTTCAACTGTTTGAAACTGTACTCTAGTCTCTAAGGGTATTAACTTTCCCTTCCTATAACAACTCCCTCCGAACATTACACACACTCTTTGTCTCCAAGTGGGTGTTGTTGTAGAGAGGGAGCACTGTTTTACATATTTCCAGATACATTGTCAGAGAAAGAATAACAGATTCTCCACTGTACATTGTCAGAGGGTAAACATGCTCTCACATAGTATTTCTGTATACAGCGCTCCCTCTCTACAACAACAACCAATGGGAGACAAATATCGTGTGCGTTGTTTGGACGGATTTGTTATAGGAAGGTTAAACTAATATTCTTTGCAAACAGCTTGAATCAAGATAAGACGCCGCGTTTAGAAATGTTGTTCGGGACCGTTGTAGGGAGGGAGCATTGTACATTTATCACACAAACGTTCATGTACGAATATTTACATTCAATCTGTAAAGTCTCTATGTAATCGTATTAAAAATATGCAGGTCAATTCTCGATGAACCTACGAATCGAATCCGGTTCCAGCCAGTTAGAAAGAGGGCGGAGTCTCCGCCGCGAAGAAAATCTTCCATACGGCGGAGAGATACCGACCAAGTTAGGATCTACTTTTAGATTAGCCGTTTGGGTATCTCGAAACCCCTATTAAAGTCACAGACAGTTCAATTAAAATCAAATTGCGATAAAAAAATTAAATGCTGTTTTTAAGGGAGGTTATCATATAACGCTCCGTCATTAAAGCTGTACGCGTTCTCTCCCTTCTCCGAGTGTTCTATTTATAGATTAGACAAGTTGTCTTCCAATTACGGTTTGAAATTGACAAGTTCAAACAATTTGTTCACCAGAATTACATAGGAAAGTCGCTCAAACATAAAGCAAAATAATGCATTCACACTTACTAAATTGGTAACGTAATGTTCCGTTATGACATATTGAAACTAGCCTATGTGTATCGGATATGCCACGGATAGCCGCGGGTGTGTGTACACGCTGACTGTGTAGTCGCATTTCAGCGTTGCTATTCGCGTTGCTATGTGTAAAGCGTGTATAAAAACTTGCGCCACCTAATTGTTTAAAATATGCTTTGATAATAGATATTCAGATTGAAATTTTTGTTTTAGTTTCTTACGAGCGTTCTTAAAGCACAGCGAGAAAGTTTAGTGCGTAAACCCTGAAATTATTATGCAAATACAGTACATGTAGTAAGAACTACTTTTGACACCATATTTAGAAACTGGAATGGCTATTACATCGATATTACATCTATCAAACCCATTTGGCCGGTATATGATATATTCATATACATGAAAACAAATCTGGTCAAACTACACATTAAATGGATGACAGAAAATAAAAATATAAATATAAGGAATAAAAAAAATCTTTTTGCCGTTCATGACGGTATGACTACATTAGCTTCGCAGGGGGTAAATTTTGTAAACGCCCTTTACAAAATTTACCCCCTGCGAAGCTAATGTAGTCATGTTCCTGTGTAGTTTATTCCTATATTAACAACATTTTGTGTTTATTTTGTACAAACCGCGCACGTGAGTTCTCGACCGTTCACATACGGTGGGCACGGTAGACCTACACATCGACCCTCAACGAAGAACAGAAGGTTTCCGTCATTGTTTGCACCACCTCCAGGAATAATATCTGGCTTACCATCAAGACATATAAATTCAGTTGCTGCAACATATGCATCGTGTCCGCAGACGAGCAGCCCCTTGTACTCTAGTTTCCAGTCATCCATACATATATTCTGTGCTGGAACCATCAACATAGTAGACCGAGTTGATCTGCAAACAGCACAGGGGACGTCATTGCTCAACAAATCCGTAGGGAGGCCGGGAAAAATCTCATTCTATTTGCTCGACCAGTCAGTTCATATTCAGTTCCGAAAAGCTGACCGCCCCCGTTCTGTGCGCCGTCTTCGTAATACTCTCCGTAGACTGGAGTTCTCGGTAGACATAAATGGTTAGCCGCACCTCATTGACTACGAAGATTAGATCCACCAGCAATGCCAGAATAAACCAACTCCGTTCCGTTTTCGGGACATGTCGTTCTACCCCATCGTATATAAGTAGATCCGGGCGCATTCTTTCCTGCAAGAAAGTAATGAATTCTGTATGCATTGCCTATTAAAATGTTGCAACCGAACTTCTTACGCTCTTTTGAAGATTAAAACTGTTTGGCCCTTGCATCAGAGTTAATCAGGTGTTCATACTCGGTGTAGAGTTAACCCCCTACCATGCAGAAGACGTCATTCCTAAAGTGGAGAATCTGTTATTCTTTCCCAATAAACGCGTTTACGCTAAAACTATTATTTGCAGTGCAAACAGTTTGGAGCCAGATCAGACGCCGGGTAACCCGGCGTCTGATCAGGCTCCAAACTGTTTGCCACCAAGATAAACAAGAATTATCAGAATTGTCCAAAAATTGTTCTTTTCTACGTTTTAGTGTTTTGCGTTTGCGTACGTTTGCGTTTAAACGGGAAAGAATAACAGATTATCCACTGTACGAAACGCAAACGCATGCAATAAAATGTAGAAAATAACCACTTTTTGTCAATTCTGGCTATCTATTTTTATCTGAGCGGCAAACAGTTTGGAGTCTGATCTGGCACCAAACTGTTTTCAAAGGAAATAATAGTTTTATCGTTAACGCGTTTATTGGGAAATAATAACGTTTTTTCTACAGTATTTCAACTGGGTGTACATGTTTGTGTATCTACAACATTAAGTTACTCTGGTAATGTTGGACAAAATTTGCCTTGATTTCCTGAATTAATCTATCTACGTTATCATTTCCCATTAAACGCGTTTGTGCTATTTCTATTGCAAACACATTGGAGCCGGAGTTACCCGGCTTCTGGTCAGCCTCCAAACTGCTTACAGTGAAGAGAACGTTATTCTTTCCCGTTTAAACGCAAACGCAAAGCACTAAAACGTAGAAAAGTACAACTTTTGGACAATTCTTATAATTCATGTTTATCTTGGTGGCAAACATTTTGGGGCCTGATCAGACGCCGGGTTTCCCGGCGTCTGATAAGGCTTCAAACTGTTTGCATTGGAAATAATAGGTTTAGCGTAAACGCGTTTATTGGGAAAGAATAACGTTTTCTCCACTGTAATAATTGATTGAGCAAAAACGTTTATAATATATGGATAAAGAATAATGTTTGATCCACTGAAAATGTCCACCCCTTTACTATCGGCTGTTTTAAAGGTGTTGCAATTGAAACAATTATTGTATAGCCCCTTCACTGCATTACAGTGGAGAATCTGTTATTATGACGTCATTGGTGACGTCATACAGTGGAGAATCTGATATTCTTTCCCGTTTAAACGCAAACGTACGCAAACGCAAAGCGCTAAAACGTAGAAAAGAACAACTTTTGGACAATTCTGATAATTCTTGTTTATCTTGGTGGCAAACAGTTTGGAGCCTGATCAGACGCCGGGTTACCCGGCGTCTGATCTGGCTCCAAACTGTTTGCACTGCAAATAATAGTTTTAGCGTAAACGCGTTTACTGGGAAAGAATAACAGATTCTCCACTGTACCTCCAGTGCAAAAGCTATTTGCAAACAGGTTGGATCCTAACCGTGTAACGCAGCGTCTGATCAGATTATTATTATTATTATACAAGATTTATATAGCGCTCTTTTCACACAGGGATTGTGCGTTCAAAGGCGCTTTACATGAAATAACACATATGTACCTATAAATCGTGAAAAGACAAAATAACTACAATTAGATCTGAAATAAAACATGAATAAACATATAAAAGACAGTCCCCCAAAACGGCGATCACATTACCCCCATCAATCAGCAATGAACCGACCGGCTAAGTATTGCCGACTGATATAAATAATGGTAGAGCGCCCAATGCAGGCCATCGACAAAACACAAATAACTATAATTAGATCTAAAATAAATAAGAATAAACATACAAAAGACAGCCCCCAAAACGGCAATCACACTACCCCCATCAATCAGCAATGAACCAACCGGCTAAAGATTGCCGACCAATAGAAATAATAGCAGAGCGCCCAATGCAGGCCATCTAATGTAACATAACTAGGAATAATAGCATGCGACCATAACTAAAAACTCTATAGAAGATCAATAACATTATTAAAATGGTGAAAGCTGTCCACGAATTGTACCACAGACCACGCCAGCTGGTTTCAAAAGAGATCAGAGTTGTATCCCTACCATCAAAGATCCACCAGATAGGCATTGGTCAACAGTACAACCCCAGAACTAAAAATTAGACCCATAACATATACAGAATGAACACAGCCCTAGGGTAGCAGTCATCTACCCTCTCCACCCCACACCCGCGGGACCTACATGTTCCATGGCTGAAATTACACCCTTACTTTATAAAACATCAAGATAAGAAGCTGTCCTTGAATTATACCGCAAACCCCAAGACAGTCGGTTTCAAAGAGATCAGGGGCAATCCCTACCATCAAGATCCACCGAACAGGCATGGGCAAACGGTACAATTCCAGAACTCCCATTTAGACCCACAATATCTACAGCAAGAACATGGCCCGGAGGTAGCAGTCATCCATTTCCTAATGTGTTCTAATAATAAATATTAAAGAAGTGTGTTTTCAGACGTTTTTTGAAGACTGCAACTGAGCTCGCATCTCTGATGTCTGATGGTAGAGAGCTCCAGAGCTTTGGGGCTGCATGCATGAAACTTCTATCTCCAAACTTCACTAAACGACTTCTCGGCACAACCAGCGATACTGATTTACTCGCAGACCGCAACTCTCTTCGAGGTCTATACACGTCCAGCATACTAACAATGTACCTTGGAGAATCATTGCACATGGCTTTGTATGTGAGTGTCAGAATTTTGAATTCAACTCTGTGTTGAACTGGAAGCCAGTGAAGCTCCTTCAAGACTGGAGTGATGTGATTGTACCGAGGAGTCCTGGTAATGATGCGGGCTGCTGTATTTTGCACACGCTGTAGTGTTCGTAGTGAGTTTTGGGGAATCCCATATAGCAGTGAGTTGCAGTAGTCAATTTTTGATGTGACCAGAGAATTGACCAAAGTCTTTGTAGCTTCTGGAGAAAGGTACTGTCTAATATGACCTATTTGCCGCAGCTGTGCGTAGCTAGACCTGCACACAGTGTTGATGTGCTGTGTCATATCCATTTGGGAATCAAATCTAGCACCAAGGTTGTTCACCCATTTAAATGATTTGACATTCAAATTAATATTTCTTAAGACACAATGCCTAAATTGAAAAAATATAAATAAATATGTTCTTCAAAACATTACTTTTACCTTTCAGCTGGTTCGTTAGTGTAAGAATTGTATCGCCAGCTTCTTCCAATTTAGTGTCGGTTTCGTTAAGTTTACTTTCTGTCGCTTGAAGCTTGCTGTCAGTCTCGGCTAATTTCTCCTCTGTTTCCGTCAGTTTGGTTTCTAAAGAATCCAGTCGTGCTAAGATATCGCACTCGTATTCAAACTTGTCTGTTTGTCCGAACGAACTCGATACAAAAACACCAAGCGTTAAGAGACAAACTGAGAAACAAGACATGTCCATTGCCGGTGCTTTATACTTACTCATTGTCAATGTCTAAAGATTTAAGTTAGATACTATGTATATAGAAGCGCCTTTGAACGAACAAACCCTGTGTGAAAAGAGCGCTATATAAATCTGGTATAATAGATGTACAGTAAAACCTCTCTATAACGACCACTAAAAAGTTGACTAATTGAATGAATGAGTAAATTGTATCAGGTGACAGCTTAAAGCAATGTGAACGTAAAACAGACAGTTCCTAAAGGAGATGTCTCTTAAAGCCCACACCTTGCTTTCAGTAGTCACGTGTATTTTTAAAACACGTGCTAATTACAACAATTGAGTGGTCGTAAAAGAGAGGTTTTACTGTTGAAACAGGCTATGGGGCTATTGAGTTACCCCTTCCTTCTACTCGAGAAATATGTACATAATACATTAAAACCTCTCTATTACGACCACTAAAACGATTGCTGATTGAATGTATAAAATATAGCGTTAAAAGCAAGGTGACAGTAAAACAGAAAACTCCTTAAGGAGTTTTCTGTTTTACGTTCATCTTGCTTTAGGCAGTCACCAGCACTTCACACCTGATAATGAACACACTTTAATAGTGGTTGTAATAGAGAGGATACATGTACATGTACTGTAATTTAATATTTTATGAAGAAGTTTAAAAAATAAACACAACGATGTACGTTACACGTACCATTCGTCTTGAATAGGCCTTTTTAAATGTTTTATATTAAGATAAAGTAACCCTAAAGGTTATTGAAATGCAATTGTAAAAGAATCCAGGGTCCCGGTGGGTTTTATCGCGAAGGTTTTATTCTCGTTTTACACAATGTAATTTGGAGCAAACGTTATGCACGCGTTTACGCTAAAACTATTTTTTCCATTGCAAACAGTTTGGAGCCAGATCAGACGCCGGGTAACCCATCGTCTGATCAGGCTCCTAACTGTTTGTCACTCAGGTTAAAATGAATCTGCAGAATTGTCAGAAGGTTGTCATTTTCTACATTTAAATGCAATGCGTTTCGTTTGCGTTAAAACGGGATATAATAACGTCTTCTCCACTGTGAAAGGGTTGATGTGTCTATTCATTTTACCGACAAAATAATTTAATGTTGTATTACAATGTAATAGTGTCTGATAATGTTTAGATATTACAGTGGAGAATACGTTATTCTTTCCTGTTTAAACGCAAACGAAACGCAAACGCAAATCACTAAAACGCAGAAAAGTACAACTTTTGGACGATTCTGATAATTGATGTTTATCTTGGTGGCAAACAGTTTACAGCCTGATCAGACGCCGGGTTACCCGGTGTCTGATCTGGCTCCAAACTGTTTGCAATAGAAATAATAGTTTTAGCGTAAACGCGTTTATTGGGAAAGAATAACGTTTTCTCCACTGTACATATATTCCTTCTAACGCGTGTACATGTAGGTTCACACGCAAGATTGGTAGGTTGTAAAAGCAAATTTGAAAAATTGCCAGGTTTTTAATTAGTAAAAGTGCAGCTTCCTACAAGTCCGTGTGTTACAAAGGATATTACCCCTTCCATGAAATGCACTAGCTTGTGATCAACCTATCATGTCCGCAGTTCCCTAAACAGGACAATTATATCTAACGCTTTTACCGCTATAATATCGTCTGTTTAAAGTTGTCGTCTGCTGTTTTTCTCAAAGTTACATATTGGACATTTTGACAGAAAAAAACTTAATGACGAATGACAAACAGCTTGAATCCAGATCAGACGCCGCGTAACGCGGCGTCTAATCTGGATTCAAACTGTTTTGTAAATGTAAACCAAATTCCCTCCTTGTAACGACTCCCTACGAACAACGAACACAATTTTGGTGTCACATTGCACGGTGTATAAACCTGCACGGGTACTTTGAGCACTGTACTGGTATTTTGAGCTCTGTACTGGTTGTTTTTTAGACTCGAAGCGACACAACGGAGGAAAAAACAGGTATGTGATAGGGGTTCCTCTGTTTTAGGACAAAGTCTTGTCAGTAAGCATGTTTTTCAAACAGCGGAGAGAACGATAAACCAACCACAACTGCCTTTGGTACAATTTAATCATCTACACATCTATTTCGAGACATAAATCAAACGGTGGCTCACTCGGAATTCTGTCGGATGTCGTCACAACTTTGCATTTTATACAACCTTTATCCACGTTTATACTATTTTATCAATACATAAATGCTTTTTAGAGCAACGCCAATTGATTCGACATGATAGCGTTATTTGTGTTTCGAAAGTATGTTCGCAATTTGCATTTTTGATCAGCAGACTTGATGCTGTTCTGTATGTCAGCTATTTCAATACACGGCTTACACTGTAACATCAGCTTCGAGCATATTTGTACCGTCAGCTTAAAATCAGAAATTTTCGGTTTATGTGTTCCCGTGTTAAAAGGTCCCGTAAATTCAATTTATGAATTCACTATGAAAGAACATGTGCTGAAATAATTTTTATTCTAATAAAAACATAGATATTGCGTATTAATAATCGATTTCCATTTCATTCCATTTCGAACAGCTAGACCTTCGTCTGCTGTCGTTCTGTACTGTAGACAGTGTAAAAGTATCATTTAAGAATATTTCTGGTTCAAACGATAAATCTTAGATCCTTTAAGAACCAGCGGCCGCATTCTTAAAATATTTTGCATAGCCATGTGATATGCTTATACCGACTAAAGTCTGAATTTTAGATGCTCTCAAAAAAGGTTTCCTTTTTATTTTAGTTAAAATATACGTCGCTATTTAAATTGCCAATCATGCGTGGTGTTATTTGCTATGACCTTTTTTGTTTACCGTGGGGATGGGACATCGCCAAGCAAAATCCCATGATAGCTGTTTCTGTGGCTGATTAAGGGTTTTTAGTTGAGAAAATTGTGAGACTCTTTTACATATTTTAACACTATTACTTAAAACGTCCCAGGAATAAATGAGACTGGGTGTTGTTGTTGTTTCTGCTAGTTATTAACGCCCCGCCTAGGTACCGAAAGTGCGCCATACCGTTGACACCAGAAAATTTCAACGGGCAGCATCTAGACCTATCAATGTATGGACGATGTGTGTTCTGCCCGCACGCTGTTTACAATTTTGCTGTCGAAAGGTGGAGTTTTGCATGTATGGAACGATTTGGCTGATTGGAAGTGTCGTGCACATGGTTCCTAGCTCTTGAATCAATACCTCCATCATCATTGACGAGTTTGATCATACCAAGCATGTTCGGTTTAACGTCCCGAAGCTCTTTTGAAACACTTTTGTCGTCGAGACAAGTTCTGTTATGTACTGAAAAATTGAAATATGACAGTGCGGGGTAAAAAGTTTCACTGCTTTCAAAACATGGTCCTTTATTGTTCATCCCTTTTGAACAATTTCAGTCTGATTTTCCAGAAACACTTGATATTGTCTGACTACCGCACCATTCTTGTATCGTCCAGTGAGTACCACTTGACGACGTTCAGAAATATAAATATGCAATACATTAAATTTGTCAAAGGTATTCTGCCGTCTGAAACCAGTTTGTGAAATTTTATATAACCTTTTAGGTGCTCGCACTCTTTCAGGTGCTCTACAACCATTTAGTCACACCCTTAAATGCAGCTTTGAGGGTTAATCGACCGAGCCATTGAAACACCATACAGTGTTCCCTCTCTACAACGACATCTAGTGGGAGACACAGATTGTGTGTGTTGTTCGGAGGGAGTCGTTATAGCGAGGGAAAATAAAGATTTGGCTTACGTTTGCAAACAGCTTGAATCCAGATCAGACGCCGCGTAACGCGGCGTCTGATCTGGATTGAAGCTTTTTGTCACTCATAATTATATTTATTCTATCAAAATTTCCACTTATAGGTAATTTTAAGAAAAACAGCATACGACAATTTTAAGCAGACGACATTGCAGCATTAAAAGCGTTAGTTATAATTGTCCGGTTTGGGGAACTGAGACAAGGGTCGTTGTAAAGAGGGAGTCGTTGTTGGGAGGGCCGTTGTAGAGAGGGAATGCTGTATATGCCCATAAAATGTGTATCAATGACCTTCTTGAATCTAACAATAGTGATCTTTTCTATGACTTCGTTTGGGGATTGATTCCTAGCATTAATTAATCTCTGGCTGAAAGTGTTTACGTTCATTCAACATGCTTCGTGGTTTAGTAAGTTTCAAAGAATTCCCTCCAGGCCATGCGTTGTTCAGGGTGAATAACCTGTCCCATTGAATTCCCTCTTTTCCCATCAGGATTTTGAATGTTTCAAAAAAGATCACCGTGTTTAAGTCTATCATAATATGGTAATTGGGCAATGTCTGGAACCATTTTCATAGCTCTATGCTGTATTTGTTCAATAAGTGCAATATCTTTGATTAATGATAGATTCCATTACTGAATAAAATACTCTAACTAAGGACTGACAATATTATATCTTTTATAAGATTTAAAAATAATTTACTTATCCCTTGATATTATATGACGCTTAAGCATACCAAATGTCATATTTGCTTTATATACTACATTAACATATTGTTTACAAGGTTTCAAATCATTAGATATAACAGTTCATATGAAGTTGCTCTTGTAACGATTTGTAATTGTTCTCCTTCAAATTATATGTAATTATAATTTAAATTACTGTGACCTAAGTGTAGTGATTTGCATTTCTTTATATTGAACGCCATTTCCAGTCTTTGGACCATTGACATACATTATTAATATCTTGTTGTAAAATCTGTATGTCTTCATCAGTAGCAACTGAACTATACAGTTTACAGTCATATAGTATGCTTTTGAGTTCAAAGTCAATATAAAGTGAAAATTACAGCCAAGTTCCTTATAAAACATACACAAAACATATAGAATAAACTTTTTTTCAATATAGTTCGAAGATTTAAGAAAAAGTTCGGAGGTTCGAAGAAATTAAGAAAAAAAACGAAGTTTTTTTAAAAACGGAGAAATTGCAGCCGTGTATCCGTAATTTACTTCTACAGCTAAAAAGTAAAGTTCTTGGGGTTGTGTTGAGCTTTGTTATCTTTTTTTATTTTACTGAACTTGGCGATATTGATAGTTTTCTTGACACTTTTACTGTTAATGTTTGGTTGTTTTGATTTACTAATCTGTTTTCTTTTTCTAATTCAGATGGGTTAATTGAGAAGTTTTTTTGTGTATTGTTTGTCCTGGTAATATTCCAAATTCAGTAATTTTACCTTAAGAGTTTGTTTTATAGTTCTTGGAATTGTGATTGGCGGTTTCGGCGAAACTTGGTCGTAGTAATAACAGATATGGTGACTTTGCTGAAAATGAAACAGAAAAAGCTCTTTAATTAATGAGCTGAGCGAACAGAACTTTTTCATCCACTCTCACAGCTTACAATACATTTCCTCTAGAGCTGACCGTACAGTTTGCTTTACACGGTTTACATTTTTGTAGCGTTTAAACTGCACATTCAAATACATAGTTTCTATAGAATCGTATAAATAGATATAAAATATGTTTTCAGAATAGTATGGTATTTGATGAGATGGTAAAATTACACGATCTTTATGACAACACTATCGACAACAAGGTGAGTCTTTGACAATATCCGAGCATATTCTACAATAAAAAATTAATACAACAACTCAACACGTTGAACTATAACACCTGGGACATGCAATAGGTTCAGCATTGTTCTTAATGTTTGAAACTCTACAGGATGGAATTTACTCATCGCTTAGCGGCCTCGTAAGTTTTGTGACATTCCTCGCTTCGGTGCTCAGAAGCTACCAGTACAGAGCTAAACAAACCGTACATATTTATTGGGCTGTGCGTATCGCGCGGCCCAAAACTTGAGTTTGGTTTTGCCGATGGCGTATTTCGAGACGATAGATGGTATATTTTACCTCCACTGAAGAGCTTTTACATACATGTACGCCTCCTACCACCATCGCCCTATGAATGGAAGTGAATACGCATTCATACTATACTCTTAATCACGTCAACCACTATTTCAAAGCACCAAGTGAAGTTGTTACAATATCCAGAGCTTTCTACTTTACTTTCAAGCTACATTTCAATATAGGAACTATTTCTCATATTGGTTATAAATTCATAATTGTATATCATGGGACTATTTCTTGAGTGGAGGAACGAGTGTTTTCGTGCACAACTGATACTATTTTAGTGGTTCTTTTTGTCTCGATATGAGCAGTCATGCATTAGATCTATAATAAACACAGTCTGAATCTCAGTTCCATATAGGTCTTCAAGGTTTTGTATTTTGCATTTCAATATAAAAAGGTGCAACTGTAGCTGCATAATTGAAGGCAATAAGACTCACATTGTTCAGATTCCATGCTAACCCTTGGTAAAATGTAGATATACACAGGCTATTTCTAAGTGAATGCTACAGAATTGTCACAGTTGATGTACAGAGACTCTCATTCTATTACATACTTCATTTCTCTGCTATAATGATACATTTTGCTAAAAGTAATGAGTAGTTCAGTTATTTGAATTTAATGTGATTGAGAGTTTCTCTGAAGACAGGTGTCGAATTAATACTGCTCAACTGTCATACACACAGCTCCAAACCAAATGGTCGTCATCAAAGTTCGCAAGTTATTGCAGGTCTAATGTAATGCAGAATTCTCCAATGATAGCTATCTGCATAACATCCAGTATGCATTAGGTTGCGACCTATCGTTACGACCTCCTATGTCTGTATTCTAGTCGTTGCTATGCTTCCTCATCTCCAGTTGCTATACATTCTATAACAAATCGTAGCATGCACAGAGAGACACAACATTGTTGAAAGTGTATGATTACTTTCTGCACCACAGTTCCCCCTCTACAACAATTTCCCTCCTACAACAGCAAGTGCCACTGTTGTCCAAAGAACAGGCCCCGAGGTTATAAAACTTAAAACGAACTCTCAGCTCATAACACTTCGTCAAACATTTTATTTTATAACTAGTACTTTCATACATAATATTACTGTAACAATGTATCCAAATGAGGTTACAAAAATCAAATCAAATGTGTTTTGTTAAAACTAGAGCCTGTTATCAAACCTGAGTTTTGAGAACAGAGTTCGTTTTAAGTTTTATAACTCCAGATATGAGTGCGTAAACAATTATTTCCATCGTATTTTTAACATGCCCCATCAAACCTTATGTTTAGTCCAATAAGTAGAATCATCGCTTTGCGGCGATTCTAATGAGTGGTCACAATATAGAATTTGATGGAAGTATTACCGGTTTTAGTTTTAGAAAATTGCCAGAAAAATAATTTACTTTTGATTTTACGTCCCTATAACAACACACACCCCATTACCTCATAAATACGACTTTTTACGTCTTTCATTTACTCCTCCACTAAAGAAAATACTTCCAATTTATTCAATTTTGAAGATGTATAATGAGAAATATTTTCTATATTCTAGTTGGTCGTAGCTTAAAGCAGGCTGAAAGTAAAGCAGAATGTGCCTTAAGGCACACTCTGCATACTTTCATCCTGCTTTAAGTGGTCACCTGTCTTCGCAAATAGAAATATGCTATGGGGTAATGGGTTAAAGGAAAACGGACAGCTGATGACAATATGGTCTTAGATCCTAGATTTTATCCTAAAAGCAACATTCATGAAGGTCCTGCAATTATTACTCATCGATAAGGTACGAAAAAGATCGATTTACTGCATACAGGTAAGCTATCGCTAATTGGAACGGGCGCTGCCATATTGGCAAAGCTATCATTCGGAACCCTCGATTTTTATCCATTTTGTGACGACACAAAGGCCTAAACGCTGATTGGCTCTTTCACTCAACCACTGTAACTTGGACGGACATTTCACACTTCGTCAGTAAGGGTAACGGCAAGCTTAATTCAAGGTCGCATACAGTTAAAAAAGAAAGATAATAGATAGATGGTATATTCATATTGATTATGATGAACTTGAAAGGTCGTGTAGATCCAGAAACGATCAGAAGCTATCGTTAATCGGCTTAGAGAAATGTCCGTTCCAATTCCCAGCTATAGAATCTGGGAAAACAATGCTGCGAAATGGCTAACAGTAGAGTATGGCGACATCCATAATACCTTGATTGATGTTAATAATAATAGATCTAGATCTACAATAAAAAAAATCTGATAATCAGTGCGATATTGTGCTGATCTAGACCTAAATGTTGAACTGGCTTAGATCTACCAACTCGTTTACAAATCAGCATTTTCTAGCTGGTTCGTCTCGGTTTAGGAATTCAACGCTACAGAAATTCTTAATGAAAAAAGTCTCATTACTAGATCTACATATTGTACGGGTAGATCTAGATCGGTTTTTTCTTTCTTAATTTAATCATCGCGATTCTCTAGATCCCGATCTGATAGAGCGATCTTACTTGAGTCCAAATCCGATTTTGATTGGATCTAGTTTTATCGTTCTTATTTCTGGGTGTAGTTTTACACTCGTCATTTCTGTAGAAAAAAATTCAAATAACTTTTAGATGGGCCTAAATGAATTTTAATTTAAGATTTAAATTCGAGTTTTATGGTAGACTCTAGCCTTTTTAAAAAAGCAGCATACACATCTTTTTTTAAAGATCTTGGCTTTTTTGTTTTGATGTAACCCTTTCCCCCATAAAAACGCCTTTTAACGCCTTTAATTAATTCCTTCATATACTGAAGAAAATAGTTTCAATATCATACTGTCACAAATAAAAATCATAAGAAATGTTTTCAATATTTTAGCAGATAAAAGCTTAAAGCAGGCTGAAAGTATTTTCAACCTGTTTTAAGTGGTCACATATTTTCAGAAGTAGAAACAGGGTAAAAGGCTCGTGGCATGTAATCGCATATTTAAGTAGCCAAATTGCTAGCCTGACCCTGTTTGACAAGTGCGGCTAATTAGATTACGTAATATGGATATTTATGCCCTGCATGCCCCTAAAGCTTCTTACTTCTTCACAGAGGGGGTCTTAGGCAGAAAGGGGTTGTGTGTAATTATTTCCGGTCCATATCGTACAATTTGCAAGGCAGCTTAATTGATTAGTGGTTGATGATGAATGTCAGCATAAAATGCGATCTAGATCAAAGCCGCCTGCTGAAATATGTCCTGAATCTGTTTCGATTATTATTTTCATAGATCTTTATATAAGCTCAAGATATATAACGATAAGTAAAAAACGACATTAATACAATAAATGAGCACTCGGGTCACGTTATCTAGAGCGTTCAGTTTTGACCCAGATCAGAATATCAAATACTTTGTTCAGCAGACAATTAATCAGTTTGGATCTTAATCAGACATTGCCAGTCTCAATTGCTAGATGATAAATTGATATTCCACATTTGTCATGTCAATGACTGTGCAAAAAGTTCAGCAACAGTTTGGATCCAACTGAGATAGTGAGAAACTCTGTGATTGAAAATCCAAACTAAGGTTTGAATGTATTGAAAAGCTCATTGAAGAAACTTTTATCCGTACGAGAGACTGACAAACAGTTAGGACCCAGATCGGAATCAAAACTGACTGTACTTAAAGGTCAGGAACAGTTTGGATCCAAATGAGATATTGAGAAACTCTGTGATTGAGACCTGGATGTACGAAAGTTCCCGGATGTTGCGATACCGAGAATAAATGGTCTATTTTCTAAAAATGTATGTCCGATTGAGGACCAGAACCGATGTTAAACGTCACGGAAAATTCATAACAGACCAGAAAAATAATTTGACCCCCCTTATTTTATTAAATAAAAACGTAATACCTCATCCGTTTTGTACTGGATGCAGAGACAGTGTAAAGCCATATGGCTATACACTGTCTCTGACTGGATGTTATAAAAATCGGCACATGTATTATCGTCTTTATCTGCTCGTGTTTTAGTCGTAGCCCCTTAAAAAAAACGAAGATATCCTGGAGCCGATGTTTATGATTAATATTTACGGAAATATTAACAGATAAGACTAAATATATCGGAGAAACTTTTTTCGAAAGTCACAGGGCTTCGATGCCTTTATTCACAACCAGTATGCAAATATTATCAAGAGTATCCGTGCCCGATTCCGGTGTCCTATGATATTTGCCTGATATACGCTACCTCAAGTATGGCTGGATTAAGCACTAATAGCTCGAAATTTTGATGGTTCTGCTATGCACTCATTGTCACCAAGACACCCAATCGTCATTTCATTTGTTCTTCAGCAAGTATTAACATCCTTTGTAGGCATTTATACACAAGTATTGCAGTCGCAAATTCGTCCGGCGAATGAGCTTTCTCTTCGCCCGACCCGTCGTAGTCTCTGTCTTCTAATATTACATTCTCTGATAATTTAGGATCGAAATCGTAACACTGAAGTTCTAAAGTGTTTTTACCTTCCTCCACATGCCCAATTTTTCTCAGTATTTCAGTTTATTAATGTTATTGATGTAAATTCCGCGCACTCTACGGCATTCCCGGTTAGACTCGCTATAACCGGAAGGTCGCGGAAGGCCTTAGTTACGTCACACAGGTAAACAAAATGGCGGCCCCCATGGTCGCTTGCACAGTCATATATCACAAAGTTTAAACGGCTATAACTACTTCATTTTTTATTATTTTTCAAAATTTCAAAGGCAGAATGCGATTTTTTTTCAATATCTCTCATTTAAAAGATATTTATCACCAGCTGTCCATTTCCCTTTAACGCAATGTGACTGTAGAGAGGGAGCACTGTATAAGCAATGGTAGACTAGTGTAAATGTTGATTTTGTCAATCTGTGCATTTTACTGATAAGCGACTGTGATGAGAAGTCATTGCTGTTCTGTGATTTTGTTTGCAAATACAATGCCTTAACTCGCGTCTCCCTTTGGGTGTCGTTGTTCAGAGGGAGTACTGAAGATATATCATGGCAAATGCAGGTCAAGTTAGAATGAAATGTTGGTCAAATAAATTTGACAGAGTTATGCCCCTTGGACTTTAAAATGTTCTGGCAGTTTTCGGTTTCCACATATTATCTCAGTCATGCATTAACGTTTTGAATTGATATTTATTGTATAGATATATATCATGACAAAACACAGGTCAGGTTAGAATTTATTGTCGGTTGAATATGTTTTGACAGAGTAATGCCCCTTGGATTCAGACAAATTCTGATAACTTGTGGTTCCCGCTTATTATCTCGACCATTCATTGACCTTTTGAATTGATATTAGTATATAGACATAACATGGCAATTCACAGGTCTTTAAGAATTTGCTGAAGGTCAAATAAGTTTTGACAGAATAATGCCTCGTGGTCTTGGAACATTTCCAACAATTTGTGGTTTATGCTTATTACCCAGATCACGACTTGACGTTCTGAATTGACATTTTGAATGCAGGTACATGACCATAATAATTATGTAGGTCATGTCTGAAATTGGTCCTAGTCCGATAATTCGGAAACAGTTATGCCCGTTGTACTTTCAAAGTTTTGAACAGTTTGTAGTTTCCCCTCGATATGTCAGTCATACACTCACATTTTGAGCTGAAATGTCAAATAAAGGTACATCATTAAACTGCGCAAGTCAGGTTGAAATAATTCTAAAAAATCACGAGTTATGCCACTATGAATTCAAATTTACCAGTATATTATAATTTGATTCCAGCGGGGACATTATTGTTGCACGACACATCTTCTAAAGTAGGCTGAAATTAAGGCACATTCTGCTTTACTTTCAACCTGCTTTAAGTGATCACCTATCTTTAATATTATAAATAGGTTATTGGGTAAAGGGTTAAAGACAAATGCAACTATCGTCAATTCTCGAATTCTCAGGGTTTCTTATGATCTCGGGGCTTACAAAAACGAATGAAATGGGATCTTCTTTCCGATAAATGTCTGTTGAAAAATGTTGTTTGGACCCATAAAACATCATAATTAGATCTGAATTCTTCTTTTTCGAATTCCACATGTTTAACCTGATGCATATTACCACTTATTCAGTAGTACATAGTCTTAATAAACAAATGCGGCAAAAATTAATGCAACAGACTAAAAAATTAACCACAGGATAGATTTAAAGAGACTCTTATCTTATCTAAATTGAAAAGTGAATTACCTCCATAGCAACAAACGTTGACAACCAATCGGAAGCCCCGAGGTTACGGAAAATATTTGACTGATCCAGATCATGCAGGGTGTTATATTTAAAAATGTTTTACTTTATTCGGAGTTTCAACTGGTTTAAAGCCTCAAAGAAGAATTCTTAATAACATTCTAAGCCATCACCCCTCACTCCCGAGAATAGGAGACAACAGTATAAGGCAAATTGTTCCTTCACCCGCATTCTGCTTGACTGCTTCACTTTCACCTTGCATTCAGATGTTCTAACTTCTGTCGAGTAAAGAGTTCAACCAACAATGTGTCTTAACCCTTCCCTTATAGAAGCGACTTTTAGCACATGCATTTTATTCATCCGCTGGAAAAAATAGTTCCAAATTATACCGTAATGAATATGTGTCATATTTAATACTTTCCTTATTCTAACAGTTAAAACTTAAAGCAGGCTGAAAGTAAAGCAGAATGCGCCATATGGCGCATTCTGCTTTACTTTCAATCTGCTTTAAAAAGTCACCTATCTTCAATACTAGAAATATGCTATCAGGTAAAGGGTTAATAAAACGTTGCATGTTCTCTGGTCTCCAAGTTCTCAGTTTCCGTACTGATTTCAATACTTTTGACTTTTTATTCTGCATAGAGAAATTCCACGCATGTGTATGCTCTTTAACTATGTTCCTAGATATGTCAACAAAGTTTTAATCATTAAACATTTTCTTACATAAACAAATTTCTTTCCAGTTAAATTCAAATATGCCTTTTTCTGGCGTAGCCCTTCTTCCCTTCACTGTAAATTTACAGCAACTTTTTACTTGTACACTGTGCATTGGGTGTTGTTGTAGAGAGGGAGCGATGTATTTGCAAACAGTGCGGATCCCTTATCAGGATACAAACAGTTTCACACTCATTTCGATAGTTGAATAGCTTTTTAGTCAAAATATCTTAAATTAAAATTTGACAAATAAAATCAGACAATGTTTAAAAGTGATAACGTCATTGCAGTGAAGGGTTTAAACCTCTCTTAATCGAATTCGGCTAGAGTGACTGCGAGTCATTAAGATTCGACCGTCTAGACTTCATTCTAAGGCCGGCATTTTTCAATTGTTCCGTGATTCGTGATCGTGTCCGCGACCTTGTCCGTGACGTTTCGCTCGGTTAGCGAAATCTTTACGCAAACGGACACACCACGGATGCAACTAAACACGAAAATTTGCCTCAAAGTCATCAAATTAGCTTGTTTCAAAAAGATAATGAGAAAACAATTATCGGAATACTTAGGGGGAAATGAAGCAATACATAAACTTGTATATATACACATATACATTATTAGTTATACAATTTCTTCACAATGTACTTGAGGATTTCTTCCAGGCTAAGGTAAATCATGTTGCCCGAGCCGTAAGGCGAGGGTTACATGATTTTACCAGCCGGGAAGAAATCCTGATTAGTAGAGGGACTTTACAGATTTTGGGGAACTAATTTGTACAGAAATGATTTTTGTGTTTTCATATGCTATGACATGAACCGAATAACAGAAAAAAAGTCCCAAGAAATCACACAATGCGAAATATGATTTTTGGGGTAAAATGACTAAAACAATAAACGAAAATGCGAATTTTTGGAATTTCGCCACTGTGACCATGGTTTTGAACAAAAAAGCTCCAAATTTTCAGATTAGGCACATATTCCATTACACTCCAGGCTAGTGCCACACCAGTTTAAGAAAAATTAAAATAACTGGATTTTTTGGGGTAAAATTGTAAAAAATAAGTTAAAAAACACACATTTTTGGAATTTCGATACTGTGTCCTTTACTATGAAAAAAAATGCTAAAGTTTGAAATAATAGTTGCACACACCTTTTAAATAAAGTAAGTTATTAGGTAAAGATAAATATTTGTTTTAAAAGAATGTGTTTTTATGGTAAAAGTGTTTAAAAAAACAACAAAAAAAAACATGAATTTTTTAAATTTATATATTATGGCTTTAATATGAATATAAATGCTCATACTCAATACGTTACACAAAATGTTCTATTAAATTAAATTAAAAAAGATCATTACCAGATAAACAATGAAATATTATTTAAAAACAAATATATTTTTGGGTAAAACCTTAGAAAATTCCTAAAAATCAGGATTTTAGGAATTTTGTTTCCAGTGGCTTTGAATATGAATCATTTAGCTCTAAATCTTCATTCAAGATACATATTCCATTTAAATGTTATAAATTACTTGTAAGAATACCTGCATGCTTGAATAAAAGTTTATTATGTCAGTGAAAATGAATTTAGTTAAATGAACACACGTTAAGATCTTGTAGTAGAGGGCATTTAAAAATTTTGGGGGGAAAAAATGCACAGAAATTATTTTTGCGTTTTCATATGCTCCAATATGTACCGAATAACAGAAAAAAAATCTAGGAAAATCAAACGATGCGAAATCCGATTTTTTGGGGTAAAATGATGGAATTGATAAACGACAATGATAATTTTTGGAATTTCCATACTGTGATCTTGGGTGTTAACATAAAGGCTCCAAATCTACAAATTAGACTGAAAGTTAAATGCACTGTCAAATAGTACTAATTGGGATATATAAAACTTTCAAAAAATGGTTTTCATGAAAATATTAAACACAAACCAAATTTTTGGAGATTTTAGTAGAGATTACCTGATGTCAAACACGAAAATATGCACAGAAATGGTTTATATGGTAGAGCATGTACCAAATAATAGAAGAAAAATCTAGGAAAATCAATCTATACGAAATGTGGTTTTTTTAGGCAAAATTGTTGAAATAGTAAATGAAAACGCTAATTTTAGGGATTTCAGTACTGTGTCGTGTCGTTATCAATATAAAAGCTCCAAATTTACAGGCTAGATACTTATACATCTCTATTGTGAAAAGTATTATTAAGGATAAATAAAACTTTAAAAAATGAATTTTGAGGTAAAAATGTTGATATAATAAATGAAAATGCGAATTTTTGGAATTTTCCAACTGTGAACGTGGATATCAATATAAATACACCAAATATGCAGGTTAGACAAAAATCATTTTAACTGTGTAATGGTACTAGTAAGAATAAATAAAACTTTCAAAAAACTGATTTTTGGGTTTAAATTGTCAAAATATTAAACCAAAATCACCCATTTTGGGGATTTTTGTAGACAATCCCTGCCATCAAAATCAAAATTGATTTATGCGTTATCATATGCTTTAATACTAGTATGTACAAATTAATAGAAAAATAATCTAGGGAAATCAAACAATACCAAATATGTTTTTTGGGTAAAATCGTTGAAAAATAAAATGTAAATGGGCTTTATTTTAGGATTTTACTACTGTGGTGGTGGCTATTAAAACAAAAGCTCCAAATCTACAGGTTAAACGAATACTCAATTGCACTGTGGAATGGTACTTATAAAGATTAATAAAACTGTCAAAAAACTGATTTATGTAGTTAAGTTGTTATAATAATTAAACAAAAAACACCAATTTTCGAGATTTTAGCAGAGATCTCCTGGTCTGAAAACTCCAAATAAAGCCTTAAGCAAATAAAGGGAAAAGCGTTGAGAGTTGATTTATGTGTTTGAGTATGTTTCAACATGAATTAAATAACAGCAAAATAAAGGAAAATCCAACAAAGCCAAATACATATATGACATTTCGGAGTAAACTGGTTAAAACAATTAGTTTCAATGTGATTTTTTGGAATTTCCACAACATGGCTTTAGATATAAATGTAAAAGCCTCAAATTTACAGGTAAGGCACAATATACTTTGTACTGTAGGCTATAATCACTCTGATTTGGGTCCTTACTATTTGCCAATGATATATATTCTCGTTCCGCATACAATTAGGGTTAAGTAACAACCTATATTCGTTTCACACACAATAAGGGGTTAAATGACAGCATTTTGATAATTAAACCAATGTACTAGCTTAGAAGCAGCATTTAAAATGCCACTTGTCAAATCAGAGTGTGCACTGGTAGTAGACAATAAGCACCACAAAAAGAATATTGACTGTTATTGACCTGGTGATATATATACTATCAGTTATTTCATATACATATATATATATAGCAAGCACTGTTAGATCAATTAATTACATTAATTACGATGTATGCCCAATGTGCGTATACTATGATTTGCTGATATTTCACACAGTTGTCAGATTCCATTATGACAGCTCAAAGTACAGGATAGCTCATGTCTATTTGTTTCCAACCAACACCAGAACCAACCAGTATCGTGCAGAAAATCCAACAATGCAGAAAATTGTTCGTTTATGTTTTGATTTCTTTTATTGGTGGAGGGGGTGTATTTTTCCAAATCACTATAATATATTTTTGAGCTTGTTATGTGTAATTTTGGATAAACTAGTTGCAGGTCTCATTTGAAAGGACTGTGTCAAGCCTACGTTATTTTTTCCAATAACTAATTCGCTTATTGTTTGTACATATAACCGAACCTTTTCCTTTAAAACTTGACACGAGGACATCTGAAATGCTGATCTCCCTTATAAATGGACTCGGCCACCCTGTGACATATCAGACCTAGTTGTTTGACCTTAGTAATGAATTTCAAAACAAATTCAAAATAGTAGTTATCCTTAATTATAAAAGTCTCCATTCATATCTTTGTCTTAACTATATTTTTAAGTTTTATATTCATGTTATATTGCTGTAACAATGTACTCAATGTACTTTCAAATGGATTTGGAGCTTTTCTAATCATATTAAAGGTCATAATATATACATTAAAAAATGTGCCCTATTTAAGTTTACCATTTTTACTTAAAACTTTTAATCAATTAAACTCTTTGATTTATCTTCACTTGAACTAAGCTACATTAAAATGGTGTATGTGTGTAAGTTATAGACATTGAACGTATAGTTTCATGTCTAAGGTCACAGTATAGTGAAGTGAAAAGATATGGGTTTTTATTTAACTATTTACATTTTTCATTTTTAACCCCCCCCCCCCCCCACCCATCAGATTTTTTAAACCTTAGTTCATCCTAATAAGTACAAGGCTACAGTACACAGTTATATGTACCTTACCTGTAAATTTGTAGCTTCTATATTCTCGTGTAAGTCCATAGTGTGGAATTTTCAAAAACTTGCATTTACACTAATTTTTTTAATCAGTTTACCCCAAAATTTATATTTGGCTTTGTTGGATTTTCCTAGATAATTTTACAAACAAGAATTGATGAATTTGGTTTAATATTTTGACAATTTTACCCCGAAAAATAGTTTTTTGAAACCTTCATTTATCCTAACGAGGACCATTCTGAAGTAGACATGAATATTTGTCTAGCCTGGATATTTGGAGTTTTTATATTGATATCCATGGTCACAGAAGGGAAATTCCCAAAAATAGCTTTTTCAGTTATTATTTCAACCATTTTACCCAAAATCATATTTCGGATTCTTTGATTTCCCTACATTATTTGTCTGTTATTTGGTACACATTGAAACATATAATTGCTGATAAATCAATTCTGTGCATATTTTCCTTTATTTTGATTTCAATGTCAAAATCTGTCAACAATACCAAAAATATGAAATTTTGGTTGAATAATTTTACCCTTTTACCCCAATAATCTTTTGTTTTAAGTTGTGTTCATCCTACCTAGAGCCATTCCATGATAGACATGAATATGTGTGCATACTGTAGATTTGGAGCTTTTATATTGATATCCTCGATCACAGAAGGGAAATCCCCAAAATTAGCGATTTAAGTTATTATTTCAACCATTTTACCCAAAAAACATAGTTTGCATTGTTTGATTTTCCTAGACTTTTTGTCTATCATTTGGAACATATTTAAGCAAAAATTAACATATAAATCAACTCTGTGCACCATTTCCTTTATTTCCTTTTTGATGTCAGGGTCTGTTTGAAATTCTCAAAATTTGTCATTTTGGTTTAATATTTTGATTATTTCACCCCAAATATCAGTTTTTTGAAAATTTTATTTATCTTAACAAGTACTTTTCCACAGCTGACATGAACAGTTGTCTAGCCTGTAGATTTGGAGCTTTTATATCGATATCCTCGATCACAGCAGGGAAATCCCCAAAATTAGCGATTTCAGTTATTATTTCAACCATTTTACATGTACCAAAAAATCATAGTTTTCATTATTAGATTTTCCTAGACTTTTTGTCTGTTATTTGGAACATAGTTAAGCAAATTATAACATATAAATCAACTCTGTGCACCATTTCCTTTATTTGATTTTAGATGTCACGGTCTGTTTGAATTTTTCAAAATTTGTGATTTTGGTTTAATATTTTGACAATTTCACCCCAAAAATTAGTTTTTTGAAAATTTTACATATCTTAACAAGTACCATGCCATAGTTTACATGAATATTTGTCTAGCCTGTAAATTTCGGGCTTTTATATTGATTTCTACGATCGCAGTTTGGAAATCCCAAAAAATCGTGCTTTTACCTATTATTTCAGCCATTTTACCCCAAAAATCATATTTCGCATCATGTGATTTCTTGGGACTTTTTTTCTGTTATTCGGTTCATGTCGTAGCATATGAGGGCACAAAAATCATTTCTGTACAAATTAGTTCCTTTATTTGTGTTTTTGACGCTAAATGCCCTCTACTAGATGTACACTGAAGAAACTGTGTAACGAATTTATTATTCAACAAAGTTTTCACTGTTTAAACAAAATATGTCGGAATTTGTCGTGTACAGCACTCATAGTAAACTATTACAAAATCGCGCCAAAGCAGATAACGTTGAGCGTAAATGACGTCATGTTTCTGACGGTTGTTATTCACAAGAAAATGGGCATACTCGTAGACCTCGGCGTCAAACTTTTCAAGAAATAATGGGACTGTTGAAAAATCCAAACACCGATTGATTCTTAGCCGAAATGGACTTATGCACGATTGAATTCACTCAAACCTGTCGAGCAGTCGGCCATCTTATTTCCTACAAAGCATGACTCAGGGACCTGTCAGCAAATGAAAACAGCTGCATTTCTACGTGCCCTGTCAGCTCACAGGGTACTTGGGACCACGTCTAGGGCTCGGTACCCAATCAAAAGTAAGGAATTTACTTTGCAGTATAATAAGAATATATATGTAAGCTTGTTAAATAAGATTAGTCTAAGTAATGGCCGCTTCCACCATCTATGTGTTTTTTTTCTATTTATGTCCATTGCCATTAACTATCACACATGGTCAAGCGTCAGCAAGCGGTTGAATATCTCTTTAGTTCCATAGTTCGGTGATGTGTGGTCCGTGTTCGCGTCGATTTCCGCGATGGTTCTCTCACCAAAGCAATCGTTTGGTTTATTCCACACATCCTTAATTTCACGCAAACGGACATATCGCGAATGAAACTAAACTAGGATATATGCCTTAAAGCCGTAAAAAGATTGTTTAAAAACAATTATCAGAAACAATCATTGACATTGTTCGGGAAAATGAAGCGATATGATGTCCCTCTCGATGACCATAAAGACTCATCGGTTTTGGAGAATAAAATGTTATCATGAAAGTATGTGGCAAATCACGGCAGATAGACAAAGTGTCAGGTATTCCATTTCATACTGATGTTTTATTTAAATGTGTCAAATACAGTGCACTGTTTTATGTAGGTAGTAACATTCTCAGTAGCTTAACTTCATTACAAAGATCAATGCCTAATGTTTATACATCCCTGTGTCTACATGATATCACGGGCGTCCATCATGTGCAACCAATAGTCTTGGTACACACCCCGGGAGTAATCGTAGTTCCACAATCAAGACAAGCTGAAATTGTAAAAAACATTTCAACTTGTGTTGTTACCATATATGCAATATTTACCAACAGTGAGTGATAAGCTTTTGGACTGATATACTTCTATATTGCACAAATTATGTTTATCTGACCTCGAATAAAATAGTAATTAAAATCAGATTAGACTGACAGCGTATGGTCAGAAGAGGACAAAGTGATTTTTTGGATGTTTTTTTTTTATTAGAAGCCTTGCACCAGGTTACTGTCTCTTTCCAAGTTGTGGTTGGAAATTTTTTCTGATACTTGCAGTCTCACAGAAGTAATAATGCTCTTCAAAAACAGGTTGCAACCAGATTAAATTCCAAATAAAAGAGCTCTAGATCCAGATACAGCCTATTAGTAACTACAATATAGACTTTTTAAGAAAGTAAGAAGCATAGACATAGTTTCCGTTGTGTTAACAATTAGTTTCGTCTTATCAAAGAACTGACATGTTCATTGAGGCTCTGACATACTTATCTATACTTGTAGGGGAGTTTCATCAGAGCATATAATTGGTATATAGATTATGATTCTAAAGGGGCAGGTGGTGACAAGCCGGTTATTGAATCAATTATTATCGCATACTATCGCATGTAATAATAATTGATTCAATAACCAGGACCTAACTCAATGCTTAAAGGGTATTTTTTGTCGTCTACAACAATTGTCGTCCGTCTGCTAACTTTTCTTTAAATAGAATTTTCAATTTATTTTCTAAACAGGGTCAGAGTGTCAAACAGTTTGGATGCGGCGTCTTATCATGATCCAAACTGTTTGCAAAGGTAATCACTGTGGCACATGTATCCGCCGCTACATGTAGCATGCAAAGAGCTAATGGACAATACAAGTTTCCACTTAAGTCCAGTAGAACTTTTAAGGATATAAATATTTTAGCAATATAATTAGAACGGGGCATACAGTAAAAACCCAGATCAGTCTAATCAGGGCATACCCTTTTTGTACCGGACAGGCGGGTTCTATACAGGTACATTGTTTATAAATGACGAATTTACTGGTCACTAGGTTTGAAAATGTTACCTCATTCATCGTCTCACACATACAAATAGACAGTTTCAGTTTCCAATAAAGTCCTGGGCCCGAGGTTATAAAACTTAAAATGAACTCTGTGCTCAAAACTCAGAATTTTTCTCAGCTCATAACACTTCAGCAAACATTTTGTATATAACTAGTATTTGCATACCATAATTCTATCGTAAAAACGTATCCAAATCAGGTTACTAAAATCAGTTTAAGCATGGTTTGTAAAAACTAGAGCATGTTATCAAAATTGAGTTTTGAGCACAGAGTTCGTTTTAAGTTTTATAACCTCGGGGCCAGGGGCCCGTTTTACTAAACTACTTACGCAAAATTTTTGCGTAAGTCAAAATTTTAAATTTTAATTTATATTTTTTATTACCACTTGCTACAAACAGCAAATAGCTAGATCAGAGGACGCGCTTTGAGCGCGTCCTCTGATCTGGCTATTTACTGTTTGCAAACGTTTATGATCGAAAAATAAGAGTTAACGATTTTGACTTACGCAAAGATTTTGCGTAAGTTGCGTAAGTTGTTTAGTAAAACGGGCCCCTGTTCACGTATGGCTGTTCAGGGGTGTTTTTACAATTCAATGCAAATGAAATTATCAGAGAACTCCTTAAGTAGCACTTCTCTAAGGAGATCTAAAGATTCCTTAAGGATATATAAAGCTACACTGTGTGCGTAGGACAAGTGTACTCTTCGCAGGTTCAGCTTTAAATGTGTGCGCGTCACTAGTTAGTCTCTCATCAAGCCCTGCAATGCCCTCGGCCGAAGTTTTTACCTTAGTTATGTGTTTCACTGGCCAATTTTAATGTTCAATTGCTTCACACTGACAGCATAGGTAAGAAATGAAACCAATTGGGCCAATAGCAAAAAGTTGTTATCCTTTTGAACAGAGAGAACCGATCTCAAATCATCTTTAGGGATTATGCGAGATCAAGCACCCTTCAAGTTTTACTTTGTCAAAATGGAGTTGCTCATGGGAAGCTATGTTCAACTCTGTTACTGGCAGGGTTTAGTGGAGTGCACCAATATGGTTCATCTCATTCAATACCAGCTCTATACCCTTTATAGGGTATTTAAAATCCTCTGAAGACGGAGCATAGCTGCCTATATGGCGAGGTAATTGAAAACAGCTATGCACGTAATCCTCCAGCTTGACAGGCAATTCTGTCTGTACAAAGCTGTCCTGTGAGTGTTAAGCACAGGTACGCCAACAACAACAACAGCAACACCAAGCCCTGCATAATGCGGCGTCTGATGTTTGCTAGGAGTTTAATTATGAAACAAAACGAAAATGAAATATTTAGATAAAAAGTGGAAGATCCCATTATACAAGCATGGAATAATCCAATTGGCGCAAATGGGTAAATACCGGTACATACTAATATAGGTTAAAAAAATCTCGTCTGATCTGGATCCAAATTCTTTGATCACATCTTAAGTTTCTATGCCCGAAAAAATGTAAACATTCTAATTGGGCAAATTTTTTTGCAGACGACAGTTTAAAAGCAGACGATATCACGGCAGGCTAATAGTTAACCCGTGTTCCCCCATGGAAACGACTTTTAGCATATTTAATTTATTCCTCCGCTGAAGAAAATAGTTCCAGTTTATACCCTCATGAACAATTACCATTACAAATATTTTATAAAGCCTAGCAGATTTTAGCTTAAAGCAGGCTGTAAGTAAAGCAGAATGTGCCTTAAGGCACATTCTGTTTTACTTTCAACCTGCTTTAAGTGGACACCTATCTTCAATACCAGAAACTAGCTGTGGGTTATAGAGTAAGCAGTAGTGGGAGAAATATTATATAGAGGATAACTGTTTTTTTCAGTGTAAGATCGAAATTTAATCCATTGAGTGAACATCAGACGTTATATTTTCACGAGTGGCGAAGCCACGAGTGAAAATATAACAGTCTGATGTTCACGAAATGGATTAAATTCGATCTTACACTGAAAAAACACAGTTATTCTATTTATTTATGCTTTTAAGCCACTTTTTAAACGAAATTGTTTAAAAATTGAAAGCGAACGTACATTATTTATCCCGTGTTGAGCCCCACGTTTTATGTCGAACACATGCGCGTGACAGTTGGCGGTATAATGACGTCACTCGTTGCTCCCGAGTTTGGATTCGTGCTCTTCCGGTGAGTAGTTCGCGACAAATCGGACTGCCGGAATTTAACGATAAGACACGATTGACTACGATTCTTGGGGAGCCCTACGGGGAAAATTCATAATAAAAAGCGATTGGTGATAATCCACTGCAGTGGATTACCAAGTGATCATCCACTGCTATTTCGTGGTAATCCACCGAAAAGCATAAATAAAAAGCAACATACAGCCGCAGAAGGCGTTGCTTTCGTCCCAGGCATCTTCACATTGAAGTTCCCCTACACACAGTTCGGCACAGCCTTTGTCCGACGAACCTTCCAGTTCACAGCTTACCTCGTCACTGTCACATTCAATGACTGAAAAATACAAAGCAAGTGTCTTTTAGAAACTTCAACGAGAAGCATTGCTATCATCACCAATATCACCATTTATAATCATCATCATCACCACCACCAACATCATCATCAACATTAACATCATCATTATTTTCATGATAACATCATTTACAATATCATGTGATCATCATCGTCATCAGCAACAATAACCACATCCTCAACAACATCATCACTGGACAGGGCGCCAGCCTTTAGATGACTAAACGCTTTCTATTATATGCCTTCGAATGATATATACACATTACCAGTTGACAGTCCGATACAGAGTGATGTATTTAGCTCGAGACGTTTTTGGCGGAAATAGCCGATCTGACGAGCGCCTTGGCGCGAGTCTGATCGGTTGTTTCCGCCAAAAACGCCGAGAGCTAAATGCAAACACTCTGTATCGAACTGTCAACTGGTAATGTGTTTATTATATGCCTTGAATACACTCCAGAAACAACTAAAAAGTTGTTTAAATAATTTTATATCCAGAACCATTAGTTATTTGAAGCAGAACAAAGAATTATTGTAGGCCACAAAGATTAACGCGGGACTTGTACCTGAACGTAAACGACGTCACGCTAAATCGAAAACGAGGTTGGAGTAAAATACAAGGTGGCTGATACAAGGTGGCTGATACACACTCTTGTATTTTACTCTGCAGATACACGCGAAAAAGCTCGATATCATACGAAGGCATATAATAAAGAGCGTTTCCGCGTGTATATGCCCAGTAAAATACAAGAGTCTGTATCAGCCACTTTGTATCAGCCACTTTGTATTTTACTCTGACGTCGCTTTCGATTTAACGTGACGTCATTTACGTACATGTACGAGTGCCGCGTTATTCTTTGTGGCATACAAAAAATCCTGTTCTGCTTCAAATAACTAATAAATTTTGGATATAAAATGATTTAAACACCCTTCCAGTTGTTTCTGGTTTGTATTCAAGACATATAATAAACACATCACCAGTTGGCAGTGCGCAACAGAGTGTTGCATTTAGCTCTCGACGTTTTTGGCGGAAACAACCAATCAGACTCGCGCCAAGGCGCTCGTCAGATCGGCTCTTTCCACCAAAAACGTCTCGAGCTAAATACATCACTCTGTATCGCACTGTCAACTGGTAATGTGTATATATTTTGTTATAACTGTGTTTCGGTTTGGTTTTTTTTTTCTCTCTAAACTTGTATTCTTTTATGAATGTCTAGTCACATGACATTTATGATAGACATGCAACTAAGAACATCTACTGTCCATAGTGTATTTCAAATACTGCAAAGGAGAGGATCTCTAGAAGCATAGCTTTCGATCCAATCCTTTTTCATTATATCAATGTATGCATTAGGTTCGTGTACAATATCTGAAATAAAATAAGTTTAAACCAACATCATCATAATAATAAATTATCAGCGTCAACATTATCAACAAATGAAAGTGAACTTAGTAAAACACTTATGCATCTTTACACCTACTATGAATAATAAAGGAGGCAATTATAAACAATGATAGTTTAAATATAGCTATATACTCATAACCATTTGTCTGTGAAACAATTGTAATAACTATTTCCGTGAATTTGTAATAAAGGGTGATGTTTCGTTCGTAAGTACTTGTACAAGTATCTAAAATCAAATTTAAATAAAAATTACAACAAAATTATAAAGATTGGATGAAAACTATTGGAGTTAGAGAGCAACCACTGGTTATTTCTGGTAATTCAAGGTGCATAATCTAGACATCTTATGCGACATATGTAGTTATCGAACTTGGCCAGGAGTGTACATATTACACAAATGGATCGCTATCTGATTCCCATGATCGCCAAGTTCGCCGTCGGTTTACTCCCTGCACAAAAATCCGTGGCGCTCCGACCGGAAAGCCATTAGATCGCTAATTGATCGCCTAAGTCGCCATCAGAGCGCTACCTGATCGCCAAGATCATAACTGGAGCGCCACCACGATCCAACAAAGCAATTTAGTAGATATTTTGCGCTCCGTGGCGATCTGATAATGATTCTGTGTATCTTAAAATACCCGATAGTATTTTCTATCAATAGATCCAAATTGCATGCTGTAACTCGACGTCTCATCCGGATCCAAACTTTTATACACAATGATGGTACCGAAAAGTGCGTAAATATAATGGCGTTCAACATTGGTTTTGATGTGCATTAGAACATGTATAGTAGCTATAAAATGGAGAAAAAAACTCCCAGAGATGTCTAAAGACTTTTGGCAGTACGAACGTAATGCAGAAAGCTCTTATAGGAACTATCTACATTACGATACTACTGCATTAAGCGGATACATGTCAAAAAGAAAGCAGCTATCATGTATATAGCTATTTGCCTAAACATCTGCTGCCGAATCTAAAACGAATGAGCGCGACAGAGCGCCACATGTCTTCGTAGGATATGTTGCAATTTAGATCAAGTCCATCGGTCGTCGATATCGCTATCGGATCTCTTTTGAGCACCATAGATTGCATTGGTCGCCATCGGAGCGCCAATAGAGCGCATTGGATCCCACCTTAGTCGCATTTGAGCGTCAACGAAGCACAATCCGAGCATACAAGGTCGCAACATTTTTTATGACTTGGGAGGCGACCAATGACCATTAAGTCGCTATCGGATCTTACGGATCGCCATCGGAGCGTCATCTGATCGCAATCGGATCATCAATAAATCTTAACACCGTCAACCCTATCGACGAGTTTACTCGTTATTTACTAACAGTATATGTATTAAAAGTACAATTATCGTATGTTGACAGTGCAGACCCCGATCAGAGGGCTCCTAAAAGAGTCATCTGAACAGGATATGCGCCGTTTATGGATATGATCATATAATATAATTGCTTTAACATATTTAATTACTCGCGACTAGTAGATCTATAGATATCTACTAACACTGTACCTATGAGCAGTATAATTCTCGTATGCTAACGGCGAAGACCCAAATCTGAGACCCAGCGTAGTTGTTTAACAAATTCAACCCTATCGACGAGTATATTCGTCACCTACTAACAATGCACGAACGAAAAGTACAATTATGCTAGCCGTGCAGATTCAATTCAGAGGGTTCCTAGAGGATGCAATCATGTATCGTACTTGCTTAAAACATTTAACTATATTGACCAGTAAAGATATCTACTAGCACGTACGGTACCTATGGAAGGTACACTTGTCGTATGCTAACAGTGCAGAGTCAAATCTGAGGGCTACTAAAGGAATCCTCCGATCAGGATCTGCACCGTTTGTGAATAGGATTATATAAACCGTAATTGCTTAACACACTCAACCCTATCGACGAGTATACTCATCATTTACTAATGCTTATGTATATGCTATTTGCAACCAGTTCGTGGCGTCTGATCAGGATTCTGTTCGACACTTCTTACAAAAAAAGTCATTATAACTTTAGTCAAATTTAGCAAAAAGTTAACTCTGCGAAATAGATTTGCATTTGAATTATCTCATTTGTTGCCTTACCGGGATTACCCCGAGTACAAAGGTTATTTGCCAACAGTTTGGGTACTCAGACGCCGCGCATGCAGGCTTCTGATCACAATACAAACTGCTTGATGCTCATAGTTTCAGTCAAGATACTTAAAGTTGAACGTTGAGAAGTAAATGCAGACGACTTTAAAATTAAAAAAAGTTTGCTATGCAACGATTCTTTCTACTACACTGGATACTGATTGGAAACAGATCTATACGTTAAGTTTATCCTCTTAACTACCAATATGTCGTCTGCTTTAATCCAGTGTCTACGTAAACTAAAAAAAGTTTATTTTATGTGTTTTTGATATCAGTTAAAGTTTGGATCTTGATCAGAAGCTGTGTTACGCGTTTGATGAGAATCAAAACTGTTGGCCAATACCCAATGTACCTTAGGTAAGGCAGTGAAGTGGTTAATGTAACTAACTGTTACAACAACAGGCCAAAGAGCAAAACAATAACAACTTTAATGCAATCAAACAATTAGCCATGTGTCAATCACAGGCAGCACAGTTCGGCGGCACACTTCACACATTCGCACAGAATTGATGTCTGCTTTTATTCTCGATGATCCGTTTCACGTGCTATAGTACTTTCTCTTATCTAATTTCTATCTAATCAACGTCCGATTAAAGTAACATTTAAATCTACATCAATTTTAAAAACTTCAATACCTTAGGTGCATATTTTATATTGGGGCGAAACTACCAGGGTTGGAAACGACCAGGGTGGAACTGGTTTGGGCGCGAAACGTCTAAGTTGCGAAATTGTTTGGAGGCGAAACGACCCGGAATCATGCGAGCTGAGTACAGTGAAACCTCTTTACTACGACTACTAAAAAGGCAGTCGATTAATTGTAAACAACTCAGGTGACAGCTTAAAGCAAGGTAACAGTATAACAAAAGCCCTAAAGGTGTTTCTGTTTGTTTAAAGGCCAACTTGCTGTAAGCCGTCACCTTTTTAAAAACCTAATAAATAACACAATTTTGTGGTCCTAATATAGAGGGGGTTCACTGTATAATAAGCGTGAAAACAGAATACTTTATGCCATCTGTTAACCTGAGTCTCACAGTGAATATTTCCACGGGATACTATCAATACAGCCGTAATCGCTGTCATAATATGAAGTGTTTTGTATATTTAAGGTTTATTGCGAAAATGTTAGCAAAACACTTCAATAATTATATGTTAAAACGGATTTTCCACTGCACTATTTAGACCATTTTACACACCAGCGATCGCACGGTGTCCTGAAGTGTAGAAATTACCAGGGGCGGATTAACAACCCCATTTATCTAGTCATTATTGAATTCATCGGTATCAAGTGTATGTTTCAGTTAAATATTGCTACAAATAATTTCTTACATCGAAGCTTATCATCTTCTTAATAAAAACCCAAACGTTTGATCAGATTTTAAGTTCTGGATCTTAGACAAACTATCGCAGCCCTTAACGATGTGTATGTGGATACACCTATGGCGCATTTATCTCAGAATGTTAAGGTTGCTTCGCCGGCTTCGAGCACTGATTTGGAAGTACGGTTACTTAAGACTGGCAACAAGTGTCGCCAGTCTAAAAACAACAGCATCATTATCATTATGGTTCTCGTGGTCATCTTCATCATCGTCATAATTTATCAACATCAGGTCAATTTTGGACCCGTTTCAAAAACAAAATAACACCAAATGACACATACACTCGCCTATTACAAGCAGTGTAGTTGTGAATAGTATACAATGTAACTGTCCTATGCAGATGATGTTAATCTAAATCCGAGGACTCCTAAAGGACCTCTGGTAAGGGTTAACACTGTTTGTCGGTCTGCAATTTATATTTTCATAAATAAACCCACATCGACAACAGAACAACCATAAATTACCTGCGGTTGGATTTAATTGGAAACTGTTATTGTCCATAAAAACTTTACGGGTGAATGCGATAAAAGATCTGATGATACATGTAACCATATTGTCGCAAGACACAGTGAAGATTATTTTACAGCAATTGTATGTGACTAATGACAATGTCCTGTCAGTGAAGCAGGTTTATGTAATATTTCGGCGCCAAATTAATCGTTAGAATTTTACCCTTTCACCGCTATAGTGTCGTCCGCTACAATATTATTTCTGCAAGAATTTTTCAATCTTAGATTTAAGGTTGTTAGACTTAAGAAACTTCGATACGCATGTCAAACAGATTTGATCCTGATCAGACACCGCGTAACGCGGAATCTGATCAGGATCAAAACTGTTTGCAATGTCGACTGCAGTGTGCAACGTCGGAGCTCGGAGGAGTAACGTGCGGAAAAAAAGTTAAAATGTTCTTACGGCACTGGGACTCATCGTATCCATCAGGACACTCCACGTCTCCATCACAAAACCCGCCACATTCACGATTAGTGTTACACACGACTTCACCGTCATTACAGACATATCCTGGAAAATAATAAACATAATGTGCACTACAAACACCGTCATGTTCACGATTAGTGTTACACACGACTTCACCGTCGTCACAGACATATCCTGGAAAATAATAAACATGATGTGTACTTCAAACACCGCCATATTCACCGCGAGTGTTACACACGACTTCACCGTCGTCACAGACATATCCTGGAAAATAATAAACATGATGTGTACTTCAAACACCGCCATATTCACCATTAGTGTTACACACGACTTCACCGTCGTCACAGACATATCCTGGAAAATAATAAACATCATGTGTACTTCAAACACCGCCATATTCACCGCGAGTGTTACACACGACTTCACCGTCGTCACAGACATATCCTGGAAAATAATAAACATGATGTGCACTACAAACACCGTCATATTCACCATTAGTGTTACATACGACTTCACCGTCGTCACAGACATATCCTGGAAAATAATAAACATGATGTGTACTTCAAACACCGCCATATTCACCGCGAGTGTTACACACGACTTCACCGTCGTCACAGACATATCCTGGAAAATAATAAACATAAGGTGCACTACAAACACCGTCATATTCACGATTAGTGTTACACACGACTTCACCGTCGTCACAGACATATCCTGGAAAATAATAAACATAAGGTGCACTACAAACACCGTCATATTCACGATTAGTGTTACACACGACTTCACCGTCGTCACAGACATATCCTGGAAAATAATAAACATGATGTGTACTTCAAACACCGCCATATTCACCGCGAGTGTTACACACGACTTCACCGTCGTCACAGACATATCCTGGAAAATAATAAACATGATGTGCACTACAAACACCGTCATATTCACCATTAGTGTTACACACGACTTCACCGTCGTCACAGACATATCCTGGAAAATAATAAACATAAGGTGTACTACAAACACCGCCACATTGACCGCGAGTGTTACACACGACTTCACCGTCATTACAGACATATCCTGGAAAATAATAAACATGATGTGTACTACAAACACCGCCACATTGACCGCGAGTGTTACACACGACTTCACCATCGTCACAGACATATCCTGGAAAATAATAAACATAAGGTGTACAAACAAACACCGCCACATTGACCGCGAGTGTTACACACAACTCCACCGTCATTACAGAGGCTTGTTCAGCAGTGTGAGTACTCATGGGTACTCTGTGTACGCAGCTCCTGAACGAGTGTATTAATTGGCGTCCTAATAAATACTCATTCGCCTGCCTCTGACCGTGCGCAAAGTTTAATCCAATATGGCGTCCAGTGTAATATAATTAGTTCCGCTTAAATACACAGAAAATTATGAAAACCGACAGAAATATATCAGTTTTGTTATACAGGCACACCACTTTTGTGTTGATTGTTTTACATGTATCACATTTAATATCTAAATAGCTAATAGATATTGCAGTTAGCTCTTACAAATTGAGTTATGATCCCGAGTCTTTACTGTTTGCCTTAACTCTGTGGGAAATAAAACATTTAAACTAATGGTGTCAATCTGAATCGCCATCTGTTTATCAGAGAGTTATATTGGACTGACATTAATTTATAACTGTAAGTCCACAGTAGACTGAAAAGGGTTGAAATCAAAGATAAATGGTTTGCCCTATTGTTGTTTGACCATAGCGAATTGTGTAGAGGGAACATGGTACCTGAATGTCTTAAGAATGTGTTTAAATTACTGGCACCAATGGCACTGACCAGACTGTAAATTCTAGAGGAAAGAGCTAGTGATTAGATAAATAATCAGATAACAGCACACTATTATGTGGTAAGTGATGTTAGGAGAATCTATTTATGACTTGTAACAATTAAAAGTTAAAGATGTTACACTTTTGTTGCCATAGCAATCAAAGCTTTGCTGCCATCATAGGCGATAGCCATTGTGAGTACTCAAAATGACACACAAGCGTTCAACAAGCAGACATTTAAGCGCATGGGTACTCATTAGTTGCCAATCTCTGCTGAACACGCCTCTGATAACTCCTGGAAAGATAATGAATATGACGTGTTCAACATTCAATCGTGAGTGTTTCAGACTACTTCACCGTCGTTAGACACATCCTGGAAAGATAACGAATATAAAGGGCGCTACAATTCAGCATGAGTGTTACTTTCTACTTCCCCGTAATTACAGATAAATCCTGGAAGATAATGAATATGAAGGGCGCTTCACTTTCAACTTTACCGTTATTACAGATAAATCCTGGAATATAATGAAAATGAAGTACGCTACAATTCAGCGTCAGTGTTACTTTAAACTTCACCGTTATTACAGATAAATCCTGGAAGATAATGAATATGAATTCAGCTACACTTCACAATTAGTGTTACATTCTACTTCACCGTTATTACTGATAAATCCTGGAAGATATTGAATATGAAGTGTTATTTCACCGTGAATTTACAGACTGCTTCACCATAATTTAATATGAAGCATGACGTCAAATGACGTCATTTGCGATGACGATACTACAAAACAACGATAGGTTTTGGGGGTAAATTTATAAGGCGAAGGGACTACAACCTATGTCTTAAAAGTGTTAAATAATGGTCAGTCATGTCAGATTATCTATTTAATTTCTTTCTAACATTCAGTTGTGATATATAATTAAACGCAATATATCGTATATTTTTTGTGTTCATGGAGATATGAAAACAAAAACCTAGCCACAATTTAAATAGAATGAAACCGCTTCAGGGTTTCATACAGTGTGTACCAGGGTTTTTGTTTCATCGTTAGATGGACGTAGGGGTTGGGCTTTACTGCACCGCGTTCATATAGTCCCAATGAATGATGAGAAGCGGAGATTTCAGGAAGATTATTTTGGATAATCTCATTCTCTGCAAGGACACTCGCTAAGAAACAAACTATTGTCCGAATTGTCTATCAAAACTAAATGAGTTAACCCTTTCACTCACAGTGACGTCACAAAGGCGCATTTGTAAACAGTTTTGATCCTGATCAGGATCAAAACAGTTCGCCACTTGAAACAACGTCAGTCATATTGCCTTAAATCAAACTTTGAAACGACATAATCATTGCAGACAGCAATATTGAAACAGAAGACAATATGGCGGTGAAGGGGTACAGTGGAGAATCTGTTATTCTTTCCCGTTTAAACGCAAACGTACGCAAACGCAAAGCACTAAAACGTAGAAAATAACAACTTTTGGACAATTCTGATAATTCTTGTTTATCTGGGTTGCAAACAGTTTGGAGCCTGATCAGACGCCGGGTTACCCGGCGTCTGATCTGGCTCCAAACTGTTTGCACTGCAAATAATAGTTTTAGCGTAAACGCGTTTATTGGGAAAGAATAACAGATTCTCCACTGTACAAAACCTCACGATACATTTGATTATGAAATGGTTAACGAAGGACGATAACGTATTCTGTACTCGCTCCGAGGTTATAAAGCGTTTTTGTTGAGTCTGAGTGTGTTCCCAAGCATTTGGTTGATCAGATTTGAGCCTAGGCTCAAATTTTACCAATCAAATGCTTGGGAACGAGTTTAGACTCAAGTCAAAAGCTTTATAACCTTGGAGCCTGAACTCACTGCAGTCTCGTTCGTCCTCCACACAGTCTCCCCGTGGCTTTTCATCACATTCTATTTTATGGTCACAGACAGTGGCACATGTTCCACTAGGACACTCCATCTCACCGGGGCATTCTGAGGGCACTGGAGGGGCTGTCGAAGTGCATACAATGGAAAATCTGTTATTCTTTCCCGTTTAAACGCAAACGAAACGCAAACGTAAAGTACTAAAACGTGGAAAAGTACAACTTTTGGACAATTCTGATAATTCATGTTTATATTGGTGGCAAACAGTTTGGAGCCTGATCAGACGCCGAATTACCCGGCGTCTGATCTGGCTCCAAACTGTTTGTATGGAAAATAATAGCTTAAGCGTAAAACGCGTTTATTGGGAAAGAATAACGCTTTCTCCACTGTAGCATTTCAAACAAACATAACATTTACAATTAAAACTGTTATATGGCCAATCAATAAAATTATTGAAAAATGTCTCCACATTTATTTGAATAATCAGAAAACCAACATAAACAAGAAATGTCACTGTCAGATGACAATGACCCCGAATCGATTCTTTGAACTTTGAAATCAGGACTAGATGTGGATAAGGTAAAAAAAAAGTTTATGTCACCTGAAAGGTCCTGTCACAAGGGGAATTGTGTCCCAGTATGAAGTACAGTGCTCCCTCTGTCTACTACGACATCAAATGGGAGACACCTTGTGTTTGTTGTTAGGAGGGAGTCGTAATAGGGAAGGGAATCTTAGACTTGACCAGGGCTCCAGATAAGAGGGAGTAAACTGCACAAATTCATCATTTTCTCACTTATTTTATCATCAAATCCTATGATGTTACTACTCATTAGAATCGTCTCTTCGAGACGATTCTAATGAGTAGTGACATCATAGGGTTTAAAGCAGAAATAAAGATTTTAGTTTTTGAAATACCCCCCTTATCTGGGGCCCTGCTTGACTTACATTTGCAAACGCTATTACAGCAGTAAAAGCGTTAGACACTATTGTCCCTTCTAGGGAACTGCGGCAGTAGTCGTTGTAAAGAAGTGGTCGTTGTTAAGAGGGCCGTTGTAGAGAGGGGGCGCTGTAAATCGATTTACTAATAAGGTAGTTAAGGCCACAATCTTAGAGTTTGTTTTATAAAATTAGATGCTCAAGTCATTTGTAAAAATTAAGACCATCAAAGTCAATGTCATTAAGGGGTCAAGGTAAAAAGGTGTTGTCCTAAAGGGTGTTGTGTTCAACTAAGAAGTAAATCCCTAGACTAGTTTTTGAATTTATGAGCAATGTTAATATTTTTGAAAATTAGACCCGATGCCAAGGCCATAGAGGCGTCAAGGTCAAACATTGTATATGTTAGCTGATAGATGTTATCCCAAATGATGTTGTGTCCAAGTATGGAGTAAATCAATTGACTAATAAGGAAGTTATGAGCAATGTTAAAGTCTTCGGACGCAAAACTCTGGCGGACAGACAGACAGACGAATGAATGGACAGTTCAAAACCTATCTGTCTCCATTCGGGGGCATAAACATTAATAAGAACTACAATGTTTTACCTCTGTATATGGACAAGAAATGTATGCAGTGGAGAAAACGTTATTCTTTCCCAATAAGGCGTTTACGCTAAAACTATTATTTTCATTGCAAACAGTTTATAGCCAGATCAGACGCCGGGTTACCCGGCGTCTGATCAGGCTCAAAACTGTTTGCCACTCAGATTAAAACTAGTAGTCAGAATTATCAAAAGGTTGTCATTTTCTCCATTTTATTGCTATGCGTTTGCGTTTCGTTTGCGTTTAAACGAGAAAGAATAACGTTTTCTCCACTGTACAACGTATGTTTCTATTCCTCCTGTGGCCGTATATTACAGTGGAGAATACTTTATTCTTTCTCGTATAAACGCATAGAAAATTCTAAGTACTAGTTTTAATCTGATTGACACACAGTGTGGAGCTTGATGAGACTCCGGGTTACCGAAATTGTTCGAAAAAGAAACAGTCGCTTTAGCGTAAACGGGTTTACTGGAGAAAAAAAACAAATGTCTTATGTGTTGTTGTTGCTGCTTATAAGGTTTATAGTCCCACATAAACCTTTTCATGTGCGGCATCCCATTGTCGCCATGGTCGATACAATAGTCAGCATGTCTATTGCTGTCTGGACTTTGATAACGTCGTATCCACAGTACATATATGTTATATATCTCGTATCTCATACTTGTTAAAGATCGATTTTATTGACCTGACAGGGCGGAGTTTCGATACGGACCTTTGCATTTCAACTTTGGGGTCGACAGCGCGCTCTTTTATTATCGGAATTTACCGTTGTCGTCTGCCGTTTTTCTCAACATTACATATTAATGGATATTTTGACAGATGGAAAATAATGAAGAATGACAAACAGCTTGAATCGGAATCAGACGCCGCGTGACGCGGCGTCTGATCTGGATTCAAGCTGTTTGCAATGTTAACCAAGTCTTAATTTCTCTTCCTATAACAATTCCCTACGAACAACACACGCATTTTTATCTTCCATTTGGTGTTGTTGTAGAGAGGGAGCAATGAATATACCAATTGCAGGTGGATATTGGTGCACGCATATTTTGTTTCTTCAAGTTGAAAGTATCGTACAATAACGATATAATACGGAACTATACCTATCAAATCTAAAATCAAAAGTAAATAAGTTTATCTTTGCCAAAGGTTAGCTCCGCCCTGCCAGTTGAATAAAATCGGCATATACAATCCGAATTTGTTTTAAATCTATTCTATAATCCTACACGTGAAAAACTTTACCAACTCATTAGTTTTGCAGTACGTGCTATTGTAAAAGTTGGTTACCACAGGATAGTTCGTCCGTCTCATTCACGCATTGTACACTTCCATCGCAGACAGTTCCACATCCTCCACCTACACAACACACCTCATTCTTGCCACACGGTTCTAACATAAACATAGAAACCACGTGTTATAACTTAACTCAACATTATTCACAAATTAGAAACAAATAACTTAATAGGGCAAGTACCCTTTCTATAACGAAATGCATGAGAAAATTCGCATATATCGGACATGGATAAACAATGTAGACTCTGATCAGACATCGCATAATGCGGCGCCTGATCAGAGTATACACTGTTTCCTAATAGGAATGTCTGTAAGAATCAATACGAAAATAGTAAATTTTACTAGACAACCCTAAGATAACAAATTAACTTATCCACTATATGAGCACGGAATATTCCATTGGGTGTAAACATGTTAATCATTCTTGTTGAATTTAACGTAATACTCGTACTATGAAGTGTAGAAAATGACAGATGTTTATTTGCTTTAGTCTGAGTGTTCAACAGTTTTGATCCCGATTAGACGTGGAGATACCCTGTGTCTGATCAGGCTTGAAACAGTTACATGTAGTAATAAAATGCAATCAATTTTGTTCAAGCTGGTTTAAGGGGACAGTGTAGGCCAATTCATCGGTACTCAACATAGAGCAATCGCGTATTCTCGTCAACTAACTTTTGAACCGAACCAATGATGGGTACGAACGTCATTTGTCGAAAATGGATGTAGAGTATCGTTATTAACCAATAGTGTTCCGATCTCACAAATGCTTGTTTGTACTTACGTTCAGGGCAATCAGTCTCATCATCGCCTGATGGGCAATCGACGTAACCATCACATCGTCTGTCAAGATGGATACATTTGAACTCGGCCTTACTTCCTTCACTAACGTTGTAGTGACATCCATAATTGAATTCGTTTGTACACGTGTCTAATATAAAAGCAAATACATGTACATACAGTGGAGAATACGTTATTCTTTCCCGTTTAAACGCAAACGAAACGCAAACGAAACGCAAACGCAAAGCACTAAAACGTAGAAAAGTACAAGTTTTGGACAATTCTGATAATTCATGTTTATCTTGGTAGCAAACAGTTTGGAGCCTGATCAGACGCCGGGTTACCCGGTGTCTGATCTGGCTCCATACTGTTTGCACTGCAAATTATAGTTTTAGCGTAAAACGCCCTTATTGGGAAAGAATAACGATTTCTCCACTGTACATATTGTATACATCCAATATTTCTTTTCTCACATACTCTATTATAAATCTAGGATCGTCTCTAAATTTGTCTTCTACTGCAGAGTTCCCGAAGCCACTTGAAAGAGACTTTGAGTGGCTAATAATCAAAGCAAATTATCAGATTCCGCGGCAAATTTCGAAATAAACATTTAGGCGGAAGCAAAGTTTGAAGCTGAGGAGTCAGAAACAAAATATCCGAAGCAACACGTGCCTTTAGTAGAGTCATGCGAAATCTAGTGACAATTGTGTTTGAAAATAATGAGTTGTTTCAAAGCGTAACGTATGGACGGACCATTGAAGTTGCAAATATGTGAGATTCGATACATATTAACTTTATGTTGCATTTATTGCACTCTAATCGCTATTATTTTGTTTTGGTAATCATGTTGATGTCCTGTAAGATTAACACATTACCCCATAAATACATTTTGTACGCCTTTAATTTATTCCTCCACTGAAGAATATAGTTCAAATTTATACAAGCATAGATACGTAGCAAAAGAAATATTTTCCATATTCTAGCAGAGGGCAGCTTAAAGCAGACTGAAAGTAAAGCAGAATGCGCCTTAAGGCGCATTCTGCTTTTCTTTCAACCTGCTTTAAGTGGTCACCTAATCTTCGCAATTGAAACAGGTTATTGGGTAATGGGGTTAAACAACGCGTGGTCCTGTCTGCTGCCAAGCGGTTATAAATTGTATGTCAGAAATAATTGAAATTTGTCAAATTAATTGATAGTATAAATTTGAAAGGCTAAACTCATTTAATTGCGGGATATATCGAATAAAAATATGGCACTGCATGTGTTACGACAGGTTTATTCTGCTCGAAGAGAAACTATTGACTACTCAGCAAGCTGTTTAGAGACACTTATATCATGTTCACATGGTTCCCACAGTACAATAACATATACAGTGAAATCCCTCTAAACCGGACATGTGTGGGGACAACAAAAACATCCGGTTTAGAGGGGTTTCCGGTTTAGAGGGGTTTTAACCCATAGCTTGTTTCTAGTATAGAAGGTAGTTGACAACTTAAAGCATTGAAAGTAAAGCAGAATGCGCCTTCAGGCGCATTTTGCTTTACTTTCAACCTGCTTTAAGCTATCATCTGCTAGAAAATAGAAAATATTTCTGAGGATATATGTTCATGAATGTATTTTCTTCAGTGAAGGAATAAATCAAAGGCGTAAAAATGGGTGGGAAAGGGGACCAACGTTTTTGTCCGGTTTAGAGAGAATTCCGGTATTTAGAGGTTCCGGTTTAGAGGGGTTTTACTTTACTTACATAAAGCCTTGCGAAACTTCCATATTTCCTGTAGTAGTGCCTTATTTGGTATTTCCTTTTTTCGATGTGATTCGGTTTTTACACACAGGCAGATAACAACAAGGGTTATAACCTGAATATACAAAGTTTGATTATTAGAGTTGCACATCATAAAATGGAGAATACGTTTATCTTTCCTAATAAACGCGTTTACGTTTAAACTATTTTTTCCATTGTAAATAGTTTGGAGTCAGATCAGACACCGAGTAACCCAGAATCTGATCAGGCTCCAAACTGTTTGTCACTCAGATTAAAATAAATAGTCAGAATTGTTGCCATTTTCTACAATTTTATTGCAATGTGACATTCGTATATACATGAAGCAGTAGTCAAACTACAACAATGAGGTGGTGCCAGTTCAGTGTACTGAAACAGGAAACATATCACTATTTGGATAGCTATTGTCGCAAACTTACCAGATATGAACTGGAACATTGACTGTATAAGTGGGATCTGGGGCTCATTTCATAAAATTTCGTACGAAAACAAAATGGTCGTAAGTCAAAGAAAACATTTAATTTCAGATTTCTCTAAATAATCCTGTCTTGTACATCTCTGTGGAAACGTTATTTCAAGACGGTTCCAAAGAGATATCACAAGACAGGATTAGATGGATAAATAGATAATAATTGAGACTTTTATTATCTGACTTACGACAAAATTTGTCGTATGTAGTTTTATGAAACGGTCCCCAGGTACACAAATGAAGTCAATGAACCATTCAATATAGATAAAAACAACACAGCATTGAACAAATTATCACATTAATGACAAGGGGAACTATCATATTGGAAACTTTCTCTACCAACAAACCAAGACTTATTAATCGAGATGTACACCTACACCTGCCATGAGTGACCATGACACCTTTGCATACATTGAATCCTGCGCAAAATCAAAGCATGAAAGACCGTCTAATAGAAAGACTTGCTACTGGAAAAGGGCGGACATCGATGAAACACATGCAGGGAAGCGGAACGTTTATGAAAATTTCGTCACTGCAGCATGAAACACAGACCTCCAAGAAGCATACGACAGCTACATTGCCAACATTTTATAGGAGGATCGCAACAACAATTCCAAGAAGTTCTAGAGCGACATATTAGATCCAATTATCCGAAAACATTGGAGTTTCACCACTGCACCAATAAGAACCCGTCACAGTAACCCAGTCTATAAGGCTAATGACTTGTTTGTGCCTGTGTTCACACATGAGGACATACATAACTTGCCTGTCACAGTCTTTATCCTGATCAACCCTGAAATGTCATCCACCCTGATGGTGTCAAGAAGTAACTACAGAAGTTCAATCGGCACAAAGCAATAGAACCTGACCACACCCAAGGTCAACTAATCAAGTAGTTCACACAGGAAGTCCCATCAAAACTTACCCTCATATTCACCGCAACACTGCATCAAGGTAGGATTCCTGATGAATGGAGCCAAGTTATTGTGACATCCCTGTTCAAGAAAGATTACAGAGCAAAGACACCAATTATAATTCTGCTTCCTTATCCTCGATCACATGCAAGATAATGGAATATATACTACATAGCACTATTAACTCATCTGGAGGGCTCATAAATCTTATCCCGTTACCAAAATGAATTCCATTCGTGTGAGAGTAAGCTTGTCATCACAATGCAGCCATGTATTACAAGACAGTTGCAACACAGGAGACTAAGTTCTTCTAGATTTTTCAAAGGAATGTGACAATGGTCCAACAAAAGACGGTATTAACTCAAGAATCTCCATTACGAAATTCGGGGTATATTCTCCGGTGGATAACCAACTTCTTGCAGCATCGAACCACAAAAGTAGTATGCAAATGTGTCAAGTCCGGAAGATCGCATGTTATATCCGGTGTGACACATGGAAAGTCCTTGGACCGCTCCTTTTTCCTTGTAACGACTACAATACTATTTGCAGATGACTATCTATTATACAGGAATGCCAGATCGCTAGTGGACTCTAGAATCCTACCAGATGACCTTGATGGCCTGCAAAATGAGGGGATAACTGGCTATTGAGTTTCAACGCAGACAAATGTGAAGTCCTTGGAGTCACCAACAAGAGGAAGCGGAGCGATTTTACAATTAGTCCGCCACCAAAAATGTCATTTTTTATGGCCAGGTTAATGTCAAAAGAAATGCCTGAAATGGCCAGATTAATGTTACAATAAATGGCCAGGTTAATGTCACAAGAGATGGCTTGTTAATTTCTACGAAAATACCAAAAAAGGCCTGCGGACATATTCTAAAGTTTACCCTAGCCCTAACCCTAGATTTTGGTGGCGGACTAATTGTAAACCCTAGCCGAGGAAGCCATTCGTCTGTACCATTCACGGAATACTACTGGCCACAGTGAAAACAGCAAAGTACAGTGGAGAAAACGTTATTCTTTCCCAATAAACGCGTTTACGCTAAACCTATTATTTGCAGTGAAAACAGTTTGGAGCCAGATCAGACGCCGGGTAACCCGGCGTCTGATCAGGCTCCAAACTGTTTGCCACCAAGATAAACATGAATTATCAGAATTGTCCAAAAGTTGTACTTTTCTACGTTTTAGTGTTTTGCGTTTGCGTACGTTTGCGTTTAAACGGGAAAGAATAACGTTTTCTCCACTGTTCTTAGTACTTAACATCAGTACCAACTTGAGCTGACCCCCTCATATAGACAACGTAGCGAAGAGCAAACATCAACACATATCTCTGTCGCAACATCTGCACATGAAAGATGACCGAACAGTGTATAGGACCACGGTGAGACCAGTTATGGAGTATGCCTTTGTTGTGTGGTTGCAAATCGGTATGCAAACGGTATTTAAGTATTTATTTCCATTGTAAATAGTGTGAAGTTAAGCGTTTGCGTTTCGTTTCGTTTGCGTTTTTACAAGAAAGAATAACGTCTTCTCCACCGCAGGGCTCAAGATAAGGGGAGTATTTCAAAAACTAAAATATTTATTTCTTATTTAACCCATATGGTGTCACTATTCACGAAAAGACGATTCTAATGAGTAGTAACACCATTGGATTTGGTGCTGTATGAGTGAGAAAATGTTGGATTTGTTCAGATTACTCCCCCTTATCTGGAGCCATGTCACTGTAGCTAACCCAATCACTGCAACAAGAGACTACAGTCGACGTTTCGAAAAGTTTTAACCCTTTCACTGCCAAATTTTTCGTGAGATGTTTATCCCTTTACCGTTTCATTGTCGTCTGCTTCAATTTTGTTGTCAGCAATGTCGTTTCAAAGTTAAAATGTCAAGCAGTATAACTGAAGATTTTTCAATACGAGTGTCAAAGTGTCACTGCGAGCGAAAGGGTTCAAACCTGATAAGAAGCATCGTAACTTTGAGTCTGATCAGGGTCTCAAATCTTTGACACTCGTATCTATATAAATACATCTTAAGTCAGACTTCCTTAAATCTGACTTTGATCTTATAAATGCGGAAAACAATATTAAATCAGATGATATTATTGCGCGTAAATGTGTTCAAAGACGGTTATATTGGAGAATCTGTTATTCTTTCCCAATAAACGCGTTTACGCTAAAACTATTATTTGCAGTGCAAACAGTTTGGAGCCAGATCAGACGCCGGGTAACCCGGCGTCTGATCAGGCTCCAAACCTTTTGCCACAAAGATAAACATGAATTATCAGAATTGTCCAAAAGTTGTACTTTTCTACGTTTTAGTGCTTTGCGTTTGCGTACGTTTGCGTTTAAACGGAAAAGAATAACAGATTCTCCACTGTATATTTGGCTAGAAAGGGTTAAAGTGTACTTAACGGGTACTTGTCGCAGCATCCTGAGAGACAAACATCCACTGTTATCCAGTTATAATTGCCACCGTACTCACTTAAACAAAAAATGTAATAAGGTTAACCCAATCAATGACAAATGTCAATGTCAGATTGAAACCTTTCGCCAATAAAATACCGTTTGCTAAAATGTGTAGTCTGCAATTGTGTACAGAATTCAATTGTTAAATAAATATAGCACGTAATATCTATAAATCACTTCTTTTAGGTTTGGATCAGTATATAGAATGGATCTAGCGTAGACACATAGTAGCACGGTGTCTCATCTGGATCTTAACTTCTTACACCGGCTTGTACAAATTCAAAACAGCATGCCAAAGGTTATGATTTAAATTTAAATTTCCGACCAACAGAATTTCACTACATATTTTGTTGATAAAATATACATGATGATATGACGTGGGGAATTCAATAAATTCAAACATGTTTTTTCGAAAAAACAGTTAGTAACTCGGCGTCTAATATGGATCGTATCTGTATGCCACTCTGGGTATAGTTTCTAAAAGAAAACACTTACAAATCAGCTAAGTGAATTGCAGTGGAGAAAACGTTATTCTTTCCCGTTTAAACGCAAACGAAACGCAAACGCATTTAGCACTAAAACGTAGAAAAGTACAACTTTTGGACATTTCTGATAATTCATGTTTATCTTGGTGGCAAACCGTTTGGAACCTGATCAGACGCCGGGTTACCCGGCGTCTGATCTGGCTCCAAACTGTTTGCACTGTAAATAATAGTTTTAGCGTAAACGCGTTTATTGGGAAAGATTAACGTTTTCTCTGCTGTATTACAGAGGACATATCTTGCAGGCGACACTTCCAGCAGAGAAGACGGTATTTTTTGTACATTTCCGCCTTAATGGGATAGGGATTTGCCCCAAAGGGATTCACTCTATCCTCCATTGCAGTGACGTCAATTTGCTCTGTTTAACCACTCGGGGGAATAATTCCTTTCCTACATCAACACCTATGGTGGATTCTTATATTATTTCCGGTTTTTAAAACGCAACCGAAACGCAAACATATTGACATAAAATGCTGACAATGACAACTTCTGACAATTCTGACCATCAATTTTAATTTGCATGGCAAATAGTTTCGAGCCTGATCAGACGCTGGATTACCTGAATCACTTCTTCGTCAAAAAATATATTAAATAGCTTTATATATATTGGCATCATGAAATTAATAGAATGCTTTAATTGCACGTGACATTTATAATACGTACAGTGGAGAAAACGTTATTCTTTCCCGTTTAAACGCAAACGTACTCAAACGCAAAGCACTAAAACGTAGAAAAGTACAACTTTTGGACAATTCTGATAATTCATGTTTATCTTCATGTTTATCTTGGTGGCAAACAGTTTGGAGCCTGATCAGACGCTGGATCTGACTCCAAACTGTTTGCACTGCAAATAATAGTTTTAACGTAAACGCGTTTATTGGGAAAGAATAACGTTTTCTCCACTGTAGTATCTATTGCTGGTTTTCAAACTGTTGATGGCTTTTCCGATTTCGTGTTCGGTGACAGGCAGGCGCGTAGAAAGGAATAAATATTTACATTTGCCCCATTTAATTCCATTAAAAAGATAAAGTTTAATTCGTATAGACGCAATTTATCTAGGGACGGGACTTGTTGATATCCTTCGCAGAGGAGGTGGGGCTTATGGATCATATCTCCTCGAATCACAGCTTCAGTTATGCGGTTTGGGCTGTTTCATTTTTCGTGTTAACAACCTATGGATTAAACATACATCCTTATATGGATTAAACACACATGCATACAAATAAAATGTTTATTAAATACATGCATTAGAATTTACAGCAAACAAAATGTAAATATACGAAATGAACTGTTTTTTCGGCGTATAAATAAACGACAGAAAATGGTCGGCAAAATTGCCATAAATTGCGCGATTCGTGGAATTTACTGACCATAATCTGTTGATTATTTCGCTTAACCCTTTGAACCCTAGTCCCGCATATAGGCGTCTTTTCAAACAGTGTACATGTGAATAGTACACTTGTCCTATGCAAACAGTGAAGGCCCAGATCAGAGGGCTCCGAAAGGAGCCCTCTGATCAGGGTCTTCACTGTTTGTCACAATAACAACCCTTTAAAGTCAGAAATGGACTAGACTTAGATGGAAACTGGAATTGTCCATTTAAAGTTTCAGGGAGGAAAGAGTTAAACGCCGAAAACAATCAGTTCATTTCCTAAAAAGAGTGAATTCACCAGACATGGGTCTCTGGACCACCTATAATCCCAGTCTGTCCTCGCGTGTGTGTGTGTGGGGGGGTCTAAGAAGCTGATTAAAACTTTCAGGAATTATGGTTATTGAAGGTACCTTAACCCTTATCATGTCTAATCGCTGTCTGCTTCAAATATAATTACCGTCTGCGATAAAAGTCAAAGTAAGAGGTGTATTTATTAACTGAAGAAACGATGAATATTAATGACAAACACTTTGGCTTTAGGTCAGATACCGGGTTACGCCGTTAACCTATTTGCAAATGTTAGCCAAATAATGTGGATTTAGGCGCGTGTGTGTCATACCTCAATGAGCGTGTTATAATCGTGTCTGTTTAGTTTACAGTATCGATATCTTAATCACTAATCGATTTGAAATGTTCGTATAAATCATTTAAAAACTATAGCCAGTGTTTCTTGACTTCAGTGCTCCCTCTCTACAACGGCCCTCACAACAACGACTCCCTCCTAACAACGAACCTTTTCGCAGTTCCCTAAACTGGACAATTATGTCTAGCGCCTTAACTGTTTCAATATCGTCTGCTTAAAATTGTCGTCTGCACATTTTTTCAAAGTTACATAATGGACCTTCTGACAGGAATATTTTGTTATTGAAGAGTGGCAAACAGCTTGAATCTAGATCAGACGCCGCGTTACGCGGCTTCTGATCTAGATTCAAGCTGTTTGCAAATGTAACCAATTTCCCTCCCTATAACGACTCCCTCCAAACAACGCACACACTCTGTGTCTCCCATCGGGTGTCGCTCTACAGAGACAGCGCTGTATTTGATGTTTTACTTTAAGTATTTTCCAACATTGCCATATATTTCAGTTTTCTTTTTGTTTCTTTTCTACAGTGGAGAAAACGTTATTCTTTCCCGTTTAAACGCAAACGTACACAAACGCAAAGCACTAAAACGTAGAAAAATGCAACTTTTGGACAATTCTGATAATACATGTTTATCTTGGTGGCAAACAGTTATGAGCCTGATCAGACGCCTGGTTACACGGCGTCTGATCTAGCTCCAATAATGGTTATAGCGTAAGTTTTACGCGTTTATTGGGAAAGAATAACGTTTTCTCCACTGTATATGTTTGCGATACAGTTGTCAATGTCATTTTGTATTGTTTACTTATTGTTTTCAGACGTTGTTTATAGTAATGTGTTTTATATTTGTTATATGCTTTCGTTGTTTGGTTGTAGAGGTTTCTCATATTTTGAAAAATTATATCGAACGAAGGTTTTTAAAGTCTTCTTATTTGCTAATTTTTCTTTAATGTTCTAAATGTTTTGGATGACGTGTTTTAAAATAATCGTTCAAATTCTGTTACAAGTAATTCTATTTCAGCTCTATTATTATCGTTTTATGTAAATCACGTTGTCTAAATTTTAAACAGATTGTGAATTTTGACAGCATAACAACAAATCAAAGAACAGTGCAAGAACTGAAGACTTATACAAAAGACTGAAAATTGAAGCTAGGAAGCAGACTTGCATCAGAAGCATACAGTGGAGAATCTGTTATTCTTTCCCAATAAACGCGTTTACGCTAAAACTATTATTTGCAGTGCAAACAGTTTGGAGCCAGATCAGACGCCGGGTAACCCGGCGTCTGATCAGGCTCCAAACTGTTTGCCACCAAGATAAACAAGAATTATCAGAATTGTCCAAAAGTTGTTCTTTTCTACGTTTTAGTGCTTTGCGTTTGCGTACGTTTGCGTTTAAACGGGAAAGAATAACAGATTCTCCACTGTAAGAAGCAGAATTGCATCAGAAGCATGCTTAGAGCCAGATGGTGGAAAATATACAACACCACATTTAATGTCATCAGCACCATCAGTTATATTGTTTTTGAGATGGTAACGAATTAAGTTAAGTTCGAATTTGATTTCAGCTCAACTGTAAAGTATGGTGCAATATCCTCTCTAATAAGTAAAGCAAATACACCTGTGTTATATCGAGACAGTTGGACCGATTACATAATTCAAGTCTAATTTAGTCTAGACTAAGGCCTTAGACTGGTCTTGGTAGCCTTCAGTTTAACTGTGGGTTGCATAACTTAAGATTAGCTTGGGTCTAGCTAGCATCTGTTTAAGTAGAACAATAACTGTCCCTGAGGTTTAGCTGTCCGAGAAGAGTAAAACCTAAGTTAGGACAAAACATGCGGGGGAATGTGTGTACAGTGGAGAAAACGTTATTCTTTCCCGTTTAAACGCAAACGTACGCAAACGCAAATACACTAAAACGTAGAAAAAAACACTTATTGACAATCCTAACCATTTATTTTAATCTGAGTGGCAAACAGTTTGGAGCCTGATCAGACGCCGGGTTAGAATCTCACATTCGTGCCCATTATTTATCCTTTTAATAAACTCGTTGACTAAAATGAATATGACTCGTGTATTAAAAATGATAAATAATGAGCACTCATACAAGATCCTCTATTTAATTGCTGGATAAATCGAATAATGTATCATTGCATGGGATAGTACGGGTTTTATCTGCTCGAGGAGAAACTATTGACTACTCGGCAAGCTATTTACTGACACTTAGTTCATGTTAATATACAGTGCTCTCTCTCGACAACGGCCCTCTCAACAACGACTCCCTCCTTACAACGACCCTTGTCTCAGTTCCCTACACCGAACAATTATGTATAACACGTTTACTGCTGCAATGTCGTCTGCTGTTTTTCTTAAAATTACATATAAGTGGACATTTTGATAGAAAGGTAACGTCAAAAGCTCATGTCCCCTTTGAAATATACGCACATGACCGTTCATTTTGCTTTTCAAAGCATGTAAAGATTTAGAACAATACTAATGTTATATATCAAAATGAACGTTCCAGATTGCTCAATGTCATGATGCATTCATATTTTAGAAATATACAAAATGCGATTAAAATGAGTCGTCATTACTAGTAATAATCAGTAAAAAATCCAATGTCCCATGATACATTTGCATGCAGCTTTTTGTGAAGAAACGTGTGTGGTCTAATTGCACACATTTCGTCTGCAGCGTTGACGGAAATTATATCCGGATATAATGCACACATTTATTTGAAAATTCTACATTAATAGAAGACAGATTGGGGGGAAAATCAAAGTAAGAGAATTTGTCCCATGCACCAAAAAAAGTGTAAGCACCGTTTTTAATCAAATATCTGACATATAAATAATTTATACTAGTTCATTAATTCTTGTTGACAAAATACACTTTTTGTCCTGTTTTGAAATATAGTGTCGTTTTACCAAAAACACTTCAGATATTTCTGTAATCCGTGAAATGGATTGTCCATTCAAATGTCCCAATGTAAGAAATCAATGTCATATTTACTTATTCCGAAAAACTGGCGCTGTTTTATTCAAATAATAATGTGTTTTAGCCAAAAAATAGTCAGATAGGAAAAATACACTTTTTCTTGCGATTATTTTGATACATAAATTATTGTACCTTTCAATTTACTAATTTTGTAATTTAACAAACAAATTGTCCCTAAGAAATGTCCCAGACGCTAGTTTATGACGTAACTTTGACGTTCGAATACTTGGACGTTTAAACATTTTTCGAGGTTGTGTTTGTTTGTTTGTGTTTATTTGTTTATATTTAAAGGAAATTTGCAGATATAAAAAAGAAACTTCCATGTAAATTGAAAGAGAAACAAACTGGTATATTTGTAACAGAAAAGAACACCGGCGTGTCTCTACAGAAGCAGAATGAACATCCGAAAGAACGCATGTATAAAATATGAATAACAACAGTGTTATATTGACTAGCTCTACAACTCTAGAAATCCAACTTCGAGTGAATTTCAAATTATAAAACGTGGCAAACTGTGGAAACAAAGATACGTTACCACATTGAAAATGCCGCAGCTGATATTGGTATGCATGGGTCTAGAAAACATGGCACGTAGGCCTACCCATGAATTGTAAACAATGTAGACCTTGATCAGACGCCGCATTTTCATACCGGTGTTGACCTGAGATTGATTGTCATATTCTGTACTCTAAATAGATGGACTCATTTACAATATGCACAACAGCTTACAGTCAACAAACCAAACTCTGCTTTCTTCTTTTATTTCACCAAAGTCTCGACAGTCTGACTCTCTTCATTGTTCAACTCCTCAAAAACATTGAATATTCTAATAAATATAATTATGAGTGACAAACAGCTTGAATCCAGATCAGACGCCGCGTTACGCGGCGTCTGATCTGGACTCAAGGTGTTTGCAAATGTAAGCCAAGTCTTAATTGTCCCTCTCTACAACGACTCCCTCCGAACAACACACACAATATGTGTCTCCCACTGGATGTCGTTGTAGAGAGGGGGCAGTGTAGTTCCAACAGAAAACAACTATAAACTTACATATAGCCTGGCGAGGCCTCCATATTTCTTCTAGTACATGTAATGCCTTATTCGGAATTTCTTGTTTTGGGTGTGATTCGGATTTTACACACATGCAGATGACAAATACGGTTATAACCTGTATGATACACATTTTGCAAATGTTTTACATCATATCTTTTGAAAATCGACATGGCCCGGATATAAGGTTAAGCTGCGACACATGGCTGAATGGATGTGTTGGGACTAGCAGAACTGCGACACAAGATAGATCATGTAGCGCTGATGAATAATGAGAGATGATGAGATGAGCTGATGATGATTTCAGGAAGTAATTACTGCTAATCTCATTCGTTGTAAGCAGTGCATTGGATCAAAACCACCGACATGCCTTCCTTTAAGTTCTTGGCCGATGGGAAAATCTCGGAGAATTTGCAGCCCTGCAACAATATTTAATCAGACGATATTATTGCGCGTAAAGGGTTAAAACGACGGTAAGAGTAAGAAATAATAAATTCATACCAGTGTTTTATCGTGCAATCGGACATTGGTAGGAGTTGAGATGCGTAGTAATTTAACCACGAGGCCTTTAGGCCGAGTGGTTTAATTACAAGCATCTCAACGACTACCCGTGTTCGATTGTTAGATAAAACACTGGTACATGTATTAATTTATTATTTCGATTCTAACACATATTTTAACCTTAATTTGCACCGAAGCAACGGCGCTACATTTCTTGGCGTACGCATTTTCGAAGCCATGTTACGTCACGTTAGAATGTTACAGCGCGTGAGTGTTTTATTGAGAATTCAAACACAGATACGTCCCTTCTTTGTTAATATAGGGGCGTGCGCGAAGTGTGTTAGAATTTGCGGTGAAAGAGTTAAAGTATACTTAACCGGTAATTGCCGCAGCATCCTGAGAGACAAATCCAGTGTGTGGTCACCGTACTCTCGAAAACATAACAACCACAATTTCCTTGAACGTACATAGCTTCAGTGTACATTGTATACAGTGGAGAATCTGTTATTCTTTCCCAATAAATGCGTTTACGCTAAAACTATTATTTGCAGTGCAAACAGTTTGGAGCCAGATCAGGCGCCGGATAACCCGGCGTCTGATCAGGCTTCAAACTGTTTGCCACCAAGATAAACATGAATTATCAGAATTTTCCAAAAATTGCCTTTTTCTACGTTATAGTGCTTTGCGTTTGCGTGCGTTTGCGTTTAAACGGGAAAGAATAACGTTTTCTCCACTGTAGCTTCAGTGTATGACTAACCAATGCGAGCATTTTAACCCTTTCAACGTCATATGAGACTAATGTTGACTGTACAAACATATTGAATCCAGATTAGACGCCTCGTAACGCGGCGTCTGATCTGGATCCAAATTGTTTGACATTCGTATCAATAATTCTTCAAAATTTAAAACAATAGAATTTTTTACAAAATTGCAGACGACAATTTTTAGCAAACGATATTTTGTTTGCGAAAGGGTTTAAGACGGTTAAATTTGACTATGATATGTTTAATCTTATTACACGTTCTGGGTCTGCACATTTAATACTAATTAGCGCGTAACATCTACAGTGGAGAATCTGTTATTCTTTCCCGTTTAAACGCAAACGTACGCAAACGCAAAACACTAAAACGTAGAAAAGTACAACTTTTTGACAATTCTGATAATTCATATTTATCTTGGTGGCAAACAGTTTGGAGCCTGATCAGACGCCGGGTTACCCGGCGTCTGATCTGGCTCCAAACTGTTTGCACTGCAAATAATAGTTTTAGCGTAAACGCGTTTATTGGGAAAGAATAACAGATTCTCCACTGTACTATGAGTTTGTCAGTTCTTTTAGGTTAGAATCAGTATACCGTATGGATCTAGCGTATAAACAGAGTAACACGGTGTCTCATCTGGATCTAAACAGCTTACACCGGTTATTAGCATGCTAAAGGTTACGATTTAAATTTTAATTTCCGACCAACAGAATTTTACAATACAGTAAACTCTCACTATACAGTAAACACCCACTTTAAAGCAGTACTTCTAATGAAAGCCCATCCCAAACATTCTTTTAAAATATAGACAGAGCATCAAACCCATGGGATCCTGAGGAGAGGCAGCGTGATGTAGATCAGATCGGGTTAGAGCCCCGAGTTATGACACTTGCAAATTCCTCCATCTGCATCGTTTGTTACACTGGATACAACAAACGACAATTCTGCATCCAGATAAACCACTTCAGACAATGATAATAAACGTTTTGTAGACTGATTTGGTGGTGTACATGTACTTAAACGTGCACATATATATGCACACCGTCACACGTACTCAAACAGTTTATATACATGTATCCTAAAGCCTTATAACGATGCTCATATGAGCATTAACCCTTTGAACCCTAGTCGCGCATTTTGGCGTCCTTTGCAAACAGAGTACAGTAAAGAATATTTCACTTATCCTATGCAAACAGTAAAGACCCAGATCAGAGGGCTCCTAGGAGCCCTCTGATCAGGGTCTTCACTGTTTGTCATAATGCCAAACATTGATAAAAACAACCTTTAAAACTCAGAAATGGACTAGACTTAAATGGAAACTGGATTTGTCCATTTAAAGTTTCAGGGAAGAAAGAGTTAAGAGACGTAAGTATGGTAATGTTTTACTGTAGAGAAGATATTCTTTCCCGTTTAACCCTTTCCCTTATACAAGCGACTTTTAGCACATGCATTTTATTCATCCGCTGAAGAAAATAGTTCCAAATTATACCGTAATTAATATGTGTCATATAATTCATATTTAATACTGTCCTTACTCTAGCAGATAATAGCTTAAAGCAGGCTGAAAGTAAAGCAGAATGCGCCATATGGCACATTCTACTTTACTTTCAACCTGCTTTAAGTAGCCACCTATTTTCAAAACTAGAAACAGGTTATCTGAAAATGGATTAAACGCAAAGAAAAGACAACGCAAACGCAAAGTAATAAATTGTAAAATATAACAACGTTTTGATAAATCTGATTTTAATATGAGTGAAAAACAGTTTGAAGCCTGATCAGACGCCGGGTTATCCGGCGTCTGGTCTTGCTCAAAACTGTTTGCGATGACAAATACAAATTTTAGCGTAAACGCGTTTATTTTGAAAGAATAAAGTATTCTCCACTGTAAGTGTGATGACGTTTAACCATGCTAAACGTGGGGACTATTCATAACCTTGGACTCAGATATCGATAAATTCCGTGCAATAATAAACTTATATTAGCTGGTCGATGACTTTTAAATTCGAGTTTAACGCTTATACTGCTGATCGCGACTTCACTGTTATTGGCAAACAGTTTGGGTCCAGATCAGACATCGCGAAATACGACGTCTGGTCTGGACCCAATCTGTTTGACACTCGTCTTTAGGTTTCTTAGAGTCAACAATGTATACAGTGGAGAAAACGTTATTCTTTCCCAATAAACGCGTTTATAATAGTTTTAGCGTAAACGCGTTTATTGGGAAAGAATAACGTTTTCTCCACTGTATCATCTGCTGAAAATTATATGCCTGTTTTCAATAACTAACTTTAGCTTTTAGTAACTTTGACTAAAGAAATAACCATATGATTGTCAAACAGTGTGATCCCTGATCAGACGCCGCGTAACGCGGCGACTGAACAGGATCAAAGCTGTTTACAAATACATGACTTTGTATATTCAGCTCTAGGCAAGTGACTTGAGTTTTATATCTATATCTGTCACCAAGGTATTCGATATTAAGTCTGGTTTTCATCGATTTAATCCCTTAAATCATTCACATTTGTAAACTACAAATTGACGATTCCAGTTCCCTTTTACTATATGTTTTCCAAGTGACAATCAATGCAGACCACTATCAGAGTGCTCCTCTAGAAGTCCTCTGATTTGGGTCTACATTGTTTGCATATGACGAGTTTAGTCTTCAAAGGAACACTGTCTGTCAATTTATGACGAGTATACTCGTTACTAGGGTTCAATGTGCTATCTACTAAGCCAACTGAGTAACACTGACACTTGCAAATAGTCTAAATCCTAATCAGACGCCGAATAACTCGGTATCTCCGAGCATGACCTAAACAATTCGATGATGTGACAAAATTCCTTTAACCAAAAGGCCATAATAAAACATAACCAAAATGCCATGATATAACCATTTCTCCGATTGTTTCCGAAACCTTCGGATTTTTCTCATCTTCTCTGGCACTACGGATATTTTCCGAAATCTTCAGAAATCTGTTTTTAATTTTAGAGTTTTGAATATTACATATGCGTTTTGTCCTTAGCAAAAAATCGATATTGATTATCCCAAATTAACTCCTAGTGACGCGCATGTGAGTCATTTACAAACAGTTTACATGTATAGAGTACACTTGTCCTTTGCAAATAATGCAGACCCTGGTCATCGGTGCTTCTACAGAAGCGCTCTGATCAGGACAGATGCGGTTTGTCATTTTGCAAAACTATACCTTGTGAAACAAAACTAACCTTAAATAAAACAAATATGCCTACATAGTTTCTGTATATTGCAATAAAGTCTACCATTGTACTTGCTGGAAGAGTTCGATATACAGTGGAGAAAACGTTATTATTTCCAAAAAAACGCGTTTACGCTAGAACTATTATTTGCAGTGCAAACAGTTTGGAGACAGATCAGACGCCGGGTAACTCGGCGTCTGATCAGGCTCCAAACTGTTTGCCACTAAGATAAGTTTTCGTGAATTATCAGAATTGTCCAAATGTTGTACTTGTTTACGTTTTAATCCTTGCGTTTGCATTTCGTTTGCGTTTAAACGGGAAAGAATAACGTTTTCTCCATTGTACACTGTACATATCTACAAGGGTGATCTTAGGACGGACACTACAGTATCATCATCTGTTTTTCAATTTACATTAAATTTATATGTATACGTGTACCTTTTGTCAAATAGGTCTGTGGCGTAGACCAAACTATAAGAAGAGAAACAACTGCACATAACATTTAAATTCTACATTGTGCAGTTTTCTCCCTTTTAACAAGTCGTTTTGTTTAACCCTAAGCCGACTTTGCAAACAGTTTGGAACCTGAACAGGCCTCTGATCAAAATCAAAATTGTTTGACACTCGTAAAGATATTTCTTCCATTCCAACTACTAACCTTGAAATGAACGTTTATGAACTTATCCAATTATAAGATATGATTGAGGTAATTTCGGACTATAAAATTTAGCACTGAAAGGGTAAACGTATCCAATCTGTTCTAACTTCCTTTAGTTTGTTATGAAATATATCTTGCATTCATAATAACTAAAGTTTTTTGGGGTTTTTTGTTGTTTTTTTCAGGCCTTGTCAATGAAGGACCTCGTTTATTTTCCCCGTCAAAGGTGTGTAGAGGTCGGGGAACCATCCACCTACATACCTTACAAACTTATGCATTGCATAATTGCGTACATATATTTACATATATTTTATTCATACATTGACTAAGGTCTAAAAAAAAAAAAAAAAAAAAACACCAGAAAAGTTGAAAACAAAAAAAATTGAAATTGTTGTGGCCAGGCATGTATATAGTTCATAGCAAAAAGCAGTTCTGCATTTGTATGCATGTTCATATGAAAAACAGACATCGTTGTCTGTCTATACATTTATATACAAATTAACATGTTTATCGAAATATTTTATCTTATCTTAGGTTATATTAAGTTTCAAATAGAATTTTATATTGGTCCCATTGATTATGAAAAGAATCTTCAGAATCTTTTTCAATTGCTACTGAATTAAATAATTTATATTTAAAGGATAAGTAAAGCTTTGTACCTAGTACTGTAGGTAGATATTTATTGTAGAGTTTAATACCAATTAAGTATTTACTGGAGATCATTTGTATTAAAATAACAACAATATTTTATAGGAAAGGTCAGTCCGCGAAACTCAAACACGCCTACTTCTCCATTCAAGCAAACTCTATAATGTACATGTATATCCTTTATGTTCGTCAACAATTTAACCCATCATACCATAAGTACACCTTTAATTTATTCCTCCTCTTGAGAATATAGTTCCACTTTATACATGTACAGTGATGAATATGTGAAATACTCTTTTGCTTTATCCTAGCAGAGTGTAAGCCTACACAATGCTGGAAAAAAAGCACAGTGCGTCTGAAGGCGCATTCTGTTTTTATATCCAGCCTGTTCTAAGTAATCACTTATTTTTATTACTACAAACAGTCTATGGGATAATGGTATAAACAATTACATTGACCTGTTGTCCTACTGAATCGATGTCTAATCAGGCTCCAAAATGTTTGCCACTACGAATAACGAGAGCACCGCAAACGGGTGCTGGACGCTCGACTTTCATATACTTGAGACGGCTATATTTTTCAAACTTAAAGAATGTGTATGGGTGTTTAATGCCATATTGATCATAGAAGTTAGTAAGCAACAACAACTTAAACATACTTGGACAGTCTACATTCCACTTAAAGTAAACTATAAGTCAAAAGAAGGACAATATATTTGCCTGCTTTACCTGCCTTGTTGTAATGTGTTGCCCTTTTGAAACTAAACAAGTATTCAAATATATTGGAAGTTTGAAATTAATAACTTTCTACGGTTACTGAATAATTTCATATACAAATTCTTAGTCAAACAAGGGCAATAACTCTGCAATGACAAATCTCATGGTTATCTGCTGTGTTGAAAGGTGATGCCCTTTTGAAACTGAACAAGCATTAAAAGTTTCAAGTTAATACCTATTGTAATTATTGAGAAATTTCAATTTAAAAGTTTTATGTAAATAAAAACAAGGGCAATAACTCTGGAATGGCAAATCCCCGGTCACCTTTCTTGTTTGAATGAGTTGCCCTTTTGTTATAACACAAGTATTTAAAGTTTCAAGTTAAAGCCTTTGACAGTTATTAAGATATTTCAATTTACAAGTTTTAAGTAAATAAATCAAGGGCAATTACTCTGGAATCACAATTCACAGAGTAACCTACCTTGTTGTAATGAGTTGTCCTTTTGATACTTAACAGGTATTTAAAGTTTCAAGTTAATATCTTTCATAGTTATTTAGATATGTTAATTTACAATTTTTAAGTAAATAAAACATGGGCAATAACTCTGAAATGACAAATCCCTGGATTACCTGCCTTGTTGTAATGAGTTCCCCTTTTGATACTAAACAAGTATTTAAAGTTTCAAATGGATACCTTTGATAGTTATTGAGATATGTTAATTTATATTTTTTAAGTAAATAAAACAGGGGCACTAACTCTGGAATGGCAAATCCTAGGGTTACCTGCCTTGTTGTAATGAGTTGCTCTTTTGATACTTAATAAATATTCAAAGTTTCAAATGGATACCCCAGATAGTTATTGAGATATGTTAATTTATAATATTAAAGTAAATAAAACAAGGGCAATAACTCTGAAATGACAAATCCCAGGGTTACCTGTCTTGCTGTAATGAGTTGCCCTTTTGATACTAAACAAGTATTTAAAGTTTCAAATGGATACCTTTGATAGTTATTGAGATATGTTAATTTATATTTTTTAAGTAAATAAAACAGGGGCACTAACTCTGGAATGGCAAATCCTAGGGTTACCTGCCTTGTTGTAATGAGTTGCTCTTTTGATACTTAATAAATATTCAAAGTTTCAAATGGATACCCCAGATAGTTATTGAGATATGTTAATTTATAATATTAAAGTAAATAAAACAAGGGCAATAACTCTGAAATGACAAATCCCAGGGTTACCTGTCTTGCTGTAATGAGTTGCCCTTTTGATACTGAACAACTATTCCAAGTTTCAAATGGATACCTTTGATAGTTATTGAGAAATCTTACAAAAACCTTAAGCAAAAAACTTAACCGACGCAGACGCTGACGCAGACGCAGACGACAGGGTGACGACAATAGCTCGACTTTTTGAAAAAGTCGAGCTAAAAATAGATCGTCAACGTTTTCAAAAAGCCGTCATTTTCTCCATTTGTTTTATTGTGTTGGCGTGTGTTGTTGTAAGAAAAGCGTCCTCATCGCTTTAACATTTTTATTATTCAATTATTCACCAGTCATATTAAGAGTTTTCTTTTTCTGAATCATGTTCAAAAAATACAAATGCCATGAGTAGTCATCGGAAAGTTCTGGGTGGAATGCAGTTGAAAACACATTGCTTTGGCGCACAGCAACTATGACAGAGTTGCCAACTTCCGGTCTGTCCAATGTCGCCAAGACGCTTACTTCCTGACTAAGCCTCTCAACAACTGCAGGTGCCCGAATGAATACGCCATGAACCACGTCTTTACCACAAAGTTCTTGTATTTCTTTGTCTTTAATAGTTACAGGAGATTCAAAACTTTGTATCTGTCGGCCGAAGAAGTTTCTTGAAACGTCCGTGTCCATCACTTCCAACTGTGAAAGAAATAAACAGAATAAGAAACACAGGGCTACTATAATAAGTTGCTCATAAAAATCCTAAGATTTCCCAAATTTCAAGCGCGACTTTAGGAATCGTACCTTGAACACTTTCGCTGCCAGGCTCTATAACACTAGCATGATTATGCAAACAGTTAAAGATACAGATCAGACACCGCGTAAGACGCCACGTAACGCGGCGTCTGATCTGGATCTTAGCTGTTTGACACCCATATCAAATGCTCCTAAGTAAACAACGCATAAAATTCCAATTTTTAAAAGTATTTAGTTCTCTACTCTTCTCTATATATTCTTTTTCGTGCTTATGTTTTTATCAAATATAACTTTAAGTACCAATAAAAGAATATTTGCGATCCGACTTAATTTCTAGAAAATTTGAAAACATTTTTAGTAAAAAGATTTGCTTACGTTTAAATAAAAAGACATTATTTCACTCCTCGTAAGCATTATTTTTGTTGTGTTGTTAACCGTAAAAATATCATTTGTGTATTTGCCATACACTGTCTAGAAAAAAAAGGCTAAGAAACGATTGAATACTTCAATTCCCTTTTAAAATTACTTGGCCGTCTTCAATATACATGTACTGTACCACAGGTACTTGACACATACTTTATTATCTATTAATGAAATAAAAAGTAGATATTGATAAATTAATCCTTTCCCGAGGATACCACAAGAGAATATCGGCGATCGAGTCTATTTAAGCATCAGTTTAAGTGGATAGTAAAGACTAGGTGTCGAATTGCGCTGTTTACCTTGTATCTATAATAGAAGTATAGTAAAAAAAAAAAAAAAAAAAGGGGGGGGGTTAATAGATAATAAAGTATGTGTCAAGTACCTGTGTACTGTACTGTATGTAGCTCACTGACCCCGATGAAACGTTTAAGTTAACAATTCCAATTTCCAGTTGCCGATAAATTATTTATCAGGGCTGCCATAAGTTGACATAAAATAAGCTACCATGTACTAGAAAAAAATCCGAAGAGTTAGGAAACATCCGGAGAAATGGCAGCCCTGATTTAAGATTGTGCTTTACAATATAAATTTCAAAAGGAAAAACAGTACAGGCATTGTACAGAGTGGTCCTATAGGGGCCCTCTCATCAGGTGCAATGCTGTTTGCATATGCTGTTTGCATATGGCAAGTGTACTCTTAACTAGTACGTTATTTGTAAACGACGCATCTACGCGTCAGTAGGGGATGATGGGTTAAGTCACAAGTTGTCATTATCAATATAAACCATTAATAGTGAACGTTTAACTTATGAAATTATCAGAATTAGCCAAGAACATTGTAGTTTAACATACCGAAGACTGTCCTCCAATCTTCTGATTCTCTGTTAGTTTAGCCAGCAGAATCATCCCCGCGCATGTCCCCCAGGTAACATGACGGTCGTCCAGTATCCACCGCCTCAACGGCTCCTCCATCTTGTTGCGCCTCAGGTACAGGCTAATTGTCGTGCTCTCTCCTCCCGGAATTATCAGACCGTCTATGTCCTCGGTGAGATCACCTGCAGTTCGAACTTCTTTCATTTGCAGATCTATATTCTTACTTAGATGCCGCGATGCATGTTGCAGAGCGACACGATGTTCCAAGAAGGCGCCCTGGACTTCAAGAATCCCAACGACGATAACGCACTGGGTTGATTCTGTCATACTAGATGGCGCCATAGTCATTACTGAAAAATATAAAGATTTGGTATAAAGTATAATCGTTTATCCGTTACTCGAACTCGCTTAAGTAGGATTTACAGTGGAGAAAGCGTTATTCTTTCCCGTTTAAACGCAAACGTACGCAAACGTAAAACACTAAAACGTTCAAAAGTGCAACTTTTGGACAATTCTGATAATTCATGTTTATCTTTGTGGCAAACAGTTGGGAGCCTGATCAGACGCCGGGTTACCCGGCGTCTGATCTGGCTCCAAACTGTTTGCACTGCAAATAATAGTTTTAGCGTAAACGCGTTTATTGGGAAAGAATAACACATTCTCCACTGTATAATCGTGTATCCGTTACTCGAACTCGCTTAGGGATTTAGCTGCTTAAGAATGAGGAACCCTAAAGAGATCGGGCCAATGTTAGTCAATATTGGTACTCTAAGGAGAACAGTCTGCCATTCTCTCAACTGTCGGTCAGTTCCGAACTATCATGTTTTAACCGTTTATTTTTCGCGATCAATAGAGATTTTTTAAAACCGAAAGTACCTACGGGCGGTAACCGCTACGCATTACTTCGTTGAGTAACGTTTCTTGAATTATCGGTCGCTGTTTAAAGACATTTCCTGACCTATACTTTTGGTGATAATTCCTATACCGACAGTTCCCTTCCTAAAATCATGATGTTCATGCATACCTGTATTACTGTGAATCATTGAAGCGTCTCATGTGAGGCCCGTAGATGTACCTTATAATTGATAGTTTGGTTAGTAAAACACATTGAAACCCCCCTTGAGTGTATGTATGCATGACCTCTCTAGACAACTTGAGATTGGTGACATTAGCTGGACACACTTTGCCCCTGCTTTACAGTTACTTTCACGCCTAGTGAGAAGTGTATTTTCAGCCGCCAGGTGCCGCAGGAATTGCGTGCGTATCGCATTAATGCATTTTTGCCGACGATAAAAAATATAGGACTTGTGCAAATAGTGTAGTCTCTAATCAGACTTCGCATAATGCGGCGTCTGATCAGAATCTATACTGTTTGCTAATTGGATTTTGAATATAATATAAATGTCAGATGAAAATGAAAATCTATATCAGGCAACCCTTAGATAAAATATTTACTATTTCAATATACACAGTGGAGAATCTGTTATTCTTTCCCAATAAACGCGTTTACGCTAAAACTATTATTTGCAGTGCAAACAGTTTGGAGCCAGATCAGACGCCGGGTAACCCGGCGTCTGATCAGGCTCCAAACTGTTTGCCACCAAGATAAACAAGAATTATCAGAATTGTCCAAAAGTTGTTATTTTCTACGTTTTAGTGTTTTGCGTTTGCGTACGTTTGCGTTTAAACGGGAAAGAATAACAGATTCTCCACTGTAAGCATGAAAGAATTCACTGAGTGCAAATGGGTTAATGCAAGATAAAAACTTAAATTAAGATAAAAGTCAGACGCCAATTTTGCAGTTGGTAGAAGTCACGGTGTGAGTCGACTGCACGCCAACTTGCGAATGTCATATCGCATGCACGCTCATCTGGCATGATACGTGTATGTCTTCAGCTAAACTCGTTGAGCCCAAGTGACGCATATATGCGTCGTTTATCAAATGTGTACCTGTGAATAGTACACTTGTCCTATGCAAACAGTGAAGTCCCTGATCAGAGGGCTCCGGCAGGAGCCCTCTGATCAGGGACTTCACTGTTTGTCGTTTTGCAATTTATTACAAAAAACAACCCTAAATAGTCTAAAATGGACCAGCTATTATTGCAAACTGGAGTTGTCCATTGGTAGTTTCAGGGGATATGAGTTAAACTCATTGCTCCCTATAACTATAAATGGGTATTTCCAGTTTCCAAAGAAGTCTTATCCATTTCAGACCATACAGTATAACATCTCTTAACTCATTATCCCCTGAAACTTCCAATGGAAAATTCCAGTTTACAATAAAGACTGGTCCATTTTAGATTATTTAGGGTTGTTTTTGATAATATATTACAAAATGACAAACAGTGAAGTCCCTGTTTAGAGGGCTCCTGCAGGAGCCCTCTAATCAGGGACTTCACTGTTTGCATTAGACAAGCGTACTCTTCAGCGGTACACTTTTGGTAGAGGACGCATATATGCGTCACTAGGGCGTAATGAGTTAATTAAACAATCACTTATTAAGTTAACTATTAGTTTTGACATTACCCCAGTCTATCCAATGATTCCACCATTGTTTTCAATAGACGAAAAAGTAACTGTAAGCATGAGATAAGTGTGCAACATATGACACAGCCCTTTCAAGTTGTCAAGAGAGGCCCTGAAATACTCAAATTCAATGGGGTTCATCCAAAAAAAGTACAGGCCTCACATGAGACGCTTCACTGATTCTTTGCCTAAACATTTGTACAGGTAAAGCTAGATCAAGTGATGCCTTTAAAGGCAGGTGTCTACTTAAGGCAAGATGAACGTAGAACAAAAACTCCTAAAGGAGCTTACTAATTTACGTTTACCTCGCTTTAAGCTGTCATCTCTCGTTCATAAGTCTATCATTAGCCTAAGTCTATCATGATCGCAATTAACAGAGAGGTTTTACTGTAATCATTTGTTTAAGTACTCAAACTGTGTTTTCTGCATTTACAATAAAAGATTACTTTTTTAAACTACAGTCGAACTTCGATATCTCGAACTCGCTTAACTCGAATTATCCGATAATTCGAAACATGAATTTGCCTTATTTCAGGCTTGGTTTAGGTGAACATATCCGTGTGTCAAAGTTAAAACACGGAGTAAACTAAAACTAAACAAAACTGAACTTACCCCGTCCACTTCTTTCACGATAAAAACATACTGCAAGAGAGTCGTGGTATTGCAACAGAACGATAATCATCAAATGTACTTTGTTTACCTGAGTGAGTCACAGGCGCCAGTCACAAACCGTGACTTATATAAAACTTCTGTCTCGATTCCTTATCCCGCTAATTTGTCGTCTGCTACGAATTGTCGTCTGCTAAAATTAAAGTTTAAGATTTTCGTTAATTTTGAGTGTAGTAAAACAGAAATTCAGAATGTCAAATTGTTGGGATCCTGATCAGACGCAGACTTAGTTTCTGACTTAGACCCAAGTGCTTGCCGAAACAAAATCATATCACATTTGAGAGATAAGAGATTGAACTCGCACGAGGACATGTTCGAACTACAGTAAATCCTCGTTATCTCGACCTCACAAAATCAAACTCTCTCGCAGCTCATCGGTTAAAATTCGTTAAGTCGAGCTCGCCTTTAGTCGAACCTACCCTTATTTCGAAGTTATAACGTGGCTATGCCCCGTTTTAACTTCGAAATAAGGGTAAATTCGACGAAAGTGATATCGAGATATGGAGGTTTTACTGTAAATTCGAAGCCTCTTTTATAGGCAGCACATTGTTTTCGTCAACACACCGGTCTTAGCCTGATTAAGGTGTTTACCAAAATTTTCAAGGTGTTGAATTTAGTGGCTTCGGCATTTATGTAACGGATTTATTTATTTTTATATAACTGGTTTTATATAAGCAATTTCTTTTACTACTATTGTTATAAATAGTATTGGAATTAGTTTGCCTTTTTAAAGACGAAGGGACATTGCTTCAGGATCAGCATGACAGAAAACGCTACTAACGGTACGTGTGTTTTTATTTGTTGTTGTTGTACAGTGGAGAATACCTTATTCTTTCCCGTTTAAACGAAAACGCATATGGAACACTAAAATGTAGAAAATGTCATTTTTTAGATATTTCTAACAATTCATTTTTATCTGAGTGGCAAACAGTTTGGAGCCTGATCAGACGCCGGGTTACCCGGCGTCTGATCTGGCTCCAAACTGTTTGCAGTGGAAATAAACGCTAAAGCGTAAACGCGTTTATTGGGAAAGAATAACACATTCTCTACTGTATGTCTTCAGTTTAGTAGTTTAGTTTAAACATATTTTATTTCAATATATACAAAGAAATGGGGTTGGGCCACAAGTTCTTACAACATTAGATTCGGCCCTTCCCCAGTTTAGTAACCATTACCCTGTCGTAATAATCGTCTACAGTTTGAAAGTATCGTCTGTAAAGAATATCCAAATTCAGTTTTATGCAACGTAAGTCAAGGATGAATGTCAAACAGTTAAAATCCAGATCAGAATCCGCATTAGGCGGCTTCTGATCTGGATGAAAACTACAGTCGAAACTCGATACTTCGAACTTGCGTTAGCTCGAACATTCCCATATTTCAAAGTTTAAACGTGAACGCAACAGTGTGTAGGTTTATCTCACTTGAATGGCATTGCTGTACCTGGGCGCCTTTATGGCGACGTGATAAACTTTAAAAGTGCATGACTGCGAACCTAGCGACCCGATTTCAATCCCGCGTCTGTGCGGGTATGTTGCTGTTTGAGAACACTCTGTTACAGATGGCGTCCAACGTGTTTTCTCTGACATTATCCAGGCCTACCATAAGTTGATAAAAAAAAAATTCAAGTCCGATTTTCCTGATTATACCTTTAACCCATAGTCTGTTTCTAGTGTTTAAGACACGTAATGCTTAAAGCAGGTTGAAAGTAAAGCAGAATGCGCCTGAAGGCGCATTCTGCTTTACTTTCAGCCTGTTTTAAGCTTCCATCTGTTGGAATAAAAATCCGAAGATTTCGGAAAAATCCGGAGAAATGGCAGCCCTGCATTATCAGGGTGCACTGAGTTGAGCTCACAGTCGTCCTCTTACGGCCTGCAACTTGTTGGGAAAGGTTGTCACAGTGCGTATAGGTTATCGCCAATTGTACGGCCTTGCTTGCTATACAAGCGCGTTTTATTTATGGGGATGTGGCAGCAGGGTGCAAGGCTACGAACATGGAGATCCTGGTTCGATCCCAATTCGTTTTCTATTTTAGAACACCCGGTTACATAAATACCAATCAAGTCGCGATCAATTACAAATAGTTTGTAGTCAGATCAGACACCGGGTAGTCAGGTGCCTGATCATAAATAATCCTGTGCCTGATCGTAAAATCGTGATAATCTTTAAAAAAAATTGTCTTTTATTACATTTTATTACATGTACAATGCACTTCGTTTCGATTAAACGGAAAAGAGTAACCTCTCCTTCACTGTTACACCGTGTGATTTAGTAGAACATTTGTAATATGCAAACAGTGAAGACTCTGAGCAGAGGACTCTTAAACTTAAAGAAGCCCACTGATCCATATCTGCGCATTTTAGAAATTTCCAATGTTTTCAGAAAACAATCCTTATTAGTCATGACTTGGTTAGAACTAGAAATGGTCAATTAAAAGGTCCAAGTTCAATAATTTAACCTCCTCACATCCAGAGCCTTCCTTATCACAGATCTCTCAAGGACGTCTGCGATCTTGGTTGTAAACTATCTATACTATACTCGTCATTTACAAACAATGTACATGTGCGGATTACACTTGTCCCATGCAGACAGTGCAGTCCCTGATCAGAGGGCTCCTTCAGGAGCCCTCTGATCAGGGTCTGACTGTTTGTCATTTTGAAATATATTGTTAAAATCAACCCTAAATAGTCAAAAATGGACTAGACTTATTTTGAAATTGGAATTTTTAAATGAAAATCCCCAGTCGTCACTGCCATCAATTTTGACTTAAGAACACTTCAAAAGAGTGTGTCAAACAGTTTGTACCCTGATCAGACGCCATGTGACGTGGCGTCTGGTCAGGATCTATCCTTTCGTTGATTTTGTATTATTTATGTGAATTTGTAATTGGACAACGTACCTACCATCGTGTGGATGGTATATGCGCTGTCTTCTATTACACTTTGTATTGAATTGTAACTTGATTTGTTGTCTTGGTCATACTTTTCTTTATATATTTGTAAATGGCCAAAGGCATTTAAGATGCCGATTTTGCCAATAAAATACTGAAATACTTATCGGAGCGCTGCTGTGTCCTCAAGCCTGGCTCTACATTGTTTCAGGGCTACCATGCGTTTCTCTTAAAATCCTTAGATTTCCCAATCTTCAAGCGCGATTCTAGGAATCGTAGTTTAAACCCTTTCGCTGCCAGGCTCTATAACACTTAAATAATTATACAAACCGTTAAGATCCAGATCAGACAATAAAATTTAGGACATTTTCTCATTTTAAACTCTTTCCCCGTCAAGTTTATATATCTTCAGCTTTAATCCTCTTAACCCTTTGAACCATAGTCCCGCATATTGGCGTCCTTTGCAAACAATGTACATGTGAATAGTACACTTGTCCTATGCAAACAGTGAAGACCCAGATCAGAGGGCTCTTAGGAGCCCTCTGATCAGGGTCTTCACTGTTTGTCATAATGCCAAACATTGACAAAAACAACCCTTAAAAGTCAGAAATGGACTAGACTTAAATGGAAATAGAATTGTCCATTTAAAGTTTCAGGGAGGAAAGAGTTAATTACCGCCAGAATATTGCCTGCATTGGTAGTGTCGCCTATGCAATATTTCCAAAATCAAATAAAGGGCTGTTTTGACAGAAGAAAGTCGATATGAGAGTCAAACAAATTGGATCCTGATCTGACGCCGCGTTACGCGGCATCCGATCAGGATCAAAACTGTTTGCGAAGTCGCCTTTTGGCGCCGTTGGCAGTGAAAGAACTCAGGATTGTTATTCAAATTATCGCAGAATAGTCAATAGAGCAGACCCTGATGAAATTCCTTCTATTAGTGTGCGCATACATAACTGTATTGGGTAGAACCTCTTTTGTATGAAGGAGGTATAAATAAAAGGCATAAAACACGCATTAATGGAAAAGAGTTAAATTGGGGAAAATAACCTTTTTTTGCACAGTAATGCACTGTCTTGTTATTTCACAGGTTTTGGTGTGACCAACTTGATTTTGCCCAATGGACAAACGCAGCCACAGACAGGTAAGATATGGCAATAACGACCACAATGAACTACAACCGTAACTCAATAATTCGAACTCACGTTAGTTCGAATAACCCATATTATAAAGTTAAAACGTGACTGAGCCACGTTTTAACTTAGAAATACTGGTATGTTCTACATAAGATAAATCGAGTTATCGAAATTCAACTTATGAAATACTTGTACGATTCATTTAAGCGAGTTCGAAGTATTGGCCTCGTGATTTTAATTACTACGCATCCCAACTCCTATCCGTGTTTTATTTCACGATAAAACACTTGTATGAATGTATTATTTCTTAACGTTATAGCATAATCAGTTAAATTCAAGTAATTTCTGTTGGTAATATCTTTCTGGTAATATCTTTATAGTTAATATCAATCAAGGGTCACTTATATGTCTCGTACGCAATGCGTACACTACTTTCGAACACATGATGATCTTTTTAAACAATATAAGACCCGTTGCCAAACGGAAAAAGAATGTATTTTTTATACTAAGCAATATGTAGAAGCAGAAGATAAAACAAAACGAAACTACGGTGAACTGTTTGACCCTGTTTGACCTTTACATACAGGTACATTCAAGGTGAAGGCCGGTCTGGCCCAAATGGCCAAGGGTGGAATAATAATGGACGTCACTACACCGGAAGAAGCCCGTATAGCCGAAGAGGCAGGGGTAAGGATTAACTTGGAAGTTTTTGTATTCACATCGTCTTGCTTTGGCTTTATGCCGTTCTGTCTTTCGATAGCGAAGTTAAAACATATTTTATTCCTTAATGATTAGGATGGAGCCGGGCCACACGCCTTATTTCCACATTAGACGGACTACAAACAATACCAACACAAAATATAGCATGGCGATATAAAATGAATGATATTGTTAAGCTTATAAAATGACAAAGGAACTAGTTAAAGTTTTTGGTTTGTTACATGTAACCCATTCCCCCATAAATACGTCTTTTTACGACTATTATTTATTCCTCCACTACAGAAAATAAATCCAATTTATACAGTCATGAATATGTATTATAAGAAATATTTTCTATATCCTAGCAGATAATAGCTTAAAGCATGTTGAAAGTAAAGCAGAATGTGCCTTAAGGCACATTATGCTTTACTTTCAACCTGCTTTAAGTGATCGTCTTTCTTTAAAACTAGAAACATGCTATGGGGTAATGGGGTTATGGGGTAATTAAACAGGTGTTAGATCTAAGGTGCTTCTTGTTCTCATAAAGTGTCCCCTCTCTACAACGACATCCAATGGGAGACAAATATTGTATGTGTTGTTCGGAGGGAGTTGTTATAGGAAAGAACATTAAAACTTGGCTTACATTTACTAACAGCTTGAATCCAGATCAGACGCCGCGTCACGCGGCGTCTGATCTGGATTCAAGCTGTCTGTCACTCGTCATTATATTTATTTTATTTAAATGTCCACTTATATATAACCTTGAGAAACACAGCATACGACAAATTTAAGCAGACGATATTGCAGCAGTTAAATCGTTAGACATAATTGCTCTGTTTGGGAAATTATGCCAAGGGTATCTGTTACAGTGGAGAATCTGCTATTCTTTACCGTTTAAACGCAAACGTACGCAAACGCATAGCACTAAAACGTAGAAAAGTACAACTTTTGGACAATTCTGATAATTCATGTTTATCTTAGTGGCAAACAGTTTGGAGCCTGATCAGACGCCGGGTTACCCGGCGTCTGATCTGGCTCCAAACTGTTTGCACTGCAAATAATAGTTTTAGCGTAAACGCGTTTATTGGGAAAGAATAACGTTTTCTCCACTGTAGGACTAAGGAGGGAGCCGTTGTTGGGAGTGCCATAGGGAAGGAGCACTGTTATTGTTTAAAATCAAGGCTCTAAATGTAATTGCTGCATTTAAAACAATGTTTTTGGCACTGGTTTTACAGGCATGCGCAGTGATGGCCCTTGAAAGAGTTCCAGCTGATATACGAAGAGACGGTGGAGTTGCCCGTATGTCGGATCCGCAGGTAAATGTCTATGAGTTCATTTATCACTGAACTTTTAAAATTGACTCCTAAATGAGCTTTCTGCATTACTGCTATCATGCAATAAGCAATTTTATTTATGCTTTTCGGTGGATTAACGGAAAATAGCAGTGGATTATCACTTGGTAATCCACTGCAGTGGATTATCACCAATCGCCGTTTTCCCCGTAGGGCTCCCCAAAAATCGTAGTCAATCGTGTCTTATCGTTAAATTCCGGCAGTCCGATTTTTCGCGAACCACTCAACGGAAGAACACGAATCCAAAATCGGGAGCAACGACGTAATTCGGATGACGTCAAATCAATAAATAAGTGACGTCATCGTACGGGAAACTGTTTCGTTAAATGTGTTCGATGTAAACGTGGGGCTCAACACGGGGTAAATCATGTACTTTCGCTTTCACAATTGTCGAACATTTCGTTTAAAAAGTGGCTTAAAAGCATAAATGAATAGAATAATTGTATTTTTTCAGTATAAGATCGAATTTAATCCATTTCGTGAACATCAGACTGTTATATTTTCACTCGTGGCTTAAAAAAATATAACGTCTGATGTTCACTCTTATACTGAAAAAAACCCAATTATCCTCTATATAATAATAATAATGATAAAGACTTTATTTAACGAGAGAGCTCATTTGGTAAATACCAATCTTCCATGAGACCCTCAACATACCGGTATATACATGTACAAGCACACAAAACAAAAGGCATTTTCATACAAAACAAATAACTAACATCAATATAACAATACCAACCGTGATGCAGCAATGTGCAAGATCAAACGTTTCTTAAGCATCTGAAAAGTGCACATGTTAAGTGTACACTTGTCCTGTGTAAACAGTGCAGAACCAGGTCACATGACTCCTAACGGGTCTTCTGATCAGGGTCTGCACCGTTTGTCATTTTTATCTAGATGAACATGATAGAGTATTTATGAGCTAGCTCTATACAACTTAGATCTATTCAAAATGCTACATGTAGCAAAGTGTCAAGATTTAGGGATCTCCACGCTAGATATACAGTACTGAACCTTATTAAATTAAATTGATAATCGCAAGCGAATTGCCATCGAATTGCCATCGAATCGCAATCGAATCGGGCGCTTCAAAAACAAATCCTACGTTTGAATAATTTTAAGCGAATTTTCCGAAGCGGTTGTGACACAAATGGAATCGAACAAATTAACGAATGCATATTTGCGAACATTTGTGAGATACACCATTCAAGTAAACTTACCCGAGGGTAAAGTTAGTATTTTGAATCGCAAGCGAATTGCCATCGAATTGCAAGCGAATTGCCATCGAATTGCAAGCGAATCGCAAAAATTGTTAATTTAATAAAGTTCAGTACTGTATCAACTTCATTGACAAATTTAGTTTAAGGTATTCTAACACTGAAGATAGGGTAATTGTAATGTGAAAATGATATTATGAATGGATACTACATGTAATTCCCGTGTCTTGTGTGAAATACGAAGGCTTTTCGCCATCTCTTCTCGAAAATATTTGAAATATTGTATATAGCCTTACAGGTAGGAAAATATGCGAGAAAATTAAAAGACAAATATTCCTGAAAGGTGATTTTTACCTATCCTTACCTAAAATACTGATATTTTTTATGTCATGCCTATGCCAGAAGACGTAAACATCACACAATTAAAGTTATTGTACCAATATTTGCATCATATGATGTGAAAAATTAAAAAATCTTAACTGTCCTCTTAAAAATATGCATTATTTTCCATACTATTTTACATTATATGACTTAAAAGGTTGTATGTTTGTACAAAAATGAAAACTTGGGCAAAGCAAACCCCTTGCTTATTTTTTCATACAATACTTACACAATCTAAATCCAAAATATGAAGACATTTGGCCACACCTGACTGGAAATGTTTTAATTTTTTCTTCGAAAAAGTGTTGGAGACCTTGAATACTTTATAAAGACTGAACAATAAATTGGCTTATAATTAAATATTTTTGCAAGTTAATGTCAGGCGCATTTATAAACATCTAAACATTGATTTAGGAAAAGGTTTTGTTTAAAAACAGATATATATTTCAAAGAAAAATATATTGAGCTCGGTCGGGATTCGAACCCGTGCGGGGAAGGACATGCCAATTTACAAGACGAGATTTGCAACATTTCGGACTACGTTCGGATACGTTAGAATTTACTAAATTCTAACATTATCGTCCAGGTTTTATATGGGAGTGTTCGGTATATGCCGTTAAACACGGAAAATGCCGAGATAACACGGAAAAGGGCGATCTTCAGTCTATGATTACCTTAATAAACAAAATATCATAACAAGGATAAAAACAGAATGAAAGCAAAGCAGAATGCCCCTTCAGCAGTAATTTCTGCTGTACTGTCAACCTACTTTAACTGGTAATCTGTCTTCAAAACTAGCGACAGGCTATTTGGTAAAGGGTTAAACCAAAGTATCAAAATGCGAGCTCGCACCTACAGTAAAGTAGAGAAAACGTTATTCTTTCCCAAAAAAAAGCGTTTACACTAAAACTATTATTTCCATTGCAAACAGTTTGGAGCCAGATCAGACGCCGGGTAAGCCGGCGTCTGATCAGGCTCCAAACTGTTTGTCACTCAGATTAAAATAGGTCGTCAGGAATGTCAAAAAGGTGAAGTTTTCTACATTTTAGCTGCGTTTGCGTTTTGTTTGCGTTTAACCGGGAATGAATTACTTTTTCTGCACTTTACATATATAATACGTGTAAGAACACTGTTTATATTCCCAGATGATAAAGGAGATTGTGTCAGCTGTGACTATACCAGTGATGGCGAAGACTAGGATAGGTCATTTTGCAGAAGCCCAGATCTTGGAGGCGTTGGGTGTAGATATGGTGGACGAGTCTGAAGGTAACTCCATCAATACCTACCAGTTTAGAATTAAATTGAGTCCAATTTTGAATAATTAGGCTGATTGTTAACAATATTTCACAAAATGACAAACAGTGTAGACCCTGACCAGAGGGCTCCTTAATGATCCCTCTGGTCAGGGTCTATACTGTTTGCATAGGACAAGTGTACTCTTGATAAGTATATGATTTGTTCATGACGAGTATACTCGTCTCTTGGGTTCAATGTGTTAAACAACCAAAAAGCCATTTTTAATAGTCGTAAAAGAGAGGTATTTTCTGTTGTACATGTATGGCCGGTGGGCGTCTGGTCTGGCATGAAACCTGATTAATACCCTGAAAGAATGTATTATGAATTAGGAGTTTTAAAAGTCTGGGTAAGTTTGATTTTGTTGCATTAAATGTCATTCGAACGGGAAAGAATTGTTTTGTTTTTATTTCTCCCGATTGTATGAACATTTAATGGGCCATATTGTACACGAACGACTTTGCTAGATCTATATGCATCTTTATATATGTTTTGGTGTGTTGGTTTTCTTTAGTACTGACCCCTTCTGATGAGGAAAACCATATCAACAAACACAACTTCAAGGTTCCATTTGTGTGCGGAGCACGTGACCTAGGAGAGGCCCTGAGAAGAATATCGGAAGGAGCTGCCATGATCCGTACAAAGGGGCTGGCGGGTACAGGTAAGGAAACTGACCCTGTAATTGTCCATGGTCCACAAACGTAAATATAAACAAACAGTGTAGACCCTGAGGATGAGACGTCATAATTTGCGGCTCCTTATCGGGATCTGCAGGGCTGCCATAAGTTGACATAAAAATCCTAAGATTTCCAAATTTGCATGAAATAGATAAAATACTGCATTACATTCAGATCACTCTGGAACAGTGAAGAAGACGTTATTTTTTCCCAACGAACGTGTTTATGCTAAAACCATTATTTCTATTGCAAACAGATTGGAGTCAGATCAGACGCCGGTGTTATCCGGCGTTTGATCAGGCTCCAAACTGTTTACCACCCAAATTAAATCAGAATTTTCAATACGTTGTCCTTCTCTACATTTTAATGCAATGCGTTTGTTTTTCCTTTGTCTTTTCCACTGTATATCAATAATGAATTATTCAAGCAATCACATTAGGCAAGTTTATTGGCATATTCATGCATATATGCCCACAGGTAAACGGGTTGTTGGTCTAACCCCACCCCAAACATCATCCAAACATCATGAAATTCATTTTCCTAAACCAGGGGGGGGGGGGGGGGGGGGGGGGTAGACCAACACACCGTATACCTGTGTTTATGCCAATTAACTTTCCTAATGTGTTTGCTAGAATATTTCATTATTGGTATACAGTGGAGAAGACGTTATTTTAAAGGGTTAAAGGGGTAAACATGCATAGCATGTTTGAGCTGAAAATAAAAACTGAACTGAAACGAACAATCTCGTCATGTTGTAGGTGACGTGGCTGAAGCCGTGAAACATGCCAGAACAATTAACAAACAGATCAAGGTTGCCCAGTCACTAGACTCCACCGAGCTCTACAATTATGCCAAAGAACTAAGGGTACCGATTGATCTGCTACAGAAAACCGCAGAGCTAGGAAGACTTCCTGTTGTAAACTTCGCTGCAGGAGGCATAGGTTAGTAATGTTTCCATAGTATCTCGTTCCTTCCTGAAACCTCAAATGGACAATTCTAGTTTTCAATTTATTCTAGTCAATTTTTGACCTTTTAGGGTTGATTTTTACAATATATGGCGAAGTGACAAACAGTGTAGACCTGATCAGAGGGCTCCTTAAGGAGCCCTCTGAGCAGGGTCTACATTGTTTGCATAGGACATGTGTACTCCTCACAAGTAGGCTGTTTGTAAATTACGCATATATGCGTGACTAGGGTTCAAAGAGTTAAGGTAGAAAACCCCATACATTTCAAATCTGAAACAGTTTTGCATGACAAATGTACTATTCACAGAAACACTCTAAGCTAAGACGCGTATACATGTACTGTGAAGAAGACGTTATTATTTCCGGGTTCAAAGCAAACGTATGCCTATAGCAATAATTTGTAGAAAATTACACTTTTTTGAATTCTTTTACGATTTTAGTTTATCCGAGTAGCAAACCAGTTTGGAGCCTGGTACAGTGGAGAATCTGTTATTCTTTCCCGTTTAAACGCAAACGCATTGCACTAAAACATAGAAAAGGACACCTTTTCGACAATTTTGACTATTCATGTTGATCTGAGTGGCAAACAGTGTGGAGCCTGATCAGACGCCGGGTTACCCGGCGTCTGATCAGGCTCCAAACTGTTTGCCACAATGATAAACATGAAATATCAGAATTGTCCAAAAGTTGTTCTTTTCTACGTGTTAGTGCTTTGCGTTTGCGTACGTTTGCGTTTAAACGGGAAAGAATAACAGATTATCCACTGTAGAGAGGGAGCACTGAAGTATATATACACGTGTTCATTTTTATTTCAGCTACACCTGCCGATGTATCCCTGATGATGCAGCTTGGGGTAGATGGGGTGTTTGTAGGCTCTGGTATCTTCAAAAGTTCCAACCCTCATACGAGGGCAGTGGCCATGGCACAGGCTGTTACACATTATAAAGATCCCAAAGTTCTCGCTGATCTCAGTACAGACCTCGGCAAGGCAATGTTTGGTGAACCACGTAAAGAGGCTTTACAAAATGGCGCTGGCTCACATGGATGGCCTGTAAAGGGAGATAAGTCAAAAATATGGAACACAACTCTTGGTGATCCAAAAGACTTTGTGAAGCCAAATGCATAGACAACAAAGCCAAAAAATTTTTTAAAAATTACGTACTTTCTCTATTGTGGTATGACTACATGTATATACATGTAGGTTTGTTAACTCTTTGTGCCATTTGAAACTTTCTTTTATATAATCATTGTCATGATCACCATTAAGATTTCTCATATTAATTGTTATAGTAGTTGAACCGGATATAAACATATTTTTCAAACCATGTAGACCCAGATAAAAGGGCTCAATAAGGAGCCCTCTGATTAGATTTTAAACTCTCAAACTTTAAAATATTTTGGGGACAAGTCTCCCCCTCTGGTTAACCTATGTAAGCCTAGTGTCTACTAAAGTGGTCATTGGAAAACGGTGTAGACCCTGATTAGACGCCGTGTAACGTCAGACATGACAGTGGTGTTTTGGACAGTTCCATAGGACATTGTCGCCAATGAATGGCAACTGTAGACACAAAATCAATATCCGAATCTAGGTCAAAAGTGCATGAACACATACTGTTGATTATGACAGATTTGCCGGTACATGTATATATGTTACAGTCAATCTGTGTAAACGATCATTCCACAAATGACTTTCAGTCATTACCAGAAATGACTAAAATTGACAGGCCCTTTTTTACAGAAATTGGCTAGAAACCTTTAACAGTATTTAAGCAATGTGTGAAATGGCTTTTATTTAATTAATTCAACAGGGTGTTGTTGATTCATATCATTCAATATGCATCATTTTGGTTAATACTTAATATTTAACTTTTATTTCAGAGACATTGCACACATATTTTTATGATTTAAGAGACTTGATTTGTATTGCATTTAATATGCATGTATTGTTTTAATAGTGTAGTTTGTTATTGTTAAAATACACAAATTATTAGGATTAAATAAATAAAGATAAAATCCATTTAGTCATTTCAGGAAATGACTGAAGGTATTTTTTTTAGTAATTTCACGTAATGACTGAAATTTTCAGATATTTCATGAAACGATTGATTACACAGATTGACTTTAACATATCTAGCTAGATTATGGTAGAAGATTGAAGTCCTAACTTGTTTACAGTTTGCAATGTCCAATGTCTCATTTTCACACCATGCATTGGATGATAGCAACTTACACATGAGAAATAAAGTTATTGTATAAAGTTTGAGGCTGGTTTTCTTTTCTTTATACTGACTGATGTATATTAGAGAAAGTTTAATGAAATAAATCCTATACTGTCTATTAAAATGGACACTTGCAAACGGTGTAGTAGACCCTGATAAGTCGCTCTGTTACTCTGTTACGCTAAAACGTAGAAAAGAACAACTTTTGGACAATTCTGATATTTCATGTTTATCTTGGTGGCAAACAGTTTGGAGCCTGATCAGACGCCGGGTTATCTGGCTCCAAACTGTTTGCACTTCAAAAAATAATTTTAGCGTAAACGCGTTTATTGGGAAAGAATAACAGATTCTCCACTGTATGCACCGATTGTTATATCCTACAAAATATTTGGCTTATGGAAAAGCTTTATTCACGTTTCTTTAGATTACCCTTCAATGAAATCTTCCAGCAAGTATAATTTTGTGTAGACAGTCAGTGGTATATTAACTTGAAACAACTGTGGTCTGCTTTTATTTAGGTATTTGGATTAAAGAAATATGGAAATGAGTGTCGAACAGTTTGAATCCTAATCAGACGTGTTACCATACTATTCACAAATAACTATTGTACTAGGGGTAAGGCAGTGAAGAGGTTACAGTGGAGAATGTGTTATTCTTTCCCAATAAACGCGTTTACGCTAAAACTATTATTTGCCGTGCAAACAGTTTGGAGCCAGATCAGACGCCGGGTTACCCGGCGTCTGATCAGGCTCCAAACTGTTTGCCACCAAGATAAACATGAATTATCAGAATTGTCCAAAAGTTGTTCTTTTCTACGTTTTAGCGCTTTGCGTTTGCGTTTAAACGGGAAAGAATAACAGATTCTCCACTGTAGTACCATCAAGCAGTACTATAAAGACATGTGTGACTGCTTAATGCAGAAGAAAGGTAACTTAAAGGATTTCCTTTTTTGAAAAATATATCAGTACAGTACCTTTACATGTGTGTAGGGCTCCAGATACGAGGGAGTAATCTGAACAAATCCAACATTTTCTCACTCATTTAAGCACCAAATCCTATGGTGTAACCACTCATTATTGTCTTGTCGAGATGATTCTAATGAGTAGTGACACCATAGGGTTAAAGGTTTTAGTTTTTGAGATATATGTACTTCCCTTATTGACAGCCCTGTTCATGGCAAACCGTGCAAACCCTAATTAGAGGATTTCTTCAGGAACCAGTTTGCAAATGATATAGATATCTATATTATTTACACCGATTTGAAAATTCTAAAATTGTCCTACATAAAAGACGAATAATGTCACTTATCCTGCATAACAAAAGGCAAAACCTAGCAGGACAAGCCAACAAGTTGAACTTTCAACCAGAGCACCAGATAAGGGTAGTTTTTCAAAACCTAAAATCTTTTTTCTGAATTAAACCCTATGGTGTCACTACTTATTAGAATTGTCTCAAAGAGACAATTCTAATGAGTAGCAACACCATAGGATTTGGTGCTGAAATGAGTGAGAAAATGTTTGATTTGTTGAAATAACTACCTCTTATCTGGAGCCCTGCTTTCAACCCTTGGTTATACCGTGATTGGAAACCATTATAAGAGTAAGACTTGGTGGGTTACTTCAACAAGTTGTTTTATTTGTCCACAGTGTGACAACTTCAAAAACTACAATATCATGCACCATAAATACCACACTCACACATCTACACTTCAGTTCATACTAAAACAAGTGCTAAACAACATTAACATTGTCATCAAGAGCTCATTAAGACATTACCCTACCCCTACACAAGTGCCTTTTATCATATTTAATTTAATCATTCACTTGAAAAAATAAAGTTCCCATTTAAATAGTCATAGACATGACTTTGTGTCAAATTCTAGTTTCTAGTTCTTAGCAGATGGTAAAGCAGACTGAAGGTAAAGCAGAATGTGCTAAGGTACGTTATGCTTTTCTTTCAATCTGCTTTACCGTAAGTTATAATGTGTTTTCAATACTAGAACCAAGCTATGGGGGGAAAAGGGTCAACCCCTGTGACAACAAATGGACAATTCCAGTTTTCATTTTTGCCAAGTTCAATTTTGACTATCAAGGTGTTTTTTTAATAAACTTAACCTTAGAATTAAATCCAAAAGTTTCGCTTCTGTCCTTCGTCACAGTGATAAAAAATCAATCAAGACACTTACAAATAATACAGAAATTAGCTGTGACAAGAGAAACTTTTTGCACTGCAAACAGTGTAGATACTGACCAGCTGCTGGGTCTTTGGACCAGCCAGGATACACAGTTTCACACTCACAAGTTGATATTTTGTAACCTAACATACTTTTTGCGTCTCGTGAAAAGTTGTGATTTTCCCATTAGGTACATGTATATTCACCGCATACATACAGTATACCAGTTAACCCTTTACCTCATATACTGTTTCTAGTTTTGAAGACAGGTGACCACTTAAAGCAGGTTGAAAGTAAAGCAGAATGTGCCTTAAGGCACATTCTGCTTTACTTCCAGCCTGCTTTAAGCTTAATTCTGCTAGGCTATATAAAATTTTTGTAATGGTAATTGTTCATGAGGGTGTAAACTGGAACTATTTTCTTCAGCGGAAGAATAAATTAAATACGCCAAAAGTCGCTTCTATGGGGGAAAGGGTTAAGAGTATGACTGTCTTATGTAAATGATGTAAACCATATCAGAGGACTTCTACTGGAGCCCTTTGAGCAGGGTCTACAGTATTAGTTATTTTGAAATAAAAAAAAATTCCCTTTATGATCAAAAAGCAAACAGGCTTAATAAGAAAATGGAGAATTGTCAATGTGATGTTTCAAGGGTGAATACGTTAACTTTCAACATATTTTAACACTGCCAACAGCCTATGGCATTTATTTGATGAGCTTAAAATAGACACATACATTCTGAGAACATAAACAAATTCCTAAGACTTTTTTAAAATACTGATAACATTGTGATTTGGGCGTTCATTAATATTATTGAATTCTATTGAATAAGATACCTTGTCAAAATGAAGAGGCAATAGTGATACATACTGATGGGCTGATTAATCAATTTGTCAATTAACCCTTTACTCGATAGAAGCACCTTTAACCCATTACCCCATAGCCTGTTTCTAGTTTTGGAAATAGGTGACCGCTTAAAGCAGGCTGAAAGTAAAGCAGAATGCGCCTTCTGCTTTTCTTTCAGCCTGCTTTAAGCTAACATCTTCTAAATTATAAAAAATATTTTTTATCTTACATGAAGATCTATATGACTGTATAAATAAATATTTTCCTCAGTTGAGAAATAAATTACAGGCGTAAAAAGGCGTATTTATGGAGTAATGGGTTAATTTATTCCTCCACTGAAGAAAATAGTTCCAATTTATACAGCTATGAATATGTGTAATAAGAAATATTTTCTATACTGTGGCAGATGATAGCTTAAATGATCAAACTGAAAGTAAAGCCGAATGCGCCTTAAGACGCATTATACTTTACTTAAGTGGTCACCTATCTTCAAATCCAGAAACTGTCTATGGAGTAAAGGGTTATTTGTTGACGAAAACAAACAATATTAATTGATGACTAAGATTTCTGATTAGTCAACAAATTATACATAACCAATACACTTGCCCTATGCAAACAGTGTAGACCCTGATCAGAGGGCTCCTTAAGAAGCCCTCTGAACAGGGTCAACACTATTCGTCATTTTGAAATATTTTGTTGGTATCAACCCTAAACAGTCAATAGTGAACTAGACTTATTTTGAAATTGGACTTGTCCATTCAAAGTTTCAGGGGTGAATGAGTTAAAAGTGTAAAAGTAAAACAGAATACTCATGAAGAAATATTCTGATTAACCATTTGAACCCTAGTCCCGCATATAGGCGTCCTTTTCAAAGAGTGTACATGTGAATAGTACACTTGTCCTATGCAAACAGTGAAGACCCAGATCAGAGGGCTCCGAAAGGGTCTTCAAGGTTTGTCATAATTCCAAACATTGACAAAAACGACCCTTAAAAGTCAGAAATGGACTAGACTAAAATGGAAACTGGAATTGTACATTTAAAGTTTCAGGGAGGAAAGAGTTAACTTGCCTGTCTTTAAAACAACTACAGAATAAAGGGTTAACTCAATTATAAATTGAACACTTGATTTAAAATGTTTGCTTAGCAAAGCAGATTGTAGCTTAACACATTACCCCTTAAATATGCCTTTCAAGCCAATGATTTATGGCTCCACTAAATCAAACAGTTCCATTTTATAAAGTCATGAATATGCTGCATAAGATTTTTTTTATCTACATGCTAGCAGATAGTAGCTTAAAGCAGGCTGAAAAAAGCTGAATGTGCCTTAAGGCACATTCAGCTTTACTTTCAGCCTGCTTTAAATGGTCATCTATCTACAAAACTAGAAACAGGCTATGTGATAATGGATTAAAGCAGGCTGAAAGTAAAGCAGAATGCACCTTAAGGCCACTGATATGAACAGATCATGCACATACCTTGATATGGCCCAAGAGGTCAAATGTCAGTGAAGCGAGCTCCTATTTCTACTCCAAATTACACTAAAACCCGATGTAATAGGTGTTCAGAGAGACTTTCCCTTATTCAAGATTTACCTGCAATTTTTGTCTTCTTTTTATTGTAATTCTATTCATTTGTTTTTCTCACTATGTAACATCATTTATACTTCATGTGAAGAACTCTGGTGTGAAAAGAGCGCTATATAAATCTGATCCATAATAAATAAATATAATAAATAATTCTGCTTTACTTTCAACCTGCTTTAAGTGTTCACCTGTCTTCAAAACTAGAAATAGGCTATGGCGTTAAGAGTTAATGATACTTGCATATAATTGTAATATGAAATACCGATAGTGTGGAACTGAAAATGTTAGTGTAATACAGTGGAGAATCTGTTATTCTTTCCCGTTTAAACGCAAACGTACGCAAACGCAAAGCACTAAAACGTAGAAAAGAAAAACTTTTGGACAATTCTGATAATTCATGTTTATCTTGGTGGCAAACAGTTTGGAGCCTGATCAGACGCCGGCGTCTGATCTGGCTCCAAACTGTTTGCACTGCAAATAATAGTTTTAGCGTAAACGCGTTTATTGGGAAAGAATAACACATTCTCCACTGTAGCTAAATCTTAAGTTCAGAAGCTGTTGACAGAAAAGCAATACCATAGTCTCTCCTATGCTCCATATACATTGTGGGCCAGTTTAACCCATTACCACAGAGCCTGTTTCTAGTATTTAAGATAGGTGACAACTTAAAGCAGGTTCACAGTAAAGCAGAATGCGCCTTAAGGGGCATTCTGCTTTACTTTCAGCCTGCTTTACCATCTGATAGGATATAGAAAATATTTATGACTGTATAAATTAAAATCATTTTCTTCAGTGGAGGAATACATTATGGGCGTAAAAAGGTGTATCTATGGTATATAATGGGTTAAAACTAGAAACAAAAATTAAGTTATTTCACATAATATTTCTCTACACTTTTATACCAAAAATTTTTAACAAGTCAGGTTCTACATAATAATGCTCCATGCTCAAATCAACATATAGCTACTTTGAAGTGAAGAACATGCAGCATTCAATAAAAGCATATGCTCCAGGATGCAAGTGTGACAATAGATTTTGGTAAATAGGAAACTCTCAAGGCATCAACTAGACTTATACAGTGCTCCCTCACTACAACGGCCCTCCCAACCACGACTCCCACCTTACAACAACCCTTGCCGCAGTTCCCTAAACAGAAAATGATGTCTAATGGCTTTACAGCTGTTATACCGTCTGCTTATTAGTGTCGTCTCCTGTTTCTCTGAAAGTTACATATTGGACATTTGACAGAACAAAACTTAATGACGAGAGACAAACAGCTTGAATCCAGATCAGACGTTGTGTAACTTGGCGTCTGATCTGGATTTAAGCTGTTTGCATATGTAAACAAATTTCCCTCCCTCTGAAGAGCGCACACAATTTTGGCTCCCATTGGCAGTCGTTATAGAGAGGGAGCACTGTAGTAAGTATCCTAACATTTTAGTAAACTGAGTGCTGATGCCAGGGGCCCGTTTTACTAAACTACTTACGCAAAATTTTGCGTAAGTCAAAATTTTAAATTTTAATTTATATTTTTTATTATCACTTGCTACAAACAGCAAATAGACAGATCAGAGGACGCGCTTTTAGAGCGTCCTCTGATCTGTCTATTTGCTGTTTGCAAACGTTTATGGTTGAAAAATAAGAGTAAAACGATTTTGACTTACGCAAAATTTTTGCGTAAGTAGTTTAGTAAAACGGGCCCCTGATGAACTGTAAAATCAGTAAAAAATTCATACAGACAAACAGAACTCCTGCTTCAATAGAAAGTGGGCAATAAAATCATGGTATCTAAACCACAGGTAAAATAATGATAACCTTTTAAAACATATCAATGTTAAATACAGTTTGATAAGCCCTTGTGTACAATAAAACCTCGGTGCCATAGACTCTTTCCAAAAGCAGGTAGCCTTAACCCATTACCCCATAGCCTGTTTCTAGTACTGAAGACAGACCACTACTTAAAGCAGGTTGAAAGTAAAGCAGAATGTGTCTTAAGGCACATTCTGCTTTACTTTCAGTCTGCTTTGAGCTACCAGCTGATAGAATATACCATTTCTCATGGTGCATATTCATGACTGTATAAATAAGATCTCTTTTCTTTTGTGGACGAATGATTTAAAAGCACAAAAAGGCATATTTATGGGGTAATCGGTTAAAATACAGGTTAAGACTAAGTACTTAATGCAGGATAAAAGTAAGACAAAGCTCCTTTACTTTTATCCTGCATTTAAATGCCACCTGTTTCCAACGGGTTTACTCACTGAACATATTGTTTTATAAGTTTATAAATTGGAACTATTTTCTTCATTTGATGAATAAGTTAAAATGTGTATCTATGGAGTAACGGGTAAACAGGTTTGATTGTAACAGCATTGTTTTACCCCCATTCCCTTCCACCCCCACCCATCTACTCAACTGTCCAGGTTGGACAACGACTCTATTTTTTATCTTTGGTGGATTAAAAATAATTAGTGTGTAAACCTGGTTACAAAACTTCAGTTTTACAGAATAATAAGTTAACCTTAGTGTTACAGTGTAAGTTATTCAAGTTATTTTTTACACAAGATACAGTGGAGAATCTGTTATTCTTTCCCGTTTAAACGCAAACGTACGCAAACGCAAAACACTAAAACGTAGAAAAGTACAACTTTTGGACAATTCTGATAATTCTTGTTTATCTTGGTGGCAAACAGTTTGGAGCCTGATCAGACGCCGGGTTACCCGGCGTCTGATCTGGCTCCAAACGGTTTGCACTGCAAATAATAGTTTTAGCGTAAACGCGTTTATTGGGAAAGAATAACAGATTCTCCACTATACCAATTAAACAAATGTATATTAACAAATATAGCTACAGTGGAGAAGGCATTATTCTTTCCCGTTTAAACGCAAATGCATTGCAATAAAATGACAATTTTTTGTCAATTCTAACTACCTTATTCCTTTTAACCCTTAGCCCGCCAAATAAATTGTCGTCTTCTATATTTCTCGCCTGCTTCAAGTTTCAAAGTGCTTCAAAGTTGCTCAAAATTGCTGAAAGTGTTGTCAGAGTGTCAAACAGCTTGGATCCGGATGAGACGCCGAGTTACTCGGCGTCTCATCTGGATCCAAGCTGTTTGCATATGGAGCTATAGTCGTGAGTGGCAGGCTAAGGGTTAATATGAGTGACAAACAATTTAGAGTCTGATCAGACGCTGGGTTACCCAGCGTCTGATCTGGCTCCAAACTGTTTGAAATGGAAATAATAGTTTACGCCCAAATGTCTTTATTGGGAAAGAATAACGTCTTCATTGTAATAGTGAGTTAAAAATTTATGTCAAGGATTAAGCTATAATAGGAGATAAGTCTATATCTAAGAAACCCTGTGTAACAAACAATAGTATAACTTCATTGAATCAACAAGGTATGATTATTTCAACAATATCACATATTTTGTTGCCAAACAATGTAAAGAAACAACATAATTTTCAATTTAAATCTGTTTAACATATATTATTATTAATATTATTGTCATTTAACCTTTACAGTAGAGAAGACATTATTCTCTCCCAGTAAATATGTTTACGCTAAAACTGTACTTTCCATTGCAAACAGTTTGGAACAAGATTAGATGCTGGATAACCCTGTGTTTGATCAGGCTCAAATTTGTTTGAAACTAAAATTAAAATGAGCCCTAATAATGTTGGTATTTTCTCCATTTAAGTGTACTGTGTTGGCGTATTGTTTGCATTCAAACGGGAAAGAATAACGTTTTCTTAACTTTAACTCCTTGAACACCATGTAATAATTGTCATCTGCTACTGTTCTAGATTAATATTCTTTTAACCAATTACCCTATAAATATGCCTTCTTACACCTTTAATTTATTCCTCAACTAAAGAAATTGTTCAAATTTATGTAATTATGAACATGTATCATAAGAAATATTTTCTATATTCTAGTAGATGATAGCTTAAAGCAGGCCGAAGGTAAAGCAGATTGTGTCTTAAATACATTTTGCTTTACTTTCAGCCTGCTTTAAGTGGTCTTCTGTCTTCAATACTAGAAATAGGTTATGGGGTAATGGGTTAAGAAAATATCCTTTTCATGTAAGCATATAAGTGTTCTCAGTTTAACTGCTGGTATCTTCTCTTAAACTGTGACAATACAAACCCCTTCACTGCCTTACCTCTAGGCAAGGCTTATTTGTCAATAAAAGTTCTGTTCTGACCATTCAAATGCTTGAGAATGATCTCAGATTCAACTTAAAAGCTTTATAACCTTGGAGCTTGATCAACCAAACTGCAGTTCTCCCAAGGAGATAGAGATCCAGGTGTGATGCACATGTGCCTCAGTGGGGAAAAGTTGATTTACATCAAATTCTACGTATAGAACATAAAACCTATCACTGCCATTATAACGTCATAACCCATTTAACACATTCACTGCCATAACATTGTCTGCTTGCAAACATGGGGCCCGTTTCATAAAACTTTGTACGACAAAAATGAGCGAAAGTCAAAACTTTAAAACACATTTAATTTCTGATTTCTCTTTCTAATCCCGTCTTGTGACATCTCTTTGGAATCGTCTTTTCAAAACGATTCCAAAGAGATGCCACAGGACAGGATTAGATGAAGAAATAAATAATAGTTGAGACTTTTATAATCTTGACTTACGACAAAATTTGTCGTACAAAGTTTTATGAAACGGGTCCATGGTTTGCTTATAAATATTTTCAAGGTTAATAATTTTAGAAAGTTTGGCTCATAAAAAGCAATTATACGTGTGCACAACAGTTTGGATTCTGACTAGACACTGCATTACACAGAGTCTGATCTGGATCCAAACTGTTTGCATATGCTGGTGTTGTCAAGCTAGGTACTGAAGGGGCTACAGTGGAGAAGACGTCATTCTTTCCCTATAAACACGTAACCCCCAGGGCTCCAGATAAGAGGGGGTAAACAGAACAAATCCAACATTTTCTCACTCATTTCAGCACCAAATCCTATGGTGTTACCATTCATTAGAATCGTCTCTTTGAGACGATTCTAATGAGTAGTGACACCATAGGGTTTAATGCAGAAATAAAGATTTTAATTTTTGAAATACTCCCCTTATCTGGAGCCCTGACCCCCATAGCTTGTTTTTAGTTTTGAAGACAGGTGATCACTTAAAGCAGGTTGAAAGTAAAGCAGAATGTGCCTTAAGGCACATTCTGCTTTACTTTCAGCCTGCTTTAAGCTACTATCTACAAGGATATTGAAAATATTTCTTATGGTATATATTCAGGACTATATAAAGTGGAACTATTTTTTTCAGTGGAAGAATAAATTAGAGGCGTAAAAAGGTGTATTTATGGGGTAATGGGTTAAGCTAAAGCTATTATTTCCATAGCAAACAGTTTTGAGCCAGATAAGTTGTAAGGTAACTGGATGTCTGATCAGACTCCAAACTACTTGCTACTCATATTAAAATGAACCGTCACAACGTAATTTTATACATTTCGTTCAGCAATGACTGAATGAATTTGCATCTTGTTTGTGTATAAATGGGAAAGAATAACAATATCTTCTCCAGTGTAATAAATTTCTGGCATCTAAATGTTATCTTGAAGACATATCAAACCTGTCTTGTTAGAAAATAAAAAAATTAAAACAATTCAAGATAAAACCCTTGTAAACACAAACTCAGGGCTGCCATAAGTTGATCTTGAAAAATCCTAAGACTTCCAAATTTTCCTTTTTTTCAAGATTGATTAGCAGGTTGAAAGTAAAGCATAATGTGCCTTAAGGTAAATCCTGCTTTTCTTTCTAACTGCTTTAAGATAACATCTGCTAGAATAAAAAGATTTTTAGAAAAATCAGAAAAAATGGCAGCCCACCAAACTACACCAAGTTTTGACTTTTATTTCTGCTGGGGTATGTTGATATCTATATGAGTATCCCCAACTTTAATCCTCATCAGTTTTGGACATACCCTGTCTTTCATTTCATTCTTGTCTTTACCAAATAAATTCCTTGATTTAAACACCAAACCATTCTTTCCTCGACTGGTTGGAGTCTTGTGACTGTAGGGTCTAAACTTTGTACAGTTCAGGGGGCTTTCTTCTTCATCAGAGTCACTGTGGTCACTACTCTCTGGAGTTACTGGTACAGAACTCTGGGGACTTTCAAGTTTAAAGTGCACACCATCTGACTTTTGATTCTTCAACTCTTTTACAAGTACAGGATCTCGTGGCATTTTAATGGTGATTTTAGGAATCTTTTTACCTGGTGAAATGCTTGCAAATAAATGTTTGTAGCTCATTATATCTTTCTCCAATGCCTGGATACGCTTTGGTAGTGGCTCATTGTATGATGTTGATGACATATCATTAAAACTTAGTCTTCGCTTTCTTGACATTGCACACCTTCCTGACAAATCTTTACTTTCATCCAAACTTTCTATATCAATTGATTCCTCGTGTATGTCAGGTTTACTGTTGTCTCCTTGTGCTGTCATCTGCAGCCTCTGTCTTTCAAATTTTTCAAACACATTGCTATCAGTATCCCTGCTTGGTCGTACTCTTGGACTGGACCTGAGTGATTTGGGAGAGTTTTTAGCAATTTGTTTATTCTTAGCACACCCTGTAAAACCATTATTAGCCGACTCAACACTTTTATTTGTTCCCTTTTCAATTCCATTGAAAGTTTTGTTGCATCCACGGGTGAGATCATATAGCGTTGATGTTTCAACCTGACCACCTTTATGATTTATCTTTTGATCCCTGATTTGACTTTTGGGTCCAGTTCTGGCCCTTTTTCTACTTCGAGGACTCTGTCTCAAAGGTGACGTGCTTGCACTGATTGATGACAATGATGATGTTTTTGAGTATGACATCTTCCCTGATATACAGCTAGTTGTCCATGGCCGGGGATTCCTGGGCTCTGGCTTCTTGGACTCTTTACAACTATAGCTATACAATTCATAAGACTCCAGTTTAGGACTTGTGTGACTGTTTTTGTACAAGGTATCAGAGGTTGGGTCTGTATCATAAGGCATTAAATGTGGCATCCCTGACGGCCTTGACTGCAGCTGTTCAAGTAACTTTGGACAATTTGTTTGAGTTTTGCTTACCTTTGATGATATACTTTCTGTCTCTGACTCGCTCTTCATTTGATTTACATCAAGCTGAAGTTGAGTAAAAATATTTCTACTCTGTACATCATCCCTGACTTTAAAACTTATTTCTGGGTCCCCTGGGTCAACAAAGTCACATGTTCTGAGATTCAATTCTGATTGGTCATTTGCATCTTTATCACATGGCTGATTTTCTACTTTGTTCTTGTTTTGAAGTCTTGGACTGTGTCTCAACCCAATACTTGATGCTTCTACTTGTTCTTTACTTACATTTGAAGCACAGTCTATATTTAACTTTAAAGTTTGTTTTTTGCCTAACTGTTTCGTATGCCGTGTGTATTTGTTATGATGACTCCCATTGGCTGGTGCTTCACTTGAGCAAGAACTCATAATATACGTCTGTAAACCAGGTTCCTGTTTGACTAAATTAAATTCTGTTGTCTTTCGTTTACTGTCTGAGATATTGTCTGAAATATTGAGTGTGTTTGACACATTGTTTAAATGCGTTTTAGTGGGTCTTTTATCTTTCTTTTCAGGAACATTGTCACCGAGACTTTTTAGATATGACTGGGATGACAAATGTTTCCTGGGTGACAGGCGCAGCTCACTGACTTTGACTGGCTGATGCTTTACAATGGATGGAGAGATTTTCTTTCCCAGGTCCACCTTTGGTTCTGGCAAATTAATACCCTGGGCCAGTAGTATCTCAGCATCATACCTGGTGATGCCTCTCCTTTTGAGTTCTGCCTTAGACAAAAGATGGGCCTGTTTCTTTAAGTTTCCATCCCTTACATCCCAATTTTCTGTAAAGAAATAATCATGGATATCATATACATATTATATTCTACTTTCATCATCTTTTAACCCTATTTCTGCCTATCATGATTTAAGACTGTCTGTCTTGACTTTCTGTCCGTTTGTCTACTGTAAATCTCTAAAAGACCTTGACCTTTGTCTGACATGACCTAACTTGTACTGAGCTCAAGAGATTCTTGCATTGAGTAAACATGCCAAATATGAAGTCTCTATCACATGTTGTTTCAGAGTTATGGCCAATGTTAAATTAACCCTTTTTGACCTCTACATGACATTGACCTTTGTTGGACTTGACCAAAGTTGTACTTGGCTCAGCAGCTTTTTAATTCAAGCAAACATACCAAATATAAAGTATCTATCACATGCAGTTCTAAAGTTATGGGCAATGTTATACACCTTTTTTTACCTCTAAATGACATTGACCTTTGTCAGACATGACCCAAGTTTTATTGAGCTAAAGAGTTTCTTGAAGTGAGTATACATACCAAATATAAAGGGTGTATCATATGTAGTTCTAAAGTAGTCATGACAATAGCTTGTTTTCCTCGAAATAAACGAGCTATAAAAGCATAAATCTGATTTTGACAATTTTCACTGACAACATTTTCAAAGCAGAAGACATCATGGCAGGGTAAATGTGAAGATTTAACCTTCATGTAATATGTCAATCTCAAACCTGTACATTTACAAGCAGGGGCCCGTTTCATAAAACTTCTTACGACAAATTTTGTCGTAAGTCAAAACTTTAAAATACATTTAATCTCTGATTTCTCTATCGAATCCTGTCTTATGACACCTTTTTGGAATCGTCTTTTCAATGGAGAAATAAATACTTATTGAGAGTTTTATAATCTGACTTACGACAACATTTGTCGTACGAAGTTTTATGAAACGGGCCCCTGATTCTCTTACTGCAGGGATACAACATCATAGGCTTACAGTGGAGAAGACTTTATTCTTTCCCAAGCAACGCATTTATGCTAAAACTATTATTTCCAATGCAAACAGTTTGAAGCCAAGTCAGACACTGGGTAACCTGGTGTCTGATCAGGCTCTAAACTGTTTGCCACTCACATGAAAGCATATAGTAAGAATGTCAAAATGTTGTCATTTTCTTACTCTTATTGCAAAGTGTTTGTGTTTCGTACCGGAAAGAATAACATCTTTTCCCCTGTATCATAGAGGCCAATTGGATCGCTGAGAAAACAAACTGTCGGAGAACAGCACAGCTCACCCCTTGCAATAATTTCTCAACACTTGCTTCTCAACCGTAACGAAGCTTGGGGTGACTACATAAGCCTTTACACCATAAACCCTCATTTTATGTTTAATAATTCCTCCACTGAAGAAATCAGTTCAACTTTATGCAGTCATGAGCCTGCACCCTAAGAAATGTTTTCTATATTCTTGCAGAAGATGGCTTAAAGCAGGCTGAAAGTAAAGCAGAATGTGCCTAAAGGAACATTCTGCTTTACTTTCAACCTGTATTAAGTAGTCATCTGTCTTCAAAACTAGAAACCATCTGTCTTAATCCTGCTTCCAAAAGATTGGCATATCAAAACCCCCATTACATCAAAATTCAAGAATAGTATGGTACAGTGGAGAAAACATTATTCTTTCTCAATAAACGTGTTTTAATAGGCTAAAACTATTATTTCTATTACAAACAGTTTGGAGCCAGACCAGACGCCGGGTAACCCGGCGTCTGATCAGGCTCCAAAATGTTTGTCACCAATATAAACATGAATTATCAGAATTGCCCAAAAGTTGCACTTTTCTACGTTTTAGTGCTTTGCGTTTTGTTTGCGTTTAAACGGGAAAGAATAACGTATTCTCCACTGTAGCACTCTTTAGCCATTACCATTATTACTGACAACGCCAGTCAGATCTACACTGTTCGACATGTATTCCTGTGCCTGTGCTTTCATCCTGGTCAGCCGGTCATCTGTGTCTCTCAATCTGTACCCTTTGTCAGCCTCAGGGCTTCTTGGGTCTGTAGGCCGGAAAGCTCCCATCTTCCTCCTGCAAAGAATTTTCATCTTTTGAAAACAAACTTGTATAATACACCCTCATCTCTCAGCCATAGGTGTCTGGCTCAAAAAAACAAGAGGGCCAGAATGGCCCTTGATCGCTCACCTGACAATGGTGACACTAGGATGGGTCACGTGATTTCAGAAAAGAAGATTTGTAAAAGGTGACCCCCAGGGCAGGGCCAATATTGACCCCAGGGGCAAAATTTGAACAACTAAGATAGAGGACCTGTAAACGATGATATGTGCAAAATATCTAAACTCAGTGTACTATGGTTTCAGACAAGAAGATTTTTGAAGTTTTCATTGAAAAAATCTATTTTTAGCTCCGGTGACCCAGATATGCAACAGACCAGAACCGATTCATCCATATATGTGAAGGACCTCTAAAAGTTACATCATGCCAAATATGAAAGCTCTGGTAATATTGGTTCCAGAGAAAAAGATGTTTGAACATTTCACTCTATAACTTTATGTAAAACTGTGCTCCCCGGGGCGGGGCCAATTTTGACCCCAGGGACAAAATTTGAACAACTTTGATAGAGGATCTGTTGACCATGCTATGTGCAAAATATCTAAGCTCAGTGTACTATGGTTTCAGACAAGAAGATTTTTTAAGTTCTCATGGGAAAAAAATCTATTTTTAGCTTCGGTGACCCAGATATGCAACGGACTGGAACCGATTCAACAATATAAGTCAAATAACTCTAGAAGTAATACCATGCTAAATATCAAAGCTCTGGACATATTGGTTTAAGAGAAAAAGATGTTTGAACATTTCACTATATAACTCTATGTAAAACGTTGACCCCCGGGGCGGGGCCAATTTTGACCCCAGGGACAAAATTTGAACAACTTTGATAGAGGACCTATAGGTAATGACATGTGCCGAATATCTAAGCTCTGGCTCTTGTGGTTTGTGACAAGAAGATTTTTTAAGATTTCCTTATTTTATCACTTTGGTTGCCATAGCAACCAGAGTTCTGCATGGTTTCAAATTCTTTGAACAACTTTGAAAGAGCTTGACCCAAGGAACATTCCTGTGAAGTTTGGTTGCAATCAAGCAAGTGGTTTTGGAGAAGAAGATGTTTGAAGAAATTGTTGACGCACGACAGACGCCGGACATTGACTGACCACAAAAGCTCACCTTGAGCACTTTGTGCTCAGGTGAGCTAAAAATCAAAACAATTTTTTTTTTGTCTACTGTAGTGCTAAATCTATCATATATAAGAGAAGGTATATAACTTCACAGACAGGGCGACCCTGACCGGGACGAATCTATCATACTTTTTTCACTAATCATGCAGAATTTCCAAATAAACACGGTTACGGTAGAAAGAGAAATAAGTTTTCATCACATTGATACCAAATATTGCACTATAACTTCTATTTTCAGTGAGTATGAGTGTCCAATTTCTGAAGAAACACCCGTTTTTTCCAAGATAAGAAAAGCTATGGGTCGGGTCCCCACTCCACTTCGACATTCAAAGGCTGTGTCGTTGGTTGTATTTTGAAATAAACATCGGAATTGGACCATATATATAATTTCTTAAAAGCAAAGAGCAGAAAACAGGGCCGATACAGCTCGCGGATAAGATTTAAAGTCGAGGTAGAGTGGAGACCCGGCCCATAGCTTTTCCTATCTCGGATAATAATTGTCTGAAGGTTGATTATATTACAATTTTGTTTGGTGGCAGCGAAATGCTATGCAAACAAACCAGTCTTACAACTGTAGTAACTGATATCTACAGTGGAGAACCTGTTATTCTTTCCCGTTTAAACGCAAACGTAAAGCACTAAAACGTAGAAAAGTACAACTTTTGGACAATTCTGATAATTCATCTTTATCTTGGTGGCAAACAGTTTGGAGCCTGATCAGACGCCGGGTTACCCTGCGTCTGATCTGGCTCCAAACTGTTTGCAGTGAAAATAATAGTTTTAGCGTAAACGCGTTTATTGGGAAAGAATAACAGATTCTCCACTGTAGTAACTGATATAAACTGACTAGCAAGCAATGTAAACTCTTTTTTTCATAACCTAATCACCATAGAATCATGATGACCTCATCAGCGTCATCATGACATCATTTCATTGTCATCATAACGTTGTCGTAATAGTTACTCATTGTCAAAAGAAATTGAGCTCTACTTTAGATGTAGAAAGGTCACATGACATTAGGCACCTCAAAAACAGTACTTCAGTGACCAGATTTTTGTATCAAATTGTGTATCCATTGTGTACCACCCTGATGAAGGCCTTTGTAAGGCCGAAACGTTGGTGAATAAAAACAGTCAACACAACACTGCCAGATTGTTTGTTCTATTAATTTAGAGCCTTTTTATAGTAACTGTAGTAAATGTACAGTCGGCTGAGCGGTCATTCAGACTCAAAGTAGACTTTAACTTGGTATATTTTATTATAACAACTGGTTCAATCTTCAAACAGTTTATACCAGGGTATCCATAACAACCTACTTACCTTTCACATGTCTCACACTCACACAGGGAGTTACTATCACCAAAGAAATCCTCTCCATAGAAACAGGTAATCTCTTCACCTATCTTGATGTCTCGAAGCACCTTCACACATGCTGTGTCACGCCCAGTGGAAACAAACTGAGGACAAACAAAAATATTTTAACTCTTCCAATTGCTGTTTTAGGCCATATCTATAATTCCATTCTACATCTTAACTTATTTACCCCTGAAGCTTTTTAATAAATCAATTTAAACTAAGTCTACCAGATTTAGTTTGATTTTAACAATATATTTTCAAAATACATGTATGGCAAACAGTGCATACCCTGATCAGAGGTCTACACTGTTTGCAGAGGATAAGTGTTCTCTTCATAGGTACACTGTTGTTAATGAAGAGTATACTTGTTGCTAGGTTTAATTGTGCTAAAGCAGGTACCCGACTTATTTTACCCCATAGCCTGTTTCTAGTTTTGAAGACTGGTGACCACTTAAAGCAGGTTGAAAGTAAAGCAGAATGTGCCTGATTGAAGCTATTATCTGCTAGAATATAGAAAATAATTCATATAATACATATTGATGACTGTATGAATTGGAACTATTTTCTTCAGCGGAGGCATAAATTGAATGCGCTAAAAGGCACTTCTATTTGGAAATGACCCACTATTAAGGAATTTGGAGAATCTGCAAACTGCTTAACAGCAACGCAAAAAGTTCTTAATGAAGATTTCTTCATTATTTTTGTTATGCACTAAACCGATATATATAGTCTTATCCCCGTTAACCTATAGATAGCCTGTTCCACTTCCAGTCTGTTTAAAGCTACTATTTGCTATGATAAAAAGTTTTTTATGGCACATTTTCAGGAATGTATGAAGTGGAACTTTTTTTTCATATCAGGAATAAATTAAAGGCATTAAAAGGTGTACCATGGAGTAATGCGGCTTATAATGGGTTACAAAAAATCGATACACCTGTTTGGAAATGGCTGACCCGTTAAGACTGGGGGTTTAAACATATTACCCAATAGCCTGTTTCTAGTTCTGAAGATAGGTGACCACTTAAAGCAGGCTGAAAGTCAAGCAGGATGCGCGTTATGGCGCATTCTGCTTTACTTTCAGCCTGATTTAAGCTACCATCTTCTAGAATAAAGAAAATATCTCTTATGATACATGATTGTTTAAGTTGAAACTACTTTTGTATAAGTTGAAACTACTTTCTTCAGCGGAGGAATAAACTGAATGTGCTAAAAGGCATTCCTATGGGGCCCGGGGAAAGGGTTAATGCAAAGTAATGAGCATTTTTTCTCCTCCACCAGGAACTAAAGTGTGTCATACCTTACAGTTTGCTCTGCAGTCATGGTTGATGAAGGAGGCAGGGCCTAACCAGAGTTGAGCACAATTCTTCCTACAGGAGAACATCACACTGAAGTCATTGACACCAGGGCGCAGCATCTGTCTTTCCTCCTCTTCTGTTAACTCAGCAATGCAACCAATAAGCATTTCCATTTTCCCATACCTTTTCCTAAAAAAATATATAAATTTGCATGTTTAAACTTCCACAACCATTATCTCTCACTGCAAGTTTTTAGCATTAACCCTTTACCTGATAGCATTGTTTCTAGAATTGAAGATATGTGACTACTTAAAGCAGGTTGAAAGTAAAGCAGAGTGCGCCCTAAGGCGCATTCTGCTTTACTTTCAGCCTGCTTTAAGCTATTAACTGCTAGAATAAGGAAAGTATTTAATATGACACATATTCATTTCGGTATAATTTGGAACTATTTTCTTCAGCGGATGAATAAAATGAATATGCTAAAAGTCGCTTCTATAAGGGAAAGGGTTAACCACTAAGAAAGGCAGTAGCTTAACCCATTCACCCATAGCTCGCTCCAGTACTGAAGACAGATTGCTTAAGCAGGTGAAAGAAAAGCAGAATCATGCTCCTTAAGGAGCAATGTTTTACTTTCAAACTGCTTTAAGCTACCATCTGCTAGAAATTTAGGAATATATTTCGTGCGATGTATATTCATGACTGTATAAAGTGAAACTATTTTCTTGAGTGGAGGAATATGATTAAAATTGTAAATAGGTGTATTATGGGCATTGGGGTAATGGTTTAAAGCAGAATGAAAGTAAAGCAGAAAATTCAAAGAACTTTCAGCTAAATTCTTGTCAAACCTTACCAAAACCTAATTGCGTCATGTTCTTTTGAGTACTTGCTCAAGACAACACAGGTTTGGCTTTTAAAACTTATATGTAAAGTGAGGGATATATGAAGACAATCTTTGGAGTTATACAAGTAATCACCTGCAATTTCAAATTTCATACTTTAAATGGTGCAAATTTACATTAAGCTTGAATTCTACCATTACTTATAAAATAATATTTCTTACCATTCTTTAGTGGCACAAATCTTGCCTCCAATGTGCCCTTCCATGGCATATCTTGTACAAGGAAGAATTTCAAAACCAGACTGCTTATCAAACATCTTCAGGTAGCGGAAAATCTGACATAAACAAAAATTCAATCAAATATTTTTCCATCAATGTCCCAAAAGCTGCACAGTGGTTCTTGTTGGAATTTTAAAAGACATGCTAGCCATTAACCTATAGCCTGCCTCTAGTCCCGACTCTTGAAGATAATTGACCACTTACAGCAGGTTAAAAGTAAATCAGAATGAGCCTTAGCCACATTCTGCTTTATCTTCAGCCTGCTTTAACCTACCATCTGCTAGAATAAAGACATATTTCTTATGGTACATATTCATGACTGTATCAAATGAAACATGTATTTCTTCAGTGGAGGAATAAATTAAATGTGCATCTATGGAGTAATTGAATAATGTTCAAGGTACAAAATGCTATAAATATTAGAATACCGTTCAATACGGTAGAACATGATTTGCATTGACAATTAACCCCTTATCATGAGTAGTGTAGAAAAGCAGCCCAATTTACAATATTAAACTTAAAGGTTTATTAAAAGGTAATAATTTCACCTAACAGTCCAAGTTGAGTCCAACAGACTAGAAGCTTGGAAAGTCCGATAAATTTCAATGCAAAAGAGAACAATCACTCTGATACCATGTTGGTGATAAGATCATAGGAAAAATTACGATTTAACCCTTAGCCTGCCACTCACGACTATAGCTCCAAATGCAAACAGCTTGGATCTGGATGAGACGCCGAGTAACTCGGCGTCTCATCCGGATCCAAGCTGTTTGACACTCGGACAACATTTTCAGCAATTTTGAGCAACTTTGAAGCACTTTGACATTTGAAGCAGACGAGATATATAGCAGACAACAATTTATTTGGCGGGCTAAGGGTTAAACTAAAATAAATTACATGTTCTTTGAATATTCTCTGCTGTCTGTCTGTTTTACGTATCCATTCTGTTCTCACGTTCTCCACAGTCAAAAACTCTTTGAAAGTTTTCTCATACTGCTGATGTTTCTTAAAGTTTTCCATTGTAGTTTTGCATTCTTCTTGCTGCTTCTTCCTTAATGGTTCTGATCTGAAGAAAAAGAATGTGAAGACGTATCATTAGGACAAGGGTTAAAAAAGTCAAACAGCTTTTCTTCGCAACCCGCTCCCCCCCCCCACACCAGAACTACCAGTTTAAGTATTTAGGCAGTGTTTGCTTCAAGCAGGATGAAACAAAAGCAAAAGTTCCTGTTACCTCCTGAATGAGCCTTCTGATGAACTTTCATTCTGCTTAACCCTTTACCTGATAGCCTATTTCTAGTACTGAAGATTAGTGACCACTTAAAGCAGGTTGAAAGTAAAGCAGATTGCGCCATTTTAACATGTTTCTGTGCAGGAAAAGTTAATAAATAACCATTTAACCCCTTTTCCCAAAGTCAAATTTCAGTGTGTTTTGCAGACTGGTGGTTGCCTAAAGCAGGCTGAAAGTATATAAGAAGAAAGCTCCAAAATCAGCTTATATAATATATGTTTTCTGCTGTGATGGAGACATTATTCTTTCCAGATAAATACATTCTAAGCTGAAATTATTACTCAAATTTTAGAAAATTGCACCAATCTGTTTGCCTCTCATATTATAATGAGTAGTCAGAATTGTTATACGTATAGCGATGGGCGAGGAAACATTTTTCAGCCGAGTAGATCTACACCTAAATTTTTAAATCAATATGCGTAATTGTATACCGCTTTTATGTTCTGCTTCTGTCAAAATGTTGTCTAGTTTAATGCAATGTGGTTGTGTTACACATATGTTTAACACTTTCAACCCTATTTATAATCCTTTTGGACTCTTATAGAACAAGTAACTTGAACCAGTCTATTGTTACAATTTTTGGTATGACAACAAAAACCAATGAAACTATCAAACAGTGCAGATCCTGATCAGAGGGCTCCGATAGGAGCCCTCTGATCAGGGTCTACACTGTTTACATTTGTAATCAGTGATCTCTAAAGAGGACTGTAGGGTTGAAAGGGTTCAAATCGTTAAATGCCTAGAGAGATACGCCTTTACAGTGGAGAAGATGTAATTACTTCCCATAACGAGAAGGAATACACATCTTCTCCATTGTAATCACATATATCTAAATGCTTACTCTGTGTTCATCTTATGGGTCAGAAATCCTAGATAGCTGTCGAGGCAGATGGAGTTAGCCATGTCATCATTCTCTGCTAGCTCTCGAGCAGTCATCCCAGTGGATGGGACATGTCGTGGCCCACCGCTGTCAATACCCATGGTCCTGATTAATTTTATACTGAAACGAAAAAATTAATTTTATTAGCGACTTAAGCCATGTTATTTTTTTTAATGGATTGAAAAAATACAATCCTTTTTATTGAGGACCCTCTTACAGGTCTGTAATTCCCTGTGGAATCTTAAAAGAGCTTTTTGGTGTATTTTTATTCTGCTTGACATGCGCACCTGTCAGGATGCGTGCACATTTTTGTGTGACTCTTTATTAATTGATATCTACAGGGTGACATTTCATAAACTACATTGTTGTCAAACGTGTTTAAGCATCCAGTCATTACAGAAACATAGAACATAACCGCCTGTATAGCTCAGTGGTAGAGCGTCCGCTTGCAGTGCGGGAGGTTGTGGGTTCAATCCCTGGCCGGGTCAAACCAAAGACTTGAAAATTGGTAGTAATGGCTTCCCTCCTTGGCGCTCAGGATTTCGGGTTAGCATTATGACTGGTTCGTCGGTGTCAGGATAAAGTGACCGGACGGGTACAGTCCCAATGGTGCACCTAAAAAGTGCCCCTTCTCATAATCATCAGAATTGATGGCGTAGAAGTAATAAATAGAAATAGAAACACAGGATTGTTGTTTATTACATGTATTAGGTTAAGAAGTTTATCTGCTTCCTGCATTATCCTGCAATATGCAACTGCCTGCATTCAAAATTGCAAATTGACTTTCTGTTGAATAGTCAATAACACAGGCTTGACTTTTCCTTGTTCATCTGCAATTTCTGAGATAAAAGAACAAATTTGGCTGACCCGAAATGTGTAGCGTCCATTTGTGTCAGAGCATCGATTGCATTAGTTTACAGGGTTAAGAAAAGAAATAATAATGATTCCTGTCTCAGATTAACATCTTTACATTATTGCATGTTTCGAGTATCAAAATTAGCTTAAAGTAGCGCTCTTGAGACAAGTTTGAACATCGGTGCACGAGTTGTAGGATATTTCACACTGGTAAAAAGTTACTAATACACCGCTTAGCTCCCCCTTCATTCAAGCCGTAATTTCTTTTTAAAAACAAAAGCAAAACAAAAATCATGACATGAAACATGAAGAACTTTGTATTCTTTATGTTTACTTAACACTGTTATTTGTGTATATTACCCTGTATACCTTGTCCAAAAAAACCTTTTCCGATCACCCACAAGATTCAATTGAGGTATCGAATGTAGGTGATTTGACCTAGATGTTCCTACGCGACAAATGAGTTCTATATTTTGTTTAGGTATTTGACAAAAATAACCAATGCATGTGGCAAACAGACAATACAATTAGATATAGCTTATAAAATCTTTCAAATAAAGAACTAAAACACATTGACACAGCCATTTGATATTATTTCGCGTATTTATTTTTATTGCCGAAAAATGTTCGGTTTTCGTTTTCATTTCCCGTTTCAGCTGGTAACCAATAAGATTTGGCAGAGGGAAAATTAAAGGGGTCAGCTTTAGTAGATCACATATCAATAATCACTAAATTTATTTCATTTTAGTGCGACTCTTTACCTGAATTTTTTGTAACTAGTTGGTGTTTCTTTTTAGTTTAAGTCAACTTATAAACCTAGATTTTATATGAAAATTTACCGCGAAACCTTCCGCATTTTCTCGAGCTCAGTGTTATTGGGGAGTGGGTGGGTTATTTCTTTGTTATGTGAAAGTGGAAAGGGGTTCACATTTGTTTCCCGCTTCAAACTTATTAAATAATTCAACATGAGCTATAATGTTGTTGTCTTTCCTCTGACGATTGTTTAATCTAATTTCCCACCAATTTCACAAATCTGATTAAAGAGGCTCCAAACCAGATTTAGATCTATTGTAATTTGTAAACAGGGCTGCCATTTCTCCGGATTTTTCCTAAATCTCCGGATTTTCTTTCACTAGAATCTACATGGTTTCTTAAAGCAGGCTGAAAGTAAAACAGAATTTCGCCAATTCTCGTATTCTCGTGGTTTCTCATAATCTCGTGTCTTACAAAAACAGATTAAATGGACACTCTTGACTTCCAGAAATATATCAACTCTTTTCCTCCGATAAATTTATGTTGGGAAATGTCGTAAGGACAAATAAAACATCAACTGGGTCTGAGTTATCTTTTTTCGAAATTTCACATGTAAAACGTGTTGGATATTGTAATTCATTTAATACTAGTGCATAGTTAAATCTAACAAAATTGATGCCACAGACGCAGAAATGGTCCATATGATAGATTTAAAGTGACTGTAAAAACACTTATCTGAACTGAATAGTTTACCTCCTCCATAGCAACAAACGTTGACAACCAATCAGAAGGCACGAGAATACGAGAAACATTTGACTGATTCAGATCATGCAGGGAGGTTTATTCAAACGTAGAAATGATCTAGATATTATTTTATTATTATTATATATATGGATGAAATACTTTATTCGGAGTTTGAACTGTTTTTTAAGCCTTAAAGAAGAATTCTTAAAAGCAATGTATGTGCTTTATATACATTCTAAGGCTTAGCCCCACGAGAATAGGAGACAACAGTATATATGGTAAAGGTACGATTCGTAAAATTGCACTTGAAAAATGCAAATTTGGAAATCTTAGGATATTTCATGTCAACTTATGGCAGCCCTGTGTAAATAATAATTATATGTCAAACCACGGAATTATACAAAACGGAATAGCAACTAAGCGAAATTGAATAGGCGAGTACCTGAGCTCTGGCGGCGGTTGAATTTTGCGAGATTATGTGTCACGTGACAACATCTTCACTTTTTTGCCTCGTTGTCCGCGATTTCTGGCGTGAAATTTACCGACTCGAGTGTTTTTATTGACATTTTATAGGATTTAAACGACTATGTGGACATTCCTATCAATTCACGGGAATAAAAACCCGTGAACAATGCTTCGAAAACACACATTTATCATATTGAATACCGATAGACAGTCTCTTATCAAGTCTCGCGAGTCTCGTATCCGCCGCACGAGATTTACGATATAGCGCGAGGTTTCGATTCAGTCAGTGTATAATTCTGTGGTCAAACGCTTATATAAAGGGATAAGAATTAGTTTAGGATCAGAAATTCTGTTTAAAAAAAGCATTTCAATGACAAAATATTATTGAGCTCTGGTGGGATTCGAACCCAGGACCAGGCATGCGTAGACAGAAAAGCAAAAAAACTGGGCCCATTAGCCCACTCAACCAACAGGGCTATTCATATCACTGGGATCGATTTAACGTACTTCAGTGTTTACTGACGGAGAGTATATAATTCAACCCGTGTTTATGTCCGAGCCCGTGATTAATTTCTGGATTAATCAATGGAAAATTTCTAAAAAATTAAGAATTGAAGTCTTTTCTTGAGAGTTTTTTAGACTGATCATATTTTTCTAATACCAAATGCACGATAGTGCTACACATTTGAATTTATTTGAGTATTTTCTTTTATTTTTGCAAATACACCACCTGGTTGCGAGTCGCTTTAATAAAGCTGAACTTCTCCTTTGATGATCTATGAAAAAAAGGTCTCAATAGATCTCTCAAACTCTATGAATTATTCCTCAATGGTGATCGGTGCAAATCTATGTAGGTCTTATTCCATTGGTGCCATCTATGTATTTATTTCGTTTCAAGATGGAAACCGGTCAATTTACGCTCAAAGTAACAATATGACGAAATTCATGACAGTTTGATAAAAAATACCATACTGTATGTCAAGCGACAGGATGCATGAAATGCGATATGGCGCATAGCTGATTCTACGACATTAAAACACTCTTTGTTCTGTCGCTCTACTGTGGCTAATTTTGACCTCAACAACATCAGGAATGTATATTAGCTATATACTTTCCTGACAACTTAGTACATCGTGCTGCTTTGCGACGCATTTTCTTGCGTTAATTGTATTGGGTGACATTGCATTGTCATATGCATCCTATTGTGTGTCGCTTCGTATGTCAAGTGCAATATGTTTACTTAAACCATGACAGGCTAGCATTACAAGATATTATGCATGACAGAGCGACCCAACACAGAATACAACACAAATCAATAATTAAAGCAACAGACTATTATTTTGCTCATTTGTTGGGTAATTGTCCTGTGTGTTGCCATAGTTTTGAACACTATGAAGCAATGTGAATGACACTTATTATGTGACACTATTGTTGCCAAGAGTTAAGTTTTGTTAACTGTCCTTCTTGTAAACTTATCCTGCACTGGCCATAACATTTACAATTGCACAACTGCCACAACATAATTAATGTTGTACGTCGCCTGGGAGGACTGACACCAGTCCTCCGTGACGTCTCTTAAACTTTGTGTGTCAAGCATCACATTATCATGTGTCTGTCTTGCTGTTTCAAATAATTGTTTCACTCTTAAATTATCTCTCCTTTTCTTAGTTTTTAAATAAATTTTGTCCAATTCTTTTCTCTGCCATCCTTCAAAATAACTATTTTAAGTTGTGCAGTAATGTTGATCAACATCTAAAATTGTGCCCCTGTGGTTGCAATTTTGGTTCATCATTTTGTTCTTGAATTATCTCCCTTTGCATAATTTTAATATTGATGAAATTAAACCCTGAGCTTTACTCTGTAATGTATAAACAGAACTTTTTAAAAATGTATTTAGCACCATCTTAATTTGTACCATTGTGATTACAGTTAGGATTTGTCACTTCCTTTTTGAATTATCTCCCTGTGTACATTTGGTGCCCAACAAAGAAACACTCGCTCCGACCCGGGTTGCCAGGTTCGAAATCATGCACTCTACCGCGTCGCCATAAAAGCGCGCTTGTACAGTGAGGCCGTACAAGTGATGATATTTTAAACATACACACTGTGACATACTTCCCCGACAACTTGAAATTCGTCTCGAATTTCTATATGGGTATGAGAACGACTGGGGGTTGAACTCGGAGCATAATTAGTACAGTCACAGAAACCACGTTGGGCGCAAAATGTAACATGGTGAGAAAAATATGCAGCCAGACCGGGGCTCGAACCCGGGACCCCTTGCTTACAGGGCAAGTGTTCTACCGACTGAACCACCGGGCCGCTTACATAAATCTCTCACCATTTAATCATATTATACAACCCGGCTACATTAATATATATGGAATTAATCCTGAGCTTTACTCTGTCATGCCTCGGTCAACAGAACTTTTTTAAGATTTGCAGTATTTTTGAATAGCAGATGAATTGGTATACCTGTGATTACGGTTTTAATTTGTCCCTTCCTTTTTTTATTATCTCCCTTTTTCTAATTTTAACAAATGCAATATTGTCCACAGCTTTATTCTGTCATATGTCTTAACAGAACAGTTTTCAATTTTGAAGTATTGTTGAGCACCATCTGAAATTCAGGGCTTCCATTTCTCCGAATTTTTCGGCAAACTTCGGATTATTATCCTAGCAGATGGTAGCTTAAAGCAGGCTGAAAGTAACGCAGAATGCACTTTAAGGCGCATTCTGCTTTTCTTTCAACCTGTTTTAAGTAATCGTGCTTGAAAAATTTAAAATTTGGAAATATTAAGATTTTTCAAGATCAACTTATGGCAGCCCTGGTAATCGTGCACATGCAATTTTGGTTATGATCTGTCTCTTCATTCGGGCTACAACTTGTGGTGCTCTTGTCTATATATTAAATTTCAGGTTGTTTGTTACAAAATATTACAAAATTTCAAACAGTGTAGTTTCTAATCACTGTTATAAAGACTCCTTTAGGAGCCCTCTGATCTAGGTTTACACTGTACACTGTTTGTATAGGACAAGTGGCACTGTGCACTTTTTACAATTCTAACACACTTTGCACACGCCCCTATATAAACAAAGAATGAACGTTTCAGTGTTTGAATTTACAATAGACCACTCATGCGCTAAAATGTTCTAACGTGACATCATATGGCTTCGAAAATGCGTACGCCAAGAAATGTAGCGCTGTTGCTTCGGTGCAAATCAAGGTTAAATTCAATGTGTTAGAATCGAAATAATAAATTAATACCAGTGTTTTATCTAACAATCGAACACGGGTAGTCGTTGAGATGCTTGTAATTAAAGGCCTCGTGATTGAATTACTACGCCTCTCAACTCCTACCAGTGTTCGATTGCACGATAAAACACTGGTATGAAATTATTATTTCTAAGTGTAGTACAAATGACATGCATAGTGCATACACTTGAATAAGGATTAAAACAAAATGAAAATAGCAGAAAGCTCCATTAGGTCATTTTGCTTTGCTAAAATCTTGCTTTTTAAGCTATTGCCTGGATTTAAAACAAGTTATTTCTATAAAATTGAGTAAAAATTATCAATACAGGGCATACTCAGTCATTAAAGTTATTTGGAGTAAAGTATAAAGACATCCTATGGAGCTTATATAGATGAAGGAAATGGTTATTACTTGGTCGGGTAACGAGTTGGCCACAGTTATTAAAAATGTTATGATCATTGCTTAACTCTTTTCTCCAAATTTAAGCCTTAAAGTTATTCCTCCACTGGAGAAAATGGCTGTCTTTTGTACTGTCATGAGAATATGCACCATAACTTACGAAATGGTTCCTAAGTATATCCTATCAGATGGTAGCTTAAAGCAGGCTAACTGGCGAACGTTGTCGAGGGGTAAAGTACCCGCTTATGAGTTACGACATCGGCGGTTGTGAGTTCGATCCCCAGCCGGACCAAGTCCTTCAGATGAGACTTAATAACCAAAGGTCCAATGTATGAGTGCTAGACACTTAGCATCTAAAAGAACCAGAGAACTCTTTCGATAATAAGAGCAGGGCATCCCGCCCGGGTTCTCTGTATCCACTCCCCTCTCTTTGGGGAGTCCAATTAGCCCATAGATGGAAGAAACCGACATTAACAAACAAACAAAGCAGGCACATTCTACATTACTTTCAACCTGCTTTAATTGGTCATCCATCTTCTAAACTAGAATCGCGCTATATAAGAGTTTAAAGTTGCAATATACATGTATATTAGCACCTTCTGTTCTGTATCACCCAGCTATCTTTGAACATTGTTATATAAAATTTCCTTTTGTTTCTTTCACAGCTAAGGATGCCGTCAAATGTGGAAATAAAGGCCAATGTGTTAGATATTGAGAATCTGAAGAAGCTTGCAGCACACCTAAGTGAAACTAACGGCACATTGATTCAACAGGAGGATGTTTTCTTCAATGTACCACAAGGCAGACTGAAGCTGAGAAAGTTACAGGTATTAACCCATCCACCCCCAGAACATTTAACCCTTTCCCCCATAGAAGCGACTTTTAGCGTATTTAATTTATTCCTCCGCTGAAGAAAATAGTTCCAGTTTATACCCTCATGAACAATAACCATTACAAATATTTTATATAACCTAGCAGGTTTTAGCTTATTTTAAAGCAGGCTGAAAGTAAAGCAGAATGTGCCTTAAGGCACATTCTGCTTTACTTTCAACCTGCTTTAAGTGGTCACAGTTCTTAAACACTAGATACAGGCTATGAGCTAAAGGGTTAACTGATTACTCCAGAAATATGCCTATTTATACTTACATATTTACTCCTCCACTGAAGAAAAATGTACCACTTTATTTAAGGAATAATTTGAATATTTATTTTATTCATGGAGGTATGAAAAAAAAACCTGGTCACACTGTATGAAAATGCGAAGCGGTTTCATACAAAAGTGTGACCAGGTTTTTTTTCATACCTCCATGAATACAATAAATATTCCGAATTATTCCTTATAATTTAATATCACTTCTGAATTTAAGAAAGTGGTTAAATAGAGAATCTGACGCGAATGTTCTTTTTTGACGCTTTTAAAACGTAGGTTGTAGTCCCTCCGCCAAAACGCGACATTGTTATGTAGTAACGTCGACGTCAATGACGTCATTTTGGCATCCTGCTTCATGCAGCGCTTGTGAAGAGCAGTTGGACTAAGGGAAAGTAGTCCTGAGAAGGCATGGCCTGATTTTTTTTTTTTCATGGAGTTATGAAACAAAAATTACAGCCAATCACAGCTAACCAAATGTAATGAAAACAAACAATATTAAATTATACAGTCATGAATATGTACCATAAGAAATATTTCCTATATTAAGCATCTATGGTAGTGAGAGCAGGCTGAAAGTAAAGTGGACTGCACCTTAAAGAGGCTCGCAACCGGATAAAGCATTAAAAATAGTAATTTGTAAATATATGTCAAATGCTTATATAAATGGGTAAAATTTAGTTTAGGATAATAAATTCTGTTAAAAAATGCATTTCCAAAAAAAAAAAAAAAGAGGCTCTGGTGGGATTCGAACCCGTGACCATCCATGCGGAGACAAAAATGAAAAATGAGGCATCGCCTTTACGCCCTCGGCTACGGACGCTCTCTATATATATGGTAGCCAATTAACGTACTTCAATGATAGCTATTAATAGAACATTATTCGGCTCGGGTTTATGTCTGACCCCGTGTAGAGAAGCAACAACTATACCGTTAGCTAACTCTATGGAAAAACGATGGAAAATATCTAAAAAACTAAGATTCGGTGACGATTCTTGAGACGTTTTTTGGACTGATCATATATTTAGCTCACCTGGCACGTAGTGCCAAGGTGAGCTTTTAGGATCGCTGGATGTCCGTCGTCCGTCGTCTGTCCGTCCGAGCTCACGAAAGGTCCTTTGTTGGGTAGGGAGAACAATAGATTCCATTCATTCCGTGATTGCCCTATTGTTATTGTTGTTTATTTTAGTGTACTGTTGGGTATTTTTAAACAAAAAAAATACCCAACAAATGTCCAACTGTGAGAACGGCCGTCCGTCCGTCCGTCCACAATTGTTCGTTAACACTCTAGCAGGTTCAAATCTCATTGGATCTTGATGAAACTTAGTCACAATGTTTGCCTCAATGAAATCTAGGTCAAGTTTGAATGTGGGTCATGTCCGGTCAAAAACTAGGTCACTAGGTCAAATTATCGAAAAACCTTGTTAACACTCTAGAGGCTACAAATTTCATTGGATCTTCATGAAACCTCATCAATATGATTGCCTCAATGAAATCTAGGTCAAGTTCGAATGTGGGTCATGTCCGGTCAAAAACTAGGTCACTAGGTCAAATTATCGAAAAACCTTGTTAACACTCTAGAGGCTACAAATTTCATTTGATCTTCATGAAACTTCATCAATATGATTGCCTCAATGAAATCTAGGCCAAGTGCGAATGTGGGTCATGTCCGGTCAAAAACTAGGTCAGTAGGTCAAATCTTCGAAAAACCTTGTTAACACTCTAGAGACTACAAATTTCATTGGATCTTCATGAAACTTCATCAAAATGTTTGCCTCAATGAAATCTAGGTCAAGTTAAAATGTGGGTCATGTCTAATCAAAAACTAGGTCACTAGGTCGAATCATCGAAAAACCTTATTAACACTCTAGAGACTACAAATTTCATTTGATCTTCATAAAACTTGTTGAAAAGGTTTGCCTCAATGAAATATAGGTCAAGTTCAAATGTAGCTTATATCTTGTCAAAAACTAGGTCACTAGGTCAAATCATCGAAAAACCTCGTTAACACTCTAGAGACTACAAAATTCATTGAATCTTCATGAAACTTGAACAAAATGTTTGTCTCATTGAAATCGAGGTCAAGTTAGATAGAGGGTCATGCCCGGTCAAAAACTTGGTCACACGGTGTACATGGTTACCAGGTGAGCGATTTAGGGCCATAGTGGCCCTTGTTTTAATGTCAAAAGCCAAATAATGCCACAAAGTTGCTTTTATTTGAGTATTTTATTTTATTTTGACAAGAACACCATCCGGTTGCGAGTCCCTTTAAGGGGAAATCTGTTTTACTTTTAATCTGCTTTAAGTGGTCATCTGTCTTCAAGACTGGAAACAGACTATGGGGTATTGGATGAATGGACAGTTCCAAATTCCAATTTAGTCTAGGCCATTTACAACTATTTAGGGTTGTTTTCTGCAAATGCCAATATATTGCAAAATGGAAAACAGTACAGACCCTAATCAGAGGGCTCCTTCAGGAGTCTTATGATCTGGGTGTACCAGGGCTCCAGATAAGAGGGAGTGAACTGAACAAATCCATCATTTTCTCATTCATTTCAGCACCAAACCCTATGATGTTACTACTCATTTGAATCGTCTCTTCGAGACGATTCAAATGAGTAGTGACACCATAGGGTTTAATGCAGAAATAAAGATTTTAGTTTTTGAAATACTCCCCTTATCTGGAGCCCTGGTGTACAGTAACACTGTTTGGACAGGATAACTGTATTCTTTACAGGTACACTGAGTCTATTGGTAAAGGATGAGTATACTTGTGGCTACAGTGGAGAATCTGTTATTCTTTCTCAATAAACGCGTTTACCTAAAACTATTATTTGCAGTGCAAACAGTTTGGAGCCAGATCAGACGCCCGGTAACCCGGCGTCTGATCAGGCTCCTAACTGTTTGTCACCAAGATAAACATGAATTATCAGAATTGTCAAAAAGTTGCACTTTTCTATGTTTTAGTGTTTTGCGTTTGCGTACGTTTGCGTTTAAACGGGAAAGAATAAAGTTTTCTCCACTGTATGATTCAATGTGTTAACCTGTCTCGATCACATTTGTATGTGATTATGTGCTTGGGTATGTGGAATATGTTAACAGGGCTGCCATAAGTTGATAATAAAAATCCTAAGATTTCAAATTTTCAATTTTTCAAATGCAATTTTACTAATCGTACCTTTACCCCATAGTCTGTTTCTAGTTTAGTTGACCCGTGACTACTTTAAGCAGGCTGGAAGTAAAGCAGAATGCGCCTTCTGGCGCATTCTGCTTTACTTTCAGTCTGCTTTAAGCTACACTGTTCTCGAAAAAAAATCCGAAGATTTAGGAAAAATCCGGATAAATGGCAGCCCTGTGTTAACCAGATTCTATTGTTTCTTTCAGCATCAAAGCTGCTTAAAACTCAATTAATTGAATACTTAGACAGTAATGTTGCCCTGAAACTTGAAATGGAAAATTCTAGTTTTCAATCAAGACTGATCCTAATTTAGGACTATTTAGTTTAACGTGTACCAGGCCAACGGTTTACCCTGTCGGTCACCCATCCAGGTACTAACTGCGCAGTACGTTGCTTAAAGTCCCATTGTGTTTTCAGACCTTTTCTCAATGCCTGAAATACGATAATGGTTAATAATAATGTTTGAACATTCTTATGGGCCAAACTGATCTATGAAATGATGAAGACGGACCTAAATCACCAAAAAGGGCGATTTAAAATCATAACAAACCGAAACAAGAACGTCTGACATAAACATTTCCACACGGCTTAGTATCACGTGATACAGCCGAATACAACTTCACTGGGGGCAACGCTGCTTAAAACTCAATTAATTGAATACTTAGACAGTAATGTTGCCCTAAAACTTGAAATGGAAAATTCTAGTTTTCAATCAAGACTGATCCTAATTTAGGACTATTTAGTGTAACGTGTACCAGGCCAACGGTTTACCCTGTCGGTCACCCATCCAGGTACTAACTGCGCAGTACGTTGCTTAACTTTCCAACCTAGACAAACATTTAGACATTTAGTTTTAAAAGACAGCCTCCACAGTCAGACTGTACCAGATAAGGGTAGTTTTTCAAAAACTAAAATCTTTATTTCAGAATTAAACCCTATGGTGTCACTTCGAGACGATTCTAATGAGTAGTAACACCATAGGATTTGGTGCTAAAAATACTGAGAAAATGTGGGATTTGTTGAAAAAACTACCTCTTATCTGGAGCCCTGCTGTAGAAGTGTTTTACATACCCTCATTTTGCGTCACACTTTCCCCCTTTTCTCTTGACTTTGCCCCGAAATCACCCTGCTCACATGGCAGTCCTAAGGACAGAGACAATGCGACATGGATCCGGGGATGATGGTGATGTCATCCCATATCCCACTGCTTCCACAAAATTTGTAATGGGTCAATTGTATACCGTGCTGGTCACCCATCCAGGTACTAACCGCGCAGTATGTTGCTTAACTTCGCAACCGAGACAAACGCTTAGACAATCTGGCTATAAAAGCCGGCTTCCCGAAGCCACAGTCAGACTGTAGAAGTGTTTATACACCGCCCATTACCGTCACATTAGAACTGATTTGAACAAAATATTGAAAAAATGAATTTAGTTTTTTAAGATGATAAACAGTGTAGACCCTTATCAGAGGGATCCTGAAGGGGCCTTCTGATCAGTGTCTACACTGTTTGCATAAGACACATGTACTCTTCACATGTACATTGTTTGGTAATAACGTATTATGATATTATCCCATTGCCCTATATCCTAGTAATGAAGATAGGTGACCACCTAAAAAGCTTGAGGCGCATTCTGCTTTACTTTCAACCTGCTTTAGCACTATGTCACCAGCTAGAATACAGAAAAAAAATATGGTTCATATTGATAACTTTATAAATATTTTCTTCACTGGAGGAATAATTTAAAGGCGTAAAATGGCATACCTATGGCTAATAGGTTAGTAGCTCTAAGCTGATACATACACATTACCAGTTGACAGCGCGATACAGAGTGATGTATTTAGCTCGAGACGTTTTTTGGCGGAAATAGCCGATCTGACGAACGCCTTGGCGCGAGTCTGATCGGTTGTTTCCGCCAAAAACGTCGAGAGCTAAATGCAACACTCTGTAGCACACTGCCAAGTGGTGATGTGTTTATTATATGCCTTGAATACATACCAGAAACAACTAAATAGATCTAGTTGTTTAAATCATTTTATATCCAATATTTATTAGTTATTTGAAGCAGAAGAAGAATGTTTTTATGCCACAAAGAATAACGCGGCACTTGCACATGAACGTAAATGACGTCACGTTAAACCGAAAGCGACGTCAGAGTAAAATACAAAGTGGCTGATACAAGGTGGCTGATACACGCGGAAACGCTCGATATCATTCGAAGGCATATAATAAAAAGGGTTTGATGCCGAAACAAAGGAGACCATGTTAGAAATGCATTGTTTACTTCCTCTCATCTAGACTAGAGGCCTGATTTTACTGTACATAATTGTGTATTTTTAGGAACAACCATCCCAGCTTATCTACTATGAAAGAAGTGATCAGTCTGGTCCCAAACTCTCTGACTTCAACATCACTCCTACAGATGATCCAGATGGACTGAAAGTAAGAAGTCACATCTATATATTTTACAAACTAATGATAACAATTTTTATAATCTTGGTAATAATATCGAAAGAATTTTCCTTGTGCGGAATTGGTTTCCATGATGGAAACCAATTCTGCACAAGAGAAATTCTTTCGAAATTATTACCAATTCCATGTAAATCATGTATCATGTTTATTGTGAGTGTAGTTATTTGTCTTTTCTGGCTTTATATAATTTCATGTGAAGTGTTTTTGAATGCACAGCTTCTGTGTTAAAAGAGCTCTATAAAAAATCTGGTATAATGATAGATCTATTATATAATAATATGAGCCGTGCCATGACAAAACCTGCCTTATTATTGCATAGTGCAAAATTGTACAAACCAAGCACCCTTGTCATCCTAGGATAAGTACATGTATCTGAGTTTAGATTACACTGCCAAATACCGTATATAATACAGCCACATGCAATGCTTTAGATGCATGTGGATGTCAAACAATGTAGATCAGATGCGGGAGCATATAGTAATCGTCCTGTCCGTCCGTAACCAGGTTAAGTAGATTTTACCGTTTCGTCTGGCATCAACACCGCTTACTCCAATGCTTAGATACTTATACAGTTGTTGCCTTGGACCATTCCCTATCCACCAATATCACCCAACCTTGATTTTGACCTTGACCTTGACCTAATTTGGACTTAGAATATTTTGAATGGGCTATTTCTTGGTTAACTAGATTTTACCGTTTCGTCTAGCATCAACACTACTTGCTACAATGCTTCTATACTTATACAGTTTAGTTATTACCTTGGACCATTACCAACCCACCAGTTATACCCAAGCTCAGTTTGACCTTGACCTAATTTGGACTTAAAAATGATTCAGAATATATTGTCAAGGATGCCACCGGGGGCATAAGCGTTTATTGAACGCGCAGTCTTGTTTACTTCAGAAATAATCTCTGTACTACAGCTGTGAACCCAATATCCCATAGCCTATTTCTAATTTTGAAGACAGGTGTCAAATTTAAGCAGGCTGAAAGTAAAACAAAATGCACCTTAATGCGCATTCTGCTTTACTTTCAGCCTGCTTTAAGCTACCATCTGCTAGAATAAAGAAAATATTTACTATGATACATATTCATATAAATTGGAACTATTTTCTTCAGTGGATGAAAATATTAAAGGCGTATTTATGAGGTAATGGGTTAAACAGTATTAGACAAGGGTTGGTTACAGTTCCGATGTGCAGGATTGACCTAGAATGCCAAAGACCTGAGTGGTCAATTTTTACGCCTGACAACAACCAACCATAGTCTATTACGATTTAACAATGGTTTAACTCTTTCCTCCCTAAAACTTTAAATGGACCTTTCCAGTTTCCATTTAAGTCTAGTCCATTTCTGACTTTTAAGGGTGGTTTTTGTCAATGTTTGACATTATGACAAACAGTGAAGACCCTGATCAGAGGGCTCCTTTCGGAGCCCTTTGATCTGGGTCTTCACTGTTTGCATAGACAAGAGTACAATTCTCATGTACACTGTTTGAAAAGGACGCCTATAGGCGGGACTAGGGTTCAAAGAGTTAAACAAGATTATTTCGATTCTAACATGACCAGTTTTAAAACAATTAATTAGAAAGGGAAACAACTGTTTCACGCTTATTTCCCCTGCGGATCCAACAAAAGTGTTAAAAGATGTATTTATGGAGTAATGGGTTAAAACTTAGTGGGGTTTTTTTAGGAGACGTTGAGAAGGGCAATGGGAATCCTGGGAGAAGTGAAGAAGACTAGAATGCTGTATATGGTAGGACAGACGAGAGTCCATGTAGATACAGTAGAAGGTCTGGGAAACTTTATGGAACTGGAGGTACATTGCTACTTCTCTGCTCATCACTTTCTCTTTGTCACACTGTTCTGCGCATTCTGCTTTACTTTGAACCTGCTTTAAATGGTCATCTGTCTTCAAAACTAGAAACTAGAAACAGGTTATTATGGAGTAAAGGGTTAAGTCCAACAAACCAGTATTTCTACAATTGAATTTCAATATAACCTCAAACTCAGTCGTATTTACATGTACCCTGATTTCAAAATTCAAAGGTGGCATTTTTTCAGCATACATGTAGTTACTTTTTAGCTCACCTGAGCCAAAGGCTTAAGGTGAGCTATTGGGATGGCCCTCCGTCGTTAACAATTGCTTCAAATGACATCTCCTCCTATACCGCTTGACAGAATTCAACCAAATATTACAGAAATGTTCCTTGGGTCAAGCTCTATCAAATTTGTTCAAAGAATTAAAAACAATGCAGAACTCTGGTTGCCATGGCAACCAAAGTGAAAAAATAAGGAAATCTTAAAAAATCTTCTTGTCAAAAACTGCAAGGGCCAGAGCTTAGATATTTAGCACATAACATCGCCTACAGGTCCTCTATCAAGTTTGTTCAAATTATGCCCCTGGGGTCAAAATTGGCCCCGCCCTGGGGGTCACAGTTTTACATAGAGTTATATAGTGAAATTTTCAAACGTCTTCTTCTCTGAAACTAATGTAGCCAGAGCTTTGATATTTGGCATGGTAACACTTCTAGATGTCCTATACCAAAATTGTTCGAATGGTTCTGGTTGGTTGCATAACTAGGTCACAGGAGCTAAAAATAGATTTTTTTCAATGAAAACTTAAAAAATCTTCTTGTCTGAAACTACAAGGGCCAGAGCTTAGATATTTGGCACATAGCATCGCCTACAGGTCCTCTATCAAGTTTGTTCAAATTATGTCCCTGGGGTCAAAATTGGCCCCGCCCCGGGGGTCACAGTTTTACATAGAGTTATATAGTGAAATTTTCAAACATCTTCTTCTCTGAAACTAATATGGCCAGAGCTTTGATATTTAGCATGGGGACACTTCTAGATGTCCTATACCAAAAGTGTTCAAATGGTTCAGGTCGGTTGCATAACTAGGTCACAGGAGCTAAAAATAGATTTTTTTCAATGAAAACTTTAAAAATCTTCTTGTCTGAAACTACAAGGGCCAGAGCTTAGATATTTGGCACATAGCATCGCCTACAGGTCCTCTATCAAGTTTGTTCAAATTGTGCCCCTGGGGTCAAAATTGGCCCCGCCCCGGGGGTAACAGTTTTACATAGAGTTATATAGAGAAAATTTCAAACGTCTTATTCTCTGACACTAATATGGCCAGAGCTTTTATATTCAGTATGGTGACACTTTTAAATATTCTTTACATATTTTGTTCAAATTGTTCCGGTCTGTTGCATATCTAGGTCAGTCCTGGACATAAATCATTATCTCCATTTTTCCAGCTATTCTCAGGTGAGCGAAATATGCCTCATGGGGCTCTTGTTTAACTTCAAAATAATGGTACAGTTGAATAATTTCTTATTTTCAGGATTGTGCTGTATTTTATATTTACAGTCGAACTTCAATATCTCAAACTCCTGTAACTTGAATTATCCGATGTTTCGACACATGAACTGCATTTTTTCATGCTCGGTTAAGTCAAACATACCCATATTTCAAAGTTAAAACGTGGTATGTTCGACTTAACCGAGTTCGAGTTTGAGATATCGAAGTTTGACTGTATGTACCTGTTTTGCGGAAGGTCGGTTCTACCCAGTTGCCAATTTGTGCCTGAAACAGTGCATAAAAGACTTCTGGACGTTGCGATATGACTGAAATACTGTTGAAAGCGACGTAAAATAAAAAACAAACAAACCTGTTTTGTTTACAGGTTATGATGAAGGAGGGACAGAGTGTAGAAGAAGGGGAGACAATCGCTAAAAACTTGATGAAGCAACTAGAAGTCGACTCCGACCAACTTATTTCCTGTGCATACATGGATCTTATACTGGAAAAACAAAAAAAGCAAATAAAATCTTGATACAAATGTACACAGAACTTTTGTAATGTTATTATTTGTAGAAACCAAAGGTTCTGGACACATTTTGAATTTTATGCCCCTTGCATCTGTAGGTGCGGAGGCATATAGTGATTGTCCTGTCCGTGCGTGCGTGCATGCGTAACAGGTTAAGTAGATTTTACCGTTTCGTCTAGTGTCAACACCGCTTACTCAAATGCTTAGATGCTTAGAATGCTTAGTTGTTGCCTTTGACCATTCCTAATCCACCAATACCACCCAAATTTATTCTGACCTTGACCTTATTTGGACTTTTTAGAGTATTGTAAAAGGCCATTTCTTGGTTAACTAGATTTTACCGTTTCGTCTGGTGTCAACACCCCTGATTCAAATGCTTAGATACTTATACAGTTGTTGCCTTTGTCCATTCCTAGTCCACCAATATTACCCAACCTTTATCTTGACCTGTACCTAATTTGGATTTTAACGTTTCATCTTGTGTCAACACTACTGACTACAATGCTTTAAACAATATGCAGTTGTTTTCTTATCTAGACCAATACCAAACCACCCTTATTACCCAAACTTAATTTAGCCTTGACCTTAACCTAATTGGACTTAAAAAAATATTCAAAAGGCTGCCACTGGGGGCATAAGTGTTTATTGAATGAGCAGTCTTGGTTTTTTTTACCTTTCTACTATATAAAAGGTATATAACGTGAATCCAACAGGTAGTCGAAACTATCAACTTGAGTTGCTGCTAAAATTGTTTAGATTGCTGAAATTTGTGGTGCTTTCGTGAAATGTTAATATTTTTCAGATTTACTTTTAAGCTTGCTCAGGGTGATTTTTAGCTCGCCGGACTGTGTCCAAAAGCTATATTGTCACCCAGTCGTTGGCGTCCCCCCTTCCCGTGTCCCTTTCCGTTAGCATCTTTAAGAAAATGCTTATGCTTTCTATGTCCCTTGAGGTATTGCTTTTATATTTGGTATGTGTGTGTATATGGAAAAGACTTTTCCATGCACACAAAAAGTTTGCCACCTGTGACCTTGACTTTGAACTTAGGGCCTGCGTTTAGGTTTCTAAATCTGTGTTTAGGTCTTGAAAAATGCCTATAACTCATATGTTCATTGAGATAATCCTTTCATATTTGGCATATTGTCAGTATACACATGCATGCCAAATATGAAAGGAATGTCTAATTGAACAAAGGAGTTCTAGGCATTTTTTAAAACCTTAACACAGATTTCAAAACCCAAACGCCGGCCCTTAAGTCAAGGTCACAGGGGTGAAACTCTTTAGCTCGTCTGACTGATGTCAACCAGGCATAGTGTTCCCGTGTCCCTTCACTTAGCAGTTTCAAGAAAACGCTTATAATTTCTATGTCCCTTGAGGTATTGCTTTTATATTTGATTATGTGTGTGAATATGGACAAGACCTTTCCATTTACACACAAAGTTTGACCCCTGTGATCTTGACCATGAACTTGGGGCCTGTATTTTGGTTTCTAAATCTGCATTTAGGTTTTGAAAAATGTGTATAACTCCTATGTTCATTGAGATATTCCTTTAATATTTGGCATGCATGTGTATAAGGACAATGCCTGTTCATGCATACAAAAATGTTAAGCCTAGTGACCTTGACCTAGAGCTTAGGGTCCCATTTCGGTTTGAAATCTGTGTTTAGATTTGAAAAATGCTTATAACTCCTATGTCCATTGAGATTTTGCTTTCATATTTGGTATGTTTGTGCATATGGACAAGACCTTTCCATTTACACAAACATTTTGACCCCTGTGACCTTGACCTAAGGGCCTGAGTTAAGGTTTTGAAATCTGCATTTAGGTTTTGAAAAATGCCTTTTACTCCTATGTTCATTGGCATATTCCTTTAATATTTGGCTTGCATATGTATATGGACAATACCTGTTCATGCATACGAAAAATTAAGCCAAGTGACCTTGACCTTGAACAAAGGGCCAGTGCTTAGAATTTGAAATCTGCTTTAAGATTTCAAAAAATGCTTATAACTCCTATATCCATTGAGATATTGTTTTCATATCTGGTATGCATGTGTATATGGACAAGACCTTACCAGGCAAATACATATTTTTACCCCAGTATCCTTGACCTTGACTTGAAGTAGGGCCCAGGTTTTGGTTTCAAATATGTGTTTAGGTTTCTTAAAATGCCTTAAACTTCTATGACCCTTGAGGTATTGCTTTCATATTTGGTATGTGTGTGTTTATGGACGAGACCTGTTCATGCATAAAAGAAATTTCAGCCCCTTGACCTTGAACTTAGGGCCAGCGTTTAGGTTTTGAAATCTATTTTAAGGTTTCAAAAAATTGCGTGTGTATATTGAAAAGACCTTTCCATGCACACAAAAAGATTCACCCCGTTGACCTTGAACCTAGGGCTCATGTTTAGGTTTCGAAAATACTTATAATTCATATACATGTATGTCCATTGCGGTATTACTTTTATATTTGGTTTGCATTTGTTTATGGACGAGACCTTCCCAAGCACACAAATAAATTGACCTCTGTGACCTTGACCTCTGAGTCTGCTTTTAAGTTTCTCAATGTGCCGAAGGAGAGATTTGTTGTCTCTCTGACAACTCTCATTCAAAATATAAACACAGATTTAGAAACCTAGACGGTGACCCTCAGGTCAAGGTCACTTGGCTGAAAATTTTGTATGCATGAAAAGGTCTTGTCCAATGTCCATATACACATGCATGCAAAATATGAAAGGAATATTTAAATGAACAACGGAGTTCTAGGCATTTTTCAAAACCTAAACACAAATTTCAAAACCCAAACGCCGGCCCTTATTTTAAGGTCAAGGTCACATGGTGAAACTTTTTTGCTCGCTAGACTGTGTCCAAGAGCTAATGTTGTCACCCAGGCTTGTCCGTTCACGTTAGCAGTTTCAAGAAAATGTTTATAATGTCTATGTCGCTCGCGGTATTGCTTTTATATGTATGTGTGTATATGGACAAAACCTTTCCATGCATACACAAAGTTTGCCCCCTTGACCTTGAACTTAGGGCATGCGTTTAGGTTTCGAAATCTGAATTTAGGTTTTGAAAAATGCGTATAACTCCTAGGTTCATTGAGATATTCCTTTCGTATTCGGTATGCATATGTTTATGGGCAAGACCTTTCTGTGCATTTAAAAAGTTTGACCCCAGTGATCTTGACCTTGAACTTAGGACCCACGTTTAGGTTTAGAAAAATACTTATAATTCCTTTGTCCCTTTAGGCATTACTCTAATATTTGGTTTGCATATGTATATGGACAAAATCTTTCCATCCATGTGTGTGTGTGCGTGACTGTGTGTGTGTTCTGCTTGAGAGGTTGGTGTATTGTTTGTGTTGCGTTTCCTGCTTGAGTCTTTCGTATTTATACACTATCCTCAGTGTTTTAGTATCCTCTATTCAAACTTCATAATACGGGCGAGTTTTGTTAAATTTGTCATTTCCTACAAAATTCCGTTATGGTAGGGGATATATTAGACTGAACATATGAATCAAAACGTTTGTTTGATGGCACAATGTATTTGAATAGAAAACAGTCCTAACACAATATAATGAGCCATATGTTGCGGACTAATTAATGTGTTTTTTCATTATTAAAAAAATACAACCCGGCCCTTCAGATGCTCTCCAATCGGTGAATTAAAGCATCGTCTCCTTTATGGGTTGTCGTTTAATATGTTCTTTAAATCAGTAAACGTTAACAGTAGTTTAAACATATACTACAATGATCAATCAGTTAGTTTTTGGATGTCTTATCTTGTCAAATCTGATCCAATACTAATGTAATGAAGATAATCAGTACAAGTGAAATGTATTTCAAGAATAAAACAAATATGTTATTAACAAATAGTGATGTTTCCGTGACAATAATTTTAATTAATATTTTCATGCAAATGAGAACCTATATTTGAATATATAGTTGAGCAAATGTTTCACAAACTATCATTTACACCAATACGAGGAACTTTGAGACGAACACAAAATAGGTATTTATGTGGCATGTGCCAACTTCACGTGTGTGTTATTTTTTCAGTGTGAAATTAATGTACATATTATAACATATGTTATGTAATCTTTATTCCCAACATGATGTTAGGTTTTAAAATGGCCACAGAAAGTAATTTGAACTTCATCATTTAAACTTTAGCATCCATACGATTTCTCGTCTACAATGTTTGTCCTCTGTAACTATATTCAATAATAGGTACTTCTACATTTTCATTCAATAACTATCATTTAATTGTCAAACAGTTTGGAATTAGGTAAGCGACCATCTCCTTAGTGTTCAACTGTTTTCAACAGGAAACTGTTTATCATAAATTACCAGCGCCGCATGGATATATTTGGTGACTAATAAGTATTTACCTTACAGGAGACATGCGTTTGATGCAATTGATGGTTTGTTCGACCGTAGCATGTTTGTGCGTAGCATATCAAATCAGTGAGTAAATGTATTCCATTTCTACATAGTGGTAGACGGTATTTCATCCCTAAATACGCGTTGGTACTGAATCAATTACAGTAAGACTTTTCTATTACGACCACTGAGTTGTGTTTATTAGTCAGTATCAACGAGAGGATATTTCTGTTTTACTGTCAGCTTGCTTTACGCTGACAATTTTATTGTATACATCCAATTTGCCTTCGTTCCAGTGGTTGTAATCAATAGATTTTATTGTACAGTGGAGAATCTGTTATTCTTTCCCGTTTAAACGCCAACGTACGCAAACGCAAAACACTAAAACGTAGAAAAGAACAACTTTTGGACAATTCTGATAATTCTTGTTTATCTTGGTGGCAAACAGTTTGGAGCCTGATCAGACGCCGGGTTACCCGGCGTCTGATCTGGCTCCAAACTGTTTGCAGTGAAAATAATAGTTTTAGCGTAAACGCGTTTATTGGGAAAGAATAACAGATTCTCCACTGTATAGTCTTTCAGTTGTGCTAGCTCGTACACATAAAGCATATGAATTGCTTGCGGTTAAAAAAGCTTATTAATAATTCTGATCTGACTTTTTGCCCCAAATAGACTTTTTTGTTAAAACTATAATATTGAAATCCATATAGTGTGTGCATTCCTTTCTTATTCCCGGTATTGTTCTGCATAGCGTTTGTGTTTCAGTTCGTTGAAACTGGGAGAATGTTATCTTTATTTTGTGTACAGAATCCAACCAGGGCGATCATCTGACCCCGGGGGCACCAGCGGATCCTGGTGAGCATAATGTGTGTACGGTTTTATTAGAACAGATAATATCCATTGAAGAACCTATCTTTGATTTTAAACAGGCATAGTTCAAATGGATATTTAATTGCAACCAATCTAGCTAATAAATAGCTGTTTGAAAAGTAAATTCCCAGTAGCCAGGGGTCGTTTCTATCCCGTCACCACAACCGATAGTGACGTAATAAAGGGATATTATACCTAGAAACCTTAGTTTATCAAGCAGTTGTAGGTTTATCTGTATAATACTTTAATGGGAAAATGTCATTCATAAACACAAATAGCAAAATAGTAAATTTGCAGACACATTAGAAATTAAATAAGTATCATTAATTATCAGTCAGCATCCTCATTAGAACAAACTTATGATCAAGAAAAGAAACAAAAATATTTGGATCGAGCGGTCAAACCCGTGAAAACGTGATCGGAAGTATTTTCTTTTAATTAAATCGCATGAGTTGAAACGTAAATAATTGCCCATTCGAGTTAAGAATTATCACGTGTCAAATTTGAATTGACCTACATTTCTATTTTATTGCCATTTTTTTACTCCAGAGCTTTATGTATAGGTTAGACCATGGTTGCGCGCGAATAAACGATATAGTTCGAGGGGGCGTAGCCCCTGAGAACTATGTCGTTTATTCGCGCGCAACCATGGTCTAACCTATTTAGCACTGGCTTGGGCTCGAGGAAAACAAAAAGACCCTTCGTTTCTGCTTTTTGCTTTAGAAGAAAAAGTCATTTTATTTGTAATATTTTACTTAAATTGAAAAGTTATTTCAATGTGTAGTTTGAGATATTAAGCATGCTTTAACACCAACATAAATAACGCTTATGTGTAGCACAATTCATTATTAATTGCCTTTAAAGTTTAGGTCTCACTGTACATAATATGACGTAATCAAGCGAGTGCAGTTCCCCTCCGATCTCAACTGTTTAGTAAAGACAATCTAGACATGCATATCCCGGTTTTTACATCTACAGCTGAAATAATCCATATATCTAGGTCCAAAGGGATGGGGTAGATCTAGATATATTATTGATACTGTGGAATTACCGTATTGCTTTAGTTTGAATCCTTGATCTGGTGTTTATTCCGATTATTTATCGTTAAGCCTACAGTGCAGGCACATGGCTTGGAGCTCTCGGCCAATCAGATGCCTCAAAAACCTGTGAATATATCGTTTATTGAACAAAACCATGAAATAACTAACACACTGTTCACTTATTCCATGCTTCCGTCATCTCAAGGCAATATGACGTCAAAACCCTAGCAATCCTCCGAGCGAGCCACCGCGAAAACATTTTGCCTGCACTGTAGGGTTAAGGATAAACAAGAAATATCTTTAAAAAAGATATTCCGTCGCAGGTTAAAGTTTTTTGTGGGATACAGTATTGACTTAAAGAGACATGCAAGTGTATACACTGATTCCGACTTAACATCTTTCGTAAACAGACTTTCCCACATGCTAAATTTAGAGCTTATGTACACACGCTAAATTTAGAAATGATGACATAGTAACGCAGCAATAATTTAGACTGCATCTCATTGTTTTGCCAGGTTTACACTCGCAAGATAGATGTGAAAAAATAACAGAACGCCAGTCTAGGCCATTTTGGCACATTGGCCGATAAGAGTACTGCATTTCAAGCACGTGATCATTGACCAGGATTTCTGATCATTCCTGATTGGTTAAATTGTTTCATACAGTTGCGGTCAAATTGGGTCAATAGACAAAACAGACCCGTCTGCGACGGGAAACAATCGGAATAAACACCAGATCAAGGATTTAAACTAAAGCAATACGGTAATTCCACAGTATCAATAATAGATCTAGATCTACCCCATCCCCAGGCCTACCATTCCTCCGGATTTTTCCTAAATCTCCGGATTTTTCGTCATTTCTCCGGATCTCCGGATTTTTTCCGAAATCTCCGGATTTTTTCAAAAATCTACCAGAAAAAAATCCTAATCCCCGATTCAGTGCGGCAGACAGCCCCTTCTCGGACTTTCAAATAAGAGAAAAGCAATAAAGTATTCCGAATGCTATTTTTGTTGGTTCTTATCGTGTCATTGACTGGATTAGCAGCTTGTCCACAACCATGGAGGAAGTATATATACTTCCTCCATGCCACAACCAATCAAACATGTAATTACCACCTGTGGTTCTGATTCGACCAGAGACTTTTTAAAGTCTCTGGATTCGACTGAGGGCTGAGAAGTAGATGCGGCATGCACATTATTTATGACACGTCTGGTTCTACATGTTGCATAGTGTGGTGTACACACTTCATTTTATGGCACGACAGGTTCACGCATTACATAGCGATAAAGTGATAAGGTATTGCAGGCAAACAGCGAGATTGCCGATATGGTAAAGAAGCTATACACGGGAGCAAAATTGCTATACCCAAGAGAAAAAATGCAGCCAAATGAAATCTGCTTTGAATTTTTCAATTTTTTTTTAAGATTACGGCAGGGTGTCATGGAATAAAGGCAGGACGTGACGCCCTGTTAAAAGTGTCTAGCCATGAGTATATTTATATGAATATTATTAACTTACTGGTCATAGTGGCCTGAAATGTGCAAAATCAGATGTAAGACATTGATACTATAACTTTTCTAATCCTTATCACAGAACACAGTCTATAGGACCTACTGCTAAAAAGAGTAAATATCTGCAACTATGGAGAATACAGTTGAGTTGCCCCTAGCAGTATTTATGATGTTTCCTTATTTTTCTTTTATTATAGTTTTTATTTTACAGTGTTTATTGCAATAAAGTTTATACTGTTATTCTTTGTGTGTATGTTTGTAATATATAGATAATGTTTGCAATGGTGTGATTTATATTTGAAAAGATGGTTTTTAACTTTTAAATACAAAAGCGCACAAATAAAGATTTTCGATTAAAAAGCGCGCTTTTGGGAATCGCGCTTTAAAATCAAAATTTGGGAAAATCTTAGGATTTCGCGGGGAGAAGATCAATAAGCCCCGCCTCCACTGGGAATATATCCACATGTCCCGCCCTCTCGAGAAATAGCGTTTACACGAATTAAACGTAGATCGAATTCGTTGCAATGTATTTGAATGGAGGGGGGAGTGAATATTTATAATATGTCTTGCACACAGTTTGGAGTCTGATCTACAACATAAAACCAGCGTCTTTGTCCAATCAGATTGCAACAGAAATACTTGGAGAATATGTTAACAGGGCTGCCATAAGTTGACATGAAAAATCCTAAGATTTCCAAATTCGCATTTTTCAAGTGCGATTTTATGAATCGTACCTTTACCCCATAGCCTTTTTCTTGTTTCGTTGTCATGTGACTACTTAAAGCAGGCTGTAAGTAAAGCAGAATGCTCCTTAGGGCGCATTCTGCTTTACTTTCAGCCTGTTTTAAGTTATCACGTACTGGGGGGAAATCCGGAGATTTAGGAAAAATCCGGAGAAATGGCAGCCCTGTGTTAATGTAGCAGGAATGATGCATAAAGAACAGTTGTTTTTACACTGTTAAAGTAAGATATTTACCAAGACAGTTTCGCCGACTGTCAGTCAGCATGGTCACTGGTGAACTGTTAGCAAGCTGACTGACAGTCGGTGAAAATGTCTGGGTAAATATCTTACTTTAGCAGTGTAAATCAAAGCGCTGAAAGCGCTAAAGGCCTAGGGACTGGCATGATTAATGAACTAAAGAAATTGTAGTGATGATATTGAAACAAAACATCATTTTTTAAATCAATTTCTATTAAGAAAATCACAATAGTATGCCAAGCAGTTGTTCTCAGTACCCGGATGCCGATAGAGAGGTGGGACGACTTTCAAAGTGACCCTGATCAGAAAAATGGTTTGTATATCTATTAGCTGGGACGACTTTCAAAGAGACCCTGATCAGTAAAATGGTTTGTATATCTATTAGCCATCTGAAGGCTGGACGAAATAAAGAAAATATGGACGCTTTAGAAATTATCCGTCGAATGAAGACTGTAGAGGCATTTTCACAACTCAGGATTCAGTTCAGGAAACGAAATTTGGTTAGTTTTTGTTAGCATTGATAGAATGCATTACTTGTAGTTGTTGTAAGGGTGTGAAATGCACGTGTATCGAATGAGCATCTATCCATGTGTAGTGGCGAAAGTGAAAGTACTTAAGGAGACTTCGATAGTATACACATATGGCAGGGGTAACATGACATGACAACACTCGTTGTGCGGTGTTTACTAATCATTTTTATAAATATTTCATCGACTCTGCGTGTAAATTTGCATATGTAAAACAATTGAACGTGTTTTGTGTTACTGTACTTCAAATATGAGCTTATTTTTAGATTCTTACATGCCCTGTGCAATAGATTAGATCTATATTGTATTGCATTTGTTTTGAACTGATCCCATGAGAGATGGTAATTGTTAAGCATGTCGAGTTTGGGGTGTTACTAATATTAGTCCTGTGTTTTAATTCCAGGATGAGCACCAGCACTGAGGAGGCTCACACATATATAGCCAAGGCATGAACGAAAGAAAATACCGTATTTACCCTAACAGTTCGGACACAAAAAAATAATTATATTTTTTGCTGTCCGAATTCATTATAAATTATTTCAATTCTTTTTAGGTGGTGTCCGAAGACATAATATCTGTAACATGTATATTCTAAACGAAAAATGGTTTCCCCTCACACATGTTTTCTAAGACCAACATGGCGGCCGCGGTACATCAAAACGAAAGTACGGAAATTCTGATGCATTCCGATACCGCTGAAAGTTTTATTAAGCTGGCAGTTAAAAGAAGTGACAACTAAAATTAAATCTGATAATCACCTTAAATGTCCGCTAATAGCATCCATAAAGTATCCCCTCTATTCATACTTGACAAACACATACATGATTTACACCTGATGTGTTGAAAACATCACAGCATAATTGAAGAGCTCTCCCAGGTGCAGTAACTAATGACGCAGTGTGATGTGATTAGCGGCACCGGCCTTTGTCGTAACCAAACTGTGAAAACAGTAGGTGAGTTTGTCTGTTTTATTTGTTAAGTGTTAAGTGTTGTCGGCGTTCTATTTTATTTACCAATATTGTCAGTGTTCTCTGTAATTAGCATATTTGAAATCTGTATGTAAATTATTTTTTGATTGGCTACTAGATTAATTATCAATTAATCCAATCAATTCTTCTGCAAGATATTATCCAATGAAACTCTCTACGGACTCGACAGAAATGTTTAAAAACGATGGGAAAATCATATTTGTTATTCAAAATGGATAAGTTTGTGCAACGTTTTAAGAGTAGTGAAGACGCCTTGCTTCAGGCGTGGAAGGATAATCCAATTCCAAAGGGTCAGCCAAAACGTCCTGTTGGGAGGCCAAAGAAACGGAAAGCAGAATACCAGCTAGAGGGAGCTTCCAAACGCCCAAACAACAGAGACATCAATGAAGACCACTCGGACCCACTGCTTACGTCCTCAACACCAACAAAACGTGGAGCGTACAAAGCATTCACTTTGAAGCAGAAGCGGGAAGTGGTTGACTTTGCATGCCGCCGAGTTGATAGAGCCTCTGAACAAGGAGTTCAAAGCCAGCCGTACCTGGGCAGAAAAGTTCATGAGACGCCACGAGCTGGTATTACGCGCAAAGACTTCAGTAGCCCAACGCCTTCCAGCTGACCTTGAATCCAAAATCGCCAGCTTCCATGAATTCATTGTTCAGCAGCGGGAGCTAGACGAGTTTGACGACAGACTTATTATCAACATGGACGAAACCCCCATGTACTTTGACTTAGTTTCTGGTAAGACAGTTGAAAGGAAAGGACAAAAATCTGTACGAATCAGAACCACTGGAAGTGAGAAGCGTCACGTGACAATTGTGCTTGCCTGCTCTGCAGCCGGTGACATGCTGCCTCCAATGATAATTTTCAAAGGAAAGAGGCCCTTGGACATACCTCACCCACCAAAATGGATAGTGTGTGTTCAGGAGAAGGCGTGGATGGACGAGACCCTGGTGCTGAGATGGCTGTCCGACATCTACTTACCTTTTACCCAGAAGGATCGTTCTATGCTTGTTATGGGCAGTTTCCGAGCTCATCTGACAGAGAAAGTTAAGAAGTGTATGAGGAATGGCAACATCGTACCGGCAGTGATTCCTGGAGGCTGCACGTCGAAGGTCCAACCCTTGTATGTTTCCACCAACAAGCCTTTCAAGGGGGAGCTGAGGAAGAGCTGGACTAGTTTTATGCGCAACGCCACTAGGGATTCTGCAAACACCGGGGAACGCATCAAGACAGCTTCTAAGGCTGAACTTGTGTCATGGGTTGAGGGTGCGTTCCAACACATCGCAGCAAATAGGACACTTGTGATCAAATCATTTCATGTGTGCGGGATCAGCAACAGTCTGGGTGGGAGTCAGGACGAATTAGCCCGTAGCAACAGTGACAGTGACTGTGAGAGTAGTGATGGGGAAGAGTTTGGGGGGTTTAGCCCTGAGGATGTACCAGACGATATGTTCAATTGAATTAAGTGTGGAATGATCAGGCGTTAATCTTTCACCTGTTTTGCGCGTCATAGCAACTTACAGCATCTTGGATCCAATTAGACGCCGCGTAAATCGGTTTCTAATCAGGATCCAAACTGCTTGATAATCACTTAATCGATTCTTATGTTTGATTAATGTTTGACACTTTTTAACAATACTGCAATAATATATATAATATTTGCGTATCTAACAGGGGAAAGGTTACGCGATTATCATAAAGTGCTGCTCTGCCATTTGGCTATTTGGTGTGGTTTTGAATGTGCTTTCGACGAGTGCTTTCTTTTGGATTACATATATCAATTAGGAATAGTTATTAGTGAATGAAATAAATGGCGAGGAAGAACCCCGGTAGTGGCCAGTCACAACCTCAAGTTGTCTGGACCCGGCGTTTTGCGCACCGGAAGACAAAATCAAAATTTGCTACGTTAATTTCGCACCTAGGTTCGACTGTGTTGCATTGTGAATATTTAACCCTTATACTGCGGTGATATCGTCTGCTTCAAAATTGTCGTCTGCGATGTTTGTTAAATTTTAGATTGATCCATTTTTTAAGTTCAGAAATGTCGCGTGTCAAACAGTTTTGATCCAGTTCAGACGCCGCGTAATGCGGCGTCTGATCTGGAACAAAACTGTTTGCAAAAATCAGTTAAGTCGCGATCAGCAGTCAAAGTGTTAACTCTGAGCGCTAAAGGTAATATCGTCTGCAATTATCACCCACCGGTGCTTAGATTGTTTTGACGGTGTAGTTTTAACAGTTCGGATCCAAATGCAACGTCACATTACACGGCGTCTTATCTGGATCCACACAGCTTATATAAAATATTTTGCCCCATGCATTCGAAAAGCTCCGAATTCTGATATTTGCTGGTATTACACAAACCTCAACAAAATAAAGTTGAATAGGTAAAAACAACATGATACTGAAAAACGAAACTCAGTTACTCGGCATTTGATTCAAATCAATGTTGTTTTGCAAGTTATATAATGTATAGTTGCGAAAGGCAGGCGAAGGTTTACAGTGGAGAATACGTTATTATTTCCGTTTAAACGCAAACCCAGACGTAGACCTTGACAATTGCTGACAAAATATATTTTCCTTTTGAGTGCGGAACACAGTGAGTAGTGCGATCAGGCGCCCGTCAACAGGCGTCTGATCTGGCTACTAACTGTTTGCAATTGAACCAATAGTTTAAGGTTAAACAGGTAAACTGTGAAAGAATAACGCCTTCTCCACTGGGTTATAGACATCTACGTATCAATAATTTATTGCATTCAACATTTGTTTTGGTGTTGATCTTTTATGAAGCATATAGTATAGGCATAGTCTGTTTAAAAAAATAAAATATGAATGTGAAGCTTATTTCTTGCGTTTGTTGTCTGTAGTGCATTCCTCGTGACTGCACTTTGCCAATTTTGTTTGTTTTTCACAACCTAATAATCTTGTCGTTATGAAATATAGAACAGAACAGAACAGAACAGAACATATATTTTATTGATTTGTACATAGTACATCATCATATATACAACATATAATATCAGTTATATCTTACAGTATATTCATACCATATGTAAAGATATAATGATTGAAAAAAGTCACGTTTCTAAATAGTTTTGCAAATAGAGGATGAATAATTAAGTGTTATGAGTTAAACTAAAACGATATGAAAATGCAGCTTTAATATATCTTGCAAGATTTAATAAAATGGCATAATCATTTGTTTGGAACATTTCTATAAATTTTTGCATACTAGGTCTTACATAATAGTATTTTTTAATATATTTCTTTCTAAATTCAAAAAAGCATGGGCATTTAATTATAAAATGGTATTCATCTTCTATCTCAGTTCCTCCACAATACACACAGTATCTCTCCGCTCTAGGAATCCTATTTCTCCCATAACGCCCTGTCTGTATATGCAACGAGTGCGCAGACAGTCTGATTTTACATATATAATTTCTTAGATCAAAAGGTAATATGTCTAAATAGGCTTCATAACCAAATTTCTCTTTAACATTTCTATATAACATCAACACTTCATTTTTTTCCGTATCTGAGTACCAACTTTGATAAAAATTATCCAGCAAACGTTGCTTAAAGATTTTAATGAATATTTTTTCATTTGTTATATATTGTTGCTCCCATACATATGCGAATCCGTTTTGACACAATAGCTCTTTCAGACTAGATAACCAACTTTTTCGTCCAGCCGAACATTCTTCAAGGGACAATTTATACATAGTTTTTAAAATGATATTATCTGTATTGACAAGTTTGAACCAATATTTCAATATTCTCACATAACGAGATATATATAATGGATATCTACCCAGTTCCCCATACACACCAACATTCGAGGTACTAGTTCTTACATTTAAAATTGCTTTACAAAATTTTAGATGTATTCTTTCTATTTCTTTTGATTTACTGTAACCCCAAATTTCTGAAGCGTAGCCTAAAATCGATCCAACAAAGGAATCAAACAGTTGGCAAAGTAATTTTGGTTTCAACTTAAACTTTTTACATTTAATCAGCAACACGTGTAAAGCTTTTAAAGCTTTACCAACCAAGTGCTCCTGATTAAGTGCAAACGTTCCTGTATAATTAAAAACACTTCCCAAGTAATTAAAATCGTTGACTGTATCTAATAATTTACCATTTATATGGAATGTTACATCTTTTGACAACCGACCTCTTTTTCTAAACACCATTACCTTTGTTTTATCTGTGTTTACTTCTAGACTCCATTTATTACAATATGTATGTAAAAGATTAAGACTATTTTGCAAGTTTTCCGGTGAATCGCCAAGTATAACCATGTCATCTGCAAACAATAAAAGTATCAATACAATGTCATCAATTCTTAATCCTGAGTGTATGTTATCTTGTAAAAATAGCTCTAGGTCCTCTAGATAGAGAGAAAACATTATCGGGGAAATTATCTCCCCTTGTCGTAATCCAACGGCATACTCGAAAAACTGTGAGTAGTCATTACACGCTCTTACGCACGATTTGACTTTATTGTACATGTTTTTTATAACCCTTAACACTTTCCCATTAATACCCTTTTGGTGTAATTTTAGCCACAACCCATTTCGATACACACTGTCGAAAGCTTTTTTGAAATCAACGAATGCACAATAAAGTCTTTTATTTTCATTCAAATACTTTTGCACAATAGTATGTAAAATAAACAATGCATCTACAGTGGATTTACCCTTTCTAAAGCCAAATTGAGAATCCGATATAACGTTATTGTGTTCACAGTAATTAACAATACGCCTATTCAGAACAGACGTAAAAATCTTCGATAAACAGCTGACAAGCGTGATTCCTCGATAGTTGTTTACATCAGTTTTAATCCCCTTTTTGTGTATCGGTACGATAACCCCCTCGGTCCATTTATCTGGGAAATGACCACTGTCTAAAATTGCATTAAATATATCACATAAATGTAAGGCAAGGATATCAATACTTTCAATAAAATATTCATTGATTAAAAAATCATTACCACCTGATTTTTCCCTTTTCAAAGAATTAACAGCTTTTATGATTTCATTAACTGTTATTTTGCTATTTAACATATCATCACTATACTCTTCTTCAACATAAGAATTGCTTTCTTCATTTTCAGCATAATCATTTCCATGCTGCTGTTGCTGATGATGATGATGATGATCATACTGATCATCACCAACTCCATCGCCAACAGCAACATCTTCTACATTATAATCAATATCATGATGTTGTTGGTGATGATGATGTTGATGATGATAATACTGATTACCATCTCCATCATCATCATCATCAGCAGCAGTAGCAACATCATCAACATGAACACGAACACAATTTTCGCCATCAACGATAAAGGAAATATCATCATTATTACCATGAGATGGATGACAACGACGGTGATGATTGTCACCATCATCATCATCACCTCCATAATTACTAGCAACAACATAAACATCATCAGCACCACCAATCCTATCAACAACGTTAACATGATGTTGATGCCCCCTCTGCGGCTGATGATGTTGACCACGGTGACGACGATAATGGCTATCAGCATCATCATCATCATCATCATCATCATCACCACCACCAGCAGAAGCAGAAGCATCAAAACCACCAACGTCACTTTGAAAAGCATTATTAACATCAACAACCATGGACTTATTATCATTATCAACGTGATAATTACTATGATGATGATGATGATGCCCTCGCCGTCGATGATATTGCTGATGATGCCGATGATGATCCTCCTCATCACCACCACCATCATCAACATCATCGACCCCATCAGTATCAGTATAAATATCATGATTTTCATCAGCAACAATATGGTGGTCATCATCATCATCATCATCATGCTCACTATTTGCAGCATCAACATCAGCATCAACAACAACAACATTATTAACAACATAATTTTCATCACTATTAATAATATCATCATCACTATCATTAAAATCGTATTGTGCAACAAACAGTTCAGCTTCCTCATTTTGTCTTTGCATAATATCATTGCTTAGATTTGAAAAGTAATCATAGAATTCATTTAAGGAAATGTCACTAACAGGTTTTGCCTTCTTTTTGTTAAAAAATCGCCAAAACTCTTTAGGCTTCGAAAAGCGAAGCTTTTCAATATCACACAAGAGCTTTTGCTTATATTGTCGTCTTTTTTTCAAAATAATGTCTTTATAAGCCTTTTTACGTAAACAAAAAAGTTGTCTATTTTGATCTGATTTACATCTATTAAAAAGCCTCTGTGCCTCTTTATATATTATCTTTGCTTCCTTACACTCTCTGTCGAACCATTCCTTATTACCCTCTACACGATTCTCATTAAAACTATGGCTGCTATTATGTCTAATTACTTTACGAAATAAGGGATCTGCCACTTGTCGCACAATATTGGTAAAATCATTTACGATACTATTGATGGAGTCTTGGTTAACACTATAAAGGTTATCGGTTAAGTTATTAAATTTCTGTAAATTGGCTATGATACCACTTCTAAACTCATCCCTATATTCGTTTTTCCACACATATCTTAAGGCATCATTATCAATTGGCGTTTCAGTCTTAGCATTACAGTGTAAAGAAAAAGAAATAGGTGCATGATCACTCCATTCATTGAAAGGGTGTATGTTAAAATCCTTAATATATGTAAAATTGTGTTCACATGTAAGCAAATAATCTATCACTGAAGCCCCATTCATTGATGCATAAGTGGATGACCCGCGATCATGATCGCTGGCCAAACGTCCGTTAACAATACGAAATCCCGTGGCTTTGCACATGTCAAGTAATTTTAGGCCGAATGGATTACAGGTACTATCTAATGAGGCCCTCGAGAGGGGCGAGTCCGGTACATAATCTGGAAAATCTATTTCTTCGTTAAAATAATCTAACACTATAAAATCGTCTCTAAATCCAACTCGACTGTTAAAATCACCCACCAAGTACAAAGATCCAAGGCTAGCATAGTCATCAATATCATTTTGTAATAATTCAAACAAATCAACAGGTATATTATTATAACAAGGAGAATCTTCTCCCCATAAGTAAATACCACATATAAATACATCATTTTCAAAGTTAAAGAAAGTCTTGTCTAATTTTAACCATATCAATGTATCATGGTGATTACGTATAATCTGAATACCGTCTTTAAGAGTAGTAGTCAAGGCCGGGAGTATAGACCACATGCACCCGGTGACCCCTTCTTTAGTCTATGTAACGCCGCCATCTTGGATGAGGTAAAAAAATGAGTAGATTTTCGAAAGCGGTCTACCATGACATCCTGATCCCCTGATCCGACCCGCGAGCTGGATCCGCTAGCAGACGACGCGTGTTTATCCAATACAACCGCCAAACGGTTTAATTTCAAATGTATCGGAGAGTACGTGGGCGCGGCCATTTTGGAGAGCTAGCAGACGACTAAACGATTAATAAGCCTTTGAAGTTTTTGCTTCAGATTTTTTAGCAGACTACATACTGGTCACAATGTGCATATAGAGCAGACGATACATCAAGTTTATACAGCAGAGGGTTTTTGCTCGTTAAATCACCCTAAGGTCATATGTAAGGCAGATGATCAGTATCCAGTGTGTAACTGCTCTAATATTTTAGGGGAGTTTAAAGTAAATGACATGGACCTCAATAGTATTAGCTCTCAAACAGACGACATACTGTTTATATAAACCACAAGGGTTAAACCTAGCATCGGACATACTTAAACTTTCTTTCTCTCTGCTTATGAAAAACACCAGTATTCAGTATAAGCGGTTTGATCCGTCCATAACCAACTCGTTTATACCAGTTTTATCTATAGCATGTCGGGACATGTTTACTTACTGATATAAATACACCCCAATTGTTCCGATTTATTTCATTGTTTAGCCAGACACCCTGTACTTAAGCTCTACACCTTGAAGAAAGACTTCGTACAACTTGGTAAGTTTTAAACATATTTGATAATATTTATCGACAAAAACTGTCGCTATATCGTAATCAGCCAATCAGAACACAGACTGATCTAGTATTGCGCTGTAATTTTATCAGTATTCTCCCCACCGTCACAGGGGTAGGATGTGTTAAACCTGTGTACCTAGCAGACGAAACATTACGAAAAAACCAATAATTTAAACCAGCTAGATTTAGGCGTACGTACTACAGTATATTTTAGTTGTACATAGAGTTTAAACCTCCAGCTCTCTCTGTTGTATATTTATAGCAGACGACAGTAGACAGAGGGGGAAGTCAGTCATTCGTTTTATAAACTGTTTACTTGCGGCTTCGTTTTAAACTGTCTGAATGGTAGAATTAAACAATGCAAATGGGAAAAGAAAATATAACATACGCAATCAAGTTTTATATACAAGATTTATTTACAACGTACAAGTTACATAGCTTTACATGATATACAATATTAACAATGCTTATTTGATATCACTGGCTTTCACCCAGCTGTTAAACTTTGTCGGATAGTATTTCCATTTCACCAGATATTGTTTATTGGGTGTTTTACCCCTGGTTCTTACTATTTTCTCAATCGTCCACACTTGATCAGGGTCTACATATAAATCTACTAGTTGTAATTCAGACTGATAGAAAGACCCTCGAATTTCGTCATTCATCATGTCTTTTAATCTATACACCGGTATTTGCCCCCGATAGTATCGCTTGGACACTTTAAACAGTTCCCCAGTGTAAGTTTCATCATAAGCGCGAGTAAACACTGTTTTTAAATGCGAGATGCGCACATAATCTCCTTTTTTAAACTTAAATCGCCTTTGTTTGGTTGAAAGATATTTCTTGTCTTCTGCATGTCTGGCGAAATACGTAGACAGTCGGACTTCTTCTTCATTAGACTGTTTGACATCTGCCGGTGTTGTTCCAATAGTTCTGTGATAGGTACGGTTGTAGCTTTCGGCTATCTCTTGTAGAACTGGGATATAGCTATAGTCCTCGGTATAGGTGAAGTATCGGTAGAGTTTAGTCTTAATCGTTTTAATGGCTCTTTCCGATACAGACGCTTTGGTTTCATTCTGCGTGGGAGAGTATAGTATATCGTGTTTTTTCATTAGCGTCTGTACCACTTTGGCCTTGAATTCTTGACCTTTGTCAGATACCAGCTTGCCAGGACTTCGTTTCGAAGTGTCAAATATATTTTGAAACCCCTCTGCCACACTCGCTCCCGTTTTATTTTTCAATGGCCGCAACCACACAAACTTGGAAAATACATCGATCACTAGCAGAATGTATTTGTAACCTTGATTCCAATCGGTAAATTTAACCATGTCTATGAGGTCACACATCCATAAGTCATCTTTCCCTGAGGTCACTACATGATTTCGTCTAAATCTCCTTCTCACAGGTTTGTGCAGACTGTAAGCCTCCTGACGATGGAGAAATTTTCTGATGTTGTGCATGCCGATCTTGTACTTTCCTTCATTTTGTACAATTTTAAACAGTTTCTGAGGGCCAGAGTAACTAGCCGGGTGTGCAGGGTCGTAATAATCTCATTGGTTGTGTGTAATTTCATTAAATCTAGTTGATGTAGAAATGACTTGTTTTTGCTAAATCTGATCATTTAAGAGCCAGCTTTCAAAGAGTTAACATGTCTTCAGCGAAGTGCCCAGACTGTCTACAAGACTTTTCGAGAAGAGATGTAATGTTGAGACACAAAAGAAGCAAACATAGCAATCTCAATAAAACATATTCGCACATCAGTGAGACATATATGCCACCACCACCGCCGCCGCCGCCGCAACGCAGTGAAGCGTATCCACCGCCGCCGCCCCCGCCCCCGCCCCCGCAGGGCAGTGAAGCGTATCCGCCGCCACCGCCGCCACCGCCGCCACCGCCGCAAGAGACCCCAGGGGATCCGGTGATATCCTTATTACATCACCCGTTTACCATGATGATCACAGGACCCACAGGTAATTTATGTGGTATGAAATAATTCTATAGATTATCCATGGTCAAGTAGATTGGATTTGTAAGAAAAGAATTGGATTATTTTAAATAGGAGTTTTTGTTGGCTTATATTTTATATTTATAAAGAGACCTTCTTAGCTTATAAATTGTTTAAAAGGCGTTTTAAGTATATACAATTTTATGGAATTGACTTTTTTTTGTTTAAAAAACACCATCCACTTTCTATGTTCTATTATATTTTAAAGACTTGATAAATGTATATTATAGAAAAAATATTAATTAAAACTTCTTTTTCTTTTTCAGCATGTGGCAAAACCACGTTTGTCAAGGAATTACTCCAAAAGCATTGCACTAGAATTCAGCCTCTGATACAGAGAGTTATTTGGGTGTATCGACGCTGGCAGCCTTTGTATACAGAAATACAAAATACAGTTAATCCTAAAGTGGAATTTTACCAGGGTATCCCTTTCAATATAGAGGACGATGATTATTTTGATTCTAGTGTAAACAATTTACTTATTCTGGATGACATAATGTCCGTGGCTGGAAAGGACAACAGAATAACGGAGCTCTTTACAGAAGGGTCTCACCATAGATCTCTATCAGTCATCGCCATTAATCAGAACTTATATGCGAGTAAAGATCCTACTCAAAGAAGAAATTGTCATTACTTGGTGCTGTTTAAAAACCCTGTAGATAAACAATCAATGATGACACTGGCAAGACAGATGTATCCTGGGAAAACAGATTATTTTTTAAAGAGCTTTGAAATGGCGACAATACATCCATATGGATATTTATTTGTGGATCTCAAACCCTTCACACCAGAAAATCAAAGGTTAATATTGAAAATGAAATGGAAAGACGCCACTGAAACCGTATTATCCAATCAGAAACCAGAATCACAAAAAGAAATTATAAAAAGTGAATATCCTAAAACCGAAAATCATTCTTGTACTGAACGTCAACCTGATCAGATCGGCGGAGAGCTTACACAGGGTAACTGGGATAATCATTTAGAGATGACAGACAAAGTGAACTCCTGTGACGATTGCGGTCTTTTGTTCGACTCATCTCACGACGTTCAGCGCCATGTTAAACGCGGTTGGTGTGCCGAAAACCACAATGAGCCACCTAGTAAGAGACAGAAATTAGAAGAAACGATAAAAGAAAATGTCGAGGAGAATCAGGGATTCCTCAGTTTATGGCAGAGAGCACACGAGGACAATGTGGAACGGTTTAACAAACTCTATGACCGCTTTAAATCGGAGGATGAAACAGACGAAGACGCAGGAGACTTGGCAAAGGAACGCGTTCAACCTTACTATGAACGTAGCTTCTTCAAACTGTATGGGCAGTTGCTCGAGAACTATGTTTTACCTTTACAGAACAGTCAGTTACATCATCAGGTCATGGATGAACTACAAACATTGACTGCCAAAGGGTTGTCTGTCGACAGTGCAGTGAAAAAAATACTGAAAAAGTATGGCGACCAGTTTCAAATGCTGTTTGATATAGAATTCAGTGAAGATGAAGACAGTGACGATGAAGAAGACGATGATGATGACAGTGGAGACGAAGACGAATCTGATTAAATACGAAAACGAGAGAGATAAAGGTCATTCTTTCATTAGACTTTGAACAATGAGGACATGGCACCGTGGGAAGATTACTTAAAGAAAATTTATTACGACCCTGCACACCCGGCTAGTTACTCTGGCCCTCAGAAACTGTTTAAAATTGTACAAAATGAAGGAAAGTACAAGATCGGCATGCACAACATCAGAAAATTTCTCCATCGTCAGGAGGCTTACAGTCTGCACAAACCTGTGAGAAGGAGATTTAGACGAAATCATGTAGTGACCTCAGGGAAAGATGACTTATGGATGTGTGACCTCATAGACATGGTTAAATTTACCGATTGGAATCAAGGTTACAAATACATTCTGCTAGTGATCGATGTATTTTCCAAGTTTGTGTGGTTGCGGCCATTGAAAAATAAAACGGGAGCGAGTGTGGCAGAGGGGTTTCAAAATATATTTGACACTTCGAAACGAAGTCCTGGCAAGCTGGTATCTGACAAAGGTCAAGAATTCAAGGCCAAAGTGGTACAGACGCTAATGAAAAAACACGATATACTATACTCTCCCACGCAGAATGAAACCAAAGCGTCTGTATCGGAAAGAGCCATTAAAACGATTAAGACTAAACTCTACCGATACTTCACCTATACCGAGGACTATAGCTATATCCCAGTTCTACAAGAGATAGCCGAAAGCTACAACCGTACCTATCACAGAACTATTGGAACAACACCGGCAGATGTCAAACAGTCTAATGAAGAAGAAGTCCGACTGTCTACGTATTTCGCCAGACATGCAGAAGACAAGAAATATCTTTCAACCAAACAAAGGCGATTTAAGTTTAAAAAAGGAGATTATGTGCGCATCTCGCATTTAAAAACAGTGTTTACTCGCGCTTATGATGAAACTTACACTGGGGAACTGTTTAAAGTGTCCAAGCGATACTATCGGGGGCAAATACCGGTGTATAGATTAAAAGACATGATGAATGACGAAATTCGAGGGTCTTTCTATCAGTCTGAATTACAACTAGTAGATTTATATGTAGACCCTGATCAAGTGTGGACGATTGAGAAAATAGTAAGAACCAGGGGTAAAACACCCAATAAACAATATCTGGTGAAATGGAAATACTATCCGACAAAGTTTAACAGCTGGGTGAAAGCCAGTGATATCAAATAAGCATTGTTAATATTGTATATCATGTAAAGCTATGTAACTTGTACGTTGTAAATAAATCTTGTATATAAAACTTGATTGCGTATGTTATATTTTCTTTTCCCATTTGCATTGTTTAATTCTACCATTCAGACAGTTTAAAACGAAGCCGCAAGTAAACAGTTTATAAAACGAATGACTGACTTCCCCCTCTGTCTACTGTCGTCTGCTATAAATATACAACAGAGAGAGCTGGAGGTTTAAACTCTATGTACAACTAAAATATACTGTAGTACGTACGCCTAAATCTAGCTGGTTTAAATTATTGGTTTTTTCGTAATGTTTCGTCTGCTAGGTACACAGGTTTAACACATCCTACCCCTGTGACGGTGGGGAGAATACTGATAAAATTACAGCGCAATACTAGATCAGTCTGTGTTCTGATTGGCTGATTACGATATAGCGACAGTTTTTGTCGATAAATATTATCAAATATGTTTAAAACTTACCAAGTTGTACGAAGTCTTTCTTCAAGGTGTAGAGCTTAAGTACAGGGTGTCTGGCTAAACAATGAAATAAATCGGAACAATTGGGGTGTATTTATATCAGTAAGTAAACATGTCCCGACATGCTATAGATAAAACTGGTATAAACGAGTTGGTTATGGACGGATCAAACCGCTTATACTGAATACTGGTGTTTTTCATAAGCAGAGAGAAAGAAAGTTTAAGTATGTCCGATGCTAGGTTTAACCCTTGTGGTTTATATAAACAGTATGTCGTCTGTTTGAGAGCTAATACTATTGAGGTCCATGTCATTTACTTTAAACTCCCCTAAAATATTAGAGCAGTTACACACTGGATACTGATCATCTGCCTTACATATGACCTTAGGGTGATTTAACGAGCAAAAACCCTCTGCTGTATAAACTTGATGTATCGTCTGCTCTATATGCACATTGTGACCAGTATGTAGTCTGCTAAAAAATCTGAAGCAAAAACTTCAAAGGCTTATTAATCGTTTAGTCGTCTGCTAGCTCTCCAAAATGGCCGCGCCCACGTACTCTCCGATACATTTGAAATTAAACCGTTTGGCGGTTGTATTGGATAAACACGCGTCGTCTGCTAGCGGATCCAGCTCGCGGGTCGGATCAGGGGATCAGGATGTCATGGTAGACCGCTTTCGAAAATCTACTCATTTTTTTACCTCATCCAAGATGGCGGCGTTACATAGACTAAAGAAGGGGTCACCGGGTGCATGTGGTCTATACTCCCGGCCTTGACTACTAAGAGTCTCTCTGTATAGAACCGCCACTCCACCACTCGCTCTTTTTGCCCTTCTATGCCTATACTTTCTGTATATATTATGTGCCACAAATCCCGATAAGTCTAATTCACTATCTGCAGTACACCACGTTTCATACATAAATATTATATCATGTTTTACAAGAATACTCACAAACTCATCAGATTCTTTTTTTGCGTCACTAAGTCCATTAACATTCCACGATATTACCCGAATATCACCCTCACTGCGCCCCTATCTACTATCCCTCACCGGTTTCCCATCTATATATAGGGTGTCATATGACAGCCAAGCTCGTTTGTTGTCATTCTTTGCTTCCTTTAGCTGTGGTAATAATTTTCTTCTTTTTTCAACTACTTCTTTCGGGAACTGTTCATGTATATAAAAATCTTTACCCTCTAGTGTCTTCCATTGTTTCCTGATCATTTCCCGATCCTTAAAAAGCGTGAATTTTGCCACGATCTTTCTACACCTGCCTCCTATTCTCTGACCCATTCTGTGTACACGTTCGAAGGAGAGCTGATCGACCAAGTCCTGGGCTACTTTCATTTCCTTTAAGAGAAAGGATCTAAGCTTCTTCTCACAATCCTCGATTTCACCTCTGTTTGCCTCTGGGATGTTCGCAAAAATCAGATTATTGCGCATAGATTGTGATTGTAAGTATGTAACTTCTTCCCTTAACACCTCTCTTTCCTTCTCCAACTCTACGACTTTGTCGCTCACGATTCCCATCGAAAAGTCTACACTCTCTATTTTCTCCTCTGTCTTTTCTAGTCTTTCGTTTGTTTTCTTGTTTGCATCCTGCATAAAGTTCCACATTTTGGTGAATTCTTTTTCAACCGAGTTTACCTTTTTCTCTAAAGTGTCAATTTTCTCCAGTTTCTTTTCTACATGTCCGATTCTATCATTCATCTTCTGGAGATATGCCATTATATCCGCATTTGTGGGCGACTGCGCTGACTGTGCCGACTGTGACTGCGATGACTGCGATTGTGATGACTTGACTGACGGATCCATTTTTAATGTGTGGGTGGGGGTAGAAGTAGCTGAGGTAGCCAATGTATTTAATTGTGTATCATCACTCTGGTTGAAAATGCCTGAAAGTGTCAATACTGTATCATCCTCCAGATCATATAGAATCGAATTGGTTTCATACAATAGGCTACTTACACACACATTGTCATTCGGTGAGTCCGTGTATCTTCCCGCCTTACACACACTGTCATTGTTCTCACTGTTGTCACTTTTCTTCCTTTTATTCACTCGTTTTCCTTTATTCCGACCCATAAATATCCATATAAGTGTTCCAAAATACCTTTATATCACAGTTTCTTATATCGTATTTCACTTTTATAATCGATAACTTGCTTTATTTTATGAAATTCACAGAGCTCCAAATTCACAACACCTACTTTGTCACGTAATAGCCAATAACCTGTCACGTAATAGCCAATAACCACTTAAAATTTCTTAGCAATGATTGAGTTTCAAACAGCAGGTATCCATGCCATACGTCGAGTAACTCGGCGTCTGATCAGGATCCGTGTTCTGTGACACGTTTACGTGAATCGTGAATTTTTTTAACAGTACAACATGAATTACAGCCGTAGCGATCAAAACAACAGGCGAAGGGTAGAGTAAAAGAATTTACTTTATTAGAAAAAGTATTGGCGTATGACACAGGTTCAGTTAGGATCCAAACAGTTTGCAAGTCATACGTGTTAGACAAAGACCCGTCTATTACTGCCCAAACTTGAAAACAACGTGTTGATTAGACAGCTGTCAACTTTCTGTTACGTATAAAAATAACTGCACTGGCTAGCTACCCTGCTCAAAATAACCTCCTGTGTTCTCATTCTGTACTTCATTTCGTCTGCTGTAAATAAATGTGGACTTTATCAAACTCAAATTTATCAGGCGATTTCGTTTAATCATATTAGATTAGATTACCGCACATCATTTTTATAAGGTCAATTTAGACAAGAATTGGGGAAACGTATACACAATTCTATAGCAGACGGGTCGATCTAAAAATAGAATTGTGTTGTGTCAATCCGCTGCCTCGATCTCCCTGTGTCGCGCCGTCTGCTGTCTCCTGTGTAAGAAACAAAAGGATAAACTGGCTGAATGGCATAGACATTTAGGAATAAGCTACGAGTTATGGTAAACAGTTTGAACTTATTTTGGCAGTTGTAGAAAAGGTGTAAAGTTTAACAATTCAATAACTCGATCTACCCGTGCCGTATTGTCGAAAGAGAAAAGCCTCGGCGTCTCTAAATACAGTTCTATATTTACAGACCTTAATTGCACAGCATTAACCATTTACCTCTGTCCACGAGATCGATCTCAGCCAACAGTTTGGATCCTGAAAAAAAGCTGAATATACTCTTGTCGGCTTAACGTTGGCTACTTAACATTCGGGATTATTTTACGTGGAATCACTCCGCTGTCGTTCTACCGCGGACTATGCTAGTAGGCGGTAAATGGGCGATTGGCAATAGGAATCCATCTTATTCTAATGGCCCTTACTCTCAAGACGAAAAGGCCACAAGCTTGATTAATGCGTATATATAAAAAAAACATAATCGTTATATTCACGAAAAACGTCGATTACACATGGTTGTTAAGGCTTTTAACGAATAGTGCAAATACACGGCCACAATCTTTCCCCAAAAAGAAGGTATTTTGGTGTTTTTGATGTAAAGTTTTTGTTCACCCCGAGGGAGCCTTCAATCTGCTGTATAAAAACGGAGTCAGCTTGATTTATCCTTTTAAATCCACAGCCTGATGCCATTTTCTCATGATATTGTGTAGCGTTTCAATGAATAAGGTAAAAAGAAAGCCACAAGCTTTTTCTGAAAAAAGTATTTTTGGGTTTTAGCAGCATAAATGTTGTGTGCCGTGACGGCTACGTGAAGGACGAAGTTGGTATACCGACTAAGGCCTAACGGGCCCTAACGGCCCCTAGGCCAAAAACTATTCTATAAATAGAAATACTTGTTTAAGCATAACATGTCCCTTGAAAGTTCATTATTAGTACATTGTTACTAGTACATTGTTAACCTCATTTGCATGTGATTTGACAACCAATTATGTATTAATAATGAACTGTACAGAATTAGTTCATTGTTATAGTTATTTGTTACCCTGTTTTTTTTGTTTGGGTGTGGACTCTATTGGGAAAATATCGCTTCTTTATACAGTTATATGGATCTAGATATACATGTAGTTTTCTGCACGTAAAAACAGAAGAGCCCCGGAAGCTCAATTTTGATTTAGTCGAAATCAGCTTAAATTTTAAATGCGGATAACTTTCGAATCTAGCGAATTTATTTGTATTGGTAAATCGGTAGTAGATTTGGTTTTAACGAATCAATTAACGACTTACGATTGTAAAAACGAATATGTGTTGTTTTGTGAAGTCTTTTATATACATGTATGTTCTTCTGATGTAGGTTCAGAGGAGGAAGATATTGTTTTACGCAGCGACTCTCCTTCTATAGCCATAGATAGCAAATCAAGCGATGCAAGTAGTAGAACCGATGCAATTAATTAGTTTGTAGTGTACATGCGTCTCGATTAGTCATTGTACTTGGATGTGTGCATTGTTGCCGTGCAATGAATTAAATTGTAAACCACGATGTGAGTTTGTTAATAATTCCCTGTGTTTCTGTTCATTCTTCACTGGCACTTTCCCTTGTCCCCTGGTCGGGCATAGGAACATCTTTACTGATTTCATGACAATTGTCTCCATTTAGTCCTGTTTTCAATGATGATGATCGTCATTGTACGAGATATTAAATAAGACTATGTGTCAGATATTTTTACGAAGAGTTTTGTCTTTTTTACTTGCAGACAAATAGCTCCGGTACCCATGTTACAGTGGAGAAAACGTTATTCTTTCCCGTTTAAACGCAAACGTACGCAAACGCAAAACACTAAAACGTAGAAAAGTGCAACTTTTGGACAATTCTGATAATTCATGTTTATCTTGGTGGCAAACAGTTTGGAGCCTGATCAGACGCCGGGTAACCCGGCGTCTGATCTGGCTCCAAACTGTTTGCACTGCAAATAATAGTTTTAGCGTAAACGCGTTTATAGGGAAAGAATAACGTTTTCTCCACTGTAGTTAAAATGAAATATACAATGCCAATAAAGTCCATATCGGAAAAGAAAATACTACCAATGTTTATTGCATATCAGGTATACTAGAACAATTATTTTATCTGACTGTCAATTTTTGTGTCCAATTACATATTAATTGAAACAGACCTCTGACATTGAATAATATAATATGACGACATCATATAATAACTTTTCCCTGGCGTGCATATACAGTTACACCTTCTTATTTTATATACTAGAAACAGGCTATGGATTAAAGTTAAAGCTAACACCCTAACACAAGCAAACAGATCATTGCAAGTTTATTTTGTTCATATGTCTCATACATATAGTGGCACATGGTTTATCATGAAATAGACAAAACTAATCACAAGCACCAAACCCTCATTAAATATGAACATTTTTTGCCAAAAACTTTACCCAATACAGGATAACCTCTCTATTATGACCAATAAAAAGAAGGCTAATTGACTGCATAAAAGACAGGTGACAGCTTAAAGCAAGGTAAATGTAAAACAGAAAGCTCCTAAAGAAGCTTTCTGTTTTACACTCACCTTGCTAAAAGCTAAAATATCTGATAATACAGCCACCTGCCTCAAACATCTGATAATTAACACAGCCACCTGCCTAAAAAAATCGATAATTAACACAGCCACCTGCCTCAAACATCTGATAATTAACACAGCCACCTGCCTAAAAAATCGATAATTAACACAGCCACCTGCCTCAAACATCTGATAACTAACACAGCCACCTGCCTAAAAAATCGATAATTAACACAGCCATCTGCCTCAAACATCTGATAATTAATGCAGTAGAGTAGTTTTACTGTTCATTATATACCTTAATAGTATCCATCTACAGTTGAAACTAGTCAAAATACAAGAAAGTTCATCATCTCATGAACCTCATGAAAGACTATTCTGAACCCATTCAATAATTGCACCATAACTAATATCTTATTCAAAGATCAACATCCAAAACTATTATGCAGTTTAACCCTGTTCCCCATAGCTAGTTTTCAGTATGGAAGACACATGGTTGCTTAAAGCATGCAGAAAGTAAAGCAGAATGCACCTTATTAAGGTGCATTTTGCTTTACTTTCAACCTGCTTTAAGCGGTCACATATATTCAATACTAGAAACAAGATATGGAGTACAGGGTTAAGTTATCATTCAGCTCACAATGCAGTCTCTTATACAGATGGATGCACCTGCAGGAGCTGTCTGCATTATTTTTATCCTGCATTTAGCAGCCACCCTCTGATTTCCTATACACTTCCTCAAAGAAATGTTGCCTAACTCTTTCAACGCTAAGTAACTCTTGTGGGTAATTAGGTTCCCATGTTTGTCTTTGTAGCTACCAAAACATGAACCAGTCTACTTGGAATTCCTGGTACATAGTGTAATAATGCTGCTCTAAATTAGCAACAATGTAGATCCTGATCAGAGGGCTGTTATAGCAGCCCTCTGATCTGGGTCTACACTGTTTGCAAATGTAAAGGATATATTTTATACAGGTCAATGGTGTTGAAAGAGTTAATACAGATCTGGCGGTATGCATGAAACTCCAGCAGCGCTGTAAAAGGCAGCACAAAATCTTCAGGAAAGTCTCTTCATGTATGCCTGATAGCCTGCCTGTCTGTAGGACTCCGCCTCAACAGCTGGGTCTGTTGCCATGGTGATGCCACGCCCAACAATAAGAATGTCCGACTTGTTCTCACAGATGGCAGTCTCCGGTGTGCTATACTGCTGGCCTAGAGAATCTGTCCCACCCTGTAGCTTCACACCTGAAACATAAACCAGGGGCAAGTAATTGTAATTTAATTAATTATATTCTCAAACGCCCTGTAATTGTAATTTAATTGAGACTTTTGACAAGTAATTGTAATATAATTTTATATACATTTCCTAGTGATTGACCCCAGGTCTGTAGGGGCCCGTTTCATAAAACTTTGTTCCACAAATGTTGTCGTAAGTCAGATTATAAAAGTCTCAATTATTTTTTAATTCTCCATTCAATCCTGTCTTGTGATATCTCTTTGGAATCATCTTGAAAAGGTCACAAGACAGGGTTAGATGGAGAAATCAGAAATTACCGGTAAATGTATTTTACAGTTTTGACATACAGCCATTTTTGTTGTACAAAGCTTTATGAAATGGGCCCCAGGGCTCCAGAAAAGAGTGTCACTGTGAGTAAACTATTTCTAACTTAGTTCAGCATCAAATTCTATGGTGAAACTTTTAGAATCACCTTGAAGAGAGGATTTGAATAAGTAGTGACACTATAACGTTTAATGCAGAGATAAAAAGATTTTAGTGTTTGAAATGCCTCCTTATTTTGAGATCTGATAAACAATAGAAATAGAAACTCTGGATGCTTTTTTAAACAAAGACCTCTGCAAACTGTCAGGGGCCTGATCATGGTTCAAACTGTTGGTCACTTGGACTTTGATTCTACAAAAATAGGAAAGTGAAGTCAATTTTTGGGGGTTGGCTGATGGATACAGATGAATTCATGACTATAAATTGGAACTATTTTCTTCAAAGGAGAAACACATTCAATGCATTTCTATGGAGTAAAGGGTTAAAAGGGAGAATACACTGTCTGAGAATGCACAAGATCTGAAACTTGTTATCTCCCCAAATCAATAAGGACCCCTTAACAATATGGAGATGTTCATATTCAAAATTTAACACATTGAAATCTAGCAATGAGATTCATTGTCAGTTACAGACAGTGTACCTGTGAAGAGTACACATGTCCTTTGCAAACAGTACAGGCCCTGATTAAAGGGCTGCTACAAGAACCCTCTCTCTAATCACTGTAATCAGGGGCGAATTGGTAAAGGATTAAAATCTCAGGTTGCAGACGAGACTGGACTTTATTCAGATGCCAGATAACTCTCTGATAAGGATCTTGTGTGTTAACTTACCGGGTGTCATATGGATGAAGGTTGGGTCAGTACAGATCCGCCCCTGACTTATAAATCCTATCACAAAGTCAGCATGATCTTCTGCCATTTTCACAGTAGCTGCAAACATAGGGATGTGAAACAATGAGAAATTAAGGTATATATTTAACCCTTTACCACTTAGCCTGTTTCTAGTTTTGAAAACAGGTGACTACTTTAAGCAGTTTAAAAGTAAAGCAGAATGCACCTTTAGGCACATTCTGCTTTACTTTCAACCTGGTTTAAGCTACAATCTGCTATGATATAGAAAATAATTATTATGTTTTATATTTATGACTTTATAAATTGGAACTATAAAGGATAAATTAAAGTGTTAAAAGGCATACTTATTGCATAATAGCATAATGGGTTAATTATTATATACTTCTACTTTTAACCCTTTCCTCCATAGAAGTGCCTTTTAGCGCATTAAGTTTATTACTTCACTGAAGAGAACAGTTCTAATTTATACAGTCATAAATATGTATCATACGAAATATTTTCAATATTCTAGCAGATGATAGCTTAAAGCAGGCTGAAAGTAAAGCAGAATGCGCTTTAGGCACCTGCTTTAAGTGGGCACCTATATTCAATACTAGAAACCGGCTATGTGGGAAAGGGTTAATGGGCAAAAGCAGTAATAAATTTTTACACAGTAGAGCTTTAATTCTTTCCAGTTTAATTTAAACTAAATGCAAATGTACTAAAATATAGAAAATGACGAGTTTTTGATAATGATTACTTTTTATTTTCATCAGGTTGGCAAACAGTTTGAGTTATCCAGTGTCTAATCTGGCTTCAAACTGTTTGCAATAGACATAAGGTTTTAGCCTACACACAGTTTTATATGGCATATCTGATTATTAAGGTACATGTATTGAGATTTATTAATCCTATCTTTCATAAGCACTAGGCCTAAAAAAAAAATATGTGTGTTTCTGGTTTCACCCTCTCAAAATTTTAGGGTAGGTCGGTAGGAAAAAGTTTTTATTTTTTAAAAAGTTTTTATATAGGATATATATGCGGATTTTTTTTTACAATCAAAGGATGGGTTTATATGACAAATAATGACCTTCCTCTTGTTGTATTCAACATTGAAAGTGTCTGAAATGATTTATCTTGATTTGCAAGTTTAAATTGTAAGGTATTTCATAATATAATTATGTGAAATAGTTCTTGTTTCAATCTGAAAACCATTGCATCAAATAAATATTATATTTTAAAGAAATGTGTGTTTGCTTTAAATACAGAGCGTTTTTCCTTCTGTAACAGGCACCAATTAACGGCCCCTTTCCCCTCCCATATCTTTTTTCAATCACCAAAAAAATTTCCCTAAAAAAAAAAAAAAAAAATAATTTTTTTTTAATTTTTTTTTTTTTTTAATTTTCTTTAAAAACTTTAGGGTCGGGTGTAAAAAATAGGGTCGGTCGGGAAACCGGAAACACACATCTTTTTTTTTTAGGCCCTAGGGAAAATTGTCCATATGAAACTGACATTTTTTGCTTCTATGGTGACTACTCAAAACAAGGGCTTGCTTTTAGTGTTCAAGAAACAAGATGCTTTAAACAAAATTAAAGAAAACAAGAGGCCCATGCGGGCCTAAATATCGGTCACCTGGAAAAACCAACACAAGGGTCACATAACCCCTGGTATGGGATCACTTTTCACCCCAGAGACATAATTTTCATTGAAAAAATCTATTTTTAGCTCCTGTGACCTAGATATGCAATGGACCGGAACCATATTTACATTATTGGTTAAGGGCTTCTACAAGTGTCATCATGCCAAATATCAAAGCTCTGACCATATTAGTTCAGAGGTAAAGATGTTTGAAGATTTCACTACATAACTCTATGTAAAATTACGACCCCTAGGGGCGGGGCCAATTTTGACCCCAGGGACATAATTTGAACAATCTTGATAGAGGACCTGAAGACAATGCTTTGTGCCAAATATCTAAGCTCAGGGTACTGTGGTTTCAGACAAGAAGATTTTTTAAGATTTCATTGAAAAAATCTATTTTTAGCTCCTGTGACCTAGATATGCAACTGACCAAAACCATATTTACAATATTGGTTAAGGGTTTCTACAAGTGTCATCATGCCAAATATCAAAGCTCTGGCCATATTAGTTTCAGAGAAAAAGATATTTAAAGATTTCACTATATAACTCTATGTAAATTTACGACCCCCAGGCGTGGTCATTTTTTACCCCAGGGACATAATGTGAAGAATCTTGATAGAGGACCTGAAGACGATGCTTTGTGCCAAATATCTAAGCTCAGGGTACTGTGGTTTCAGACAAGAAGATTTTTTAAGATTTCATTGAAAAAATCTATTTTTAGCTCCTGTGACCTAGATATGCAACTGACCAGAACCTTATTTACACTATTGGTTAAGGGCTTCTAGAAGAATCATCATGCCAAATATCAAAGCTCTGGCCCTATTAGTTTCAGAGAAAAAGATATTTAAAGATTTCACTATATAACTCTATGTAAATTTACGACCCCCGGGGCAGGGTCATTTTTTACCCCAGGGACATAATTTGAACAGTCTTGATAGAGGACCTGATGACGATGCTTTGTGCCAAATATCTAAGCTCAGGGTACTGTGGTTTCAGACAAGAAGATTTTTTCAGTTTTCATTGAAAAAATCTATTTTTAGCTCCTGTGACTTAGATATGCAACGGACCGGAAATATTTGAACAAGTTTGAAAGAGGACCATATAAGGATCATTCAGGCCAAGTTTGGTAAAAATCTATCCAGTAGTTTCGGAGGAGATGTCGTTTAAAGAAATTGTTGACGACGAATGGAGGACGAACGAACGGACGGACAGAGGACAATCAAAATAGCTCACCTTGGCACTACGTGCCAGGTGAGCTAAAAAGAAAGCTCCAGTATTTTGACAGACAAGACAAAATGTTACCCTTTTTTTCCCTTTGACCCTGGACTGGGACCTTCACATTAGAGCTACAAACATGAGTCTTAACCACGGCAAATTGCATTCTCTAGACGACAACTTCTGCCGAGTTATCTTATTATTCCAACAAGCTGTCGGAGAACAGCAAAGCTCGCCTAATTAAACCTTTCTGAAATAGGTAACTATCAAAAGAAAAGTGTATCAGTACATTGATATTCAAGCCACAGGGAACCTCCATTCAAAATATCAACTTCCTAATGCAAATATGTCATGTAGTATAAGTGCATCCTAACACTTACTCCTTACCTAACTTTGAAATTTCAGTCCCAAAACTCTAAGTCCACAAAAGGTGTAATTTTGACTAAATTTAAACTTTTAAAAAAAAAATAACTACGCAACATCAATGTTCAACCCAAGGGCACCTCCATTCCAAATATCAGCTTCCTAATACAAATATTTCATGTAGTATTAGTGCATTACAACTCTTACCCCAAAACTTTAACCATGAGAAATCAGCCGAAAAACCTAAGTCCTCAACAGGTGAAATTTTGACTAAATTTAAACTTTTTTTTAAATTTTAACTACGTAACATCAATGTTCAACCCACAGAGCACCTCCAATCCAAAATATCAGCTTTCTAATACAAATATTTCATGTAGTATTAGTGCATAACAACACTTACCCCAAAACTTTAACCATGAGAAATCAGCCGAAAAACCTAAGTCCACAAAAGGTGAAATTTTGACTAAATTTAAACTTTTTTTTTAATTCTAACTACACAACATCAATGTTCAACCCACAGGGCACCTCCATTCCAAATATCAGCTTCCTAATACAAATATTTCATGTAGTATTAGTGCATAACAACACTTACCCCAAAACTTTAACCATGAGAAATCAGCCGAAAAACCTAAGTCCACAAAAGGTGAAATTTTGACTAAATTTAAACTTTTTTTTTAATTCTAACTACACAACATCAATGTTCAACCCACAGGGCACCTCCAATCCAAATATCAGCCTCCTAATGCAAATATTTCATGATGTATTAGTGCATAACAACACTTACCCCAAAACTTTAACCATGAAAAACCAACGCCGACGCCGGGGTGATTTCATAAGCCCCCCCATTCTCCGAATAGGCGAGCTAAAAATGCATGATGGAGTGAAGAGCCAAGATAATACAAATTTAGCAACATTTCCCCATTAATACCTTCCATCCCAAATTGTTACCTTCACCATGATGCTACAGACGTGAGTCTTGTGCATGACAACATATTCTCTAGAACTCTGCAAAGTTGTCCACAACTTTAGCCTTCTCAATAACTCTACAACTAAGTGTTGTACAAACTTCATATATGGTATATGTACTCCACTCAAGAAGCTCTTCAATTCAGTTTACTTTTGGGTATGCCCATCAAAGGACAAGGTCATTTAGATGGCAAACGAGATGATTTAATTTAGCCAAAACTTTGGAACACTTCATAATTGGCATGTGTGCTCAACTCAAGAAGCTCTCCAGCTCAGTACAACTTGGGTCATGCCTGGCTAAGGTCAAGGTCATTAAGAGGTCAAATGGGCCAATTTTTAATTTGGCTAGAACTTCGAAACTACATGTGATACAGACTTCATAATTGGCATGTATGCTTTACTCAAGAAGCTCTTCAGTACCATACATGCTGTATGATTTTATTTTACAGCCAAATGAATACATGATAGTAACAAATTCACTTTGGGGCATTTGTCACTTACTTATGTTCTTGTTTACTTTTGACACTAAATTTTGACCTTGACCTTTGAGCTTCAGACCTGGGTCTTGTGCATGACAAAACATATTCTCAAATGGCGGAAAGTGTGATTACTATATGCCTCTTATTTGGTTATGTATGTTTTATTAACGTCTGCTTCTGCCTCCTATATGGGGCATATAAACATGCTATAGTGATATGCTACAACATTTGGATATAGGTGATATGCCCCGATGTCTATGGAGAACAGATTAACACATTCAACCCTAGCAACGAGTATACTCGTCATTTACAAACAGTGTACCTGTGAGGATTACGCTTGCCATATATATGCAAACAGTGTAGACCCTGATCATTTTGAAATGTATTGTTAAAATCAAGCCTTAATAGTCAAAAATGGACTGGACTTATTTTGAAACTCGAATTGTCCATTTAAATTTTAGGGGGGAATGAGATAAGAGGTTATATTTTACCTGTAACATAGTCTCCCTTGGCTAGGTTCCCAGAAGAGCTCATCTCGGCGATCAACAAGCAGGCTCTTCCTTTGTCTGCTCCGACCTACAGCATAATTAAATGAGATGTGGCTGTCATCAACTCAATTTCTTTGGCAATTAGAACAGTGAAGAAGATGCTATTTGTTCCCATAAATGCAAACAAAAAACGAATGCAGTGCAATAAACTTTACAAAATTACAACTTTTTGATAATTCTGACTATTCATATTAATCTGTGTGGCAAACAGTTTAGAGCCAGATCAGACACTGGGTTACCCGGCATCTGATTTGGCTCCAAACTGTTTGCAATGAAAACAATAGTTTAAGCATATATTTATTTATTGGGAAAGAATAAAATCTTCTCCACTGTACAACTTACAAATGATAAAATACACGAAATATGGTGTAAAACATAAACAGTGGTTTTTTTCACCACTTTGGGAATGAGTTGGTACCCCTCCAATTGGGAAAAATATGCCTTAAAACGACGTAAAATACTTAATTTTGGGAAAAAATCGAGTCGTAAAAAGCTCATTTTGGGAAAGAATTGTGCTGTGAAATGCTCATTTTGGGAAAAAAGCCCTTGTTTTCAATTGGGAACGGGTCCCCAAAAAAACCGCTGATAAACAATCAAACTATCGGCGCTATATGACCTATTCTGTGATGCAGTGCTGTAAATTCCAACTCACTACCACATTAAAATCAAACAACACTTATTCAGCTTTGGCATAGCTCTTTCAAGTGTTTATGCCAGATGGTTGCTTAAAGTAGTTTGACATTAGCTGAAAGCTTCTGTAAGCAAAGAAGTTACTTTGATATATTCATCCCATTCACCAGTCTAGTCCCTCTATGACTGTTTAGGGTAATATTTAACCCATTACCCCATAGCCTCATTCTACTTTTGAAAATAGATGACCACATAAGGCGCATTCTGCTTTACTTTAAGCCTACTTTAAGCTAAAATCTGCTAGAATATAGAAAATAATTCTTATCATACATATTCATAACTGTATAAATTGGAGCTATTTACCTTAGTGGAGAAATAAATTAAAGGCGTAAAAAAGCGTATTATATGGGTAATGGGTTAACAATATATTTCAAAATGACAAACAAGAGTTCTCTGATCTTGGTCATGAGGGACATCACTGTTTGCATATAGGACAAGTGTACTATTCACAGTTACACTGTTTGTAAAGACAAGTATATGGTGCAATGGGTTAATGGAAATGTTACTACATGACTGATCACCTGTTTGAGGCCCTCCACTACCCCCGGTCCAGATACACTATGAGCATTGACTATATGTGCCCAATCTGCTATCTTGTACACTCCTCCCCCGTACTGATGCTTGACTGTGTTACCAATGTCGGCAAACTTTCTGTAAAAGTGTAAAAAACAAGCACCTTAGAGCTGATATCCCCTGCCGCAGCTATTGTCCAGAAGAAAGTGGCAAACTTTATTGTGGGAGGAAGGGGCAAATGGTGATCACTTGTCTTTAAAGATCAACATTCAAAAGCTTTTTACAAAGTTTTATAAAATCCAATCAATTTTGTACATTTTAAAGCCTAAACAATACAAAAAATAAAGCCGTTTGTAGCATTATAAATCTAAGTATGACAGGGGCAGGTAACTCTTGATTCAAATTCAACAGTAATTAAACACTTTCAAGAACTTATAATTGTGTGCAAGTATTATTAAAAAAAATCAGAACTGTAGAATTTACTAGAGTGTAAACACATTTTCAACTCATCAAGGGCAGAGTATTCTTGACTAATTTGCACATTTTCGATAATAATTGAACTCATTCTATAAATAATAGCCATATATGATTTTTTTTTTTTTTTCAAAATCCATTCACATTTGTACACAATAGCATGTAAACAATAAAGCCATGTTGAGCATTACTAAGTACATAAAGGGCAGATAACTCTTGCCACAAAGTATCCTATTTTGACAATAATTGCTACCCTTATATTTATATACATCATGTGTAAGTTAAATCAAAATCCATTAAAGACTGTAGTTTCTAGATGGTAAAAACTGTTAAATATGTTTTTTTTTACTCATCAAGGGCAGATAACTGTTGACTAGTTTCTCCGTTTTTCAAAAATGATAACAATTATTTGAAAACTAATAGCCATACATAGTTTATGAATTTGTTTGATCAAAATTCATGCATATTTATAGATACTAGGATGTAACCAAATTTAAAATAAAGCATTTTCTATCATTTCAAAGTACATCAAGGGCAGATAACTATTGCCACAAGTATCCTTTTTTGACAATAATTGCACACCTTCAAGAACTTTTACTGATAGACATCGTGTGCAAGTATCATTTAAATCCATTCATAATTGTAGTTGCCAGAGAGTAAAAACAGTTAAATATGGCTTTTTTTACTTATCAAGGGCAGATAACTCATGACTAATTTCTCCGTTTTCAACAATAATCAAATTCATTTGAAAACTAATAGCCATACATAATTCAAGAAAGTTTTTTCAAAAATCCATGCATATTTATAGGCTCTAGTATGTAAACAATACCAAAATAAAGCATTTTCTAGCATTTCTAAGTACATCAAGGGCAGATAACTCTTGTCAGAAGTATCCTTTTTTTACAGTAACTGCACACATGCAAGAACTTGTACTTATAGACAATGTGTGCAAGTATAAACAAAATATGTTGAATACTGTAGTTGCTACTCATAAATTCCTAAAATTTTCTGAAAAAAATTTGATTTCCCACGGTGCTCCTATGATGACAAATAAGTATACCAAGTTTAATCCAAATCTGTTTATAGGTTTCGGAGATACAGTTGCGGACGGAAAACGTGACGGACGCACGGACGGCATTTTTAACACAAAAAGGGCAGATAACTCATAAATTCCTAAAATTTTCTGAAAAAAATTTGATTTCCCACGTTGCTCCTATGATGACAAATAAGTATACCAAGTTTAATCCAAATCTGTTCATAGGTTTCGGAGATACAGTTGCGGACGGAAAACGCACGCACGGACGTGCCACCGAATTGGGTTAGAGGGCCTTTTCTTTTGTTATTTTCTTTTGTTCGAATAACGGGCCACGGCCCCTTAGTGTATTGTTACGGAATGAACTCTATTGTCTTCTTTTGTTATGTTTACCGTTATCTGGCCCTCTAACCCACTTTAGTGGCGCGCACGGACAGCCGGACGGACGGACCTAAAACAGTATCCCTCTGCCTTTCGGCAGGGGATAATAAAATCAAAGGAGCTTCCTGCGATCCTTTTTATCACTTAACCCATTGTATGCTGGGTAATATTTGGCGGCCATTTTAAAATGTCGTCTGCAGCGGGTATAACTCAAATATTTGCTCAAATATTTTTTAGCAGTTTCTGATAGAATATTGACTTAGCTGCAAACAGTTTTGATCTCAGATCAGGCCCCACACTGAGATCAAAACTGTTTGCCTAGAGGTACACCTAAAAGTGTATCACGCATAAAATAGGTTAAAGGTATTGTTTCTGCAACTACAATATATTAGGGATGCGCAATAAAACCGATTTACCGGTTTATTGCAATTCGTTCTGAAAACAATAAAAACCGGTTCGTTGCCGCAATAAACCGTTTTTTTCCTTTATGATAAATTGATTCAATTTGCTTTGTCTCGCGCCTGAAAATGTTCCTAATCTTGTTTTCTTGGAGCTTTATAAGCCGCTTACAGAGAACAGGAAGTATCCGTTGTTGTTTTCAGCACATGGTATGGTATAAATCGCTGCCGAATCAGCGTATATCCCAGATTTAACATCTTTATAAAAATCAGAAGAAAAAAAATATTTCTGAATTTAAAACGTATAGTTTCCGATAGAATCTAGATATATATCAAATACTGACCAGTGTTGGTTATTTTAGAAACGCTTTCTATATTTTCAAAATGTTATAAGAAATTTGTCTGATACTGTCAACTGGCTCCGTTTTATACCATACCCTGTCTGTTATCATTGGAAACCATCATGGCGGACAATTTCATAACGTTGAAAAAAACGAAGGGAAAATCGGCAGTGTGGGCCGATGTCGGTATTCAAAAGAACACATCAACGAACGAAATAATCGAAAATAGTGCCATTTGTCTGAAATGCAATGCAGTTGAGAAATCTAGGCGGTACGACAAATTTGACTTCGCATATTCGCCGTCATCTCCCGAATATAAGTTTGACTACTCAGTACTGGTGCAGCTGGCAGTTCAGCGCAAACGCTCTTGTTTTCAGAGCGCTCATTGTCACAAAAACGGATTGAATTCAAGTTCATGTAGTTCAAGGATGTCATCTAGTTTCGAAGCCAAATATGGCATTCACCATATAAACATACGTTTCTTAGGCTCTTTTGAAAGCGTTTTCCCGGATTTTACAAACCCTTTTTAGGGATTTAACCCATTTTGAATAAAACTTTTTACTAAACCAACCACAGTAGCTAGCATAGCAGTTCTACTATTCCACAAATGTTTGGATACTGTTTCTAGTCAAGCTGTTGGAGATTAAAAGTGAAATGGATGTAATAGATCATTGTTAATTGTTGCATCTCCAAGATAACATCCATATTTCAACACCCATATACACTTTTTAAGTTCACTTTATTAACATGCAATATATTGCAATACGTATTGCAATACGGTGATCGAGTATCGCAATATATTGCAATACGAAATTTCTGGCAATACCCATCCCTACAATATATGTTGTTGTTTTTAGCTCACCTGAGCCGAAGGCTCAAGGTGAGCTATTGTGACCGCTCATTGTCCGTAGTACGTCTGTCCGTCTGTCCGTTCACTTTTACTTCAAACGACATCTCCTCTGAACCCGGGGATTGTAGGGCGGATTCAAACTGCTCATGATGTTCCTTGGATGCTTCTCTACAGAAATTGTTAAAATGAAACTTTCAAGTGGACTACTTATTGTAATTTATTTAAAAAAGTGAAAAACTTTAAACAATCTTCTTGTAAAAAACTGCTAGGCCCACAGCTTTGATATTTGTTTTTTAGTATCTCCTGGTGATTCTCTCTCAAAATTGTTAATATCAAAACTAAAACTGACCATAGGGATTCACCATAGGGATTTTTTCATTGCCGCTTTATGCAGGATTCATTGCCGCTTTATTGAGGTTATACTGTTTTACTGAAGGTTTAAGCAGGGTTTCAAGCACCCTTATACTAAATCACCTATATTTGCAAACAGTTTGGATCCAGGTCAGATGCCACATAATGCAGCATCTAATCTGGATCTAAACTATTTGCCACTCATTTCTTATATTTAGAAAATATAAGTTATTATTTTTTACATATTTCACATACAAACATTTGGAGCAGACAACAGTTCAGCATGATAATAGTCAGTTCTCCCTGAGACGGTCTCTTATTGCATAACTGACCCAAAGCTAGCTCTGAACTCAGGTCACTGAGATACATAGCAGAAATTATGATGTCTGCTATTTTATGCTCAAGCACAACTTAGTTCAAGGCATATTACTTTTGGTCTGTCTGTTTGTTTGTTTGTTTATCTTTCTGTCTATCAGTCCACAATTAATTCTTGGCCATAAACAGTATGGATCCAGGTCAGATGCCACATAATGCTGCATCTAATCTGGATCCAAATTTGCCACTCATTTACATATAGTTTCCTATATTTAGAAAATGTAAATAATGATATTTATTAACCTTTTAACGCATACATATTCCTTTTTATGTCTTTAATTTATTCTTCCACAGAAGAAAATAATTTCACTTTATACAGTCATTGTTGTCTTTAACAATTGCTTCAAATGACATCTCCTCATATATTGCTGAAAAGATTTCAACCATGTTCCTTGGGTCAAGTTGTTTCAAAATTGTTCAAAGAATTAAAAACAATGTAGAACTCTGGTTGCCATGGCAACCAAGTGAAAAAATAAGGAAATCTTAAAAAATCTTCTTGTCTGAAACTACAAGGGCCAGATCTTAGACATTTGTCACATAGCATCATCTACAGGTCCTCTATCAAGTTTGTACAAACTATGCCCCTGGGGTCAAAATTGGCCCCGCCCCGGGGGTCACAGTTTTACATAGAGTTATATAGTGAAATTTTCCAACGTCTTCTCCTCTGAAAATAATATGGCCAGAGCTTTGATATCTGGCATGGTGACACTTTTAGATGTCCTATACCAATAAGGTTCAAATGGTTCTGGTCGATTGCATATCATCTACAGGTCCTCTATCAAGTTTGTACAAATTATGCCCCTGGGGTCAAAATTAGCCCCACCCGGGGGTCACAGTTTTCAAACGTCTTCTTTTCTGAAGCTAATATAGCCAGAGCTTTGATATTCGGCATGGTGTTACTTCTAGATGTCCTTTATCTATTTTGTTCAAATGGTTCCAGTCTGTTGCATATGTAGGTCACAGGAGCTAAAAATAGATTTTTTCAATGGAAACTTAAAAAAAATCTTCATGTCTAGAACCCTAGTACCCTGATCTTAGATATTTGGAACATAGCATCATCTACAGGTCCTCTATTAAGATTGTTCAAATTATGCCCCTCGGGTAAAAAATGACCCCGTCCTGGACATAAATCATTATCTCCATTTTGATGTACAGCTATTCTCAGGTGAGCGACATATGCCCCATGGGGCTCTTGTTTTTGTTTTTTTGTTGTTTTTTTTCCCAATAATTTTATTCACATATTTTACATCCATACATATTTTTACATTCCAAGATATGTAGTATAAGTAGAAAATTCAACTATTATATATGTAATATATAGTGACCCCCAACACACACACACATTTACCCTTCAACTAATAAAACTAACTCCCATTGTGACAGTTTGTTGGTTGACAGAATACAAGAAGAGATGAAGCTCGGAAATTACAACTAGAACTACACCAAAGGTGATTCATATCCCCACTACAGCACCCTGTCACATGCTCCAGACATTATTTATCAGTAATCAAGGTCGAAGATGTAGGTCAAAGGTCAAAGTGTCCTGAAAGTGGAATGAAATCCCATGATTTACACACACACCTGGTTTGGTAATCCTGGATGATAGATAGTAAAAGAGAGATGCACTTGACAAGGTTTCACTAAGATCAAGGTCAGAGGTCAAAGTAACCTGACAATGGTTTGCGACACTTGGCATTCTCATGTTTGATCATCCTGGATGATGTAGAAGGTAGTATCCACACACACACAATGTGTATCCACACACATCAAGTTTGGTAATCCTAGATGACATAGTATAGAGGAGAACAGTTATGCTCCAGACAATTTTGGGATTGACAGACAGAAAGATGGATGAACAGTGATTCCTATATAGCTCCCACTATCTATAAAAAGAATATTGATATTTCAAATATGTGTACTTACCTGTCTTCAAATATCAGAAAGTTGTGTTTCTGTGCAAGATCTACCAGTTGTTGTACAAAAGTTGGAGTAAAATCCTCTATAATGTCCACATGGGTTTTTAAAACACAAATCTTGTCACCAACTTTGCCCACCAACTAGAAAAGAAAGACAATCTTATGATAAATCTGTTTCTTCCACAGCTGTGCTGTGATTTATTACATTGCTAACAGTGTAAACCTTGACCAGCTTCCACATCATAGACATAGCAGAGGTCCGTTTCATAAAGCTCTGTACAGCAAAAATGGTTGTAGTCAAAACATTAAAATACATTTAATTTTTTATTTCTCTATCTAATCATGTCTTGTGACATCTCTTTGGAATCATCTTTTCAAGATGATTCCAAAGAGATGCCACAAGAAAAGATTAGATGAAAAATTAATAATAATTGAGACTTTTATAATCTGACTTACGACAACATTTGTTGTATGAAGTTTTATGAAAAGACCCCCAGTCGAGTAGGGTCTACATTGTTTGGCATATGCCAGCATCTATAGTAAATTGTGATCTACACTTTATCGGCAGTGAACAGCATGATCAGAGGCCTTGCCCCAAGGTAATTAAGAGTAAGTTGTGTCTTACTCAAGCATTTGATTGGTCAGAACGCTCAAATCTGAAAGCTCAAATCTGACCCATCAAATGCTTGAGAATGGTCTTAGACTCAGACTCAACTCAAACTCTTTATAACCTTGGGGCCCCGGTAGAGCTAACAGCTGGTCTTGGTCTACAATTTTACAATGTTATAAGTCTGGTTTTCTCAAAGCATGGCTCATTTATAGCCATAAAAACTGACACAGTCAGAGAGGGCCCTGCAGATCAAATTGTTTTAGAGGTAATAGCTCTTAACCCTTAGCCCGCCAAATAAATTGTCGTCTGCTATATTTCTAGTCTGCTTCAAGTTTCAAAGTGCTTCAAAGTTGCTCAAAATTGCTGAAAATGTGTCAAACAGCTTGGATCCGGATGAGACGCCGAGTTACTCGGCGTCTCATCCGGATCCAAGCTGTTTGCATATGGAGCTATAGTCGTGAGTGGCAGGCTAAGGGTTAATCTGTTCACTGCCTGAACCATAATGTAGAAACGTTGGAAAATATTTCTAAAATTGCCTTATTGATATATAACTTCATAGAAGGTTTCATCAAATCAGTCAACCATTACAGTCAATAAACTATCAGCTAACGAGCTAATCAGAATCAATTTCACCTAACTGCTATGGCATGGATCTCAGTGATATAAAGATACATACCAAGTACAGTGGAGAAAACGTTATTCTTTCCCGTTTAAACGCAAACGTACGCAAACGAAAAGTACTAAAACATAGAAAAGTGCAATTTCTGGACAATTCTGATCATTCATGTTTATCTTGGTGGCAAACAGTTAGGAGCCTGATCAGACGCCGGGTTACCCGGCGTCTGATCTGGCTCCAAACTGTTTGCACTGCAAATAATAGTTTTAGCGTAAACGCGTTTATTGGGAAAGAATAAAGTTTTCTCCACTGTATCATCAAAATTGGTCAACTAATACAGTCGTAACAGAAGATCAACAATCAAAGTCCAGATCGTCTAATCAATATGCACATAACTGTTTTCATATTCAAACATGACCTGTGTCTAGTTGATATATAGAGGATCTTGTATGAGTGCTCATTATTTATCATTTTTAATAAACGAGTTGACTAAAATAATATGACGCCAGCCTAGTCAACGAGTTTATTAAAAATGATAAATAATGAGCACGAATGTGATATTCTATTTATCACATAACATGTTTAAGCACCTATTAAATTGATTGTAGCCGTAGTTTGTAGACCCTCCGCTATATAGATTTTCCGCCAAAACGTTACGTTGTTTACGTTAACGTCAACATACATGACGTCCCGCTACATGCAGCGCTTGTGGACGAACAGGTTGGGCCGGAGCCCAAAAAACGATATTCCACTAGTGGATTACGATATTTACATAATGGCTTTATGTCACTCCCAGACTGCAGATTATGTGAAATAAAGCCATATAGCAAGCTTCATTGACAGCTGTCAAGATTAGCCCACTAGAGTAAAATTGAGGTTGCTAGAATGTAAACAAGGCCAAATACACTGTTTTTCATAAATCAGGGGCAATAACACTTTACAGTCCTACTCGATTTTAATTTTAAGTTAATGATCAAACTTTGCAAAGATCTTATCCTGGTACATATTCTGTCAAAATATGATTAGGATTGGTGACAAATGAGGTTGCTAGAGGGTAAACATGGTTAAATATGACCTTTTTAATAATTCAAGGGCAGATAAGTACAGTGGAGAAAACGTTATTCTTTCCCGTTTAAACGCAAACAAAATGCAAACGCATTGCAATAAAACGTAGAAAATGACAACTTGTTGATAATTCTGACGTTTTATTTTAATATGAGTGGCAAACAGTTTGGAGCCTGATCAGACGCCGGGTTACCCGGCGTCTGATCTGGCTCCAAACTGTTTGCACTTCAAATATTAGTTTTAGCGTAAACATGTTTATTGGGAAAGAATAACGATTTCTCCACTGTATTCATTCATAGTACCTGAAGAATATCCTCTGCTTTGGTAAGGTCAACAGATAGGGCCAAGTTTGTCTGTTTCTCGTGCATTATAGTAAACAGCTGTTTAGACAGAGCATGTGTACAGTGACTGGCCCGTTCCATGTACGTCATCTCCTGAAATACAATCAAACCTGCTATAGCCCATTACTCCAGAAATATGCCTTTTTACGCATTTAATTTATTCCTCCACTGAAGGAAATAGTTTCATTTGATACTGTTATGAATATGTTCTAAATGAAATATTTTCTTATTCTAGCAGATGGTAGCTAATAGTGAAGCAGAATGTGCCTTAACCCTTTCCTCCCTGAAACCTCAAATGAACAATTCTAGTTTTCAATTTAGTATAAAATCCATTTTTGACTTTTTTGGGTTGATTTTTACAATATATGTCAAAAGGACAAACACTGTAGACCCTGATCAGAGGGCTCCTTAAGGAGCCTTCTGATCAGGGTCAACACTGTTTGCATATGACAAGTGTAATCCAAACAGGTATGCTGTTTGCAAATTACGCATATATATATGCGTGACTAGGGTCCAAAGAGTTAACCCATTATCCCAGAAATATGCCATTTTATGCTTTTAATTTATTTCTCTACTGAGAAAAATAGTTCCAATTTATACAGTTATGAATATGTATGATAAGAAATATTTTCTATATATCAGATGGTCGCTTAAAGCAGGCTGAAAGTAAAGCAGAATGCGCCTTAAGGCGCATTCTGCTTTACTTTAAACCTGCTTTAAATAGTCACCTATTTCCAAAACTAGAGTAAGGCTATGGGGTAATGCATTAATTTATTCCTCCACTGAAGAAAATAGTGCCATTTTATCGTTATGTCGAACTAGCGGGAAATTAACAAAAACTTCAAAACGCAAGAATGTTATTTTCTCTAAATATAACTTGAGCATAGATTTTTACGTCTGCGATTATTACTATAGACTCGACCTATGTGGATGGCGCATTAAATATATATTTCGTATTTCTCATGTTGCCAACTTGACGGTGAGGATGATTGGCAGATACCTGTCCAATTTGAACACAAAATAATGGTAAGCTATTGTTGGAAAGGATGGATGAGTTGGTCTTTTCGGCACTGTGACCCTGAATGGGTTGCTTACACGTGTTGGCTGAAGTTATCTTATTAACCCTCACATTATTCACCCATTGTTTAAACCAATACATTTTGTCTTACATGGCCATCCAAGCAATATGTGTCATTATCACCTGCACGTGTATAGTCGGTCAATGATCAAAGGTCAGCATACCGTCGGATAACGGGGTGTGAAAAACCTCTAATTTGCCTTTTTTGGTCCGTCAAGGTATGTCGGATAACGGTTAACAGAGGATCCGATCAAGAGAGAGTTAGGTTACATAAAATATATAGGGAAACTACCGTGACCAAACAGCAGGGTCGGATAACAGAGGTTTCCGGTCAAGAGAGGTGTCAATCGACAGAGGTTATACTGTACACAAATAAGATTATTGGTTTTGAAGTACTCCCCTTAAGTGGAGTTCTGCTGTCAGTCATGTATCAACATCACTCACTCACTAATTCATGTTGAGCTGTCCGCCTTTCTAAGTCAAAATAAGGCCACGGTCAAAAGAAGGTTAGGTGATATGGGTGTATTGGGAAGGGACCAAGGCAACGATTGTATAAGTATCCAATCATTCTTGTTAGCAGTGTTCATGTCAGACAAAATGGTAAATTCTAGTTAACCAAGAAATAACCCATTGATAATATTCTCAAAAGAGGTCAAGGTCAAATTGAGGTTGGTCGACATGATGACATGATTTGATTGAGAATGTTCAAAGGCAACAACTGTATGAGTATCAAAGCATTTTAGTAAGTGATGTCGTTAGATAAAAGGCAAAAGGATGGACACTCACAACATTTGTTTTATGTGGCTATTTCTATTGATTTGTTTTGCTTGGTTAGCCATTTCTTGTTGCTCTATTATAAAATAGAAGCTCTAGAAGCTAACCCTAACTCTATTCCCACTAATGGTCAGATTAATGTTTACATTTTAACTCTTTGAACTCTAGTCACCCATATATGCATCATTTGCAAACAGAGTACCTGTGAAGAGTACACTAAGCCGTGTCCTCTGCAAACAGTGTATACCCTGATCAGAGGGTTCCTTAAGGAGCCCTTTGATCAGGGTCTACACTGCAGGGCTGCCATTTCTCCTGATTTTTCGAAATCTTCGGAATTTTATTCTAGCAGATGCTAGCTTAAAGAAGGCTGAAAGTAAAGCAGAATGCGCCTTAGGGCGCATTCTGCTTTACTTTCAGCCTTCTTTAAGTGGCCACGTGTCTTCATACTAAAAATAGACTATGGGATAAAGGGTTAAAGGTACAATTAGTAAAATTGCGCTTGCGGACAAATAGAAAATTTGGAAATCTCAGGATTTTTTATGATCAACTTATGGCAGCCCTGACACTGTTTGTTTAAGGGTTAACATGACTAGTTATTTTGGCCACACAAATGCCTCTGGACAGACAGACAGACAGACAGATTGATAAACAGAAAGTACAACATCAATGTGTTTCTCCCCTATGTTACATACAGTGGAGAAAACGTTATTCTTTCCCGTTTAAACGCAAATGCAAAGCACTAAAACGTAGAAAATAACAACTTTTTGACATGTTTCGTTATTTATTTTAATCTGAGTGGTAAACAGTTTGGAGCCTGATCAGACGCCGGGTTACCCGGCGTCTGATCTGGCTCCAAACTGTTTGCACTGCAAATAATAGTTTTAGCGTAAACGCGTTTATTGGGAAAGAATAACAGATTCTCCACTGTAGGAGGAGACAGAATTAATCTGCAGAAAATTGTAGCCTCAAGAATCTGCAGAAGTATTGATACCGTAATGAACAGCATGAATCCTGAAAACTTAAAACATCTCATAGATACACATTTTTATGCATTTAATTAATTCCTCCACTGAAGAAAATAAATGTAGTTCCATTTTATATGGTAAAAGAATGTGCAACATAAGAAATGTTTCCTGTATCCTAGAAGATGGTAGCTTAAAGTAAGCTTAAAGTACAGCAGAATGATCCTTTAAGGCAGGCACATTATGCTTAACTTTCAGCATGCTTTAAGCAACTATCCGTCTTAAATACTGAAAGCAGGGTATGGGGTAAAGGGTTAAGCAGCTTCTTGGTAAATATTGTAATTGTGATTAGAATATAATCTGCCTGAAGAAGTGTAACTACCTAAAGCTAACCAAACTTCATTATATCCTGTAAAACCTTAGAGTTTCAAATTATTAAGCCCTTAATTCCTGGAAACAACTTTTCTAGAAAATTTGCAAACAGTTTGGATCCAGATCAGGTACCAAATAACTCAAGAGTCTGATCTGGATCCAAACTGTTACTTGGTTTGTAAATCTATAAACATATTGAGGAAAGAAAACTAAGTTGATATCATTATTATTTAGGCAATATTTACATAGCATTCTAAGGGTTTATCTGCCGTAGCAGTTGATTAATGTTACGTGATTAAAATTTCTGTCTGATGGAACAGTTAACAAAAACTATGACAGATGGGATATCAGTTATTAACCCATTACCCCATAGCCTGTTTCTAGTTTTGAAAATAGATGACTTCTTAAAGCAGGTTGAAAGTAAAGCAGAATGCGCCTTAAGGCGCATTCTGCTTTACTTTCAACCTGCTTTAAAAATTTACTTTCAGCATGCTTTAAGCTATTATCTGCTAGAATAAAGAAATTATTTCTAATGATTTTTATTTGTGACAGTATAAGTTGGAACTATTTTCTTCAGTAGAGGAATTAATTAAGGCGTAAAGTTAAACAGTCATATGTTTGGGGTAATGGGTTAAACATGTACTGTCAGAACTTTTTTCTCAATTAGACATCCAAATTCAGTGAAACCTCTCTATTACAGCCACTAAAATGGGCATTTTGATTTCATAAAATACAGATGATAGCTTAAAGGGGCTCGCGACCGTATTTAGCATTTGTAAATATATGTCAAATAATAATAATAAAGTAATATACCAAGTTAAAGTCTACTTTCAGTCCGAATGACCGCTCAGCCGACTGTACATATACTCCCCTGATCATCGAGCCATCTTGCCTATGAGCACTGCTAACATATGGCGCAGTCAAATGCAGCCGCAGTACCGACTCAGACCCTTCACAGGTACCCATTTTAACCCCTGGGTAGAGAAGAGCAATTCGCGGTACATGTCTTGCTCAAGAACATTCCTGTACATCATCGGGGATTCAGAAAAATCCCCTAGTCAGACCGCTGGTCCGGCGGGGGATCAAACTCACGACCCCTGGCATCGTAGTCCAAGGTGTTAACCATTGGGCCACTACCGCCGGTGCTTATATAAATGGGTAAGATTTAGTTTAGGATAATAAATTCTGTTAAAAAATGCATTTAAAAAAAAAAAAAAAGAAGCTCTGGTGGGATTCGAACCCGTGACCCTCCATGCGGAGACAAACATGAAAAATGAGGAAACGCCTTTACCCCCTTGGTTACCAGCGCTCTCTATATATATGGTAGCGAATTAACGTACTTCACTGGTAGCGATTGATAGTACTTTATTCGGCTCGGGTTTATGTCTGAGCCCGTGTAGAGAAGCAACAACAACAACTATACCGTCAGCTGACGCTATTGAAAAACGATGGAAAATATCTAAAAAAAAACTAAGATTCGGTGACGATTCTTGAGACTTTTTTTGGACTGATCATATTTTTTAATGTCAGAAGCCAAATAATGCCACAAATTTGCTTTTATTTGAGTATTTTATTTTATTTTGACAAGTACACCATCCGGTTGCGAGTCCCTTTAAAGCAAGATGCAAGTAAAACAGAAAGTTAGAAAGTTTCTAAAGAGCTTTCTATTTTACAGTTACCTTGCTTTAAACAGTCACCTGCCTTAAACACCTGCTACTTAACACAATTTAGTAGTCATGATAGAGAGGTTTTTACTATTATACACTAAATTGACATGTAGCAAAACCTTTCCAATTCTTTTCAACAATTTATGGATTAAGGTATGAACATATGTATTCATTTCAATGAAATCTAGTGTTCAGTCAACCCATTACACCATAAATACGCTTTTTTATGCCTTTAATTTATTCCCCCACTGAAGAAAATAGTTCTACTTTAAACAAAAATATGTTACATAGATAATGTTTTGTATAATCTAGCAGACTATAGCTTAAAGCAGGCTGAAACTAAAGCAGAATACGCCTTAAGGCGTATTCTGCTTTACTTTCAACCTGCTTTAACTCTTTCCTCCCTAAAACTTTAAATGAACAATTCCAGTTTTCATTTTAGTCTAGTCCATTTCTGACTTTTAAGGGTTGTTTTTGTCAATGTTTAGCATTATAACAAACAGGGAAGACCCTGATCAGAGGGCTCCTTTCGGAGCCCTCTGATCTGGGTCTTTCCTGTTTGCATAGGACAAGTGTACTGTTCACATGAACACTGTTTGAAAAGGACGCCTATATGCGGGACTAGGGTTCAAAGGGTTAAACACAAATGAAACGCAAACATTTTGCAATAAAATGCCGAAAATTACAACTTTTAGAAATTCCTAACGATTCCTAACGTCATCCTGCGTCTGATCTGGCTCCCAGTATGCAATGAAAATAATAGTTTTAGCCTAAGCGCCCTTATTGGGAAAGAATAACATTTTCTCCACAGTATACATACAGATTTCCTTCTCTTTGCATCAGGTGCATCTCCACTGTCCTTGCCCAATGGCGGTCTCTGAGGATCATGTTTGTTTTCTTCCAGAAACTGTAGCACCTTATTGTACATAGCTTCATCCACCCTCTTATGTTTGTACAGGGTCGTGATCAGCTGGGTCATTGTAAATACACTGAAATGAGTTGCAATGGGCAAGACTCCATCAGCGATTTTTTTCCTTCTATAACCAGTACCCATAAAAGGACCCTTCACAATTCAGAAGGGACCCAAATTGATTCACAATTTGAAAAGGCACTTTTTATAAAGATATGGTTTATACCCTCCATACTCTGCTGGCTTAATTATAAAAGTGTTTTTGAGTAAAACAACGTAAATTTTCACAATCTAAGGGGTACCGGACCCATTCAAAAATGAAGGAAAAAAATCACTGTCCATATATGGGATAGTAAACTTAATTTTAACCCTTTACTCCATAAATACACCTTTTGATGCCTTTTATTTATTTCTCTACTGAAAAAAATAGTTTCAATTTGTACCATGGATATGCACCATAAGAAATTGTTTCTATATTCCAGCAGACGATAGCTTCATGAAAGCGCATTCTGCTTTACTTTCAATCTGCTTTAAGTGGTCAACTGTCTTCAAAACTAGAAACATGCTATGAGGGAAAGAGTTAAAATCCATTCTTGGAAAATGCCCACATCTGATGGGGAAGACTAGAAATTGCCCGGGTACTAGTACCTGTGTAGGTTGATGTCTTCTCTTTTGAGCTGCTCTGTTCCTCCCTGTTGTCTTTCTAGCAGAACCACTGCATCATGGACTTTAATACCGTAATCATTCAGAGTCTATAAGGACACACATACAAGACCTCCAGATAACCCATTACCACATAAAAATATGCCTTTTTACACCTTTAATATATTCCTCCATTGAAGAAAATATTTCAATTTTTTAGAGTTATAGATATGTATGATACGAAATATTATCTTTATTCTAGTAGACAGTAGCTTGAATTAAGCTGAAAGTGTAACAGAATTGCGCCTTCAGGCATTCTGCTATACTTTCAACCTTTTTTAACCCTTTGAACCCTAGTCCCGCATATAGGCGTCCTTTTCAAACAGTGCACATGTGGATAGTACACTTGTCCTATGCAAACAGTGAAGACCCAGATCAGAGGTCTCCGAAAGGAGCCCTCTGATCAGGGTCTTCACTGTTTGTGACAATACCAAACATTGACTAAAACAACCATTAAACGTCAGATATGGACTAGACTAAAATGGAAACTGGAATTGTCCATTTAAAGTTTCAGGGAGGAAAGAGTTAAGTGGTCACCTATTTTAAATACTAGAAACAGGCTATGTGGTAATGGGATAACATACGTATTTCAAATACACTAAAACTTAAATATCTCAAACTCAGTTAAAACCCTTTATTTCAAAGATACCCATTTTTACACATATGTAATTTATTCCTCCGCTGAAGAAAATAGTCCATTTTATACATCAATGAATGTGCAACATAAGACATATTTCCTATATCCTAGCAGGTACAGTGGAGAATCTGTTATTCTTTCCCAATAAACGCTATTACGCTAAAACTGTAACCCGGCGTCTGATCAGGCTCCAAACTGTTTGCCACCAAGATAAACATGAATTATCAGAATTGTCCAAAAGTTGTACTTTTCAACGTTTTAGTGTTTTGCGTTTGCGTACGTTTGTGTTTAAACCGGAAAGAATAACAGATTCTCCACTGTAGTAGCTTAAAACAGGCTGAAAGTAAAGCACTGTACCTTGACTGTTTCATACACACTGGAGCCACTAGTGACCACATCTTCCACCACCAGACAAACATCACCTGGCTGGTAGTGACCCTCTATCATCTTCTTGGTCCCATAGTCTTTCGCCTCCCTTCTTCTAATCAGCATGGGAATGTTGTGTTCAACTGACATAACCTAAAAATGATAAAACAAAATCAGGTTGCAATATTAGCTTTGGGAATAAAACAAAGCTTGCCAAGTGTCAAAATCAAAGAGACAGGAGTCAAAAACTTTCACACAGCTACATGTAGAAAGGCCTTGTCTCAATTTAACTCTTTCAAAACTCAGTAATTCTTGTAAGTCAATAGGGTTCCCTCGTGGATCATTTAAGGGGGTAGGTGCACCTTTGGAAAGTAATTACCAAATTCTTCAAACTTTGCATACAGACAGTAAAATTAGTTTCTATGACAAAACTGGTGAAAAAAGTGGGGGTACCGGACCTTTCTTTTTCACAATTTGATATTTTTCAGGGCTACCCCCCTAAAATTGAAACTTCACAAAAACTCCTACTTTTTTGTACTACGGTTTTTCAATCTTTATTTAAACAAACTATTTGTACAAAAAGTATCCTAATTTATATTACCATAGTAAGAATAAATCCTGAAAATAATGTTTTGTCAAGATTCAAAATAAAAATGTTTGATTTCACCGAAAAGGAGTAAAATTTACCCCACCCACTTTTTTATAATGGGAGAATAAGGCACAGTGAAAATTGCCCTACAAATTGTAGCAAACTAATTACCAAATTTTTTATTTGTTGATTTTAGCCTTCCAAACATAAAGTTTTAGTGAAATAGCAAATAAAAACACAGGGTCCCGGATCTTTTAAAAATGATATAGATCGTTTTATTGAAAAAATCCATTTTTTCTCATTTTTTCACTTTTTGGTGTATTTTTACCAAACAATTTTTTTTTCAAAAAAATATCATTTGATCTTTTGAATTATCTATAATTTATACTAAAACTGTAATTCCATGAAAATTTCATGCTTATATTCTGAGAAATTGAAATGAAATCGGATGTAACAAAATGCAACCTACCTATGAAAACGGTGTATGCTGTAAACTACGAATAGGACATAAAACTTAAAAAGTCCCTTCCGGAACGAAAAATCTAATTTTTTTCCCGGGAAAATAGTATTTTATGACTGTTTGCATTCACCAAAAATGAGTTCTTAACATTTTTTGGAAAATGAGTTCGTAAAATTTTTCGGAAATTTCATAATGCTCAAAAAGACAGGCCGACATCCTTAAGTAACCAAAACATGAACCAGTCTACTTGGAATTCTCGGTAGTTTAAAAAATACTGGTCTAAATTGATCTTGGTCTACACTGCTCTCAAATGTAATGAGTTTATATTCTAAACAGGTCCATGGTGTTGGAAGAGTTTAACCTGTGCAAAATTGAAGATCTAGTTAAGTTGTGAACACTTTTAAACTTTTAAGCTAATTTCAGAAACTGAAACACAGAGGCTAAGGTCAAGGTCACAGCGGTCCAAATTTATACATGGTTGGAAAGATCTTATCTAAAGGCATATGAGTCACACGTATGACAGCTGTATGAAATAAGGTATAAAAGTTGTGAGCCCTTTTCAAACTTAACCCTTAGCCCGCCAAATAAATTGTCGTCTGCTATATTTCTCGTCTGCTTCAAGTTTCAAAGTGCTTCAAAGTTGCTCAAAATTGCTGAAAATGTTGTCCGAGTGTCAAACAGCTTGGATCCGGATGAGACGCCGAGTTACTCGGCATCTCATCCGGATCCAAGCTGTTTGCATATGGAGCTATAGTCGTGAGTGGCAGGCTAAGGGTTAAACAGCAAAACCCATTATTTTAAAAAAACTTAAGTGCAGAGACTCAGATCTCTGTCACAGGGGTTACAATTTTCACATGAAAGGAAATGTCTTTTCCCACAGTATAATGTACTCCAAATATGATAGTTGTATGTCAAAGAGATATAGGTCAAAGGGAATTCCGCTTTACTTTCATTTTCAACCTGCTTTAATCCATTTACTGGTACTATAGAGATGTGACTACACTCAGAGGAACTTCTAACCGATCTGTCAGATTTAAAGGTGCTACTCCAAAAACTAATTAATCCGGATGCCCAACGTTACATTTTCCATGAGATGAAGATGTTTTAGGCCTAAAAAAAAATATGTGTGTTTCTGGTTTCACCCTCTCAAAATGTTAGGGTAGGTCGGTAGGAAAAAGTTTTTATATAGGGTATATATGCGGATTTTTTTTACAATCAAAGGATGGGTTTATATGACAAATAATGACCTTGCTCTTGTTGTATTGAACATTGAAAGTGTCTGAAATGATTTATATTGATTTGCAAGTTTAAATTGTAAGGTATTTCGTAATATAATTATGTGAAAATGTTCTTGTTTCAATCTGAAAACCATTGCATCAAATAAATATTATATTTTAAAAAAATGTGTGTGTTTGCTTTTAATACAGGGCTTCTTTCCTTCTGTAACAGCAGGCGCCGAATAACGGCCCCCTTCCCACCACCAAAAAACTTTCCCCTAAAAAACAAACTTTAGGGTCAGGGGTTAAAAATAGGGTCGGTCGGGAAACCGGAAACACACATCTTTTTTTTTAGGCCTTATAAAAGGATGAAAAGTTTCATTAAAATTGATCACGAATTATGGGAACTATGAAAGAAATTGTAACCTAACCCTAAAATGACAAGTCACAATGTCAGGAATGACATTTGTCTGTTGGGTAACCAGCTTTCATCGCAACATTGGTGCCATATGAAGCACTTAAATGTTTATTTTGAAATAATACTATCTACGTATGGATGGAATATTGTTCAACTGGCACTGAAATAAAAATACTGAGTCAACTCCTGGTCTGTTTTCTTATAATATGTAAAATACCAAAAATGCCACTAGCTATCAGCAGCGGCTAAGTGACATTTACAGAATACTTTAAGAATGCCTCCCTAATCGGCTTCAGTGAGGTGTAATGTTAATGTATCAATTAAAAAGGTGAATTTTGTGCCGCCGAGTTAAAATTTTGCTTTTAAACGATTGGCGTTGATGCCGTTAACGCAGTTACGTTACGTTATTTTGAAATATTCGAGTTTATTTGTAGGCGCTAATGACGTTAGTCTCTACAAATCCGGTCAGACAACATTTCCTGAATTCAAGCAGATATTGGCGAACAACATGTTGAAATGCGTTGCAGTTGGTGAAATAAGATATTGATGTTTAATATTTAGCTTATGTAAACGATTTTAGGGCACAAAGGACGTAAAATGTCCATGACGTTAACGTGGCGTTTCACGTTAGCTCTGAATACAACAGTTTGAGTGCTCTTGTGATTAGTACAATCCGCATTCTCGACATGTTAAATTTTTTCTGTTAGGACGATTGATGACCAACAAATAATCAAAAGTCGACTCGTGTTTACAAATGTCCCCATGCATGCCTCGCACATGCAAAATACCTAAATCGTCGAATTTGGAGGTGTGACGTAACGTAGAGAGATTGTCAAAATTCAATAATTTGATTCAATGCACATTCAACCTAGTATTTGAACTAAAACTGATTACGTCAGTGTGCCATTTCCTGTTTCAAAAAATAAGAGTGATAGGTTAGAAGATCCTCTGAGTGTACTTAAAGCAGGTTGAAAGTAAAAAAGAATGCACCTAAAGGCATATTCTGCTTTATGCTCAGCCTATTTCAACCCATTTCCCCATAAATACGCATTTTTACGCCTTTGATTTATTCATCCACTGAAGAAAATAGTTCCAATTTATACTGTTACAAATAAGAATAATAAGAAATATTTTCTATATTATGGCAGATAATAGCTTAAAGCAGGCTGAAAGAAAAGCAGAATGTGCCTTAAGGCACATTCTGCTTTACTTTCAACCTGCTTTAAGTGGTCAACTATTTTCAAAAATAGAAACAGGCTATGGGATAATGGGTTAAGCTAACATCTACTAGAATATTCATAATTGTATAAATTGGAACTGTTTTCTGCAGTGGAGGAATAAATTAATTACTGGGTAAAGTAGTCACCCTTCTTCAGAACTAGGAACAGGCAATGACTTACTGTAGCAATAGGCAATGCGGTGTATGGAACCCCGCACAAAGATGAGAATTTCTTGCTAGCTCTCTCTGCACACTTCCACAAGTAATTGGCCACCTTTGGCTGTAAGTAAAGAGCTAAAACATGTAATAATTTATATACAAAATTATTGACAAAACTTTTTCTATCTATTAATTATCACCAACAATCACTATTTATAACTACAGGATCCAATGTTAGAAAGCTTTGAGTTGAGTCTGAAGATGTTTTCAATAGGGCTGTAACGGTTCACTCGAATATTCGGTTCTATGAATATATTGATTTTGGCGAATCCGTATCGTATTCGCGTGCTAAAGAACCGAATATTCGCCAATAATTGTTTTTTTTTAGAACATAAAAAATTGAAAACTGCAGCTCGCCAGTACAATGTTTGACCCGGAAAACACGAGCAGGGCTCTACACATATGCCGTGAAGTGTTTATTTATGGTTAAGGGTGACTGCCGTAGTTGGGTATAACAAAGATATTACGACATTTCATAGAGCAAGATAAATAAAGTTATAAAATCAAAAAAGCGAAATAGGCCATTTAATATAAACATTTATCGGCAAATTGACAACACAAATCAGTTATAATACTTAAACTTTCTTATAAACATATTACGACACTCGTTACCGTAGTCAAATCTCAACTATTTTCGCGAACAATGTCGGACGAACTGGTCGATGCACCGTTCAAATTCAAATCCCCCATGTGGGAATACTTTGAATTCCCAAAGAAAAAAGACGGAGATATATTGGTGGCGAATGAAACATTGCAATGATTTGTCATACACGTGGGTGCGGTTTCCAAAATACTTACTTGATTTCGTGCTTGCATATTTTACACAATGTTCATTCATTTTTTCGTATGTGAACTTACAAGCCGTGTGTAAATTTAAGAAAATAAACGGCTCTCTACAAATTATTTAACACTACAGGTAAGCAGAGACTTTAAAAGCCAGAGATACACGACTCCCTTATTTTCCTTCTTTCCCCATATAACAGGTGTCCGTTGAGAGGCAGTGACGTATGTCGATGCGGTCACGTGACCAGCACAGGTAATGACAGCGTCGCGATAATGGGAAAAAATACACATATCGACCAGTTGACTTATAAATATTGACTTTCTTTCGTTTTTATACAATATTTTGTGATACTAATCGAGTGAAACCAAAATATGAGTTGTGGATTAAACCGAGAAAGTGTATTCCTGGCTCAAAGGAAGATACGTTGCTGCGTGGTTGCTGGTAAATGAAGATCGATTCAATATCGTCTTGCCGTAAACGCTTAAAACTTCAGTATGAACATTCAAACATGGATAAGAATGAATTATCCATGTAGTTCAAACTAAGATACAGTTTTGGCAAAATATTCATGTCAATCTGTCCACGCATTTTGCTATCAATTAAATTTTATTGAGACCACCAACTGGTGCTTCGATTGAAGATCGATGCAATATCGTCTTGCCGTAAACGCTTAAACTTCAGTTTGAACATTCAAACATGAATAAGAATGGGTTGTCCATGTAGCTCATATTAAAATACAGTTATGGCGAAATTTTCATGTCAATTTGTCCACGCATTTTGCTATAAATTTAATTTTATTGAGGCCACCCACTGGTACTTCGATTGAAGATCGATGCAATATCGCCTTACCGTAAACGCTTAAACAGCAGTTTGAACATTCAAACATGAATAAGAATGGGTTGTCCATGTAGCTCATATTAAAATACAGTTATGGCGAAATTTTCATGTCAATTTGTCCACGCATTTTGCTATAAATTAAATTTTATTGAGGCCACCCACTGGTACTTCGATTGAAGATCGATGCAATATCGCCTTGCCGTAAACGCTTAAACAGCAGTTTGAACATTCAAACATGAATAAGAATGGGTTGTCTATGTAGCTCATATTAAGATACAGTTATGACGAAATTTTCATGTCAATCTGTCCACGCATTTTGCTATAAATTAAATTTTCATGAGGCCACCCATGGGTCCATTCACACCTTCGTGCAAACTGCCGTCACTTTTCATTGAATCGGCATTTTCCAAACACTAATTAACGTGTGTGCGGTGCGCAGAGGGGTTAATTGATGCTCGGACTTTATTCTTATTATTCTTTTGTGTTAAACCTCGAAAAAGAGGCTTCTTTAAGGAATGTTTGTATTGTAAAATAACTGTAGACTGTATTAACGCAGCAACTGATAAGTAATTCCAAATATCGACTTTTTTCCCGATCGTCGCTAAAGCTTATATAACTCGCGATGACCTGTTCTCGCGAAATCTCGCTCAACGGTCTCGTATGTATAAATCATTCGAGTCATGTATCTCTGGCTTTTAAAGTCTCTGAGGTAAGTGATATTTTGCTATGTAACATCTTTCTCATTTTGTGAGTAGGTATGATTCCATATTAAGATGTTTTCATCACTATAAATGGAGTCTGTCCCAGCCTACTCACTTATCAAAATCTGTCTTCTCCAACCATCTTGGGAGGGTCTTTTACAAGGGATATCTGATTGGTGGCACGGCCTTAGGGGGAACCCATGCCAAATTTTTTAATTTGACCTTTTTTCCTTAGGGGAATCCCTGTTCTGTGTGTTTCTGAACGTTGTATAGATCTACTCCTTTTTCAACAGAACCAGAAAGTATGAGATATTCCATGAGACACTTTGCCTTCATGTAGTAAGAGTAACTCCCCCCCCCCCCCCCCCCCCCCCCCCCCCCCCCCCCCCCCCCCGGTGAGATTTGGTTGGAGCCCAACGTGGGGCCAGTCCAGCTCCGGTCAGGCTGCATATTTTTCTCCCCTTTTGACAACTATATCACCCTCTACAATTGACCACTAAGGCCTTTATCTAAACAACAACAATGCAAACATGCGTGACATGAAAATTGCACGTATACTTTACCAACAACTCCGGATAAGAAACGATGACACGTAAATCAAAATATGCAGGAGATTGTATGCCACTCTTAAGTTTGAAGTCACCGAACTTAACACCCTCAACTTCGTGCAATTTCAGTATTAACTCTTCCATTTCTCTATCCATTTCTGCCGGTGACATGGGGGCAGCCATTTTATTGCGCCAAACTGGCTAGGAATAAAACGTGGACTGTATTGAGAAACCTAATCAATACTGTCGGCCTAATAATATAATTACCGGTATTCAGATATAGATCCTCGATAAATCACAGGTACTTGACACATAGATCTTGATCTATGACAAAAAAAAAAAATAGAAGTCTAGTAAAAAAAAAATTGTCAATAGATCTTTATTGTTTTTAAAACATTACTGCTCATACTCTAACTCCGCCCCAGAAGCATATTGTTCTGGGGCGGAGAGGGGTCCAAGTAATGCTAATTTATTATTTTCTTTAATACCTATATCTATAACTCTTAATCTTGTAATTTATCATCTCGTTTTGCATGGGATTGCTATATATTTGTGATAAATGTATGTGCTTTGTGATGTTTTTTTCCTTATGTTCTTCCTTTATGTCGGTAAAAAGCTATAGGCCTCAACATTATATAAATATTAGATGGCAGTTTGCGTGACATTCAAATTGTCAACCCGAGAAACAGCATGTCACCCCGAGGCGTAGCCGAGGGTGACATTCTTGTTTTCGAGGGTTGACAATTTGAATGTCACGCAAACTGACATTTAATATTTATTTTATTACACCGAGCTTATGAACCCTGGCTTTGGAATCGTTTTATTCGTCTTTTATAAAATGTGTTGTGAATACCAATTTAGCGCGGACATGTACATAACGCGGGAAATGACGTCGCCGTCTTACGACGTCACATTGTTTATACCTCTATATTTTGCACGTTTATGTGATAAAGCTTTTTATCACATAAACGTGCAAAATATGGAGGGCCGTAAAAATCGTATGGCCCACTGGGCATATATTTTATACTAATTTTCGAATCACCAAAATAATGTACTACTACGCCGACTGTAAATCAGTAAATCTAGAGAATCTAGACAAACATTGATCACCACTAGGTATTGAAACATTTCGAAGTGTCCTAGAAACATTATCCCTAGCAGTCTCGCAAACTCAGGCTGCAAATCAGGCTAAACAAAATACTACGTAGACTTAAGTATTAACAGTGACTCAGACTGTTTTTCAAATTTAGACGTTACAATGATAATGACGTCATGTTACGTCTTGACGTTATTTTGAAAACGAAACTAGATTATTAATGTCAAATGATCATTTTTAGTCAATTAGAACAACTTTAATTTGAATATTTATCTAAAATTTGAATATGGTATCAGAGAAGTCTTTTTACAACGTAATGATGTTGATTTTCTTTACGCTAGTATGATTAGTGTTTTTATCTACGGATGAATAAAACCGAATAACACCTATGACGAATCGTTTACTTAAGAGCCGAGGGCAAAAGTGAAAGTAAGACCGTTCGGATTTTCGTGTCATTTGGTGTTTATGTGATAAATAGGATATTAAATTCGTGTTTTTTCAGTAATAAATTTATTGAACTCGTTGGATAAAAATGATATGTTGCTCGCCAAGGCTCGCAAAATATCATTTTTATCCAACTCGTTCAATAAATTCATTACTGAAAAAACACTCATTCAATATCCTCTATATGTTACATGTTATAAACTGTTCCGACAATAAATAAACGTAATGAGAAATTCCCCTCAAACCGATAAATTCAAGAATGATAACCTTCTTCTAAGAGCTAGAGTCGAATGACCTACCCTGTTTACTTTTTACAGTAGCGGGATTAAATCTATGGCCCCCTGGTAAGGTCATTACGTAATGCTTTTCGCTTAGCGATAGACTAAAGAATTACATGACATCCAACTGTGTTAACTTCTGCTACTACAACTGTTACAGCTACTTGTAATACTACTACTACTACTACTACTACTCTACTTCTTCTACTACTACTGTTAGTGTTATTGTTTCTACTAGAGTTAATTCTCTTATCAGACGACTAGCCATAAAACATCTATCCCCTCTTTCGTTTCTTATTTCTTTCTTCTTCTTAAATTTAGGATATAACCAAAATGATTATTCAGTTGTCTATTTCTGGAACCTCTCATAACATTTTTTTATTGTTCTTTTCTTTTTCAATGCTATTTTTGTTTTCATACTTATTGTCTTTCAACAAAATATATAATGTAAAGCAATTGTAGACACGCACACGTCATAATAATGATGTAAACTTATTAGAAGGGGAGGGCTGTTACTAACGTTGTAAGAACTTGTAGCCCGACCCTTTTGCACATATATTTGTATGTGAGATAACATTATTTGTAAATTTGAATTGTTATATTAACCTTTGTACAAATATTGGGCAATAAAATATGTTTAAACTATAGCCATAAAATCAACAGAGGGCTCAGTCCGTGATTAGGGCCATGTCAATGAAAAAATAACAACTCTAAAAAACAGTGAAATATAACTTTAAAAAGGACCAAAAATTCCTAACAGTATTCTGTTTTAAAGGCGACCAGTAGAAAGAATGCGTTTTCTTCTTTCAATTGCAGGTTGTGGCTAAGATATTAAAACGAAGAAAGTTTGCTTTTATGGACGTTGAAGTAGACAAGTAAAGGCAATTTGGCACGTTTTTATATAGCGTATATAGGAGACGATAGGAGTATACTTTAACTTCAAAAATGACCAAAATTTAATTTGAATAAAAATCTAAAAACAATATCAGTACAAAGATAAAACTATAAGCTTTGTAATGTTGGTTGTGGCTAAGCTCTGTGATTAGTACGAGTGTAATTATTAAATGAAACGGCAATTGCTCCTTCTTTATTCTATATAGCGCATCTGCTATGACTCGGCGGAGCTCGTGAGGTATATTTCTCAAACTGTATTGATTTGATTTGATTTTTTATTTTGGTTCTATGTGTCAACACGGAGTGGTGTCAAGTACCTGTGGATGAAATGACCGAGGCCACAGATTTATTCCAACATTAAATTCAAACTGACTAGAAAACATGCTATGTGGGAACAGGAACGTATATTAAAGTTTAATCTACGTCCCTGGTGGGAATTAGTTAAAAAGTACAGTTTTCAGTCAACCCTTAACCTCAAAGCTTGAATAGAAAATCATTCTTATGGTGCATGATTGTATAAAGTGTAACTATTTTCTATAGTGTAGGAATTAATCAAAGGCGTAAAAGGGCGTATTTATTGGGGCAATGGGTTAAGTCTAGTCCAATCTAAGCTATTAGGCTTCACAATGCAGTAATTACGATGTAGATTATTTGTACTAATCTTTATTAATAAATATATTAATACATAAACTCTTAATTTAATATAGCTCATTTGAATGCTACATGTACATGTATATACCGTATACTCTGGTGCATTGCGGGTCGAGTCCAGTGTGTCAAAACAGCAAAAAAAGCGAAACGTACAGTAAAAACCCTCTATTACAGTGGATAATCTGTTATTCTTTCCCGTTTAAACGCAAACGTACGCAAACGCAAAGCACTAAAACGTAGAAAAGAACACCTTTTGGACAATTCTGATATTTCATGTTTATCTTGGTGGCAAACAGTTTGGAGCCTGATCAGACGCCGGGTTACCCGGCGTCTGATCTGGCTCCAAACTGTTTGCAGTGAAAATAATAGTTTTAGCGTAAACGCGTTTATTGGGAAAGAATAACAGATTCTCCACTGTACAACCACAAAGAGAAGGCTAGATTGTATAAAATAGGTACACTGTAGATGACAGTGCAATGCACTAAACTCACAAATTGTTTTACTTTATTTTGTTTTCACGGTCCATGCATATAAAGCGTACGCTTTATATGCATGGACCGTGAAAACAAAATAAAGTTCGAGTTTTGAGCCTAGGCTCAACTCTGACCAATCAAATGCTGAAGAACGTACTCAGACTCAACTCAAAAGCTTTATAAGCGCTGGGCTTGGTTTAACAGTCTTACCCTGCAACCCGTCCCCAGAAAACCGCTCATCCTGTAGTGGTCGTAATTTAGAGAGGTTCTGCTGTATGCGATTGCATTAATGGTACAGTAGAGAATGTGTTAGTCTTTCCCAATAAACGCGTTTACGCTTAAACGTTTATTTCCACTGCAAACAGTTTGAAGCCAGATCAGACGCCGGGTAACCCGGCGTCTGATCAGGCTCCAAACTGTTTGCCACTCAGATAAAAATGAATTGTTAGAAATATCTAAAAAATGACATTTTCTACATTTTAGTGTTATATGCGTTTGCGTTTAAACGGGAAAGAATAATGTATTCTCCACTGTAAACGCTGCGTATTTCTATGATTTAGGCTGATTGGAAAGCTATCAGATATTGTAGACAACAATGTTGAAGCAGACGAAAATATGGCGGTGAGATGGTAGAAACCGCACGATAAATTTGTCAATGAAAGAGTTAAAAGAGACTGACAACCAGATGAAAAGGTGACGTGGGACATCAGATTGAAAGAAAAAAGAAACAAGAGGCCCATGCGGGCCTAAATATCGCTCACCTGGAAAAACCAACACAAGGGTCACATGACCCCTAGGGTGGGATCATTTTTTACCCAAGAGACATAATTTCAAATATCTTGCTGATGAACTTGAAAATTAAGTGTTCTGTCAAATATTTTGTACATGGGTTGTTTCAGACAGGAAGACTTTTCATTGAAAAAAAATTCCATTTTTAGCTGATGTGACCCAGATATGCAACAGACCCAAACCATTTCAGTAATATTAGTAAAGAACATCTAAAAGTGTCAATTGATAATGCTAAATATCAAAGCTCTTGCCATAATAGTTTCAGAGAAGAATATTTCACTATATAACTCTATGTAAAACTGCGACCCCTAAGGCCTTGGCAGTTTTGATCCAAAGGGCCTAATTTGAACACTTTTGATAGAGGACCAGTCCTGTAGATGATGCCTTATGCCAAATATCTAAGCTCAGGGTATTGTGGTTTCAGACAAGAAGTTTTTTCAAGTTTTCATTGAAAAAATCTATTTTTAGCTCCTGTGACCTAGATATATGCAACAGACCGGAACCATATTCACAAGATTGGTTAAGAGTGTTTAGAAGTGTCACCATGCCAAATATCAAAGCTCTGGCCATATTAGTTTCAGAGATAAAGATGTTTGAAGATTTCACTATATAACTCTTTGTAAAATTACGACCCCCAGGGCGGGGTCATTTTTTACCCCAGGAACATAATTTGAACAACATTAATAGAGGACCTGAAGACGATGCTTTGTGCCAGATATCTAAGCTTAGAGTACTGTGGTTTCAGACAAGAAGATTTTTTTAAGTTTTCATTAAAAAAGTCTATTTTAGCTCCTGTGACCTAGATATGCAACGGACCGGAACTATTTGAACAACTTTGAAAGAGGACCATACAAGGATCATTCCTGCTAAGTTTGGTTAAAATGCATCCAGTAGTTTCGGAGGAGATGTCGTTTAAAGAAATTGTTGACGACGAACGAACGGACGGACGAACGACGAGGGACGACGGACACAGGACTATCAAAATAGCTCACCTTGGCACTACGTGCCAGGTGAGCTAAAAAGTGTCAAAATTGCACAAGAAACGCCACGTTATTGTGAACTTTATCTCTTCATTGAAACCCGTGATCAGTCGGTCTTAAAGCGACTCGCAACCAGATGGTGCATTAAAAATAGTAATTTGTAAATATGTGTCAAACGCTTATATAAATGGTAAAGAATTAGTTTAGGACAAGAAATTCTGTTTAAAAAAATGTATTTCAATAAAAAAAAATATTGGTCTCTGGTGGAATTCGAACCCGGGGCCCCGGCATTGGCGGACAGAAGGCAAAATAGGGGAAACCGCTTAGACCAATGGACCACGGAACTATCCGTTTATCTCGGATCGATTTAACGTATTTCAATGTGTAGCTATCGAAAGTGCATACAACTTCGTAATTCGGCTCGTGTTTATGTCTAAGCCCGTGTAGAGAAGCAACAACAACAACTATACCGTCTACTAGTCGGTATAGAAAAACGATGGAAAATATCTAAAAATCTAAGATTCGGTGACGATTCTTGAGACTTTTTTTGGACTGATCATATTTTTTTAATGTCAGAAGCCAAATAATGCCACAAATTTGCTTTTATTTGAGTATTTTATTTTATTTTGACAAGTACACCATCCGGTTGCGAGTCCCTTTAACATCTACAATTTTAAGGCATATATATAACTTATATGATATACGTTCCCTATAGATAATCATACGTATACGTTAATAAACGAGTATAGCTACAGGTAGATGGAAACCTCAAATAGCTATTTTTTGCTTCCTTGGCAACGACGAATTAAAAACTAAAAATGAAATACATGTACCAACACCAATTTTAAACAATGCAGGCCTACCATTCCTCCGGATTTTTCCTAAATCTCCGGATTTTTCATAATTTCTCCGGATCTCCGGATTTTTTCCGAAATCTCCGGATTTTTTCAAAAATCTCCCAGAAAAAAATCCTAATCCCCGATTCAGTGCGCCAGACAGCACCTTCTCGGTCTTTCAAATATGAGAAAAGCAATAAAGGTATTCCGAATGCTATTTGTATTGGTACTAATCGGGTCAATGACTTGATTAGCAGCTTGTTCACAGCCAATCAAACATGTAATTACCACCTGTGGTTCCGATTCGACTGCGGGCTGAGAAGTACGATACGGCATGCACTTTATTTATGACACGTCTGGTTCTGCATGTTTGTGTACACTTTATTTATGACACGATAGGTTCACGCATAGCGATAAAGTGATGGTGTAGTGCAGGTAAACAGCGAGATTGTCGTTATCGTAAAGAAGCTATACACGGGAGCAAAATTGCTATACCCAAGATCACAGTATGTAAACTCCGGTGTATACCTTCCGGAAGCTGCGATCAGCGAGCCGACATAATGTCGCAAAATAAGCCACACTCAAGCGAAGCCAGTAAGATTTACCGTTATTTTACAGCCCTTTGTATACAAACAATTGTAATATATGGCCCAGTACACTTGCATGATAAATTATTTTCAGTTCACCAAATATCTTCAGAATCTGAAGCAAGATCTCTCTGAAATAAGCTTCTGATCACTGGCACCGCTTACCGACGCGCCGAAGAAGCGCGATTTAAAACTGTTCCAGTGACACCTATAGTAAATTTCTGCTATCACATTATTAATTATCACTCGCAGCGAGAATATATTAATGCACCTGAAGTGTCTGTTATTGAAACATAAACTAAAAAACACAAAATAATGTGTTTTCTACAAACTGAAATGGTGTATGACTAGCTGCTTATTTATAAAAATTCACTGTATAACCAGCCGTGATTTCACTGTATGTTAGCTGTGATTAAGATATTATGTCCTAGATTACCTTAGACGTTTTGGATGTCAAAGTTTCATTTTAATCCGATATTGTATGCATACCAGAGATATCATTATGAGAACGAGACCTCAGCAATACAGTAACACACCTGAAACAAACACCACTGGTCCCACAACAGGTGGTCGCATAGATCCTTATTAGTCTATGTTTGGGGTTTGCATCCCATTAATCAGAATCTGTTTGATGAAAGTTGATAAAAAAAGAACTTGTATCACTTTACGTAATAATTTGGCCCGGACCTTCAAGCATGAATAAAGATTTAGGTAAGGCCTGCGTAATGAGATTGTGTATACTAGATACTACCGTCAGTACTTTGGGATGGACAGTAATTTTCCATAAACCGACTGGTGCCCAGTGTCCTACACAACAAGTTTTATATCCCTTGCTCTGTTTGTTACGAGTGCTGAGCTGTACAAACAAAATGAAGGAGTTAACTACAAAAAATGGACTCCATTGAACTTAACAACATTGCTAAAACTGGTGCAAGTCGCTACCAAGTTTCAAAATTGCTACAAAGATATAGTACTTTTATAAGATCTTCCAACGGTTCTCCTGCCATAAACACTATATTTGGCTTATGTACAGGACTACCGAAAAGTAGAAAAAAATCTCTTCAAACAAAACGAACTCATACTCATTTACATCTGTTTGATTTCAATTACCATGGCCTTTGATATAGAAACAAACCCTGGGCCAGTAAGAGCAGATCTTTGTGGCATATGCTCGACAGTAGTAGGTTGGCATCCTGAGCGTGGCATATACTGGGAGGAGTGTAGCACATGGTATCACGCACAATGTCAAGGTATGAGCACATTTGCATATGACTTTCACTCTGTCTTTAGGAAAGACCGAAAACGAGGTACAGGAGGTGGAGTGTTCATTTTGGTTTCAAATAACCTGATAAGTGACTCTGTAGACATTCAGACCAATTCCGAAATTATTTGGGCGCACATCAAGCTAAAAGGCAAGCAAGACCTGTATGTATGCAGTGCCTACCATCCAGACCGCGATTTCAGTGTGACTGAGGAGATTAGCCAGACTGTATCTACAATTGATAACTCAAAAAACACAATTATAATTGGCGGAGATTTCAACCTTGGTGATATCAACTGGAAAACCCGCACTGTTCATTTGGGTGCCTCACACACTGAAGAGTGTAGTAAACTACTAGATTTTGCTGACGCTCACAACCTAGTGCAGCTGGTCCAAGAACCTACCCGTATCATTGACACAACTCAAAGCTGTCTTGATCTTTTGTTTATAACTCCTCCCTTGTGGACAATGTAAAAGTAATTCCTGGCTTCAGTGATCACCGCATACCATTCTTAGACATAACGTCCTGCCCCAGAATGAACTTCATACAAAGAAGGAAAATAAGCCTTTTTGACAAAGCAGACTGGATCAAGATAAAAAAGGAACTACATGTGTATCACTATTCAGTAATTTTTTTTTTTAATTTACGTCGCTTTCAACAGTATTTCAGTCATATCGCGACGTCCAGCTAATTATAGGTGGAGGAAGACCCCATAAGTCCTTTATGCACTGTTTCAGGCACAAATCGGCAACTGGGTAGAACCACCGACCTTCCGCAAGCCAGCTGGAAGGCTTCCCCACATGAAAAATCCGAACGACCCTACTGGGATTCGAACTCACAGCGGTGAGGAGCTAAGTGATGCAAGTCACAGTGACTATACCACTAGGCCACGGAGGCCCCCTCACTACTCAGTAATAAACTTAAAGCCACAGCACACAGGTTAAGCGTCCAAGAACTATGGGATAGTTTCACAACTAAAGTCGAACAGCTAACAGACAAATACATTCCATCAAAATTCGTCAACGGTAAACAACACCTGCCATGGATTGACTCAGAAATAAAAACAACTAATCAAAAAGAGGGACAGACTTTACGCTAAAATGAAAAAAAGCAAAACCAGCACCCTAAATCCCAAGCTGAAACAAATAAAAGCTCTCATTCAAAAGAAAACACGATCATCATACTGGAACTATGTCAAAAAATATTGTGTGTGACCCTTCTGAACATAAACAGGGAACCACAAAAAAGTTCTGGAGTTTCATAAAAGGCATGAAAAAGGATTCGTCTGGAGTAGCCCCATTAAGAGAAGAGGGATTCTTGAAATCTAATTCCAATGACAAAGCAAACATTCTAAACCGCCAATTCTCTTCTGTATTTACAAAACCTGATGATGACCCTCTTCCAGATCTAGGAAACAGCACAAATCCATCTATGAAAAACATCAAAGTCACTGAAAACGGGGTTAAAAAGTTACTCCTTAATCTTAAACAACATAAAGATGCCGGCCCAGACAATATTAAACCCAGCATACTTAAAGAATGTGCATCAGAAATCGCTCCCGTCATGACCATCATCCTCAATAAGTCACTACTCACTGGACAAGTCCCGTCAGCTAGCATGGAATCAAGCCTACGTCACCCCAGTATTTAAAAAAGGAGAAAAGTTTCAGGCAAAAAAAACTACCGCCCAATTTCACTGACCTGCATAGCATGTAAACTACTAGAACACATAGTTGTAAGCAACACCGTTGACCACCTTGACAAACATAACATCTTAGTAGACAACCAACACGGCTTTCGTTCACGCAGATCTTGCGAAACCCAACTAACAGGCTTCCTACAAGAACTTACACAATCAGTCAAACAGGGGCAAGTCGACGTAGCTATAATGGACTTCAGCAAGGCTTTCGATGTAGTTGACCACAAAAGACTCCTCCTCATTACCTCAAACTAAATCATTACGGCATAAGGGGAATTACTCTAACATGGATCCAGGCATTCCTTGGCAACAGAATATAACACGTGGTTGTTGATGGCTCCTTCTCAACAGAAGTCACTGTAGACTCTGGCGTACCACAAGGCTCCGTGTTGGGCCCTCTTCTATTTCTTCTCTTCATCAATGATCTTCGCTCCAGTGTTACTTCAAATGTCAGACTCTTTGCAGATGACTGTTTTGTGTACAGGAAAATCAGGTCTGACACAGACACACTTACCCTGCAGGAGAACCTGAACAACCTGGAGAGATGGGAGAGAAATGGAAGATTGCTTTCAACGTGGACAAGTGCCATATCCTTCACATTACAAAGGCGGCTGGAAATATCACTAAGACCTGTTACACCCTCCACAACCAGCCACTATCTACAGTACCTCAAGCAACTTACCTAGGCATTGAAATATCCTCAAACCTCTCCTGGACACCACATATAAACAAGATAACTAGTAAAGCCAGTCAGAGCCTAGGTTTCCTAAGACGAAATTTCCATTCAGCTAAGCCAGAGACTAAGACGGCAGCATACAAATCAATAGTTAGACCAACCTTAGAATACAATTCATCAGTCTGGGACCCATACCGAATCTGTGACATCCAAAAAATAGAAAAAGTGCAAACAAGAGCTGCAAGGTTTGTTACAAATAACTATTCTAAACATCCAGGCACCGTTACTGAAATTCTAAATAAACTACAATGGGATTCTCTCCAAAAAAGAAGACAGCTTAGTCGCCTTAGTCTCTTCTATAAAATGCAAAACGGCCTAGAAGACTTAAGACCTCAATACCTAGTACCTCACACAAGACCTTCTAGACACTACCATAACCTATCTTACCAAATACCTCACTCGAATTCAGACTATATTAAATATTATTTCTTCCCTAGGACTACGGTCTAAACATTGACAATCGTCAGAATAATCTGTTTTGTAATGTATAAAGAGCACATTGCATGAATATTCGTTGCCTTCATTTGATAAATTCCCATATAACAATTTAACACAACGAACTGGTTTCGTAACGGATTCAGAGATCTCAGCTAGTCATACAGTTTTTTCCATTATAAATCGCAGCTAGTTATACAGTCGTATTGCAGCTGGTCATACAGTAAATGAAAGTAGGTCAAATTTATTTGTGACGAAGTTTTCGTGTAAAATTCACATTTTTCCATGGAATATTATACTTTTCAGGTAGGTGTTTCATTCATTTTGCCATTTCTATTATGTGTGGTGCGGAAATGCTTCAATTGACAGAATTTATGATACTTTTTGAAGCACCTGTTCGTTTTCTCTTGATACGCAGCGATGATCAATCAAAGATTTAACGTTTATTTATCATATCATTGTAGGAAGAGCTATGTGGAATGTTTTTAAACTGTATCACCATCGTAGATTGTGTATTTAATATAAGCTAGCGTGTTCTGTTATGGCAAACTTACTTGTCAAAGTGGTCGGAGTCAATCTGTCAGACAAACTATCGGTAAATATCTCGCTTTGCTGATCGCAGCTTCCGGAAGGTATACACCGGAGTTTACATACTGTGAAGATATGCAGCCAAATGAAATCGGCTTTGAATGTTTCAAAAAAAAATTATTATTTTATTTTGAAAATTACGACAGGGTGTCATGGAATTAAGGCAGGACGTGACGCCCTGCTAAAAGTGTCTAGCCATGAGTATATTTATATGAATATCATCATTAACTTACTAGTCATAGTGGCCTGAAATGTGCAAAATCAGATGTAAGACATTGTTACTATAATTTTTCTAATCCTTAACCAAACAGTACAGGTACTTATCACAGAACACAGTTGTCTGACCGGGGTCTATACTGCTAAAAGGAGTAAATATTTGCAACTATGGAGAATACAGTTGAGTTGCCCCTAGCAGTATTTATGATGTTTTGTTATTTTTCTTTTCTTATAGTTTTTTTACAGAGTTTATTGCAATAAAGTTTATACTGTTATTCTTTGTGTGTATGTATTTAATACATAGATGATGGGTGCAATGGTGTGATATACATTTGAAAAGATGGTTTTAAACACAAAAGCGCACAAATAAAGATTTTCATTTAAAAAGCGCGCTTTTGGGAATCGCGCCTTCAAAGGCGCGATTTTTGAAAATCGCGCTTTAAAATCAAACTTTGGGAAAATCTTAGGATTTTTTTTTGAAATTATGGTAGGCAGTAAAGTGTAGAAAATGGCGAGTTCCTGGAAACGTTCGTAAGATTGATATTAATCTTGAGTCTGTTGCAAGCAATTTTGATCAAACACCAAAATGTTTACTATGAAAATATTGTTGTAACACATGCACGTTTATGGGGGGGGGGGGGGGGGTCTTTACGGTAAACAAGTACATGTACCCGACAAAAGTGGCAGGCCGCAATGTTATGTAGCATTTAAGTTGAATCTGAAGTGGCTCTCAAGCATTTGATTGGTCAGATTTGAGCCTAGGCTCAAATCTGACCAATCAAATGCTTGAGAACGATATCAGACTCACCTCAAAAGCTTTACATCCTTGGACCCACAGTAAGAAAGCTTGGGGTTCTTTACTCGCCCACCAAGTAATGAATAAAATGTCATGATTCTTCATTAAATATTTTTGCACAACTCAAATTTTACTTGTATAGAGTCCCTCCCGAAACGTTAAATGTCTAATGGGTGCTTTAACTATAAATACCGTGTCTGTTTTCGAAGGTAATAACTTTTTACCACAATCGCAGAACAGATATACAGCGCTCCCTCTCTACAACGACACCCACTGGGAGACACAGATTGTGTGCGTTGTTCGGAGGGAGTCGTTATACGGAGGGAACATTAAGACGTGGCTAACATTTGCAAACAGCTTAAATCCAGATCAGACGACTCGTAACGCGGCGTCTGATCTGGATTCAAGCTGTTTGTCACTCGTCTTTATATTTTTTCTATCAAAATGTCAACTTAGATATGTAACTTTGAAAAAACAACAATAGCAGACGTCAATTTAAGCAGACGGTATTGCAGCCATGAAAAGGTTGGACACAAATGTATTGTTTGTGGAACAGCGGCAAGGGTCGTTGTAAGGAGGGAATCGTTGTTGGGAGGGCTGTAATAGAGAGGGAGCGCTATATTCAAATGCGATGCTTGTTTAAAAAATAATCAATCACAATTATGGCCCAGGTTTGAAGATGTTCCGCCGAATACGGATCATTAAGTTTGAAATCTATAGAAAACAAACAGAAATGCTTTACGACATGTTTTATATAATGTTATAGGGCGGCTTTAATAAGCAGATATTGTCATAATGTATCGACACTGATCATAAATATGTCCAACTCCATGAAGTCATTAGTACGATAATAGAACATACTGGAGAAAACGTTATTCTTTCCCAATAAACGCGTTTACGCTAAAACTATTATTTCTATTACAAACAGTTTGGAGCCAGATCAGACGCCGGGTAACCCGGCGTCTGATCAGGCTCCAAACTGTTTGCCACCAAGATAAACATGAATAATCAGAAGTGTCCATATGTTGTACTTTTCTACGTTTTAGTGCTTTGCGTTTGCGTACGTTTGCGTACGTTTGCGTACGTTTGCGTTTAAACGGGAAAGAATAACGTATTCTGCACTACTTCCTCTGCACATCCTGGTAAACCCACAGTACGCTATGTCAATTGTCGTCTGCGACAATGTGTCGTCTGCAATAAATACGATATGTCATTCCCTTGCCCTTTTTTCAGAAAAAGAGTTTTAAAAAATTTGGACCCAGGTGAGATGCAGAGTAACTCATTGTCTCATCTGATTCCAAACTTTTTGCACCAGTTGTCATAGTTTTGCCCGTAGCGAGTAGAAGGTTGTACTTTTAATGATGGGCAAGACTTGCTTTGCGTCATTCGGCGATCAAATAAACGAAATAAGTATGTAGGGAATTGACATCAATTAACCCCCTCAGTGCCAAGAGAGAGTGTACAGTGGAGAATCTGTTATTCTTTCCCAATAAACGCGTTTACGCTAAAACTATTATTTGCAGTGCAAACAGTTTGGAGCTAGATCAGACGCCGGGTAACCCGGCGTCTGATCAGGCTCCAAACTGTTTGCCACCAAGATAAACAAGAATTATCAGAATTGTCCAAAAGTTGTTCTTTTCTACGTTTTAGCGCTTTGCGTTTGCGTACGTTTGCGTTTAAACGGGAAAGAATAACAGATTCTCCACTGTACTTGTTAATCCTTCACCTGCTACAATGGAGAAGACCGTTATTTGTTTTCATTTTCGCAATAAACTATTCATTTTAACCTGAGTGACACACAGGTTGGAGCCTGATCAGATGTCGGGTAATCCGGCGTCTGGTCTGGCTTTAAACTGTTTGCAAAAGTTCTTATCGTTTATGGATGACGTACAACACGAAATACGAATGAAAATTACTAAATAAATAAATAAATAAAAATAATAATAATACATGTAACAAAAAACAACAACCCTTTCCCCTCAAACAAAACTGGACATGCATAACTGACCCTATACATTAAGTATTGCATAATGATGTATACAATATTTAAGGCTATAAGAGCCTTTCCTATCAACTATTGATTGTTTAGAACAAAAGTGTAATTATTTCCAAGAATCTGCTACTTCAAGAAATTGGTTGTTAAATTAACAACGTTCATTAGCTTTTACCCACCCCCTTTGCCTTAATACCATACTTTTAGTTTTTTTACGTGTTCACTTCAAACCCCCATTTAGTGCAATGTCCGTTTAACTTATCCAAATTCTCTTGCAAATCCTGATGAGATGAGCCAACAATGACCATATCATCAGAAAACACAAGTACTATCATACACAACTTAAAAAGTCAATATCCGCTTTCGGTACCATCTTGAATAACAACTCAAGGTCTTCATTGCCGGTGAATTGTTTTGGCCTGTCGTAAGCCAATCGATACACTTATAAAGTTAATCTCCTTCACAGAACGTATGCATTCGTCCCTCAACATACATGTACATCTCTGTCACAGGCTACAGCTCCAAATGTCAAGATTCTTGACATAACCTCACGGCTGCCATAAGTTAACATAAACAATCCTAAGATTTCCAAATATACATTTTTCAAGCGCGATTTTACGAATCGTACCTTTTCCCCCATCGCCTATTTCTAGTTTTGTTGACACGTGGCTGCTTAAAGCAGACTGAAAGGAAAGCAGAATGCGCCTAAAGGCGCATTCTGATTTATTTTCAACCTGCTTTAAGCTACAACATACTAGAAAAAATCCGAAGATTTAGGAAAAATCCGGAGAAATGGCAGCCCTGTAACCTGTTTTGTATAATTTGTAAGTCAGAAAACACTTCAATTAAGATCAGAAGTAATTATAAATGTAAAAAAAGTTAAATATAATCGTTTTCAGTTGAAAATTAATAACATTAATTATGAGAGACAAATCTTAGAACTATTTTGTGTACAGTAAAACCTCTCTATTACGACCACTACAATAAAGCCTAATTGATTGTAGAAAGTTCTGGAAACAGCTTAAAGCAAGGTGACAGTAAATGAGCTCTCTGTTTTACTGTCGATTTGGCTTTAAGTAATCACCTGTCGTAAACACCTAGTAGTAAATACAATTTAGTGGTCGTAATAAAGGGATTTTACTGTATTATGAAAGTACAACCGTTTAATCATTTGATGAATTTCACATGTTTAACATATGTAAATACGGTATAAGGCGCTGACAGAGACTGAAACGACATAGTTCGGAAGAACACTACGCCAAAGAAGTACCTAGCCTATATGACAATTCAAAGTTTTCAATTCAAAGTACTGTTTATTTTCTTAGTTTGCAATTGTATACAAATACATGAGAATTTTCCATAACACACATTCAACAAATGTAGGTCAGGTACATCTATTATTGATATAGTACAACACATCAGTTATAATTTTTAACTAATGACTTAATTGTAACTTATAATATCGAAAGGAAGAGAACAGCATACATTTGTTTTAAGGTGGTTCGACAGCGGGCGGCCCGCAGCTCGAGTTCCGGAAATGCTGATGACTTTCACCTGATCTTTGCGGCACGTGCTTTTAGTAGAAAATTTACATAAAGAAAAGTTTGATCTGCTTCAGTGTATTCTCTGTTAGCGCAGTTGTTACGGTGATTGACTTGCAATCCAAAGATTCTAGGTTCGATTCCCACTCGCTTCAAAACTTTTTTTTAAAATAAATTGTCCGATTTTAGTGACTAGTCAATTCATAACGCGGTGATCAAAGGACAGGCTATGTTTAGTCACGTAATAATAAATAATATCAGATGCAAGTATAGTCAAGTGACAGCTTAATTTGTGAGGATTTATAGCCTAAATGACAGATGGCAGCTTAACACAGGACAAAAGTAATGCTAAAAGATAGATCCACTGTACTTGTAAATCCTTCACCTGCTACAATGGAGAAGACCGTTATTTGTTTTCAATTTCGCAATAAACTATTCATTTTAACCTGAGTGACACACAGTTTGGAGCCTGATCAGCTGTCGGGTAATCCGGCGTCTGGTCTGGCTTTAAACTGTTTGCAAAAGTTCTTATCGTTTATGGATGACGTACAACACGAATACGAATGAAATTTATAACTTGACTACAAACTAGCACAATAATAACCTAATAATTAATTCGGTTTTGCCAACCTCCTCTAAGGCAAAATTGAGTTGAAACTGTGATAAAATAAATAAACCCGAATTAGATCTTTTTTGAAGCACAACACTGGGGATATGGTGCCCGTTTCATAGAACTTTGCACGACAAAAACGGCCGTAAGTTAAAACATTTTAATACATTTAATTTCTGAGTTCTCTATCTAATCCTGTCTTGTGGCACCTCTTTGGAATTGTCTGTTTAAGACGATTCCAAAGAGATGTCATAAGATAGGATTAGATGGAGAAAAAAAAAATAATTGAGACTTTTATAATCTGACATACGACAATATTTGTCGGACGAAGTTTTATGAAACGGGCCCCAGGAAGCTAACCTCATTTTTAATTTTATAAACTTTTTAATAGTCTTATATGCAAAATCACTGCAACAAGTTATTATCTTAGTGTAAATTTTGTGCCAGGTTATTACATGGCGTCACTTGTATATTTATTCAACTAAGAAAAGAACGTCTTCATCATTGCACAATTAGTGCTGTTTGATTTACAGTTTTCGACTACCTTAGTGTATAAAAAATACTTATTTCATTTCTCTTAAGTGCACAATACATCAGTAATCACCTAACATATCAAATACCACTTTGTACACCACCACTCTACTTGGAGCTAAAAGAGACCATAAGCAAGAAACATTGAAACAATATTATATAAATATTAGATGGCAGTTTGCGTGACATTCGAATAATTGTTACAGTGGAGAATCTGTTATTCTTTCCCGTTTAAACGCAAACGTACGCAAACGCAAAGCACTAAACGTAGAAAAGAACAACTTTTGGACAATTCTGATATTTCATGTTTATCTTGGTGGCAAACAGTTTGGAGCCTGATCAGACGCCGGGTTACCCGGCGTCTGATCTGGCTCCAAACTGTTTGCACTGCAAATAATAGTTTTAGCGTAAACGCGTTTATTGGGAAAGAATAACGTTTTCTCCACTGTAACCCGTGAAACAAAATGTCACCCCGAGGCGAAGCCAAAGTTTTTTTTCCAAATGCATTCTCTGTAGAACTTAACCCCACCCCACCCCCAAAAAAACACACAACAAAACAACAACACAACAACAACACCCCAACAACAACACAACAACAACACGCCAACAACAAAACAACAACACAACAACAACACCCCAACAACAAAACAACCCTCTGAACCCCCCCTCTCAAAAAACACACACAACAAAACAACAACACAACAACATCACCCCAACAACAAAACAACCCTCTGAAACACCCCCCCCCCTCCCCAAAAAAAAAAAAATTAAAAAAATTAAAAAATTACTAAATAAATAAATAAAAATAATAATAATACATGTTACAACAAAAAACATCAACCCTCTCCCCTCAAACAAAACTGGACATGCATAACTGACCCAACAATGGATATCAATAATTGCATAACATAGATACGTGGCTTAATTTTTAAATTTGATTATACATTAAGTATTGCATAATGATGTATACAATATTAAAGGCTATAAGAGCCTTTCCTATCAACTATTGATTGTTAAGAACAAAAGTATAATTATTTCCAAGAATCTGCTACTTCAAGAAATTGGTTGTTAAATTAACAACGTTCATTAGCTTTTACCCACCCCCTTTGCCTTAATACCATACTTTTAGTTTTTTTACGTGTTCACTTCAAACCCCCATTTAGTGCAATATCCGTTTAGCTTATCCAAATTCTCTTGCAAATCCTGATGAGATGAGCCAACAATGACCATATCATCAGAAAGCACAAGTACTATCATACACAACTTAAAAAGTCAATATCCGCTTTCGGTACCATCTTGAATAACAACTCAAGGTCTTCATTGCCGGTGAATTGTTTTGGCCTGTCGTAAGCCAATCGATACACTTATAAAGTTAATCTCATTCATAGAACGTATGCATTCGTCCCTCAACATACATGTACATCTCTGTCACAGGCTACAGCTCCAAATGTCAAGATTCTTGACATAACCTCACGGCTGCCATAAGTTAACATAAACAATCCTAAGATTTCCAAATATACATTTTTCAAGCGCGATTTTACGAATCGTATCTTTTCTCCCCATCGCCTATTTCTAGTTTTGTTGACACATGGCTGCTTAAAGCAGACTGAAAGTAAAGCAGAATGCGCCTAAAGGCGCATTCTGCTTTATTTTCAACCTGCTTTAAGCTACAACATACTAGAAAAAATCCGAAGATTTAGGAAAAATCCGGAGAAATGGCAGCCCTGTAACCTGTTTTGTATAATTTGTAAGTCAGAAAACACTTCAATTAAGATCAGAAGTAATTATTAATGTAAAAAAAGAGTTAAATATAATCGTTTTCAGTTGAAAATTAATAACATCAATTATTAGAGACAAATCTTAGAACTATTTTGTGTACAGTGAAACCTCTCTATTACGACCACTAAAACAAAGGCTAATTGATTGTAGAAAGGTCAGGTAACAGCTTAAAGCAAGGTGGCAGTAAATGAGCTCTCTGTTTTACTGTCGATTTGCTTTAAGTAATCACCTGTCGTAAACACCTAGTGGTAAATACAATTTAGTGGTCGTAATAAAGGGATTTTACTGTATTTTGAAAGTACAACCATTTAATCATTTGATGAATTTCACATGTTTAACGTAAGTAAATACGGTATAAAGCGCTGACAGAGACTAAAACGACATAGTTCGGAAGAACACTATGCCAAAGAAGTACAAGGCCTATATGACAATTCAAAGTTTTCAATTCAAAGTACTGTTTATTTTCTCAGTTTGCAATTGTACAAATATACTCACGGAATTTAAAAACTGTGCATTTGGAATAGCATAATAAATAATAGGAATAACAAACCAGATGTAAATTGACTGTGCTATAGTGTTATTTTAAACATCGATCTAACGTTTCATAAGAGTCATTGATGTGTGGTGTCAATAATGATTGTATTGCAATGCGTTTTTGTCATTAAGGGTCAAAACCCATGTCACACAATTAATAACGCATGTGTCCTCCGTTTGCATAAAAACGCGCACGGCATCATCGCCGAGTGAACCTCGCTAAAGCTAAGGATTGCCATTACTTACCATGACTAAACAATCAGCCAGATGTTCTAACGTCAATAGCTGGTTCGGTAGACGTCGCAAACAACACCCGATCTTATCCCAAACGTGCTCAGTTAAGGTCCGATCGGATGAGATTGTGGGTCAGTCAATGACCTCGATGTTTTTTGTTCTGTATGAAGGCCGTGACAACGCAAGCGAGCAACGTGTGGGTGAACAATGCCATGCTTTAAGACAATATATCGGGTTTGACGTCTGAACGGGACGTACAGTATGACGTCACGGAGGGATTCAAAATAAGCATAATCTTTTCAGCACTGTCCACCGGCTGATTAGACAACTCATCGAATGTTTCTAGCCGTAAAGTTTGAAGACTGAAAACGATCACGTACATGTGTAACGGAAAAATACGTATCTTATCGACGTTACGTTAATAGCGATATCCTTGATCGCAGATTCTCGCGAGCATTGCCAATTTGTCAAAACGTCTCCATAATGACAACATGGTGTTACGATGAAGACCAAATCGGCCTGCGACATCATTTTTTCTTCATTCCAACCTCTAATATGCTGAATGAACGTAAACGCGCATTTTCAGTCAGCCGTGGCATAGCCGTCGTGGTTGATCAAACAAATCTTACTTGTTTTTCCGACGATTTACTTCCAAAACAACCAGTGTACATTGAAAACGTGTTGCATGTACTGTACGAATGAGTATTCTGCCCAATTTATGCAAAAATAGACAAACGTTTTTTGACAGGCAAAATTAACGTAAATTTCATGAAAAGTGTAACCAATACCTTCTACACACTTTAATCAGCTGTATAAACTGTTTGTACGTGAGCTTATTGAAAACGTGTACGTACATTTGAAATAAATTTTAACTATGCACAGTTTTTAAATTCCGTGAGTATACATGAGAATTTTCCATAACACACATTCAACAAATTTAGGTCAGGTACATCTATTATTGATATAGTACAACACATCAGTTATAATTTTTAACTAATGACTTAATTGTAACTTATAATATCGAATGGAAGAGAACAGCATACATTTGTTTTAAGGTGGTTCGACAGCGGGCGGCCCGCATCTCGAGTTCCGGAAATGCTGATGACTTTCACCTGATCTTTGCGGCACGTGCTTTGAGTAGAAATTTACATAAAGAAAAGTTTGATCTGCTTCAGTGTCTTCTCTGTTAGCGCAGTTGTTACGGTGATTGACTTGCAATCCTAAGATTCTAGGTTCGATTCCCACTCGCTTCAAAACTTTTTTTAAAAAATAAATTGTCCGATTTTAGTGACTAGTCAATTCATAACGACAGGCTATGTTTAGTCACGTAATAATGAATAATATCAGATGCAAGTATAGTCAAGTGACAGCTAATTTTGTGAGGATTTATAGCCTAAATGACAGATGGCAGCTTAACACAGTACAAAAGTAATGCTAAAAGATAGATCCTAAAGGAGCTTTTATGCATTACTTTTGTTATGCATTAAGCAGTCACCTGCCTTTAAAGATCTACAGACTACCGTATTCAATGGTTTCTTATTACAGGTTTGACTTATGGTATTATTTAGAGCTGAAGGCATTTTAAAGTTGAACTCAAGGGAGGTTACTCGTTTTGTGTAAAAAAATTGTCAGAATTTCAGGAAATCATGTATAAAATGTAAATTCTACTGTAGATTTTCATTAAATGTTTGTGACTAGTAGAATTAAGTTAAATCTATCTAATAAGAGTAAAATTAGTGTATGTTAAACAGCTAGATTTTTTGTAATTTGACTTTTTCAGAATTTGACTTTTTTTAAATATTGATATTTACATAACTTATATGTCATGAAATACTTTTGTTTGCCCAATATCTTATAGTCTATATACTGTTTACTTGAATGTACAGAAAGTATCGAGTTATATGATTTTATAAAGAAAATATTCCTGTTTTTTAAAAATGGAGCTTTTCTCGACAAAAGGTCCTGTGAGAAAAAAACGGCACTGTAATTTTTTTTTATTTTAACGATTTTTCACTCTCCATATGGTATATTTCAATTTAATCAAGGTTTCAAAGAATTCTGACACAGAATAAGCTGACCCGCGAACCACCTTAAAACTATCAGTTGATATTATTTAAAGTGGATACATGGGGGATCCGGAGATAGTACCGCAGTTTAGCGGCAGATCCCCGTGATTTAGACATGTACCCGCGTGCGTGTCATGCCATGACAGAGGCAAATGTGTGAGCCGGAAGTGAGAGTGTTATGAAGTCTGACAACGGATTGTTACATTTAAAGTTTTAACACATGATTTAACAACAGCGCACTAAAAGAACTTAACCACCCAAACAGACAGTGTGCTTGACAAAATTTCGAAACGAGTATCAAAATGTTTGGATCCTGATCAGACGCCGCGTTGCGCGGCGTCTGATCAGAATTCAAACTGTTTGCGAAAGCGCTTTTTGGCATCATTGATAGTGAAATGATTAATAGGAATAGGTTGTTTTCTCTGCTTTCACACACTAACTTTTATAAAATGTCTTTGTTTGTCTTTCTTCTAACTCGCTCAGCCATAGACATGCCTCAGGGCTCCTTCTATTATACATGTAGCGGAAAGGCGTTCTTCTTTCATGTTTTAACAGAACAGAACAGAACAGAACATATATTTTATTGACTTGGACATAGTACATCATCATATATACATGTAATATAATCTATAGCATATAATATATTCATATCATATGTAAAGATATAACAATGAAACAGTCACGTTAAATTAAGTAGTGCTAAGCAAATAGAGGATGAATTACGTGTTATGAGTCAATCTACAACGAAAAGAGAAAGCAGTTTTAAGATATGTAGCAAGATTGAATAAAGTGTTATAATCGTCAGTTTTGAGCATTTCTACAAATTTAAACATGCTAGGTCTAACATAGTAATATTTCTTTATATATTTCTTTCTGAAGTCTAAAAAACATGGACATTTAATGTAATGATAAAATGGTATTCATCTTCTATTTCTGTATTTCTGCAACAAACTTAAAATTAAATGCAGTTCAATATAATGTAGCAAGGTGACTAAGCAAGCCCGATGTATTATCAGGTTCCAAACTGTTGTCAGTGGACGTAAATGTTTTAGTGCAAATGCGCTGATTAACGTCTTTCCGAATGTAATTTCTACAAAAGAATATACAACGATTTTCGTAAAATAGAAAAGAGTGTAATTCTCACTGCCATACACATCTTGATAATTGATTAAGTTCACATACAATTTATACACATTATAAGTTATCAACAGGTTAAACAGGTTTGGTGGTGCATGATGATGTAAAGACGGAAAGCAAAGAAGGACAACGAAGAAATACTTCTAAAATACATACAGTGTAACATACAGTTAGAGACATGCTTTATTGAAGCAATCGTACATGTTTAAATACAGATATGAAAGGTTAACTGTTTTACTGACAAAGGAAACAATATTGGCACATAAAATACTTCTGAGGTTTAACCCCTTCCAGGCAGACCAACGCTATCTTGGGAGGACCTTGTAAAACGAGAGCGTGAAGCTCTAGGGTTGGAAAACATCAACCCACAAAATCCCCAAGCTTGGAGAGGGAGACTTCGTTCCAGACTGGACAGCCAGGCCTCACCCTTATAAGAAGGATTAATCAATGGCCTGGATGATGATGATGATGATGATGATGACTGCCTTACCCCGAGTACAGTAGTTAATTGCAAACAGTTTGGATCCTGATCAGACGCCGCGTAACGCGGCGTCTGATCAGGGTCCAAACTGTTTGACACTCGTTTCAATATTTCTTGAGTCAAAATACCTAAAAATTGAATTTTAGAAATAGAAGCAGACGACAATTGTTTAAATTTGATGACGTCATGGCAGTGAAGGTGTTAACTGCTACCGTGGGGAAGGCATTATTCTTTCCCAATAAAAGCGTTACAGCTCAAACTATATTTTCAATTGCAAACAGTTTGGAGTCAGATCAGATGCCGGATAACCACGAGGTCTGGTCAGGCTCCGAACTGCATTCCAATAAGATCAAAAATGAATAGTCAGGGGCGCGTCTTACTAAACATCGTAACTTACGATATAAAAAATATCAACACGCTGTCATTTGCTACATTTTATTGCAATGCGTTTGCGTTCCAGGAAAGAATAATGTCTTCTCAATTGTATTTGTACAGAGGAGAATCTGTTATTCTTTCCCAATAAACGCGTTTACGCTAAAACTATTATTTGCAGTGCAAACAGTTTGGAGCCAGATCAGACGCCGGGTAACCCGGCGTCTGATCAGGCTCCAAACTGTTTGCCACCAAGATAAACATGAATAAATAGAAGTGTCCATAAGTTGTACTTTTCTACGTTTTAGTGCTTTGCGCTTGCGTACGTTTGCGTTTAAACGGGAAAGAATAACGTTTTCTCCACTGTACAACATGTTTGAAGCAGTGTTGCGGAATTGAAATTTTCTCGCAAATGTGAATAAAACTAAGTGAACAGTGTGCATATAAACCAAGACAATTAAAAGACCCAAGACATCTGTCTTTATTTATAAGGTTAACAAAATATTTTATAGCGTGGTACTTGCCTTAATGAACTAAATAAGGTAAGATTCATTACTTTTACCAAAGGTAACTGCCAAATATTTATAAAAAATCATCGTAAAGCTTCAAAATTACGCATTTTCCCTGAGAGATTTAGGGTTTTCGTTAAATCCCTGATTGTTCATTGATTTCACGTATTCCCTGATTATACACGTAATCCCTGTAACATATACACATGTTTATACGATACGATACGATACGGTGATTTTGTTGCATGAAAAATTACAAACAATGCTTATACAATGCACTTAGTACAGTGGAGAATCTGTTATTATTTCCCGTTTAAACGCATACGTACGCAAACGTAAAGCGCTAAAACGTAGAAAAGAACAACTTTTGGACAATTCTGATATTTCATGTTTATCTTGGTGGCAAACAGTTTGGAGCCTGATCAGACGCCGGGTTACCCGGCGTCTGATTTGGCTCCAAACTGTTTGCACTATAAATAATAGTTTTAGCGTAAACGCGTTTATTGGGAAAGAATAACAGATTCTCCACTGTAAACCTATGCGTCATTATTTGACATGCAGTGAAGAGGACGTTATTCTTTCCATTTCAACGCAAACGCATTGCAATAAAATGTAGAAAATAACAACGTATTGACAATTCTGACTATTCATTTTAATCTGAGTGGAAAACAGCTTGGAGCCTTGGATCAGACCTAGGGGCTACCGGTGTCTGATCTGGCTCCAAACTGTTTGCAATGGAAATAATAGTTTTAACGTAAACGCGTTTATTGGGAAAGAATAACGTTTTCTCCACTGTATGTGTGTTTGAACGTATTGGCCGATGAACCATATCTGAGGCCAGCAAGTGTTGCAGGTTTACATTGCCGAGCACGCAGAATGTTAGATACAGAGGAGAATACGTATCATTTGTATTCCTTCCAAATAAAGGCGCTTGTGACAAAACAATAATAGCATCCGCCATTGCAAACAATGTGTACATGTAGGTCCCAAGCTGTTTGTCACTCAGATTAGCAATAAATGTCATCATAAACAGAAAAATGTCATTTTGCCATATTTATTGCATTGCCGTTTATTTCATTTCATCTGCAAGACCCTCTACTGCATAAACAATAATCAGAAATCTGTCTCAACCACTTACACTATCATTCTTCAAATAAGCAATTTCATATTGTTTATTTCTGAAAGACTGTCAAACTATAGTTATAATGGTAAACGATTAGTAAGGAAGTGCGCAATATTTGTGGAGTAATTAGGCAGTTAAAGAAAACTATTTATGACATAACAACCATGAGCAGTATTTATGGTTCTATAAGAGCTTATTAGTTCAATATTTAACCCCTTTCACTGCCAACATATCTCCTATTTAAAAGACTGACGTACAGTGGAGAAAACGTTATTCTTTCCCGTTTAAGCGCAAACGTACGCAAATGCAAAGCACTAAAGCGTAGAAAAGTACAACTTTTGAACAATTCTAATAATTCATGTTTATCTTGGTGGCAAACAGTTTGGAGCCTGATCAGACGCCGGGTTATCCCGGCGTCTGATCTGGCTCCAAACTGTTTGCAGTGGAAATAATAGTTTTAGCGTAAACGCGTTTATTGGGAAAGAATAACGTTTTCTCCACTGTATGCATTTATTTTGACAATTTAGATTTCATGATGTTTTACTGATGAAACGTTATTTTGAGTTCCAAAACAGTTTGGAATTTTCAGAATACGCCTCTGTAGTTGGCGTCTGGTCAGGTTCCAAACTGTTTGCAAATGTAAGTGTACAAAGGCCAGTGCAGTGAAGAGTTTAACCCCGTCACTGCCAAATATTTCATGAGAGTTTCATCCCTTCACCGTTTCATTGTCGTCTGCTTCAATTTTGTTTCAGAGTTAAAAATAAGGCAGTATGACTGAAGAAATTTCAAAACGAGTGTCAAACAGTATGGTTCCTGATCAGACTGTTTGCAAACGCGCTTTTAAGCGTCACTGAGAGTGAAAGGGTTTAACTCCTCAATGTCATGACATCAAATTTAAGCGATTGTCGTCTGCTTTTATTTCAAGTCGGGATCAGCTCACTGAGGATTATAGTTATATAACAATTGTCTCAATTCCTTCACTGCCTTGGTCCTAGTGTAGTGATACTTGTAAATAGTGACTTGATTAGGTTTTTTGCATCTGATCCGGATCCAAATTGTATGTAGACGCATATCTATGCATTACATTTGAGTTGTATATGTAGATATAAGTTTTAACACTACATGTACCTTAAACCTAGTCCCGAATGACCTCACGTGCACATTTCCATTGAATGTCACTAATCAAATTCGATTGCAAAAGATGGCAGGTCGTGTTCGTATAATCCATTCTCCTGTCAAACTCGAAATGACTTGAATTTGTGAATACCTTTCCAATAACGAAACACTTCGTTCTTTTCTAAACAGTTGCTGGCTACATACACAATAATATTTTATCTAAAGACAAAATTACCTTCATGTATATTTTTAAGCAAACTACCTAAATTCTGATTTCCAAAATATGCTGCCGACAACTTATAAGCAGACGATGGTATTCAGGAGAAGGGATGCACAAAGGAGGCAATGTGTTAAAGTCAATTATAATTAAACACAACGAGAAAGAACGGAAATAAAATAGAAACAAATTGACTTTCAGATGTTTCAGGAAGTTCCTACTCTAAAACATGTTTACAGCGGCTACTCAAAAGAAGATAAAACTGCAGTCTTAACCCTTTACCTTATAGAGGCGCCTTTTAGCGCACTCCGTTTACATGTAATCTTCCGCGGAAGAAAATAATTCCAATCTATACAGTCATGAATATGTATCAGAAGGAATATTTTCTTATTTCTAGCAGGTGGTACCTTAAAGCAGACTTAAAGTAAAGCAGAATGCGCCTTAGGGCGCATTCTGCTTTACTTTCAACCTGCTTTAAGCAGTCAACTTTTTTCAATACTACAAACAGGTTATGGGTTAAAGGGTTAAATAAAGGTTCTAACTTAGTATAAGACAAGAGTAATACAAAAACCAAGATATTTATATCTTAAATAAACTCAACGCAAATGCTGTGCAATAAAATAGAATAATTGACAATTTTAAAAATGTTAGCGATTAATTTAAATCTGAATAGCAAACAGTTTTTATTTGACTGAGTAGGGTTTTACGTAACATAAAATGGTCATATTGAGCCGATCAAACATTTTTGGAGCCTGATAAACTTTAACAGTTTTTGAACCTGTTATCTGTTAGTTTGTAAATTCTGTATTACACTGCTCCCTCCTTACAGCGGCCCTCCCAACAACGATCCCCTCCTAACAATGACTCTTGCCGCTGTTCCCCAAACAAGACATTTATTTCATGGCTGCACTACCGTCTGCTTAAATTTGTCGCTTACTGTTACATATAAGTGGACATTTTGATAGAATGAATATAATGACGCGTGACAAACAGCTTGCATCCAGATCAGACGACGCGTTAAGCGGCGTCTGATCTGGATTGAAGCTGTTTGCCAATGTAAGCCAAGTCTTAATGTTCTTTACCTACAACGACTTCCTCTGAACACAACACACAGTATGCGTCTCCCATTGGATGCCGTTGCAGAGAGCGAGCGCTGTATAGAATTTCAATTGGTTTTGACATACTAAATCTAGAGAGGAAAATATTATTATAAGTTTGATACCCCCTAATTAAATTGTTGTCTTTTGGAATATAATGGCGAATACGTTATTATTTCCCGTTTAAACGCAAACGTATTCCACTAAAATGTACAAAATGACAGCTTTTTATAAATTCAACCTATCTACAGTGGAGAATCTGTTATTCTTTCCCGTTTAAACGCAAACGTACGCAAACGCAAAGCACTAAAACGTAGAAAAGAACAACTTTTGGACAATTCTGATAATTCTTGTTTATCTTGGTGACAAACAGTTTGGAGCCTGATCAGACGCCGGGTTACCCGGCGTCTGATCTGGCTCCAAACTGTTTGCACTGCAAATAATAGTTTTAGCGTAAACGCGTTTATTGGGAAAGAATAACACATTCTCCACTGTATTTCAATCTTTGTTACAAACGGTTTAGAGCGCCGGATAAGCCGGAGTCTGATTTGGCTCCAAACATTTTGCATTGGAATTAACAGTTTTAGCGCAAGCGCGTATACATGTATTGGGAAAGGAAATTAAAGACATACTCGCCTATATTAAAAATGTTGAAAAAAAAACTTCTTAAATACCTTGATTACTATATATTTTCTGATTTGTAATACATTTATTACCATAAAAATGAATTTTGAAAAGTTCTCATTGGTAAATTATGTAAAATATAGTCCTTTCCGTACAGGCACTGAATTTTGACAATATTTCATAAATGAGCATGGTGACACCTAGGTTTCTTTACACTAAATTATACGGAATACTTTAACCTAGATGCCTAGAAGGTTTACAGAAATATTTAGGGACACTTTTTACATGAATGACGTTTTTTTTAGTCATTGGCAAGAAACAAATGTCTTATTTTTCCGGTTTTTAGCATTCATTTTAGCCCAAAAGCTCATTGAAAACACAAGAAAGAGCTTTAAAAAGTTTATTGCACACTTGCTTGTGATGAATGAATGCTAGAAAATTAAAAAGTGTACTAGAAATATGTTATTTTGTTGTAATATAAGAGCATTTGTCCCTTATGATGATTTCTGCTCTTACAATGAGCAAATGCGGCAAACGTCACACTTTCCAAGCCAGCTAGAGCTGAAAAAGCATGGCAACCCCCAATTATTTTTTAGCAATTTGCTTATATAGACCTTAATTCAACTTGTAGAATTTTTCATGAGATTCTGTCGGTTTTTTCAAATACGCAAGTATCCTTTTAAATTACCTACTTTTATATCTTAATGTGTCTCAATTAGTTTGAACCCTGACAAGAAGCTGCGTTACGCGGTGTCTGACCAGGGTTCAAGATGTTTGCAAATAAAGATTGTACTTGGAGTTGGGCATTGCCGGGGTTAATAGTGTTTATTAAGTGATGTATGTGTACAAAGACAAAACCTACAGACAGAATAGCTCAGTAAATTCCTACAATTACGCCCACTGAAAAGAAGGCTAGTTTGCTTTTAAATGCAGAGAGATTAACCCTTTATGCTGCGTTTACACTCAGCCACGATAGCTGCGATGCCCACGATTTGAGGGAATCTCGGTGAGCGTGGCGGACCGTGGGACGAATCGTGGTGATCTTGAGAGAGCGTGGAAGAATCGGGAGAATCGCAAGGGTCGTGGCAGATTTTTTGACGGTCAAAAGTTTTGGCACGATTATGCCGATTTGTTTTTATATCGTGAGAGAGCGTAATAGAACTTGGGAATCTTAGTAGAACGTCATACAGCTTAACAGAGCTTAACAGAACTTAACAGAACGCATCACAGCATGAAGTCCAAACGTAGGGGATCTTAGTAACCTTGAAAGGCGATTCTTTAAGTTTGTACATGGAATTTTAAGTTAATATAGTGCTCCCTCGCTACAACGGCCCTCACAATAGCGACTCCCTCTTACCAACGGCACTTACCGAAGTTTCCTTTAGACAAGACAATAACCGTATTTCAAACGCTTTCATTGCTGGAATTTTGTCTGCTAAAAATTGTCGTCTGCTTCTTTCCTCAAAATTACATAAAAGTTGACATTTTGATAGAATAAATATAAATACGAGTGACAGGTTAAGCTTCCCACCAAATATTTTCAGATGCGTCATCCCAATGTAATCAGAGTTTGACACCAGCATCCAGAGAATGAGTGGGTGGCCCATGCCTCCTTTTAATACCCCAATCGTGCTCAAAACGCAACACTCTTGGTGAAATCGTTGCCATAAATCGCAGGAGAGCTTAATAGCACGTTATATCGTGTTAGATCTTAACAGAACGTGATAGCGTATCGTGGTTACCGTAAGAGAACTTGAGAGAACGTGAAATAACCGTGGCAGATCCTCATCAGAATCGTGTTGGGTTCGCAACAAAACGCTGCAGGAGGTAACAAGACGTGCGTAGAGCGTAAGAAAGCGTGGTATAGCGTAGAAAAAGATAATAAATCGTGAAGATCTGCGCTTTTTCTAAATCGTGGCCATCGTGCACTGTATCGTGGCTGAGTGTTAACGCAGCATTAATTTCCATTATCACGGAAATACCCGTCTAACAAAGTCGTTGCCATTTTATCATCAGCTTAATATATTTTATACATTTTTGACATACCAACCATTGATATGAGTGTCAAACCGCATGGACCCTGATCAGACGCCGCTTTACACGGTGTATGACCAGGTTACAAACTGTTAGTACAAATGTCAGTGTTGGCAGCATTGGTAGCGAAAGTGTTAACAAACTATGGATGAGCATTGACGGGACTTAGAAGTTTCCTTCGGCGTTAGTATATATAACATGTACATGTAGAACAAAATACAGTCGAACTCCGATATCTCGAAGTCGGTTTTGTCGAACATACCCGTATTTCAAAGTTAAAACGTGGCTAAGCCACGTTTAAACTTTGAAATATGGGTACGTTCGACTTAACCGAGCATGAAATAATGCAGTTCATATGTCGAACTATCGGAAAGTACGAGTTAAACGAGTTCGAGATATCGAAGTTCAACTTTAGTTTTATTAGAAAACCCGCTTGATACAATAGAGTCGTCTAATAAAACAGGATTGAAACAAGTATATTTTGTGAAGATTTCCATTTTACTTAACCGTTTCGCTGTCAATGTCGACAACACTAAGATAGAGTTTGCAAACAGTTCGGATAAAGATAATAATGAAGACGCGGGGTCCGATCAGGATCTAAGGCGTTTGTATTGGAAATAGTCGTGAACAGGATCTAAGGCCTTTGTATTGGAAATAGTCGTTTTAGGATAAACGCGTTTGGTTGGAAAGAATAACGTCTTCTCGGCTGATGGACGTCAAAAATGGATAAGACTTAATTTGAAACTTGGATCCAAGTTTCAAATTAAGTCTTATCCATTTTTGACGTTTTCGGATTGTAATGTATTATATAGTATACATTACAAATTAACAAACAGTGCAGACTCATATCATGCCATCTGATCTAGGTCTTATTCTACACTGTGTAAATGAGACAAAGGTACACGTCACATAATTATACAGTGTCGTCTTTCGTTATGCACGTGTATATGCTACAGTCAATCTGTGTAATCAGACATTCCATGCAATGACCACAGGTACTTGACACATACCTTATTATCTATTAACATCTATTTTACTATACTTCTATTATAGATCTAGATATCTATAATAGAAAAGGGGGGGGGGGGTGGTTCATAGATAATAAAGTATGTGTCAAGTACCTGTGGCAATGACAGAAAATTTCAGTCATTTCGTGCAATGACAGTTTTATATACCTTCATTCATTTCATGAAATGGCTGAATAGACTTTAGCTTTATGCATAACACGTAATGAGAACAGTTTTTTAAATAAATGCAAACTACACAATTAAAAAATGCATGTTTATTAAATGTTATAAAAATGAAGACTCAAAAGTAATAAAAGATATGTGCAATGTTTCTGAAATAATTTTAGCTATTAAGTCATGATTAGACAAAAATATGCATACATAATGATGTAATTGAACGATTGCTGTTGAATTTATTAAATAAAAGTCATTTAACACATTCTCTGAATCCTGTCAAAGGTCTAGTCAATATGTGTAAAAGTCAATTTCAGTCATTTCATGGAATGACTGATTACACATATTGACTGTAACATATATATGTCACTAGGCACAACGGGCTATTGAACAAAAGGCATTAAATGTTTGTTATATGCCCATTTTTGCTCAAGTGATCAAAGGCTGGTCGAACAATATACAACAACCCGCTATAGAAAATAGAAAGCAAATAAAAATGTTTCAAATTCGTAAACAAATTAAGTTCGACCTTTTCCTGGATAAGTGACGTATGTTGTTGGTATCCCTGTTTATTAGACGCTATTATTTCGAGTGTGAACGAAACGAAAACGCAAACGCAATTTAATTAATGGAGAAAAAGATGGGTTATTGAAAACGTTGAAAATTTAATCTTTGTGGCAAACATTTTGGAGCCTGATCAGACGCCGGTTTACCCGGCTTCTGATCTGGCTCAAAATTGTTCGCAATTACTTCAAATTGTTTAACAAAGATGAAAAGTGTATGTCCACAAACGCGTTTATTGGTAACAAATAACTTCTCAACTGTATAAATGTCCTTGCTATTTATCTCATCAAGGTCAAGACAAATGACCTCATTCTGTGTGAAACACTGTAGAATTAGAATCACTTATAGCATCAGTGATTGACGCCTGTACCTGCTTAATAGCCACGTTGTTAGGATAAAAACAAATGCTCTGGCAGAGCTAAGGCAAATAGCTCATTAACACTTTCACTACCAATTCCAACTAAACTAGAGTTTGCAAACAGTTTTGATCATGATCAGACGCCGAGTCACTCGGCGTCTGATCAGGATCCAAACTATTTGATACTCATATCAATGTTTAAATTCAAACAGCCTAAAATTTTGAATTTTAGAAATGAAAGCATGCGATAGTTGTAAGCAGGGCGATTTTCTGTCAGTTAAAGTGTAATTATACGATTGTAAAGTACAGTTAACACCCCCGTTAGTATGATTACGCGCATAAAATAGGGTTTTAGGGCAAGTGGCTGTTTCAGACAGGGTAACGGGGAAAATAGATTGTAGTTATATATGATAATATATTTTATAATTAAATGCAAAAATAACATAAATGAGAGATTATTCTATTAACTTATATTATTTGAAGCTTATGACCCTTTCAATGTTTAAACACGAGTACAATGGTCATCTTTACAGAGTTGTTTAAAACATGGGGAAAACGGATTGACCTCTGATGTAGTAATATAGGAAACTACTTTTTATAAGATGCAAAAACCCAAAGGATTGAGAGAATAATTTGTTAAGTACATTTAATATTATTTTAAGCACTTACAGTGGAGAATCTGTTATTCTTTCCCAATAAACGCGTTTACGCTAAAACTATTATTTGCAGTGCAAACATTTTGGAGCCAGATCAGACGCCGGGTAACCCGGCGTCAGATCAGGCTCCAAACTGTTTGCCACCAAGATAAACAAGATTTATCAGAATTGTCAAAAAATTGTTCTTTTCTACGTTTTAGTGCTTTGCGTTTGCGTACGTTTGCGTTTAAACGGGAAAGAATAACAGATTCTCCACTGTAATTGTCTAAAATTGCTTACCCCGAGTACAATGGTCATCTCTAAACAGTTGTTAAAAACATGGGAAAAGTAGATTGACTTCGGATGTACATGTACATGTAGTAATATATGATAAATGCTTTTTATTAGATGCAAACCCCCAAAAGAGCCACTGAGAGAATATTGTGTTAACTTATATTATTTGAAGCGCCTAACTGTTTCAAAATATTTACTCCTCTTAACCAATTCAATGCTTTTCCCTGAATACAATGGTCATTTATAACATAACAGACGGCGTGAGTGTTGAATAACACCCGTTGTTTAAATGTCATATATAATTAGTTAAATAGCTATGCAAATGAGGTACGCCATGATGTCGTATATGTGACGTCATTAAAATGCGTTCTATGCGTTCAATTTCCAACGTCTTCATTCCATCATGTAGATTCAATTTATAGATTTTTGGTGTAATTAATCAATACTAGATCTACATGAAAGTGTTTACTAATACATATAATAACATTAACATTATGCTAGTGAACGGAGTTAATTTGGAACAACTTTTTTCCCTGTTAGTATAGGTCTACTTATATCGCGCTAAGCATTCGCTTGACCTCAAAGGCTGCGATAAATATCTTTTCTAGATTATGTTATAAAAAGAATATAACATTCGTGTTAATAATTTATTGGATTTATCAAACTTGTCGTTTTAGAAAACGATAAAAACTCGGCAAAGCCTCGTTTTTATCATTTTCTAAAAGACTCGTTTAATAAATCCAATAAGTTATGAACACTCATGTAATAACCTATATTTGATTTAACATTTGTTATTCAGTATTCAAACATATTGACACTAATTACGATATTACTTTAGTCAATGTACCTGAAATTTAAAGTTGGGAGAAAAAACGACAATTGTTAGAGGCAACTGTAGATGACGTCATAACAGTGAATGTGGTTAACTGATTCTTAAATGTGTACAATTGTTTTAGAATATTGCAGTAACCATACAGTGTAATGGTCGTCTCTAAGTTGGTAGAACTTGTTGCCCAACCCCATTTCATGTAGATATTTGAAATAAAATATGTTTAAACTAAACTAGTGGAGAAAACGTTATTCTTTCCCAATAAACGCGTTTATGCTAAAACTATTATTTCTAATACAAACAGTTTGGAGCCAGATCAGACGCCGGGTAACCCGGTGTCTGATCAGGCTCCAAACTGTTTGCCACCAAGATAAACATGAATTATCAGAATTGTCCAAAAGTTGCACTTTTCTACGTTTTAGTGCTTTGCGTTTAATTGCGTTTCGTTGCGTTTAAACGGGAACGAATTACGTTTTCTCCACTGTAACATGTTTCAGCATCACACAATTTGTATCAACTTAGATTAAGAACTGACTCTTGTAGTTGGTAAGACGTTATTCCTCCAGTGAAGAATGGAGGGAGCGGAGAAAACTAACTAAGCGGTTTTAATTCATTGATCCCTGAAATTTCAAATGAAGAATTCCAGTTTCCAAATGAAATCACTTCCAATTTATGATTATTTAGAGTTGAATTTTTTTACCGTATTTGCAAACTGACAAACATTGCAGACCCTGATCAGGGGTACATGTACCTTGTATAACATAGAATTGTTTACACGGTACAAGTGTACTCTTCAAAGGGTTGTTGTCTGTAAACTTGTTATGTAATTTGCTTCATTGACTTTCAGTTTTGTTAACAATTAATTGATTTATATTTCTTCCCATATAATTACTTCACTTCTAAAGTGAGAAATACGTTTTTCTTTCCCAATAAATATAGAAAATAAACAATTTCTTTGGATTGATATGAAAAATATATCACGAGAATGGTTTGTTATCTGGTTAAAAAACGAGTCCGCATGACGAGTTTTTTTAACCAAATAACAACCAATTCGAGTGATATATTTTTCATATCTATTCAAAGGAATTGATTATACTATTTATTATATATATTTCAATGACGTTTTTACTGAAAAAAACCCCACACAAAATTGATTACCGCGACGTCACTAAACTAATTTTGACGTGACGTCACAAAAAGAGATATCATCACTACATGTAGTGATGATATCAATTGTGACGATATCAAATTTATCTAACTTAGAAATCTCTTTAAATCATCGATAGGTACATGTATACATTGTACATGTATAATAAACGCGTTTATTATGTTATCGATTTAAACAGCTTGGGACCAGATCAGACGCTAAGTTACTCACTAAGTGATCAGGTTTAAAACTGTTTTCAACTAAGATTCTATTAAATCGTCAATATTTCAAAATTCTGACAGCATCCACATTTTATTGAATTGCGTTTGCGTTAAATCTCGTTTAGACGGGAATAATAACATCTCAACTGTACAGTGGAGAAAACGTTATTCTTTCCCGCAAACGAAACGCAAAGCACTAATACGTAGAAATGTTTAACTTTAAAACAATTCTGATAATTAATGTTTATCTTGGTGGCAAACAGTTTGGAGCCTGATCAGACGCCGGGTTACCCGGCGTCTGATCTGGCTCCAAACTGTTTGTTTTTTCAATAGAAATAATCGTTTTAGCGTAAAACGCGTTTATTGGGAAAGAATAACGTTTTCTCCACTGTACCATCGTGATTCTAATTAACTCTTTCACTGCCAAGTTTTATCGTCTGCTTTCACCCTCTTACCGCGAAAATATCGTCTGCATTGATAGTGTCGTCTTTAATATCTTTAAATTAAGATTTAGGGCTGTTTTGGCTGAAGAAATATCGATACGAGTGTCAAACAGCCTTGATCCTGATCAGACGCCGCGTTCCGTTCTTTTTTGCATAGTCGCCTTTTGGCACCGTTTGCAGTGAAAGAGTTAAAACTGACATTTTTTCCTCTTATACATTGGAGAAAACGTTTTTCTTTCCCAATAAACGCGTTTACGCTAAAACTATTATTTCCTATGCAAACAGTTTTGAGCCAGATCAGACGCCGGGTAACCCGGTGTCTGATCATGCTCCAAACTGTTTGCCACCAAGTGAAGTAGAATTATCAGAAGTGTCCAAAAGTTGTACTTTTCTACGTTTTAGTGCCTTGCGTTTGCGTTTCGTTTGCGTTTAAACGGGAAAGAATAACGTTTCCTCCACTGTATTATAGAGAGGCTAATTGCGAACTAAAGGTCGCAACTTTACAGTAACATTCATATTAATTAGTTCTAAAGAACTGAAATGGCAAAACGTCTCTGCATATTTCCGATGCTATAAATGAGTGGTGACTTTTCAAAACATCGACCTACTGTATTGCAATGCACTGCCCTATTTACCCTTTGGCTGCCAGGCTCTATACAGTGGAGAAAACGTTATTCTTTCCCCCAAATAAACGCGTTTACGCTAAAACTATCATTTGCAGTGCAAACAGGTTGGAGCCAAATCAGACGCCGGGTAACCCGGCGTCTGATCAGGCTCCAAACTGTTTGCCACCAAGATAAACATGAATTATCATAATTGTCCAAAGGTTGTACTTTTTTACGTTTTAATGCTTTGCGTTTCGTTTGCGTTTAAACGGGAAAGAATAACGTTTTCTCCACTGTAATACTAACATATGTAAACAGTTTTGTTCCAGATAAGACGACGCATAACGCGACGCCTAATCAGGACCCAAACTGTTTGACACCCTATCAATGTTTCTTAAGTTAAAAAAGCTTAAAATTCCCAATAAAAGACAGACGACAAATTTAAGCAGAAGATATCATGACAGCGACTGTGTTGTGTGGGTTTTTACGTCATAATGGCAGCGAAAGGATTAATTGATTAAGAAGTGTCCCAACCATTTTCAACAATTTACTGTGAGTACATGAAGTTTACCAGTATTACAAAACTGAGTGTTTAAAGTTTAACCGTTTCCTAGGATGGAGTCAGTTTCTAAGTTTCATTTAGTATGGCTGAGCAAATCGGCGTCTGATCAGGATCCAAGCTGTTCACAAGTGCGAGCGCACCTATCCAGTTAACCCTATACCTGATAGCCCATTTCTAGCATTGAAGATAGGTGACTACTTAAAGCAGGTTGAAAGTAAAGCAGAATGTGCCTTAAGGCACATTCTGCTTTACTTTCAGCCTGCTTTAAGCTATCATGTGCTAGAATATAGAAAATATTCCCTATCATATATCTTCATAACTGATTAAATTGGAACTTTTTTCTTCAGCGGATGAATAAATAAAACACGCTAAAAGGCGCTTCTATTGGAGAAGGGGTTAAATGGTTTAGAATATAATATGAGAAAGGTACATGTATATAAATACAAACAAGCGACTTATCAATGAAATGAATAAACATCGATAAATGTATCATTTTAGAGAGGTGGTTACATTTGTTAACCCCTTAACTGCCATGACGTCATCAATTCTAAACAATTGTCGTCTGCTTTTATTTTAAATTTAAGATATTTTGACATAAGAAATATTGAAATCAGTGTCAAGCAGTTTCGATCCTGATCAGACGCATTAGAGTTAAATGTATATACAAGATTTATCAAAAATCACTGCCGTGTTTGTCCATGCAACAAAGTAATAAAAAAGTAATATACCAAGTTAAAGTCTACTTTCAGTCCGAATGACCGCTCAGCCGACTGTACATATACTCCCCTGATCATCGAGCCATCTTGCCTATGAGCACTGCTAACATATGGCGCAGTCAAATGCAGCCGCAGTACCGACTCAGACCCTTCACAGGTACCCATTTTAACCCCTGGGTGGAGAGGAGCAATTCGCGGTACATGTCTTGCTCAAGAACATTCCTGTACATCATCGGGGATTCAGAAAAATCCCCTAGTCAGACCGCTGGTCCGGCGGGGGATCGAACTCACGACCCCTGGTACCGTAGTCCAAGGTGTTAACCATTGGTCCACTACCGCCGGTACAAATCATTCATATGAAGTAACAAATCCCATAATTCCGGCTTCTCATCAGAGTTTAGACCGTTTGTTAATGTCTTCGTTACTCATTACCCCCTGAAACTTACAATGGACAATTCCAGTTTGCACTAAAGGCTTGTCCATTTTAGATTATTTAGGGTTGTTTTTGGTAAGAAATTGCAAAATGCCAAACAGTAAAGTCCCTGATCAGAGGGCTCCTGCAGGAGCCCTCTGATCAGGGACTTCAATGTTTGCATAGGACAAGTGTACTCTTCACATGTACACATTTGGTAAAAGACGCATATATGCGTCACTAGGGTTCAATGAGTTAATGCTGGGCCAACTTATTTAATTCTATTCATTCTTTTTGAAACTCGGTAGTTATAAATCTTCAGAGATTTCAATAAGATGCATTTTCAAAATGTTATGTATTGTATTTTCGTTTAGTTTCGTTTAAACGCGAACGAATAACATCGTCTCCACTGTATAATTATCGGTTTTATTGTTTTATATGACGTTCGACTTTGACTAGACACCATGGCAAGACTGGACGTTTTAAATTTTAATTTAAAATCACTTAAACAACTTTAGTATCCGACGAGATATACTAGTATGATGTTGTCGTACTGTAGACTGCAATGTTCATGAAACTTTCATTTTCATGTATTAACCTTTTCATGATCAAATTTATCGTGAGGTTCTTACCCCTTCATCGCCTTATTGTCATCTGCTTCAATATTGTTGTCTGCAATATAGTTTCAGTTAGATTTAAAGCAGTATAACTTACATAATTTCAAAACAAGTGACAAACAGATTTCATCCTGATCAGACGCGGCGCTTAATGACGGCATGGGGAGTTAAAGGGTTAAATATTTAGATCATAGTTGAACATCGGGTACAATCGACATGTGATGTGGAACCAAACTTGTTTTCAAACGTCGATAAATTGATGTTTGGCAGTCAGAAAAAATGACAATCTGAATGCTTTTCTTGTACATGTATTAACATCTTATGAAACATGTATATCCTATAATTAACCAGGAACGTAGATTATATCTAAATATACGTTCCTGAATTAACCCAGTAACCGCTCTATGGCGTATACAACGTCATTAACAGATAGTGTACTTGTGACAAGAACAATAATTCCCTGTGCTAACACTAAGATCAGATGGTTCAAGGACCCGGTAGCTGGTCTGGGTTTACACGTTTTAAAACCCACAAGCATCTACAGTTTTACGTTGCCTAACTTGTTTCAAACGCAGAGTTCTGTATAACGAATGAGCTTGTACTACGAGCGTACACATTTGTGCCATAAATCTGGACGGTTCGTTTTATAAAACTTACATCTTACATCTGAATAAATTTTAATTTGCATTTAAAGAATTCAAAGCAAGTCTAACATAGTATATTAAGTGCTTTCGAAAAGGTGTAAAATGTTTCATTCAAGTACTAAATTCGTTTTTATGTTGCCTGGTTCTTTTCTTAACTGTTGTTTTGTTTCAATTGAATAAAATTATCTTAAAGAGGCTCGCAACCAGATTTAACGTAAAAAGTGCTAATTTGTAAATGTATATCAAACGCTTATAAAAAAGTAAATATTAGTTTAGGGATAAGAAATTCTGTTTAAAAAATGCATTTCAATGAAAACATTTTTTGGTTCTGATGGGATTCTGATGGGATTTGAACCCTGGACGCAGTGTGCGAGAGTGGAAAAAGACATACGCTTACCCGATTGAGCAAAGCGGGCTATTCAATATACGACGAACTACTTCACAGCTTCATGCGCGAACGGTTTCAATTGAGTCGAAATAGTTTAACTCCGTCTTTCGACGGAGTTGAAAAACAATGAAAAATATCCAAAATATTAAGAATTAATGACTTTTCTTGAGGATGTTTTTAGACTGATCATATTTGTTTAATGCCAGATGCACGATAATGTTACACATTTGCTTCTATTTGAGTATTTTCTTTTAATTTTGCAAATACACCATTTGGTTGCGAGCCCCTTTACGGCCACACACAAAATAACCGGTGTTTCCTATTACATGACAAAATAATATATAGGTTCGGTAGGTCGGAAATTCTTCTTTTCTTCGTTTTGTTTTGTTTTACACATAAATTTAATACTTTTAACTTTCTGGTTGAGTATTTGATGTAACTCTACTCATACATGTATATGAAAATAATGAAATTATTTTATTGTGCAGACCCTTGGATAAACAATAAAACAAACAAATATCCACTCAAACTGTTGATTTTATTGCTAGTTCCCATTATCTTTGTTTTTCCAAAACAACTGTCTAATTCTTCATTGCACTGATTTTGTTTTGTAATTGTTTTTGTTGAAAAGCCTTGTTTATGAATCATTGTAAGTAATTGTAAAAGTTACCGAGGAAACCTACTGAGACTATTTAACCCTTTACCCAAAAGCCTGTTTCTAGTTTTGAAGACATGTAACCAATTAAAGCAGGTTGAAAGTAAAGCAGAATGCGCCTTAAGGCGCATTCTGCTTTACTTTCAGCCTGCTTTAAGCTACCCTCTGCTAGGAATTGTAAACTATATCTTATCGTACATGTTCATGACTGAACAAATTGGAACTATTTTTTTCAGCGGAGGAATAAATAAAATGCGCTAAAAGTCGCTCCTATTGGGGAAAGGGTTAAAGGTTAGTGGTTAACCCCGTCACTACAATGACGTCATCAGTTTTAAACAAATGAAACCAGTTTTTATTTCTCAAATTGACTTCAGGAAACTAAAATTGTGTGACAAACAGTTTGGATATTTAACAGACACAGCGTAACGCTGTTTCCGTCAAAAACGTCGAGAGCTGAATGCAACGCCCTGTAGCACATCGCCATCAGGTGATGTCAGAATTATTATATGCCTTCAACATACACCAACACCAACTATATAGATTATTAAATCATTTTGTATCCAGAAATACTAGATAGTTGAAGCAGAACAGGGGTTGTTTTATGTCACAAAGAATAACTTGAACAAGTACGCATACATGACGTCACGCTTATCGAAAACGAGGTCGGAGTAAAATACAAACAGTAAAATACAAGGAGTAAGATACAGATTCTTGTATCTTACTGTACAGTTACACGCGGAAAGGTTCGATGTCACAGGAAAGCATATTATAACTACGCATATCTTTTGATGTAAACAGTATCTAAACAAGCGTCAAACAGTTGGGATGCAATACGTTTCGATGAACCGTTATTGCATATTGCATTTAAACTATTAACAAATGTTCTGAAACTTTCTTAAGCAGGATAACCCCAGCGACGAGACATATAGCGTAATGCGGCGTCTGATCAGGACCAAGACTGTTTGACACTATTTTCGATATTTCGTCAGTCATATTACCTTAAATCTACTTTTGAAACGATATTACAGACAACAATATTGAAGCAGATGACACTATGGTGGTGAAGGGGTAATACAGTGGAGAATCTGTTATTCTTTCCCGTTTAAACGCAAACGTACGCAAACGCAAAATACTAAAACGTAGAAAAGTACAACTTTTTGACAATTCTGATAATTCATCTTTATCTTGGTGGCAAACAGTTTGGAGCCTGATCAGACGCCGGGTAACCCGGCGTCTGATCTGGCTCCAAACTGTTTGCACTGCAAATAATAGTTTTAGCGTAAACGCGTTTATTGGGAAAGAATAACAGATTCTCCACTGTACATTCTCGACAAATGTGATCATGAAAGGGTTAACCTGTAATAAACTGCTTCAACATCTCGCATCAAACGTAGTTAGCAGGAAAAAGACATGTTAAACACATTTGAGTTAGCTAACTTCGAGCTTGAATGCAACAGGTTCAAGCGTTTGGCAATAAACGGTTAAACTTTCAGTCAAACCTAGTAGGTTCGAAATACTAATGAGTTTTTATGTTGTAGTAAGTCTCAATTTGCAATTCGCCTTCTTCACAATACACGTTAAATAACAGATGCAATTATTACGGCGGAGAAAGCATTTTCTATCTACAGCGCTCCCTCTCTACAACGGCCCTCTCAACAACGACTCCCTCCTTACAACGACACTCGCCGTAATTCCCTTAACGGGATAATTAAGCCTAACTATTTTACTGCTGCAATATCGTCTGCTTAAGATTGTCGTCTGCTGTTTTCTCTCACAGTAACATATAAGTGAATATTGTGATAGAATACATATATTTACCAGTAACAAACAGCTTGAATCCTGATCAGACGCCGCGTTACGCGGCGTCTGATCTGGATTCAAGCTGTTTGCAAATGTAAGCCAATTCTTAATTGTCCCTCTCTATAACGACTCCCTCCGAACAACACACACAATCTGTGTCTCCCATTGGATGTCGTTGTAGAGAGGGAGCTCTGTAGTATAAGCTAAACTAAACGCTCAAGTAAATACGTGTAACACCATTTTGGAAATATTAACGATTATATTTTATTTTGAATAGAAAACATTTTGGGGCCTGGTTTATACGTTGGATTTACTACTGAGACTGATCAGACGCCGTGTATCGCGTTGGACACTCACTCATAGCAACGTTTTGTGACGCTTACAGGGCGAGAGTCGAGGTTATTGTTATATCCATACTGCAATTAAGAACCGGAAATATTACTAATAGCAATATATGTAGCACAAATGTTCGTAACTAAGATGAATCCTTTATAATTTTGTATAAATTCTCATTCCCCAACTTACCTGTATAGCGTTATTTAGAAAAGAAACATTGGGACACTAACTAAATTTATAGCTTGTTTAGGCGGAACTAATACACAAACACTACAGGTTTCCAAAGGAGACGCTGATGATTCTGTTCTTTTGGCATAATCTACTCTAAACACACATGGCCTTCCAAAAGTTATATAAGGCTGGTGCCCCGCAGATTTCAGTCAGTACAGTGGAGAATCTGTTATTCTTTCCCGTTTAAACGCAAACGTACGCAAACGCAAAACACTAAAACGTAGAAAAGTACAACTTTTGGACAATTCTGATAATTCATGTTTATCTTGGTGGCAAACAGTTTGGAGCCTGATCAGACGCCGGGTTACCCGGCGTCTGATCTGGCTCCAAACTGTTTGCAATGGAAATAATAGTTTTAGCGTAAACGCGTTTATTGGGAAAGAATAACACATTCTCCACTGTAATTGAAGAACAACAGGCAATATACAAAGCCTTTAATAATAATAGTCTGTATTTAGTTATCATAGTAGCGTTTGGGTGGAGCGAACAGTTGACTAGTTCAATCTCAGTAGTCTCTATCCCAGGCGTGAACAGTAGCCCATGCAGATTTTATTCTGGGACAACGCTGAACGCATTGCTGATATGGAAGGGAATTTCCGCCAAAAGTCTCTTGATGTAAGTGTATTCTGGCTTGTAGTTCGAAGCCAGGGGTCTCATCTATACGCTGAGCTGAGGGATATAGCTGAGCAATAGTCGAGCCTGGTTTCTGTGTTATAGGCTAAACTAACAGACTATTGTGGTACAGCTAATGCTGTCTGGCTGAAGTCGGGAGGCTCATCGATACGCCGAGCTGTTAAAAGCAGGCACATATATTGGTTGCAAAATTGAGGATTACGGGCCTGAAAAGGGATTAATAACCCATCCACTGTGATTAGTTTGAGGGTTAATTATAATTAGTTGTTGATCTTATTTGGTTATTGATAAGACAATCATTGTCTAATCATTGTCAATCATATCACTTGGATGTGTAAATATTCGCCAATCATTATGTTCATCAAAGTAAACCACGAGGAAATATCTTTATATAAACGGAATATTACTATACTTTACATATCTTATGCACCGGATCACTCTCGTTGTGTGTGTAAAGGCTATATCCAACGAGACCGAAGGTCTCGTTGGATATAGCCTTTACACACACAACGAGAGTGATCCGGTGCATAAGATATGCAAAGTATAGTAATGTTCCTTTTATTATATACCTCATATAATAATAATAAAATAAAAAACGATAGAAATGTTTCGAGCTATTTTCTATGCCCCTGTAGTGTGTAAAGTAGTTCCGAACTTCGGACTACACAGTAAACGTTCTTTTCCCATTACACAAGGTACATGGGTAATACGGAATTTTCAATCCGCCAAGGTGTATTTGTTCGATAAAATACGGAAATATTTCGGGCAGAACATTGGTAGGTATATAATAAATAGTTGTACGAGTTATTATTATGTTCAGCTGATCAACCATTTACGTGTAATTCAAAATTCTATACCGGTACGTATAGACCGATTTTATTGACCTGGCAGTGCGGAGTTTCGATGCGGACCTTTGCATTCCAACTTTGGTGGCGGCAGCACGCTCTTTTATTCAAGTTTCGGAATTTACCGTTGTCGTCTGGCGTTGTTTTCTCAACATTACATACTAGTGGACATTTTGACAGAAGTAATATAATGAAGAATGACAAACAGCTTGAAACCAGATCAGACGCCGCGTTACGCGGCGTCTGATCTGGATTCAAGCTGTTTGCAAATGTAAACCAAGTCTTAACTTTCTCTCTCTAAATAACTCCCTCCGAACAACACAAGCAATCTTTGTCTCCCATCGAGTGTTGTTGACGAGAGGTATCACTGTTTATACCCTTTTCACGATGATATGGTTGCACGCATAAACTGTGTTTCTCCATGTTGAAAGACAATAAAGATATAAATACGGTACTACACCTAGCACCCCTAAAATCAAAAGTGAATTAGTTCAGCTTTGCTAAAGGTTAACTCCGCCCTGCCAGGTGAAAAACATCGGCCTATAAACCATACGAAAAACATAAGAAGACTATAATACGGCAGCGACTGTGTTGGATGGGTTATCATCATAATGGCAGCGAAAGGCTTACATGTAAACCTTTAAAGCCTTATGTATATTAAAGAGGACAATAGCAAAAGTGTAGACCCTGATGAGACGCTGTGTTACGTGGCATCTCACCAGGGTCTGGTCTGATTGTTATTGCATATGAAATGTTCTACTGTATGGACAAACCACAGGTGCTTGTATTGTTTGTTTGTTTTCCCTGTGTATGTAGATCTAGATCGATTTTTAAAAAAAAAATAAAATTTGTAGACTACGGTAGACCTTGTACATGTATATGTATAATAAAGAGAAGGTATGCAACGGCCGATTGTACATCGTCATACAAAAACCCCTGTACCTCTTTATTATACATATACAAGGTCTACCGTAGTCTACAAAAAATTAAAAATTTTTTTTTTTTTTTTAAAAAATAGATCTAGATCTACATACACAGGGAAAACAAACAAACAATACAAGCACCTGTGGGACAAACACTGCACATAAGGAGATTTCATTGACATATCCGGGGGCCCGTTTCATAAAACATCTTACGACAAAAACGATCGTAAGTCTAATATTAAAATACATTTAATTTCTGATTTCTCTATCTAATCCTGTCTTGTGACATCTTTTTGGAATCGTCTTTTCAAGACGATTCCAAAAAGGATAAGATGAAGAAATAAAAAGAAATTGATACTTTTATAATCTGACTCACGACAAAATTTGTCGTACGAAGTTTTATGAAACGGGCCCCAGGCATAAATGGCTTAAACAAACGCCTGTCTGACACGAACTGTTGGGAATAGGGTAAAACAGCGTGCTATCGATTGCAGTTAAAGTGCTCCCTCTCTACAACAACACCCAATGGGAGACACAGATTGTGTGTGTTGTTCGGAAGGAGTTGTTATAGAGAAGGAAAATTCATACCCCAAAAGTGTTATGGATTACATTTGAAAACTGTTCGAACCCAGATCAGACGCCGCGTAACGCGGCCTCTGATCTGGGTTAAAGCTGTTTGTCACTCGTTTTTATGTTATTTTTCTGTCAAAATGTCCAAAACGTCACTTGATAAAAAAGCAAACGATAAATTTTAGCAGACGATATTGTAACGGTGAAAGCGTTTGACGAACATGTAACAGGCTGTTTGGTGAACAGCGATAAGTGTTGTAAGGAGAGAATCGTTGTTTCTGAGGACAATTGTCAGGAGGTACAGCGCTCCCTCTCTACAACGACATCCAATGGGAGACAACAATTGTGTACGTTGTTCGGAGGGATTCGTTAGAGGGAGGGAAATCGGCTTACATTTGCAAACAGCTTGAATCCAGATCAGACGCCGCGTTACGCGGCGTCTGATCTGAATTCAAGCTGTTTGTCACTCATTATTAAGTATTTTTCTGTCAAAATGTCGAATATGTAATTTTGAGAAAAACAGCAGACGACAACTTTAAGCAGACGATATTAAAGCAGTAAAAGCGTTAGACATAATTGTCTTGTTTAGGGAACTGCGACAAGAGTCGTTGTAAGGAGGGAAGCGTTGTTGGGAGGGCCGTTGTAGACAGGGAACACTTTATCACTGTATTTTTAACTCATTGAGCCCTGAAACTTCAAATGTAAAATTGCAATCCCAGTACCAACGACTATTCAGAGGTCTTTCTTCAATGCTGACCCTGATCAGAGGGCTTCTATAAGGGTCCTCTGACCTGAGTCTGCACTGTTTGAATAGGATAAATGTACTCTACATGTACATTGTTTAAAATGATGACGTCACTAGGATTCACTGGGTTAATAAAGGAATAAATGTGTCGCAAAAACAGTTTCTTCCTCTAGCGCGCGCTCCTTAACCAGTGAACTCCTTTTATCACTAATTGTACTTGACATCGAGACTATTGCAGATATTAACCCCTTCACTGCCTTACCCCGAGTACGATGGTTATTTGAAAACAGTTTGGACCCTGATTAGACGCCGCGTTACGCGGCGTCTGATCAGGATCCAAACTGTTTGACACTCATTTCAATATTTCTTAAATCAAAATTTCTAAAAATCTAATTTTAAAAATAAAAGCAGACGACAATTGTTTAAAATTGATGACGTCACGGCAGTGAAGGGGTTAATGTTAGTGTTCAACCCTTTCAATGTAGGGCACTCTTTTCGTCTGCAACAATTTGTCATATGCAGTTATTCTAAACATAGAATGATCTAAATGTCTTTACAAAATAATGTTAAAGTGTCAAACAGTGTAGACACAGCGTCTCATCAGGATCCAAGTTATTTACAAAGATGATCTTGGTTTTGCATATGGCCTGCCAATGGTTTAAAGGAACGATAACTATAAAAATGGTTCCTTTTGTCTCAAGAATGAATATGTACAGTGGAGAAAACGTTATTCTTTCCCAATAAACGCATTTACGCTAAAACTATTACTTCTATTTCAAACAGTTTGGAGCCAGATCAGACGCCGGGTAACCCGGCGTCTGATCAGGCTCCAAAATGTTTGCCACCAATAAAATAATGAATTATCAGAATTGTCAAAATGTTGTACTTTTCTACGTTTTAGTACTTTGCCTTTGCGTTTCGTTTGCGTTTAAACGGGAAAGAATAACATTTTTTCCACTGTATTGGTGTCTTGTCTAGTTCCGCAATTTACTCTGCAAATGCATCGGTTCAATCAGATATTTGCTTTTTGAGAGAATATTTTCTATTGTTCTAATCGCTAATTGACAGGTATATAAAAACCACACTATGAGTAATGGTTATGATCCAAATTGTTCTGTTGTTGACTGTTTTCGCTTCGTGTTATCCTGTTAACTCATACCTCGATATTGCAATGAACTCTACCTTGTAGTTTTATTATAGATACAGTACTCTCTTCCTACAACGGTCCTCCCAACAACAACGATTCCCTCCTTACAACGATACTCGCTGCTGTTCCCTAACAAGACAAGTGTGTCTAACACTTTGACATATGATATATAATGACGAGTTACAAACAGTTTGAATCCAGATCAGACGCCGCGTCACAGGCGACATCTGATTCGGATTCAAGTTGTTTGCAAATGTAAGCCATATACAAGTTTTCACTCCCTATAACAACACCCTCCGAACAACGCACATCTTCTTTCTCTCAAATTGGGTGTTGCACTGTACATACAGGGTACAGTGGAGAAAACGTTATTCTTTCCCAATAAACGCGTTTACGCTAAAACGGTTATTTCTATTGCAAACAGTTTGGAGCCAGATCAGACTCCAAATTGTTTGCCACCAAGATAAACATGAATTATCAGAATGATCCAAAAGTTGTACTTTTCTACGTATTAGTGATTTGCGTTTGCGTTTCGTTTGCGTTTAAACGGGAAAGAATAAGATATTCTCCACTGTATATATAGGGTAGATCTACGTTTAGCTGATGCAGTGATTTTCCATACTAATCAGCAGATCATTTCACATGAAGTGGCAAATCGTGCAGACCCTGTTTGACACTGGTACATGTTTCGATATATCTTAGTTCAAATTGTTTTAATTCGTACTTTGAAATAATAATCTTAGGTAACTCGTTCTAACAGCAAATGATAATAAACAGTTAAAAGGGTGAAAACGATGGTTACATTTGGCGGTGAAAATGTTAAAAGCAATTACTGATGAAGCATGCCGAATAGTTTGGCATCTGATAAGTTTCTGTTTAGACGCTTAATGGGTTTGTTAATGCAAACTAGGTGGCGCTTATTGGGATAAGGGTTAATTGGATAGTCACCAGGTGTCGCTTTCATTGAGAGCGGATATAGAATTCAACAACATATTTTGACTCACATCGCACATCAGATTAATTGAAATTCAGCAGTTTTTTTTCCAGCAATGTCTGTGAATCTCGCATCCGGAAAGCTGCCTGTCAATTAATTGTAATTTATGACAACCTAAATAATATTCATAATTACGAACCGGCAGTCAATGTGTTCTAATTGAGGGATGGGCCAACTGTCTTACTTTCTTAACCTGTCGTGTAAATGCGATTTTGCAAACAGTTTTAATCCTGATCAGACGCCGCGAAAAACGCGGCGTCTGATCAGGATCCAAACTGTTTGACACAAGTATCGACATTTCTAATGTCGAAGCAGCCCTAAAAGTGACTTTAAAAATATTGTAGACGACACTATCAATGCAGGCGATATTTTATATTGCAGCAGGGCTACCATTTTCCCCGGATTTTTCCTAAGTCTTCGGATTTTTATCCTAGCAGATCGTAGTTTAAAACAGGCTGAAAGTAAAGCAGAATGCGCCTTAATGCGCATTCTGCTTTACTTTCAACCTGTTTTAAGCAGCCATGTGTCTTCAAAACAAGAAACAGACTATGGGGTAAAGGTACGATAAGTAAAATTGCGTTTGAAAAAATTGAAATCTTAGGATTATTATTATCAAATTATGACAGCCCTGTTGCAGACACGAATATTTTAGCAGGCGGCGATATGGCGATGAAGATGGTAAAAACTCACGATAAATTTGGCGATAAAAGGGGTAATTCCTTCAGGGATAATGTTAATGTACTCGTGTTTGTTATAACATGCTGAAACGCAAATAGCTTTTAATTCATAATTCATTATAATTAGTGACCCGAAGCTTGAGTATCACCAAATTCTCTGTAATAACTTCAGATGTAATTTTCCGAACCTTTAACAATTAATGTAATGTTGGTGAAACATAAGTTAGAGGCAATTTTAACCTTTAGGCCTCGTGTACATATGTCAGTTAGCTTCAAAGAATTTCTAAAACAAAGACAAATACAATGGTCAAATGGTTCTTTTTTTTGGGGGGGGGGGGGGGGGGTTCACAGAAGCAGGCGGAAATTGATTACTCTAGTTGCCTTGAATCAAACCTACCAGCATGTCTACGGTTGCAATTTGAAAGCTAGCGATTGAGTCGAACTTCCACATAATTTAGAGTTACAGTAGAGAAAACGTTATTCTTTCCCAAATAAACGCGTTTACGCTGAAACTATTTTTTCTATTACAAACAGTTTGGAGCCAGATCAGACGCCGGGTAACCCGGCGTCTGATCAGGCTCCAAACAGTTTGCCACTCAGATAAAAATGGAAGGTAAAACTTGTCAAAAGGTTGTCCTTTCCTACATTTTAGTGTTTTGCGTTTCGTTTGCGTTTAAACGGGAAAGAATAACAGATTCTCCACTGTAGATGTAGCTGTTAGACTCTAGGACCGAACTATTTAGAGATGAACGTAACTTTGAGAAAAAAACAGGCGACAGTGATTAACCATTCTACGCATTACCATATGACCAGTTTCTATTTTTACTGACAAGTGCCCACTTAAAGCAGGCTGAAAGTAAGGCGCATTCTGTTTTTAGAATATAGAATATATTTCTTATGACACATATTCATGTCTATTTAAATTGAAACTATTTTCTCTAATGGAGAAATAAATAAACAGAGTAAAACTGCGTATTTATGGGGTAATCGGTTAATCGCCATGTACGAATGCTGTCGCTTTTGTACATATTTCGGATAAAAATGAAGCACGGTGCAACTCGGCATCTGCTCAGGATTCAAACTGTTTGACACTCGTATCGATAAGTCGTCAGCCACATTATATCTTATCTATTTTTTAACCCTTTCACTCTCAATGACGGGTAAAAGCGTTAGCAAACAGTTTGGATCCTGATCAGACGCCGCGTAGCGCGGCGTTTGATCAGAATCCTAACTGTTTGACACACGTTTTGAAATTTGTTCAGTCATACTGCCTTATTTTTTAACTTTGAAACGACATTGCAGATAACAAAATTGAAGCAGACGACAATGGAACGGTGAAGGGGTAAACATCTCAGGAAATTATTTGCAGTGAAATGGTTAAATAGCTGTGCAAACGGCAATATCAGAGCACAGGCATAGTGAATACATGTAGTGATGGTGGTTAGGTTAAGCAGACGACAATTTTAGCGATAAATATGTAAAGATAAGTTCGTAAAGAAATTTAGGTGTTTTAAATTAAATGAAACCCCCTATATGATTGTTAATTTCCTGGAAATAAATACAGTGGAGAATCTGTTATTCTTTCCCGTTTAAACGCAAACGTACGCAAACGCAAAGCACTAAAACGTAGAAAAGAACAACTTTTGGACAATTCTGATAATTCTTGTTTATCTTGGTGGCAAACAGTTTGGAGCCTGATCAGACGCCGGGTTACCCGGCGTCTGATCTGGCTCCAAACTGTTTGCACTGCAAATAATAGTTTAAGCGTAAACGCGTTTACTGGGAAAGAATAACAGATTCTCCACTGTATGCTTAAGCTTAAGTTGTGTTGGTTAAAATTGATCGACACAAATCTTAATACATGTAATTCAATATTTCAATCAGGTAGTTCAAGTAACTGCTCATTTGACCCACAAGCCCATAGCCTGTTTCCAGTTTATTAAATAGGTGACCTCTTTAAACAGGTTGAAAGTAAAGCAGAATGTGCCTTAAGGCGCATTCTGCTTTACTTTCAGCCTGCTTTAAGCAACCATCTGCTCAAATAAAGAACATTATTTATCAGCATTAATATTTATAACAGTATAAAAGGGATTTTATTTCTTCAGTGGAGAAATAAATTAAAGGTTTAAAAGGGCGGATTTATTGAGTAATTGGTAAATCGCCACAAACACTCTTCCAAATCCAAACTGAAGCGGTGTGCCAGTATTTTCAACTCCTCTCTGAGTCTCCTCCGGCCATTAGACCTGGCCCCGAGGTTATAAAACTTAAAATGAACTCTGTGCTCAAAACTCAGAATTTTTCTCAGCTCGTAAAAATTCTGCAAACATTTTATTTTAAAACCAGTATTTTCATACATAATTATACTGTAATTATGTATCCAAATGAGGTTACACAAATCAAATAAAACGTGTTTTGTAAAAACTAGAGCCTGTTATCGAAACTGAGTTTTGAGCACAGAGTTCGTTTTAAGTTTTATAACCTCGGGGCCAGTTGAATTCATGTTGAATATTAAAACACGCTTGAAGCCATCATGGTTGTCTAGTCTCTTTGAAACATTTTCCACAAGATTCCTTATCAACTGTTCTTCTGCTTCACCCAGTAGGAAACTACTAATTTGAGTTAATACAAAAAAAGTTCAAGTAGAAGCTCACTAAAGGTAATTTCTGCTTTACCATGGTTTGCATTAAGATATCGTCATAAAAGTGAGTCCGTAGGTTTTTCAAACAGTGGTAACCCTGACGCATTTCTAAACCAGACAGTTAGCACACTTATGCAACCGTCTAAAATTTACATACACACGAAAAGTACAGTGGAGAATACGTTATTCTTTCCCGTTTAAACGAAAACGCAAAACACTAAAACGTAGAAAAGTACAACTTATGGAAACTTCTGATTATTCATATTTATCTTGGTGGCAAACAGTTTGGAGCCTGATCAGACGCCGGGTTTGTAATAGAAATAATAGTTTTAGCGTAAACGCGTTTATTGGGAAAGAATATCGTTTTCTCCACTGTACATTCGCACGCGTGGAGTAAAAGGCGCAAACATGCTACCAAGTATAAACATAAAGTTTGGATGTAGAAACATGGAACTTGTAAGTAGAAACTTTGAACTTGGAAGTCGGAACTTGGAACTCAGAAGTCGGAACTAAGAACCTTCAGCTTTCTAATTATCATTCATTAGCCATTGTACAGTGGTGACAATAGAAAAAAATGACATTGAAATTTCTTAAATTCTATTTAAATATGTCTGGCAAACAGTTTTAAGCCTGATCGGACGCCGGGCTATCCGTCGTCTAATCTGGTTTCAAGTAGTTTGCAATGGATAAACATTGCTCCCTCTCTAAAATAGCCTTCTGTTCAACGATACATTCCTTACAACAACGCTTGCCGCTGTTTCCCAGTTAAGAGAAGTACAGTGGAGAAAACGTTATTCTTTCCCAATAAACGCGTTTACGCTAAAACTATTATTTTCAGTGCAAAGAGTTTGGAGCCAGATCAGACGCCGGGTAACCCGGCGTCTGATCAGGCTCCTAACTGTTTGCCACCAAGATAAACATGAATTATCAGAATTGTCCAGAAATTGCACTTTTCTCTGTTTTAGTGCTTTGCGTTTGCGTACGTTTGCGTTTAAACGGGAAAGAATAACGTTTTCTCCACTGTATGTCCAACCTTTTTTTTCACGGCGGCCATAGCGTCTGTCTTAAATTGTCGTCTGCTGTTTTTCATATTGGAGGTTTTGACTGACAAAAACACAATGACGAGTAACAAACAGCGTGTATCCAGACCAGACCTCGCGTTTCGCGGCGTCTGATCGAATTCAAGCTGTTTGCTTATGTAAGCCAATATATCTCCCTATAACAAGTCCTTCCGAACAACACACACAATCTTTGTCTCCCGTTGGATGTACAGTGGAGAAAACGTTATTCTTTCCCGTTTAAACGCAAACGTATACGCAAACGCAAAGCACTAAAACGTAAAATATAATAAGTTTTTGACATTTCTCACACTTTATTTTAATCTGAGTGGCAAACAGTTTGGAGCCTGATCAGACGCCGGGTTACCCGGTGTCTGATCTGGCTCCAAACTGTTTGCACTGCAAATAATAGGTTTAGCGTAAACGCGTTTATTGGGAAAGAATAACGTTTTCTCCATTGTAGCTGTAGAGAGGGAGCACTGTCTAATTGCTTAAGTACATTCGCGTTGATTCAGAAAGAACATCGTCTTCTCCACTGTATGAAAGTAGATCACTAATAAGAAACTATTAAGAAGCCAACTGAATTCGAACACCCAAGCATCAAGTTGGATTCAGAAATCTGATTAAAATATATTGCCAAGAAGTTTAGATAAATATAAATATAATGTCGTTAATCAAAGTGTGTTGCCCAAAAGTGCACCACTCGTTGTTTTTTTTAGTAATGGTAATTAACATCGTGCCCCTTGAAATTGTAAATAGCTAATTCCACTTTCCAATTAAGTCTAGTCCAAGTTTGACATTTTAGGGTTGGCTTTGAACAATATTGCAGAAGTAACAAATCATTTGATATTTTTTTCTATATCCTAGCAGATGGCAGCTTAAGGTACACTGAAAGTAAACCTGTATTGAGTGCTCATCTGTCAGCCAATCTAGATAGAAGCTATGAAGCAAAGGGTTAATCTCAGTTTGACATCGATTGATAATCGGTTTTATTGCTTAACTGGTTTTAGGAATAATCAGGGTCTTAACCTTTACATACATGTATATAGGGAACATACCGTTTTGTCTGTTATGTTATGTTATGTTATGTTATGTTTTGTCTTTACGGGTTTAGCTGTAAAACATATACATGTATATCACATCTCCACAAATCTTACCGAACCATGCAATACACTAAAGTGTGACTTTGGAATTGACAAAAACAACGAGGCATAAATGAATTGAAGATGGAGCTCGCTAGATAGAGTTTTTAAACCATACCTAGTTTTGCTGATTTCTTCTATAGTTACATTAAAAAGTGTACTTAATCACATTTCAAAAGTTGCTTACAGTACAAAGTGCTGGCAGAGGCATACAGAATTACAGATTGCGCACAGTGGAGAAAACGTTATTCTTTCCCAATAAAGGCGTTTACGCTAAAACTATTATTTGCAGTGCAAACAGTTCGGAGCCAGATCAGACGCCGGATAACCCGGTCTCTGATCAGGCTCCAAACTGTATACCACCAAGATAAAAATGAATAATCAGAATTGTCCAAAAGTTGCACCTTTCTACGTTTTAGTGCTTTGCGTTTGCGTACGTTTGAGTTTTAACGGGAACGAATAACGTTTTCTCCACTGTAAGTATTTGACTCGAATAGTAATAGAAGTCATATATCTTCAAAGAGCAAATCAATTACAGTGGAGAATCTGTTATTCTTTCCCGTTTTAAACGCAAACGAAACGCAAACGCAAAGCAGTAAAACGTAGAAAAGTACAACTTTTTGGACACTTCTGATAATTCAGGTTTATCGTGGTGGCAAACAGTTTTGAGCCAGATCAGACGCCGGGTTACCCGGCGTCTGATCTGGCTCAAAACTGTTTGCATCGGATATAATAGTTTTAGCGTAAACGAGTTTATTGGGAAAGAATAACGTTTTCTCCACTGTAATATGTATCGTAGTGGCCGAGTGGTTAACGCATACGACACTTATTGCTGCGAAATATGAGATCAAAGGTTCGAATAAATCTACCGAAACTTTACTTTCTTCATATTTGGTTAATTTGTCTCAACTATATTAGGTAACCGTTTGAAACTATCCAGCAATATATCGAGTATAAAACACACAAAAAACAACAACGACAACGTGCCAGATGATCTAAAAAAGCCGTAAAAACATCAGCATCATATTATTATTATTATTATTATTATTGTTATACCCGATTTATATAGCGCTCATCACACAAGAGTTATGCGTTCAAATTATGCGTTGAAATTATATAAGTGTACCTACAAAGCGAGAAAAGACAAATAACTACATTCACAATAAACATTATACATTATGGAGTTACATGGAAACATGGACATTCTTTCAATATTATTACCAAGATTATAAAATTGTTATAGTTAGTTTGTAAAATCAAAATTAAAAATATCAATGGCATATTTTTTTAACATATGTATATTTTTTCAGTGTAGAGTCGGAGAGTAGTTCACAAATCGTAAAACGAATGTTTGAAACAATACTCTCCATGTTGTTTTGTTTTGTTTGTTTCAGTGTAGAGTCGGAGAGTAGTTCACAAATCGTAAAACGAATGTTTAAAACAATACTCTCCGTGTTGTTTTGTTGAATATTGTATAATCCATGGTTGAGTTACACCCTTAATTTATAAAAATAAAGACCAAACTGTCCAAGAATTATACCACAGACCCTTCAAAGCGATTGGGCAATCCCTTCTAGCAAGATACACCAGACAGGCACAGGGTCAACGGTACAACTCCAGAACTCCCATTAGACACACAGCATCTATAGCAAGTACACAGCCAGAAGGGCTTTGATTCATTTTAGTAACGACTGTTTCGTTCACAACAATACTTGTGCAGGTATTTGCGGACGGTAACCACTTAAAGATCAAAATAAAGCAGAACGTTAAAGAAACAACCGCTTCTTGTTGTTACACATAAATATGACATATTATTCGGTGGTATTAATTGCAAGACTTTCTTTTATTTGTTTAACACTTAAACCGACACAGGCAACTAAAGTCGACATTGCAAATCAGATGACACATACAGTGGAGAATCTGTTATTCTTTCCCGTTTAAACGCAAACGTACGCAAACGCAAAGCGCTAAAACGTAGAAAAGAACAACTTTTGGACAATTCTGATATTTCATGTTTATCTTGGTGGCAAACAGTTTGGAGCCTGATCAGACGCCGGGTTACCCGGCGTCTGACCTGGCTCCAAACTGTTTGCACTGTAAATAATAGTTTTAGCGTAAACGCGTTTATTGGGAAAGAATAACAGATTCTCCACTGTAACGTAGCGCCTGACCAGTATCCAATTTGTTTGACACTGTTATCGGTGTTGCTTTGTAAGAACTGTAAAAGTTAAATTTTTCGTAAAGTTGCAGACATACAGTGGAGAAAACGTTATTCTTTCCCAATAAACGCGTTTACGCTGAAACTGTTATTTCCGATGCAAACAGTTTAGAGCCAGATCAGACGCCGGGTAACCCGGCGTCTGATCAGCCTCCAAACTGTTTGCGACAAAGATAAACATGAATTGTCAGAATTGTCCAAATGTTGCACTTTTCTACGATTTAGTGCTTTGCGTACGTTTGCGTTTAAACGGGAAAGAATAACGTTTTCTCCACTGTACATATTAGCAAACGATATTTTGTCTGTGACAGGATTTAAACATACGGTCCAAGTTGGCGGTGGAAGGGTTAAAGAAACCAGTCATTGCTGGCGGCCATGTTTCATCTCTGATCTATTCTTGATAAACCTTGGCTAGGAGAAATTAATTGCTGAGTAAAACCCCACTATTACGATCACACACCTCTAGCGAATGATTGTATTAAATAGCCAAGGCTTGAAAAACTGTTAAAAGCAAGATGAAAGTAAAACAGAAAGCTCCTATAGGAGCTTTCTGTTTTACTTACATCTTGCTATTAGTAAAATATATATATTTAATACTGCAAATGAAATTTCTTTTGAATGGATGTAAAGGGATATGATTGTACGAGACATTTACATGGAAAGTGTTTTGGTTGCTTTTATTTCCGCTCCCTATCGATCCCACAATCAAAGGGAACAGGCGACGACAAGATTTTATAATGAAAGTATGGTGTTAGATCCAACACAATATCTTATGTAAAACCCTGTCATGACGTCATCAATAAAAAAAAATCGTCTGCTTTTATTCGACAAATATATTTTAGGTATTTTAGGTATTTTGACTTAGAAATATTGAATGAATGTCAAACAGTTTGGAACCTGATCCAAACGCCGCGTTACGCGGCATCTGATCAGAATGCAAACTGTTTGGAAATTACAGTGGAGAATCTGTTATTCTGACGTCATTAGTGACGTCATACAGTGGAGAATCTGTTATTCTTTCCCGTTTAAACGCAAACGTACGCAAACGCAAAGCACTAAAACGTAGAAAAGAACAACTGTTTATCTTGGTGGCAAACAGTTTGGAGCCTGATCAGACGCCGGGTTACCCGGCGTCTGATCTGACTCCAAACTGTTTGCAATGCAAATAATAGTTTTAGCGTAAACGCGTTTATTGGGAAAGAATAACAGATTCTCCACTGTACCATTGTACTCAGGGGAAGGCAGTGAAGGGGTTAAATCAAAACAACGTATATTGTGTTGAATCAAAGAAGAAATGCATCTTTTAACATTGCAGTCTAAACAATACCGAGCGACCAAGCGTTTGGGGCTTTATTTCTTCAATGATAGCATAGGCAACTAATGCAGTTCGAATATAATGGGGGTAGTTTTGTAAAGGAACTTACTGAATTAATATTATTTGCATTTAAATTATGCTTAAAAGGGCATTTGAGACTGGTGGTACAGTGGAGAAAACGTTATTCTTTCCCGTTTAAACACAAACGTACGCAAACGCGTAGCACTAAAACGTAGAAAAGTACAACTTTTGGACAATTCTGATAATTCACGTTTATCTTGGTGGCAAACAGTTTGGAGCCTGATCAAACGCCGGGTTACCCGGCGTCTGATCTGGCTCCAAACTGTTTGCACTGGAAATAATAGTTTTAGCGTAAACGCGTTTATTGGGAAAGAATAACGTTTTCTCCACTGTAGATACATGTATGCATCAAACCATTGCTTTGCTTAGGTTGATCTGTAGATGTCTTGATAAAACACGCCGTATTCTGGGCGGATAGACCAATCCTTGCAGAGGTATATGGGGAAAACGTTATTCTTTCCCGATAAACGCGTTTACACTAAAACTGGTTTTCTTTTACACACATTTTGGAGCCAGATCAGACGCCGGGTAACCCGGCGTCTGATCAGGCTACAAACTGTTTGCAACCAAGATAAAGATGAATTATCAGAAGTGTCCAAAAGGTATACTTTTCTACGTTTTAATGCTTTGCGTTTGCGTTTCGTTTGCGTTTAAACGGGAAAGAATAACGTTTTCTCCTGTACAGCAGTGTTGAAGCGTTGACATTCAAATCATACAAAGTTTGATCCCATTAGCACAGCCATGTTTGGTAGTAGTATAATCTTTGGTAACATCATGACGTAAGCAAGTCAATTACGTGTCAACACATGCTATCTCCTTCACTAGTTTAAACAAACATGTACAGTGGAGAATCTGTTATTCTTTCCCAATAAACGCGTTTACGCTAAAACTATTATTTGCAGTGCAAACAGTTTGGAGCCAGATCAGACGCCGGGTAACCCGGCGTCTGATCAGGCTCCAAACTGTTTGCCACCAAGATACACATGAATTATCAGAATTGTCCAAAAGTTGCACTTTTCTACGTTTTAGTGCTTTGCGTTTGCGTACGTTTGCGTTTAAACGGGAAAGAATAACAGATTCTCCACTGTAGTGTTATTGCCATATTTTTGTACAACCATTTAACAAAACTGCACTAAACAAAATACAAATATCATAGCAAAATGGTGACTTACCCCGAGTACATTTGCACAAAGGTTATTTGCAAACAGTTTGGATGCCAATCAGACGCCGTATAACCTGGCGTTTGATTAGGATCAAAACTGTCTGACACTCATTTCAACATTGCTTTTAAGTAAAAAAACATGTACCTATAATCTCATTTTTGAGAAATGAAGGAAGGTCGACGTTGTTTGACTCGATATACACCAGTAAATGCCATTTCTCCAGAATTTTCCTAAATCTTCGGATTTTTTTCTAGAACACGGTAGCTTAAGGCAGGCTGAAAGGCGCATTCTGCTTTACTTTCAGTCTGCTTTAAGTAGTCACGTGTCAACAAAACTAGAAACAGGCTATAGGGTAAAGGTAAATTCGCACTTGAAAAATGCAAATTTGGAAATCGTAGGATTTTTCATGTCAACTTATGGCAGCCCTGCATTTCAGTCCGGACGCCGATTTGCTCGGCGACTGGTCAGGGTAGAGATTGTTACATTTGTAAGTGCACATTTCCCAAGAGAATACTTCGAAACGAAATAAAGAAAGTACAAGTAGGCGTAGTTGCTATAGGATCAACGACGTTATAAAGAATAGTTAACAACTTAACATAAATAACAAAAGCAGAAAAAATGTAAGATAAACGTTCAAGAACTTCTTACGAAACGAAACAAGAAAATGTCAGGTGCACGTTTTATAAAACTTCGTACGACAAATGATGTCGTAGGTCAGATAGTAAAAGTCTCAATTATTATTATTATTTGAAAAGACGATTCCAAAGAGATATACGAGACAGGATTACATAGAAAAATCAGAAATTAAATGTCTTTTAAAATTTTGACGTACGATCGTTTTTGTCGTATGAAGTTTTATGAAAAGGGCACATGGGAACTAATTAGAAGAATATCAATAACAAATATCTCAACCCCTTTAATTTCTTACATAGACTGCTTGATTATTGGTAAAAAGTTACAGTAGAATGCTCTAACAATGGTGCGCATAGTTTAGATATCAAGTGGACCAAATTGACTTGCTACAGTGGAGAATGTGTTATTCTTTCCCAATAAACGCGTTTACGCTAAACTATTATTTGCAGTGCAAACAGTTTGGGGCCAGATCAGACGCCGGGTAACCCGGCGTCTGATCAGGCTCCAAACTGTTTGCCACCAAGATAAACATGAAATATCAGAATTGTCCAAAAGTTGTTCTTTTCTACGTTTTAGCGCTTTGCGTTTGCGTACGTTTGCGTTTAAACGGGAAAGAATAACAGATTCTCCACTGTACACGTGTTGGCATCCCGCACAAATTATAGTACTACATGTACATGTATTTTAACTGTCAACTATTTTTATGGAGAAACAAATATTGACACTCCAAAACCCCTCCAATGTCATGACGTCATGAATTTTAGACAACTATCGACTGCTTTTATTCATCAAATTTAAATTTTAGGTATTTTGAAATAAAAAAAATCGAAATGAGTGTCAAACAGTTTGGATCCTGATCAGACGTCTGACATGTTTGTAAATAACTTACTTTTATTACTGTTATTACTATTTGTAATTTTTTTTGTAGCATATACAGTGGAGAATCTGCTATTCTTTTTCGTTTAAACGCAAACGTACGCAAACGCAAAACACTAAAACGTAGAAAAGTACAACTTTTTGACAATTCTGATAATTCATCTTTATCTTGGTGGCAAACAGTTTGGAGCCTGATCAGACCCGGCGTCTGATCTGGCTCCAAACTGTTTGCACTGCAAATAATAGTTTTAGCGCAAACGCGTTTATTGGGAAAGAATAACGTTTTCTCCACTGTACGTCTTTTCTATTGTAGATCTAAGGGAGAACTAAACTATAAAAGAGCTGTTTATGATAAATAAAAAAAATAGATAAACCATAATCATATGTTGGTGTGCTTTTGTTTGCACTATGGCAATTTGAAAAAAAGATGTGTTAAACTAGGGGCGTTTGTCAAATTTTGTCAAATTCAAAGTTCAAAGTTCAGTAAAGTCTATTGCAAACAAACATGGTAAGTTTGTTTCCATTATTTATTGATATCTACATATTTGATTAGGTTTCTTTCTGTGAAAGTACTTACATACTGTGTGTATGTAATTTCACAGAACAAAACCAAATTAAGACCGAACAGGCACCAGATTTGAAAAAATGGTTTTCTGAATCAACGACATAGTTTTTTTTATGGGTAACCATAGTCAGAAAAAGAAATATATATATATGAAAAATAACAAAGCAAGAACGGTGTCACAGTAAGTGACAAATGCCCCCGGGATGTTTTGTCACTGAAATGTATTCATTTGACTTTAAAATAAAATCATGCAATAGGTATGTTACTTGCTTTTTTCTAGATTTTAAACCACAGTTACATTGTATGGTGAATGTTTAAGCAACTCTATTTTACCTCGAAATGACATTGAACGTTATCTGCCATAGCCCAAAATTTGCTGGGCTCAAGAGCTTCTGGAATGGAATACACATGTCAAATATGAAGTCTCTATCACATGTAGTTATGGCTAATGTTTACTTGACCTCTAAGTGACCTTAACCATTGTCTGACATGACCATACTAGTACAGTGGAGAATGAGTTATTATTTTCCCAATAAACGCGTTTACGTTAAAACGTTTATTTCCACTGCAAACAGTTTGCAGCCAGATCAGACGCCGGATAACCCGGCGTCTGATCAGGCTCCAAACTGTTTGCCACCAAGAAAAACATGAATTATCAGAATTGTCCAAAAGTTGCACTTTTCTACGTTTTAGTGTTTTGCGTTTGCGTTTCGTTACGTTTAAACGGGAAAGAATAACGTTTTCTCCAGTGTACGAAGCTACTTGAGTTGAGTAAAAATGCCAAATTTGAAGTACAAGCGTATGTGGCACATGTAATTCCAGAGTTACGGTCAATGTTAATTTTACCATATTTTACCTCTAAAAGGCCTCGTTCTTTGTCAGACGTAATCCAAGTTAAGAGCTTCTTAAGGTGAGTACACATATCAAATAAGTCTCTTTCTTATGTACATGTAGTTCGAAAGTTATGACCAAGGTTAAAGTTGTGGACAGACGAACAGACAAACAGACAAACAGACCAACAGACAGACAAACCCAAAACAATGTGCCCCGACCAACAGACAGACTAACCAAAAACAATATGCCCCGACTAAGTCGTGCGGGGGCATATATATAAATCATATTTGTAGAATCTAACGTTTTCTCATATTCTACCAGATGCAAGTCCATACTAAGGCAATTCAAGATATGAAAAGTAATTTATAAGTAATTCTTTCTAAATGTTGAGTTATTAAAGAACAAAACATTTTTTCTAACTAGTGTCATATTGATGATATTTAGAGCTTCATAATTATCACATATGGTGCCTGTTTTTATCTTAACTTAATTTTTATGAGAAAATGCTATAACAGAAATGACATAAATAATACTAAACCAAATAACAATGTTTGTTTTCATTTGAAAAAGATTCTATTGAAGCGGTGTCCATGCATAGGACAAAATAAGAAAAAATAAATCTTAATCTGACACACCTTTAAGACATTGCCGTACAGCCAAAAATGTACAACAACGATCATTTTAATTAATAGAAAATAACTCCTCAAAGAAATACCATGATAGAGTGCTTTTAAATAGATCTACTTGGAAAGCTTCACAAATTCATGAGTTTCATAATTATACACCATTAACCCTTTCAATAACGCTTAACCCTTTCCCCCATAGAAGCGACTTTTAGCGTATTTTATATATTCCTCCGCTGAAGAAAATAGTTCCAGTTTATACCCTTATGAACAATAACCATTATAAATATTTTATATAGCCTAGCAGATTTTAGCTTAAAGCAGGCTAAAGTAAAGCAGAATGTGCCTTAAAATGTGCTTTAAATGGTCACATGTTTTTCAAAACTAGACACAAGCTATGAGGTAAAGGCTTAAAAGCGCATTTGCACAGAGTTAGGATACTGATCAGACGTCGCGAAACACGGCGTCTGATCAGGACCCAAACTGTTTGACAATTCGCTTTGAAATTTCTTAATTCATACTGCCTTATTTTTTAACGTTTTGAAACGACAGTGCAGACAACACACTTAAAGTAGACGACAATAAAACGATGCAGGGGTAAACATCTCACTAACAATTTGGTAGTGAAAGGGTTAAAATGGTTATTTTCGATGCCATTTGTTTCGCGCCTAATCAGACTAAGGCACCAACAAGTTTGCCACTCCGGTTAATATTTACCTGTATATATAATAAATATATACACTAAGAAAATATGCCAGAAAATGGCGACTGATTCCTTCAAGGACTATCGTACAAGTGAAAGTGCACGTGCAAATGCGGGAAAAGTTAAAATGTTAGTCATGCAGATAAATTAGAATTACTTCCCCTGAAAATATAAATGACGTTAGCTTTAAATAGAGATCTTAACTAATTTAGACTAAAATATAAAACAAACAACATATCATCAAATTGGTTTATTTCTAAATTACACGATCACCCTACGACATTAACTCCTTCATTTCCTTACCCCGAGTACGATCGTTATTTGAAAACAGTTTCGATCCTGATCAGACGCTGTGGAACACCACGTCTGATCAGAATCGTAACTGTTAGACACTCAACTATATATTTTTGATGGCAAGCAAGCATGATAGTTACATTATAGAAACGAAACAGACGACAATTGATTGTTCTTGATGACGTCATGACGGTGACGAAGTTCAGCTGAATTGTAAGAAGTTGTTATCATTCATATTTTATTGATTGTTGTTGTTTCTGCTAAGGTTAACCCTTTCCCCCATAGAAGCGACGTTTAGCGTATTTAATTTATTCCTCCGCTTAAGAAAATAGTTCCAGTTTATACCCTCATGAACAATTACCATCACAAAAAGTTTTATATAACCTTGTAGATAGTAGTTTAAAGCAGGCTGAAAGTAAAGCAGAATGTGCCTCAACCTGCTGTGAGTGAGTAACTGTATTTAATGTTATAAACGGGTTATTGGGTAAAGCGTTAAACGTAGGTGAGTCATTAATATTTTACTGAAATGCGTTTTGAATAATGTCTTCTCCACTGTACAACAAATAACTCAACATGGGTCTATTATACACGCGTAAAATGAAATCACCAGCCTATTATTGTTTTTACGACATAGGCTGTAAAAACATACATGTATATAGATCTACCACATGTTTCTAACCGAACCGAGCAACAGACTCAAATTGGAATTTGGAATGAACAGAAAGATTGAGGCACAAATGAGTTGCAGATTTAGATTGCTAGATACAGTAACGTGCAAAAAGTATTCGTTAAAATGGCGTCGTGACGTCGCGATAATTAAGCTTGCGCGATTTTCCTCCCCTTTAAAATTGAGTTAAAAATAGCAAAACATGTAAAATTTTAGATTTATAAATAGTTTGGTTCCTTGAAAATGGTATGACGTAAGAGGGATTGTAATATACACGTCATTTAAGTTTGTTTTGTTTTTTAATCAAAATGGGGCGGAAAGGCTCAGAATTGAGAAGTGACATGGAAAAACGTAGCCGTAAATATGTTTTTAAATGGATTTCTAATCGCAGAAACCTAACGATGATTACAGAGGCCTTAAAGTACAGTATTCTCTTTTTTGAATAAATTCAAGACAACTGAATCGATTAAAAATGTTCCTATATCACGGAGACCTCGCGTGATGGGTGAAAATGAGTGTCTGACAGTTGAGCGGACCGTGAAGACCAACGGCAGAGATTCGCTGACAGCTATAACCTGTAAGTTTAAATGGTAATAGAAAAGCAGTAAAATATAGAGAAATCTTCGAAGATTATCTTTGGCCTGTTGTAGCAAGAAATTTCCCGGCCAATTTAAATTTATTTCAGGATTATAACGTCCCGGTGCATCGTGCGGGTATGATCTCGGTTTACAAGGTACAAAATAACATAAAAAAAATTTTTGGCCAGCAAAATCACCTGATCTGAACATTATTGAAATTATCTGGCTCTGGCTGTATATTAAGAGAAATCTGTCGTGCAGAGTGAATTTCTTAAATAGCAATCAGGAGTTGTACGATGAAAATTTTCGTATCGGGACTGAAATCCCACCGACCTATGTTCAAAACCTCTCCATGTCCATTTCCCGTAGGATAATGCAGGTTATAACATTCAAGGGACATCTGACTTAGTATTTAGGTAAGAGAAATCAAGTTGATGTGTTCGTTTCTGTTAGAGTTTCTGTTATAAAAGCTTTGAAACACCCGCTAATTATCCCGACCAAATCCAATATGGCCGCCATTTAACGAATACTTTTTGCACGGTACTGTACATGTAGACAGCTTAAACCAAATCTAGTTTAGCTAATTTCTTCTTTATTGATATCAAACGTGTACCATCATAGCTGACCTTGCCACTTCGTGCCACATGATCCAAAAATGCCGTTAAAACACCAACGTCAGCAGGGCTTTGGTCTATTTTGTAAGGACAAACTCAAAACATGTGAAGTGAACATGTGTGAATCTATTTTCATACAATAATGAAGACTTTTTGTACAGTGGAGAAAACGTTATTCTTTCCCAATAAATGCGTTTATGCTAAAACTATTATTTCCGATGCAAACAGTTTTGAGCCAGATCAGACGCCGGGTAACCCGGCGTCTGATCAGGCTCCAAACTATTTGCCACCAAGGTAAACATGAATTTTTAGAAAAGTCCAAAAGTTGTACTTTTCTAAGATTTAGAATTGTCCAAAAGTTGTACTTTCCTAAGTGTAAGTGCCTTGCGTTTGCGTTTCGTTTGCGTTTAAACGGGAAAGAATAACGTTTGCTCCACTGTATTGAAGTAAACATAAAAACACGTGCAATCAAGCTAATTAGGGAATATAAGACATCTCGTAAATAGGCTTAAATATGATTTCATTCTTCTTACTCATGCATCAACAATGCAGCTTTATACTTCTGTAAGAAAGACTTAAACCAATATTTAAACTCATGAGTTTATAACTGAACCCTTATTGACAACGTGTTAAAGTAGCGTAGCGTGTCTGCACTTGTGGAAGATTGGCAGTAATTAGTTAAGATCAAATTAAGGAAGACGCACGACTGATACAATAAAGTCAAGGGGAGAATAGATTCAACCACTTCATTAAAAAAAAAAAGAAGAAAATTCAACTTGAAAATATTGTCATTTACATGAAGAGTGCTCTCTCTCTACAATAACACTTGATTCGGAGACAAACGTTTTGTGCTACGTTCTGAGGGAGTTGTTATAGGGAGGGAAAGTTAGCTCCTTACTGCTTTACCCTGAGAACAATGGTTATTTGCAAACAGTTAGGAACCTGATCAGACGCCGCTCTGATGAGGTTCCAAACTGTTTGACACTCATAACGATATGATTTTTGTCAGTTTACCTGAAATTTAGATTTTAGAAATAAAAGTAGACTAGAATTATTCATGGCAAACGACGTCATGACAGTGACTTGTTAAACATAATTGTATTGTTTGTGTAACAGTGGCAATCATTGTGTAAGGTGGGAATCATTGTTCGGAGGGCCGTTGTAGGGAGGGAGCGCTGTAGTATACTGTGTGAATGAATGAAATGAATGGAATGAATGAATGAATTACTTTATTTAACCCCATAGCCTATTTCTAGTTTTGAAGACATGTGACCACTTAAAGCAGGCTGAAAGTAAAGCAGAATGTGCCTTAAGGTTTTAGACGGGTAACGCTCATCCAAACAAATCCGTAAAAACTATACACCATCTCATTCAGTATCCAATTCTACATCATTTTCCAGAGTTAAAAGAATTTTCACCTCATATAACTGAAATTATGGATATTTTTGTCTTGTTACCCTACTTTTCAAAAAACGTCCTAAAATGGCTACCCCTCTTTTTTCTTTCCGAGGATAAAAAATTACAAATATTAATAAAAAGATCAAAACTTATTCATGCATTTATACCTAAGACATTGTTGTATACAAATACAAACAGAACAATTAAATATTTTGCATAATACATTAAAAAAATCTCTTATATTTCGGAAAAAATAATTTATGAGTCATTTTTTTCTCAAAAATCATTTTTTACGTTTTAGCAAAACTGAGATTTTTACAAAATTTAGGCAGGGGCATTCATACTGACTACATTTAAAATTATCTACCATGTCTATAGAACAAAATAAAAAACAAATTAGGAGGGTTGACGTCATGTAACTTAAGAAAAATGAAATTGTGTTTGAGAGGGGTCAATATTTGTGGGAAAGTAAAATCAAGGAAAATTGAAGTTTTTTTTTATAAAACATGCACTGTCATTTGCAAATAGTTGTGGAATTCACAAAAATGTCAATTTAAAAGCTACTGTCTGTTTTACAAATTATTTTCTGCAAGATAAACAATATTCTCTAGCAAGAAATGTGAAAAATACAGTCAATCTTGTATAAAGCAACCACCTTGCGAATCAGTCTGCATACCTCTTCATTATGACACTAGACTAATTAACTCAGGGTAGAAATAGTGAAGGAAACTCCTACTGAAGCATTCTGAATTAGTTTTATCCTGCATTAAACAGACAGCTCAATACCAGACAAAATATGGGTATTCCCTAGAGTGATCGCTTAATACCAGATTGACTGTAAAAGTTGACAATGATAACCAAGTTTCATAATAAACGGCTGATATGTTGCAACACAATAATTGCAAGAGATATTTAACCCTTTACTCCATAGCTTATTTTAAGTATTGAAGAGACATGGTTGCATAAAACAGGCTGAAATTAAAGCAGGATTCATTCTGCTTTACTTCCAGTCTGCTTAAAACTATGTACAGTCTGCTTAGATAAAGGCTTTTTATTATGCATATTCATGACTGTATAAAATTAAAACTATTTACTTTCAAGAGTGAAGGAATAAATTGAATGTGTTAACATGAGTATCAATGGAGTAAAGGGTTGATTTAGGAAACCATGTTTATCACGTACCACATGTTTGATTTACAGTCAGACCTGTATTTACAATGTAATAGGCGGTCTGTCCCTCTACCTTTGTTGTGGTTCTAGGGCATATTTGTCATAGGGAATGTTTTCAGTTTATTAGACCGAGATGATCCCCTCTGCTACAATGGAGAAAACGTTATTCTTTCCTGTTTACACGCTAACGTAAAACACTAAAATGCAGATAAGGACAATTTTTTGACAATTCTGACTTTTCATTGTTATCTGAGTGGCAAACAGTTAGGAGCCCGATCAGACGCCGTGTTTACCCGGCGTCTGATCAGGCTCCAAACTGTTTGCACTGGAAATAGTATTTTTAGCGTAAAAGCGTTTACTGGGAAAGAACAGCGTTTTCTCCACTGTAAGAGCTAATAAGGAAGGCGGTTTGGTGGTTTTAATCCAAACAGGCTGCTTTGGAACAAATGAGATAAGCCGAAATCATCTTCCTGTAATCATTATCATGTCATCTTATCATGCACCCCTCATCATTTATGGGCGCTTGTCTCGCAGATCCTGGCAAATCTAGCTCTTCGTTGGCAGAAAAAACAATTTTACCACCCGCACAATAGTTATGATCCACTCAAACATTTTTTTTTATTTGCGCACCGGCCACTCGTCGATTTGCAAACTTTTCCACTCAGGGCTCGATATCTCACAGGGCCCCGACACGATTGCTTTTTGAGAAAAAAAATGTCCGAAGTATATCGATTTTTTTCTCTAAAAATAGTAATCGTGTCGGGGCCCGTGTGCGCAGTCAAGCGTTACCCGCCTAAAACCTTAAGGCACATTCTGCTTTACTTTCAGTCTGATTTAAGCTTCAATCTGCCAGGATATAGAAACAATTTCCAGAACATATTCGTGACTGTTTAAAATTGAACTAGATTAGATTCCCAAATGGATATGACACAGCACATTAACGCTGTGTGCAGGTCTGGCTACTCACAGCTGCGGCAGATAGGTCATATCAGACAGTACCTTTCTCCAGAAGCTACAAAGACCTTGATCAATTATCTGGTCACTTCAAAAATTGACTACTGCAACTCACTGCTGTATGGGATTCCCCAAAACTCATTATGCAAACTACAGCGTGTGCAAAATACAGCAGCCCGCATCATTACCAGGACCCCTCGGTACAATCACATCACTCCAGTCTTGAAGGATCTTCACTGGCTTCCAGTTCAACACAGAATTGAATTCAAAATTCTGACACTCACATACAAAGCCATGTGCAATGATTCTCCAAGGTACATTGTCAATATGCTTGACGTGTATAAACCTCGAAGAGAGCTGCGGTCTGCAACTAAATCAGTATCGCTGGTTGTACCGAGGAGTCGTTTGGTGAGGTTTGGAGATAGAAGTTTCATGCATGCAGCCCCAAAGCTCTGGAACAGTCTACCATCAGACATTAGAGATGCAAGCTCAGTTGCAGTTTTCAAAAAGCATCTGAAAACACATTACTTAAATATTTGTTATTAGAACACTGCTACCTATGCGATATGTTTTTGCTGTACATGTAGATGTTGTGGGTCCAAATGGGAGTTTCTGGAGTATTATCTGGTTTTCGGTCTCTTATAGAAATTTTAGTTATTGTCGCATGCTATTTTTCCTAGTTATGTTACATTGGGCGGCCTGCATTGGGCGTTCTGCTATTATTTCTATCAGTCGGCATAAAGAAGCCATTTGCTTCGTTGCTCTCGATTGTTGGGGTAGTGCTATCTCCGTTTTGGGGGCTGTCTTCTGTATGTTTAGTGGCCTTCATTGGGCGCTCTACTGTTATTTCTATCAGTCCGCATAAAGAAGCCATTTGCTTCGTTGTTCTTGATTGATGGGGTAACGTGATCGCCATTTTGGGGGCTGTCTTTTGTACGTTTATTATGTTTATTTTATATCTAATTGTAGTTATTTGTCTTTTCCTGGCGGCCTGCATTTGGGCGCTCTACTATTGTTTCTATCGGTCGACAATCAGAAGTCGGTTGCTTCATTGCTGATTGATGGGAGTAATGTGATCGCCATTTTGGGGGCTGTCTTTTATATGTTTATTCATGTTTATTTTAGATCATATTGTAGTTATTTTGTCTTTTCTTGTTTGTAGGTACATTTGTGTAACTTCATGTGAAGCGCTTTTGAACGCACAACCCCTGTGTGAAAAGAGTGCTATATAAATCTGGTATAATAATAATAATACGGAAAAAAGGCTTGCCTTTTTTCCGTTCTTAAGTAATGCATGATAAAATCAAAGGTATTCCAATTCTATTTAATCACTGACAGACTTTGAAAAGTGTTTGATTTGCGCGTGAATAATTTCCTCAAAACTAGGCAACTACAAAAAAAAACATGGGGGCTGACATCTTGGATGATGACGTCACGGCTTTTACGAAGAGTTGTGCGTGACGTTTCGGAATTCCCGATTTCGGTGATATTTTTAAACCATTTTAAGAATGAATAACCCACAACACTCACTTGTAATGATTTCCTCCAAATGACAAAATCAGTTCAATTCATACCCTTTAACGCTAAAAATAAACGTTATTTGCAAAAAGCTACTTCTCAATCGAACCGATAAAAATAACGGATTACCAAACGTCATCAATATAAATAATGACGTCATTATTGGTGGTCATATGACTTCCAAAAATAGATTCAGATTGCATTATAATACAGGGCTGCCATAAGTTGAAATGAAAAATCCTAAGATTTCCAAATATGCATTTTTCAAGCGCGATTTTACGAATCGTACCTTTACCCCATAGTCGATTTCTAGTTTTGTTGGCATGTGACTACTTAAAGCAGACTGGAAGTAAAGCAGAATGCGCCTTATGGCGCATTCTGCTTTACTTTCAGCCTGCTTTAAGCTACCATAACCTGGGGAAAATCCGGAGATTTAGGAAAAATCCGGAGAAATGGAAGCCCTGATAATATAGCTGTACGGAGGAGTTTTAACTTTTAACATTGTATACACGGGTGCTTATAAATATATCTATTTGATTATTGGGTAACAACATATAGATCATGTCCCAAACAATTTAGGTTTATAATAAAAGTTCGAGTCGGTTGTGTTATCCAGATCTCAGTCACGAGAGGCCTAGCCTCGAGTGTGATCTGGAACACACAGCGAACTGATACAAGAGCGCTGATCACACACTGGCGATAGATCTATTCCGTTTTCATTAGTACAATTTTGCTTTTTTCCGTCCATAGGCAAAGCCTAAATACATATTAATAACTATTTTCTTCGGTGGATGAATAAATTAAAGGCGTAAAAAGGCGTATTTATGGGGTAATGGGCTAATAATAATGGGTGACATGTAAAAGAAGATTAGTTGATCATCGTCAACATATAGTCGCAGTGGTGAAGACGTTATTCTTTCCCGTTAAACGAAACTAAACGCCAACACAATGCAATGAAATGTAGAAAATGATTTTTGTGAAATATTAAAGATCTATTTTGATCTTAACGACAAATAGTTTGGAGCCTGATCAGACGCCGGGTTATCCGGCGTCTGATCAGGCTCCAAACTGTTGGCAAATAACATAATTGAATGACATAGACGTGTGTGTTTGGAAATAATAATACCTTCTCCATTGTTGTTGTACAACAAGAGCAATGTCTCCAAACGAGTTCTGTGAACGGATTGTGTTCTTAATAACCAGTTCAGGGCTGCCATTTCTCCGGATGTTTCCTAAGTCTTTAGATTTTTATCCTATCAGATGGTACAGTGGAGAAAACGTTTATTCTTTCCCGTTTAAACGCAAACGTACGCAAACGCAAAACACTAAAACGTAGAAAAGTGCAACTTTTGGAAAATTCTGATAATTCATGTTTATCTTGGTGGCAAACATTTTGGAACCTGATAAGACGCCGGGTAACCCGGCGTCTGATCTGGCTCCAAACTGTTTGCACTGCAAATAACAGTTTTAGCGTAAACGCGTTTATTGGGAAAGAATAACGTATTCTCCACTGTAGCCTGAAACTGGCTGAAAGTAAAGCAGAATGCGCCTTAAGGCGCATTATGCTTTACTTTCAACCTGTTTTAAGCAGTCATGTGTCTTCAAAACAAGAAACAGACTATGGGGTAAAGGAACGATTAGTAAAATCGCATCTGAACAATTGAAACATTTAAATCTTAGGAATTTTATTATCCACTTATGGCAGCCCTGTCAGTTGCATGGTGGATACAGTTTTAACTCCATCACTCGGAATGTGCTTTAGTCGAATCTATCCGCATATATATATAATAAATAATGTCGGCGTGATGCCGGAAACTACCGGGAAAAGCTGTATATATGATTTAAAAAAAATAGATGATGTATTAGGCTTTAAAAAACAAATTTATTTCCTCAAACAATGCGCGACGCGTTTCACTATATCATATATATATGGTTGAGATATAAGTTACTCTTACAGTGCTGCAATAAAATTGTTTTAGTTTTAAAACAAGTCCGATGCTTTCATAAAATGTCGTTGTACACAATGACTCTCTGTGCTGAACGCTTTAGAGCAAGTTTGCTCTTTTAAAAAGATACTTTTAGGTAGTGAATGATGGGTGGATGAGTATGGTTTTGCGACGATGATAAACGAGGGACGATGAGATTATTATTATAATACGAGATTTATATGAGATGAGATGAGACAATGACGACTTCAGGTCATCCAATACCCGAAACCATCACCATCCCACCCCATCATCCCTCATCAATGATTCCAGGTCATTTAATAGCCGAAACCTTCACAATCTCATCATATATATATATTTCATGAATTAAACTGCTTTTAAATAAAGTTTTATAATTGTTGCTGACGACATTAACATAGCGCCCAAAAAGCTACAGTGGAGAATCTGTTATTCTTTCCCGTTTAAACGCAAACGTACGCAAACGCAAAGCGCTAAAACGTAGAAAAAAAAACAACTTTTGGACAATTCTGATATTTCATGTTTATCTTGGTGGCAAACAGTTTGGAGCCTGATCAGACGCCGGGTTACCCGGCGTCTGATCTGGCTCCAAACTGTTTGCACTGCAAATAATAGATTTAGCGTAAACACGTTTATTGGGAAAGAATAACAGATTCTCCACTGTAAATAGACACCGTAATGCTAGGAGATTGAAGCTTAAAGCAAGCTAAAGTAAATCAGAATGCGCATTAAGGCACATTCTGCCTTACTTTCAACCAGTCATGAATATGTATCATAAGAAATAATTATGTTCTGTCTTCTATAATACTGTAGCTTGACGCAGGCTGAAAATAAATCTGAATGCGCCTTAATACAGATTTTGCTTTACTTTCAAGCTCTACTTTAAGTGGTCACATAACTTAAAATCTAGAAATAGGCTATGACATAAAGGCAAAAACCATAATATCATATTACAGTGAAACGATTACGATAGACGGTAATTTTGACGTTCATGTGTCAATTTAATTCCGCACGTAGACCATTGACAAGGAGCCCCCATAGTCATTGACTCGTGTCAATATACATTTTGTCATAAGAAACGAAGTTCTGACACCTACGTCTGAGGCAAATTGTTCTATAAAGCATCTTTAATTAGGACAAAGACGGCACATACTGATTTTTAATCTAAAGTACGTTGGCCACTTTTCGTCGGCAAAAGTGTCGGCTGCTTCTAGTCTTCAAATTAAGAGTTTAGCTATTGTGACCGAAAATACACACAAAACGGTATGGTTACTGACCAGACGCTGGTACAGTGGAGAATACGTTATTCTTTCCCGCTTAAACGCAAACGTACGCAAACGCAAAGCACTAAAACGTAGAAAAGTACAACTTTTGGACAATTCTAATAATTTATGTTTATCTTGCTGGCAAACAGTTTGGAGCCTGATCAGATGCCGGGTTACCCGGCGTCTGATCTGGCTCCAAACTGTTTGCACTGCAAATAATAGTTTTAGCGTAAACGCGTTTATTGGGAAGAATAACGTTTTCTCCACTGTATACAGAAACTTTAAACTGAATGGGATCCAAACTATAAGCAACTGTTGTTGACTCTTTAATGATTAAGTTTAAACACTCGAAGTGGTTTTCGTCTGCAAGTTACAGTGGAGAAAACGTTATTCTTTCCCGTTTAAACACAAACGTACGCAAACGCAAAGCACTAAAACGTAAAATAGAACAAGTTTTTGACATTTCTCACAATTTATTTTAATCTGAGTGGCAAACAGTTTGGAGCCTGATCAGACGCAGGGTTACCCGGCGTCTGATCTGGCTTCAAACTGTTTTCACTGCAAATAATAGGTTTAGCGTAAACGCGTTTATTGGGAAAGAATAACGTTTTCTCCACTGTATACATGTAAACGTTTAAACGCAAACGCATTCAAGAAAATGTAGAAAATGACTACTTATTGACAATGCTGCAATACAATTTAATCTGAGTAGCCTACAGTTTGGAGCCTGATCTGACGCAGACTTAACCGGAGTCTGATCTGGCTCCAAACGGTTTGCTATATATGGAAAAATAGTTTAAGCTTAAACGCATTTATTGGGAAAGGAAATGTCTTCTCCACTGTACATGTCTTGTACGATTCGTTCATGTAGATGTGTATGTCAATTAATCTAGTAGATACATTATGACAGATGAGTAAAAAACTATTTTAACTGTTGCACTCTCAATGACGCTTGAAAGCGCGTTTGCAAACATATTGGATTCTTATCAGGGTCCAAACTATTTGACACTCGTACAGATACAGTGGAGAATCTGTTATTCTTTCCCAATAAACGCGTTTACGCTAAAACTATTATTAGCAGTGCAAACAGTTTGGAGCCAGATCAGACGCCGGGTAACCCGGCGTCTGATCAGGCTCCAAACTGTTTGACACCAAGATAAACAAGAATTATCAGAAGTGTCCAAAAATTGTTCTTTTCTACGTTTTAGTGCTTTGCGTTTGCGTACGTTTGCGTTTAAACGGGAAAGAATAACAGATTCTCCACTGTAAGACATAGATTGATCACTGTAATACGGTCGTACTTTACGTCGCAAATATATCCATATTGTTTGCAACAAATGCATATATAGACATCACGCCGTTGATTGGCTAATTAAATGTACAGGTACAGATCTTAAAGGTACAGTGGAGAAAACGTTATTCTTTCCCAATTAACGCGTTTACGCTAAAACTATTATTTGCAGTGCAAACAGTTTGGAGCCGCTTATCAGTATCCAATCTGTTGGACACTCGTAGGGTAGAGTATTTGATCAGAGATGTCTAATTATAGCAGTAAGGAGTACAGCGCCCCTCCCTACACCGGCACTCTCCACAACGATTCCCTTCTTACAGTGGAGAATATGTTATTCTTTCCCGTTTAAACGCAAACGTACGCAAACGCAAAGTACTAAAAAGTAGAAAAGAACAATTTTTGGACAATTCTGAAAACTCATATTTATGTTGGTGGCAAACAGTTTGGAGCCAGATCAGACGCCGGGTTACCCGGCGTCTGATCTGGCTTCAAACTGTTTGTAAAAGAACAACTAGTTTTAGCGTAAACGCGTTTATCGGGAAAGAATAACAGATTCTCCACTGTACAACGACAAGTATGTCCAACATCTTCACGACCGCAAAGTCGTCTGCCTAAAATCGTCTTCTGCTGTTTTTCTCATAGATGCATAATGGACATTTTGACAGACTAAAAACCTTAATGATGAGTGACAAACAACTTATATCCAGATCGGACTCCGCGTTACGCGGCTTTTGATCTGGATTTAGGCTGTTTGCAAATTTAAGACACCCTTCCTCCATATAACGACTCCTTCCGAATAACGCACATAATGGTGTCTCCCGTTGTAAAGAGGGAGTGTTGTATTTACAAAAGCAGCCGATACCACAGCAGTGAGAGGGTAGATGGTAGAACAACTTCTTTGTCATTGAACCATGGAGTTCTGTTATTAAACCCATTACCCCATAGCCTGTTTATTCATTTTACAGACAGGTGACTACTTGAAGCAGTTTGCAAGTAAATGCTAAATATTGCTGTCTGATTTTGCCATGCATGTGTTAATGGCTTGTTGAAGCGCATTAACCATTTCACTCTCAATGACGCTTAAAAGCGCGTTTGCAAACAGTTTGGACCCTGATCAGACGTAGCCTAACGCGGCGTATGACCAGGATCTAGACAGTTTGACACTCGTATAGATATGTTATGAGTCATACGTCATTGAATCCTAATTTGAAACGATCTTGCAAACAACAATACTAGAGCAGACGACAATGAAGCGATGAAGGGGTAAAAATCTCCCAACTAATTTGAAAAGAAAGGGTTAAACCTATTACGCCATTACTTTTTTTTTTTTATTAATTTTGAAGACAGGTGACTTCTTGATGCAGCTTGCATGTACAGTGGAGAATCTGTTATTCTTTCCCAATAAACGCGTTTACGCTAAAACTATTATTTTCACTGCAAACAGTTTGGAGCCAGATCAGACGCCGGGTAACCCGGCGTCTGATCAGGCTCCAAACTGTTTGCCACCAAGATAAAGACGAATTATCAGAATTGTCAAAAAGTTGTACTTTTCTACGTTTTAGTGTTTTGCGTTTGCGTACGTTTGCGTTTAAACGGGAAAGAATAACAGATTCTCAACTGTAAAGCAGAATGTGCATTAATGCGTATTCTGCGTAACTTTAACCCTGCTTTAAGCTACCATCTGTTAGAATATAGAAACCATATTCATATTCATGACTGTTTACTATTTCCGTCAGATTGGGACTATTTATATGTTTGGAGTACAGTGGAGAATCTGTAATTCTTTCCCGTTTAAACGCAAACGTACGCAAACGCAAAACACTAAAACGTAGAAAAAACCAACTTTTGGACAATTCTGATAATTCATATTTATCTTGGTGGCAAACAGTTTGGAGCCTGATCAGACGCCGGGTAACCCGGCGTCTGATCTGGCTCCAAACTGTTTGCACTGCAAATAATAGTTTTAGCGTAAACGCGTTTATTGGGAAAAAATAACAGATTCTCCACTGTAATAGGTTAAAACTGTCAGTTGTATACAGTGGAGAAAACGTTAATCAAATGTAGAAAATGAAAAATGAATTATTTTATTAAAAACTGTTGGCAAATTGACGAGTTGCAAACAATTTGGAGCGAAGGCGGACGCCGCAAAATGCGTTTGCATTCAAAATGGACAGAATAACGTCTTCTCCGCTGCACATACATGTACATTGTACTCGGAATTTTAAACTTTATTTATTTTAAGTTGTTTATGAAACAAGTTCGAACAATTCAGGCAAATCTCTTAAAAATTTGGAGACATTTTTACCAAGAATTCTGGTGATTTTACACTTGTATAGATCATGTAGCCCACACCCGAGGAAATAATCAAAATGTGAAATTTCTGAGAATTTACCAACATTTTCAAATTTCATTGAATTCTACGTTGTAATGTTTGAGAGATGTTAAAATGGGTACAATTGATCATGGAAATGCGAAACATTGTTTTTACCAACAAATAACATCTCTAAGAATATTACAATGAAGAATTCAATAGATTTGAAAATGTTGGTGCATTATGGAAACATATACATGTTTTACTTGTGTTGCATTTAGCAAACGTCCAGTAATGATATACATGTAATATATAAATACTTTTCCGCCACTGTAGAAGAAATAAACTGTACTCATTTAATGTAGTATCGTTAAAAGAGATTATTTGCTTGGCAGAAATATTGTGCGGGTGCATTAATTAATGATATGTCATTTCAAGCAGAAATATATGTTCTCAATTTATCATTCTTATATGTTATGCTCAGAATTTATTGACTACAATCATTCGTTTTTGCGCTAATTAAACTAAATGAGATAAACACACGGGGAATCATTATAACGTAAATGGTTTTATAAGGAGATAAATTATCAATTCCTACTAAATGCATCTTTGTTCAATTAGTTTCTGTTTTTAAAACTTAATTCCAATTTGTGCAGTTTGTAGTAAGATTAGACGCATCTAGCCTTAAGTTGTTTGTTAATCAAGTATATCATCAACGCTTTAAAAAACCTGTCATATACTGTCATACAATACACACTGTATTGCAGTTCTTTAACTCATTCACCCTTGAAACTTTTAATGGACAATTCCATTTTCAATATATGACTAGTCCATTTTTTACTATTTAGGGTTGATTTTAACAATATATTTCAAATTGACAAGCAGTGTTGACCCTGATCAGAGGGCTCATTATGGAGCTCTCTGGTCAGGGTCTACACTGTGTGCATGTGAAAAATGTAATCCTCACAGGTATACTGTTTGTAAAGGACGAGTTTACTCGTCGCTAGGGTTGAATGTGTTAAGACGTGAACGAATAATATTTACGCCACTATAAATGCGTTTGTTGATTATTTATTAATTTTCTAGTTATTTTTATAAAAGGACGGAAAAGTGTATTTCCCAATAAATAATTCCTGTTGAAATAATTATATCTATTGCACACACGTTTCTATATTTCAGGGCTGTCATAGCTCCGGTTTTCCCCGGAAATCTTCGGAAGCTTCTTAATTTCTCCGGACCTACGAATTTTTTTCCAATTTCTTCTCTTACTTTTAAATGTTACAATTTTATGCGTTTTTTACATAGGTAACATTTATATGAGTGTCAAACAGTCTAGATCCAGATCTGACGCCGCGTAATGCGGCGTCGGATCTGGTTCTAAACTGTTTGCATAATAATGTAAGTGCTATACAACCTGGCAGCAAAAGGCTTAAGAGTACGATTCCTAAAATCTCGTTTGAAAATTTAGAAATCTTAGGAAGGACTTTTATGAGCATCATATGGTAGCCCTGGTGTTTTGTTTTATTGCGTTTACATCAAAATTTCTTTAACAATGGAAAGAACAATGTCATCATCCATGTATTATCAGACAGCACTGATAAAGATTAGACGCCGAGTTCACCTCTTCACTGTCATGACGTAATCAATTTTAAATTGTTTTCATCTTTGTTTATTTCTGAAATGTAAAGTTTAGGTATTTTGACTTAGGAACTATTAGAAAGAGTGTCACAGAGACAAATTATATCTAATATAAAATTGAATTATGCTTTTAACAAAAACCTCAAGCCTTCTTTTTAGTAGTAATAATAGCGTGAACATATTGTACAAAACATAACTTTTGCATTACGTCATATCCGCTCATTACATTCAACCAATAGAAATACAGAACGTTTTTTTCTCTCTATTATTTGTGAGATTTGGGTATGAGGTTATGCATGGAAATAGATTATTTGTGTCTGTGAGAAAAGCGGTGTCCTTCTGTTACCTTGGGCTGGATAATCATGTTGCAATTACTGTTTCCGAAATACATTCCTTCTGGGGAAATACTAATGTGTTTCCTGTAAGTCCTTAACTCTTTGCATGCTGGGTAATAATTTCGTCTGAACAACTGTTTATTTAAGAATAGCAGCAGATGACAGTTACGAACTATTCTTTTCAAAACAGAATTAGAATGTTGAACAGTTTGGATCCTGATGAGACGCCGCGTCACGCGGCGTCTCATCAGGATCCAAACTGTTTGCAAAATGCATCATGGTGCCACAGTTAGCATGCTTAGAGTTAATTGTGTTATTGCAATGTAGAGAGAACAAGCAGACATATTATAGAAATACCACCAATACCCATGTTTTGAAGATAATTTTATGATTTTAACAACCTCTTAAGTCTTATGTTTAGAAAAGTTCAGCATTTATAATCATTCAAAAGCAGTCTTTATTTGCGTTAAGAACAGACGCTTTAAGCAATATGGAACTAATTTACTTAAAGCAGTAAGCTCCTATAGGAGCCTTTTGTTTACAGTGGAGAATCTGTTATTCTTTCCCGTTTAAACGCAAACGTACGCAAACGCAAAGCACTAAAACGTAGAAAAGAACAACTTTTAGACAATTCTGATAATTCATGTTTATCTTGGTGGCAAACAGTTTGGAGCCTGATCAGACGCCGGGTTACCCGTCGTCTGATCTGGCTCCAAACTGTTTGCACTGCAAATAATAGTTTTAGCGTAAACGCGTTTATTGGGAAAGAATAACAGATTCTCCACTGTAACTGTAGTCGGTAATGTCATTACTTTCTCTGTGCATTCTGCAGTCACCTTTCTTAAAGAATTGACATGTTTGATCTTCTAACTATTTGCGTGCTAGCGGTGGATATGTCCCACAGTAATTACTTTTTTTAAACAGTTTGGATTCAGATAAGATGCCGCATACATGTAACACGGCGTCTCATCAGGATCGAAACTCTTTGGAATTCTTACCCTGTTTTAAAATATAAATTTAGAAGAAAAACATCTGTTTTTAGAAAAGTAGCAGACACCAATTGTTGCAGACGAACAATTTAACCAGATCAACTGACGAGTTATACGGCCTATGATTTCGCTCCAAACTCTTTATAATGAATTCAATTGTATACTTTTTGAAGAACAATGTCTTCTCAATTAAGGTGACTATGTATCTAAATAGTTTGCAATATTAAAACAAAACCAGAGTTCTCCTTGTACGGCAATTCTTGCCAACCAGCGCAACTAAAAGCAAACAAAATGCAATAAAATAGAAAACAATGACAATGTGGTTTGGCTATATAAACGACCGATGAAATCTAAACGGCGAACATAGTGGGGCCTGGTCAGACGCCCAGTTACTGGGCGTATGATCTACCTCAACTCTGTTGTTGCATAATCCGTTAGTTGTTTCGTAAATGCGATTTATGCAAAAGCAAAATTGCTTGATTACTGTTTTCATGATGTTATATTGATACAGTGGAGAAGACATTATGCTTTCCTATAAAAACGCTCTTACGCTAAAACTACTTTTTTCAATTGTTAACCGTTTTGGTTACCCGACGTCTGGTTAGGCTCCAAACTGTTTGCCACTAAGATTAAAATAAATAGTCAGAATTGTCAACAACTTGTCATTTTTCAGCGTTTTATTGCAATGCGTTTGCGTTACGGTAGCGTTTAAACGGGAAAGAATAATATCTCCTCGACTATATTTGTCGTTACTTCCTTGTAAATCAAATGTTTCTTTCATTTTAATTCTGACACTTTGGATTTGCAACCTGCGCGTTAGTATAGTGGAGAATCTGTTATTCTTTCCCAATAAACGCATTTACGCTAAAACTATATTTTGCAGTGCAAACAGTTTGGAGCCAGATCAGACGCCGGATAACCCGGCGTCTGATCAGGCTCCAAACTGTTTGCCACCAAGATAAACAAGAATTATCAGAATTGTCAAAAGTTGTTCTTTTCTACGTTTTAGTGCTTTGCGTTTGCGTACGTTTGCGTTTAAACGGTTAAGAATAACAGATTCTCCACTGTATAGCATGTACTAAAGGAATGGAACTGTGTCTAGAAGTGCTTCTAAATGATATTTTAATTACTGCTACAGTTGTTGCAAATTATTGTGATACGTTTTTGTTCCGCTAGCTTCACAGAGAATCCTCATATAGCTGGAACTTTACACATCATCTAAAATTTATAAACTATTGTCAATCAGACTCTGAAATTACAGTCAGACATTTAATCGTTGTTTACCGACTATTCATTTCAACATTAACCCTTATCCTGCTGATAGCGATTTCAACGTTGTTTTTCAAACAGTTTGGATCCAGATCAGACGCCGCGCAACGCGGCGTCTGATCTGGACCCAAGCTGTTTGGACAGTCATCTTTAGGTTTCTTTAATTAAAAAATGTATGAAACTTAATTTAACAAAAACGGCAGACTTCGCGACTTCAACGGTGTTTTTCAAACAGTTAGGATCCAGATCTGGACCTTATCTATTTGGACACTCATCTTTATGTTTCTTTAATTCAAAAATATATAAAACTAATTTTAACAAAGTTTGCAGACAACAATTTGAAAGCAGACGACTTTGCAGCAGGATAAAGATGAACCCTTCAACTGTCCCATGGTAATATCGTCTGCTAAAAAATGTGTCGTCCGGAAATCTTGTCGTGTTAGATTGTATTAATTTGTATTAAAAGCCATGTAAATATTAATATTAGAAAACATTTTGGATCCAGATTAGACACCAAGACTATCGGCGTTTGCCATGGATACATTCTGCTTGCAAATACCCGTCATAAGGGTAAATCCTTATCACGACAAGCGCGACCGTTGGCGAACACTTGCAAACAATTTGGAGCTAGAACATATGCCTAAAGCAGCGACTGTTCTGGACCCAAACTGTGTCACACTAATATTAAAACTTTATTGTTAAAAAGAAAAATTCGATAAATTACTGATTGTTAAGTTCCTTGTACAGACGATATATTTGAAGCAGACGACAATTGAGCATTATGAGTGCTAATAATTCAAAGGGACTCTTAATTGATAGATTTATGTATGTTTCAATTATCTATTATTTCACTAGAGGGAATAATTTATTTACAAAAAGACGTTAATAATAGTTCAATTGAAATGTGAGTTTTGTCTACATTTGCGTTCGTTCTTTGTTCAAATATTTTGCACTTGCCACTCCGCTATTGATTTACCCCTTTACCAATTGAGCCCTAGCACCGAATGATGTCGTCTTTCTCATACAGTTTCATAATTATGAAAACAGTGTAGATCCAGATCAGAGGAATTCTATAGCAGGCCTCTGATCACGATTTGTATCATTTATTTTGTAATATACTGTTTAAAAAAACACACTTACACGTACAGTGGAGAAAATGTTATTCTTTCCTGTTTAAGCGCAAACGAAACGCGAACGCAACAAGTTACCAAAACGGGGACAATAACAATATTTGGAAAAATCTGACTATTCATTTTAACTCTTTGAACCCTAGTCCCGCATATAGGCGTCTTTTCAAACAGTGTACATGTGAATAGTACACTTGTCCTGTGCAAACAGTGAAGGCCCAGATCAGAGGGCTCCGAAAGGAGCCCTCTGATCAGGGTCTTCACTGTTTGTCAGTAATGCCAAAATTGACAAAAACAACTCTTAAAAGCCAGAAATGGACTAGACAAAAATCGAAACTGGAATTGTCCATTTAAAGTTTCAGGGAGGAAAGAGTTAATCTGAGTTGCAAACAGTTTGGGCCTGATCAGACGCCGGGTAACCCGGCGTCTGATCAGGCCCAACATGTTTGCAATTGAAGTGATTGTTCTAGCGTAAACGCGTTTATTGGGAAATACTAATGTATTCTATACTGTATAAAGGGGGACTAGCTCAATTTTGATACGCACATTGTCCATTTCAAATGTCAGGGATGTATAAGTTACAGTGGAGAATGTGTTATTCTTTCCCAATAAACGCGTTTACGCTAAAACTATTATTTGCAGTGCAAACAGTTTGCAGCCAGATCAGACGCCGGGTAACCCGGCGTCTGATCAGGCTCCAAACTGTTTGCCACCAAGATAAACATGAAATATCAGAAATGTCAAAAAGTTGTACTTTTCTACGTTTTAGTGTTTTGCGTTTGCGTACGTTTGCGTTTAAACGGGAAAGAATAACAGATTCTCCACTGTAGCACCGCTACTGGTTCGCTTGAAACGTTTCTTCTGCAAAAACTAACTCGAATTGTTCTGTAGGATTGATTTGTGAAAAAATACAAAACAGTACGAGTGTCAAAACCATCCTGATAACTCAGTTACCAGGCGGCTGGTCTGGATCATACAATCTACAGTGGAGAAAACGTTATTCTTTCCCAATAAACGCGTTTACGCTAAAACTATTATTTCTATTACAAACAATTTGGAGCCAGATCAGACGCCGGGTAACCCGGCGTCTGATCAGGCTCCAAACTGTTTGCCACCAAGATAAACATGAATAATCAGAAGTGTCCATAAGTTGTACTTTTCTACGTTTTAGTGCTTTGCGTTTGCGTACGTTTGCGTTTAACCGGGAAAGAATAACGTATTCTCCACTGTATTTGTAAACCATTGAAAGTTAGTGTTACAATGGAAAATACGTTACTATTCTTTCCCAATAAATGCGTTTGCGCTAAAACTATAATGTTTGATTGCAGTTGGGAGCCAGATCAGACGCTGGGCTGTTCTTATTAATAAACTAGCTATAGGAACAATTTCCAACTATTTTAACTATCAATACTACAGTAAAACCTCTCTATTACGACCAGTAAAGTGTGTTACGTATTCGGTGTTTACGACAGGTGACTGCTTAAAACAAGGTGACAGTAAATCAAAAAGCTCCTTCAGGAGCTTTCTGTTTTACTTTCACCTTGCTTTAAGGGTGTATCCAACCCATAAGCGATTTTTTCAAAGTATTAAACTTTTTTTCTATCATTGTTTTTTTGGAAGAGCTATTTATGATGAATGATAAAATGACAAAAAAATATATGGTGATGTCCTTTTTTTTGAGCTACAGCGATTTGAAAAAGGTATGTCAAATTGTTGACTTTTTTTCAAATTTTAAACATTCAGAATACGAGCTTCAGTAAAATCTATTTCAAAACAAAACAAACATGGTAATTTGGGTTTTCATTATTTATTTCATGTCTATGGTGGTATTTCTACATATAGAAACCAAATTTAGACAAAGCAGGCACTAGGTTTGAACAATATGGATCCTCGAATATCAAAGATATGCTTTTTATAGGGCATGATTTTATTAGATTTTTTTATTTTATGAAAAAAAGTAAAAAAGTTTGAAAATGAATAGTTCTAGTATTAAACTTTTTCTTATATTCAACCAGATGAAAGCCAATGCTAAGGCAGTTCAAAATATGAAAAGAAATTGAAAGGTCAGTGTTGAACATTTTGAGGTATTAAAGTAAAAAGAGTTATCTCCCCTTACAAAATTTACAAAAAAGTACCATATCGATGATATTTAGAGCTTCATAAATTTCACACTTGGTGCCTGTTTTTCCTTAAATTAGTTTTTGTATGAAGAAATACTACCATAGATAGGAAATAGATAACACAAAACCAAATTATCATGTTTGTTTTCATTTAAAATTGATTTTATTGAAGCAGGCTGTTTGATAAGGACAAAATAAGAGCAAGTGGGTGGGGTAAATTTTACATGGCCGTAGAGCCAACTGTTGTTCGCCAAAATGTATACTTTTTCTATTTTTTCTTTTTCATTCATCTTAAATAGCTGTTCAATACAAAACCATCATAGAGTGTTTTCATATACTTTGAAAATTTCCCAAATTCATGACATTGATACACCCTTAAGCTGTCACCTGTCCTTGATACAATCAATCGTTTTAGTGGTATTAATAGGGAGGTTCTACTGTATTTGTACTTTGTCGCTTAAAACTCATCAACAAGTACCTCAAAGTATCGAAACACTTATTTTATATCGCTAAACATTCTACATTGTATCTCCATAGATATATGAAGGTTCGCGAAATATATGGCATTCTAAAACAAACGTTTGGAATATAATTCTGCAGGGCTGCCATTTCTCCGGATTTTTCCTAAATCTCCGGATTGTTTCCCAGTAGTCCTACATAGTAGCTTAAAGCAGACTGAAAGTAAAGCATAATGCGCCCTAAGGCGCTTTCTGCTTTACTTACAGCCTCCTTTAAGTAGTCGCATGTCAACAGAACAAGGGCCACCATGGCCCTAAATCGCTCACGGCCACCATGGCCCTAAATCGCTTACCTGGTACACCATGTAAACTTAACCTATAGTGACCTAGATTACGACTGGACATGACCAACAATCAACCTTTGGAGTGTTAACAAGGAATTTCTATAATTTGACCTAGTGACCTAGTTTTTGACCAGACACAATCCACATTTGATTTTGACCTAGATTTGATGTAGGCAAACATTCTGAAAATATTTCATTCAGATCTAACGAGATTTGAAGCATCCAGAGGGTTAACACTGCTTTTATTTGATTTGACCTAGTGACCTAGTTTTTGACCCGAAATGACCCACATTCGAACTTGACCTAGATATTAATTGGGTGAACAATTCTAACCACGTTGCATTAAAATATAATTAGATTTGTAGTCTCAAGAGTGTTCACAAGGTTTTTCTAAGACTTAACATAGTGACCTAGTTTTTGACCTAACATGACCTCCATTCGAACTTGATCTAGATATTAATGAGGCAAACATTTTGACCAAGTTTCATAAATCCATTGAGATTTGTAGCCTCTAGAGTGTTAACAAGGTTTTTCTATGATTTGACCTAGTGACCTAGTTTTGGACCGGACATAAACCACATTCTAACTTGACCTAGATATTAATGAGGCAAACATTTTGACTAAGTTTCATAAAGATCAATTGAGATTTGTAGCCTCTAGAGTGTTAAAAGGTTTTTCTATGATTTAACCTAGTGACCTAGTTTTTAATCTGACATAACCCACATTCAAACTTGACTTAGATATCAATGTGGCAAACATTTTGACTAAGTTTCATAAAGATCCATTGAGATTTGTACCCTCCAGAGTGTTAACAAGGTTTTTCTATGATTTGACCTAGTGACCTAGTTTTGGACCGGATATGACCCACATTTAAACTTGGCCTAGAATTCATCATGACAAACATTGTTATTAAGTTTCATGAAGATCCGATGGAATTTGTAGGCGCTAGAGTGTTAACGAACAACTGTGGACAGACAGACGACGGACGACGGACGACGGACATTCAGCGATCCTAAAAACTCACCTTGGCACTTCGTGCCAGGTGAGCTAAAAAGGCTAATTGGTAGAGGTACGATTCGTTAAATCGCACTTGAAAAATGCAAGTTTGGAAATCTTAGGATTTTTCATGTCAACTTATGGCAGCCCTGATTCTGGTGGCTACTGGTGGCTACTAATTGTGTCACATAAACATCAGCCTTTTCAAAGAAAGTACATCTCGTTCAGTCTCTGTCTGCCTAACATACGCTTTCCGCTGCCAGTAAAATAGTTAATCTATCTTTAGAAATGATATTGGCAGGTTTTTTTTCTCTTACCATTTCTGGCAATTTCAACATTTGAATAACTTTCCATAAACGAAACCTCACACTGACTTTCACAATGTTCCTATTGGTATAAGAAAATAATGTTATTCCGGATCATTTTGAGATATTTTGGATAGCAGACTGGAATAAGATAAACAACCGACAACTTCTGGTTTCTTTCCACCAACATATTTACAACTATTGCACTAGCATCTCGGTTTTCTATCTAAATGTCTTTTTAAACATCTTTAAGACCACACAGATAATTTAAATGTCACTATTCCACACATGTTAATGTTAAATGTCATTTCGACGTGGAATCGTCCATTTCTATATTATATTCTATAGCCACACAGCCAAATGTCAATTCCACAGTGGTCAAAGAAATATCGTAGCCACAAAGGCAAATTTCGCCCGTGCTATTTTAGATTTTACCGCTAAATCACTTTGTTAACCCTTTCCCCAATAGAAGCGCCTTTTAGCGAATATGATTTATTCATCCGCTGAAGAAAATAGTTCCAATTTAATCAGTAATGAATATGTATTATAGGGAATATTTTCTATATTATAGCACATGATAGCTTAAAGCAGGCTAAAAGTAGAGCAGAATGCGCCCTTAGGCGCATTCTGCTTTACTTTCAACCTGCTTTAAGTAGTCACCTATCTTAAGTACTAGAAATAGGCTATCAGGTAAAGGGTTAAGACGTCATTGTTTTCTGTCGGACCACGAACAAAAATACATAAACTCATCAGCGGATACACTTACTGAATGGTTAAAAAACAGGCGGATATATTTCTAGATTGAAAATTGTTAACAAGTTCAATTTAGAAATGTCTAGGAAATGTTAAGAATCCCATACGATTGAGAAATGTGCCACTGGCACTGGTACATATCGGAACTCGAATATGTACCGGGATAACTCGTAGAAAGCATTCAAACTATGGATATAGTAACAACTAAAAGATAAAGTCTACACTATGTCATAATACTGAAAAAAGTTTAGCATATGGTGAAATAAGATGTACGGTCACCTCTGTATCCTACCTCTATATTATTCGCTCTTAGAAATGTAAAGATACTGGTCTTTTCAATATACTATATATTTGTCTACCAGTATTTATTCATACGTCGTAACTCCCACTCTAAAGTTTAGTAAGCGAAATGATGAAAGCAGTGCACGGGACATATCGCTAGATGAATTCTTTGAATACTTTTCGAAACTAAATGATGATTTGCCAAATCCACATGATAGTGATTCAGAAGATTTCTTTGTGAATAATGATTTTGATTCACAAAATGTGTCTTTTGAGGAGCTTGATTCTCCGATTACACAATCTGAAATTGAAGCTGTTGTTAGAAAATTGAAAAGGAACAAGGCATATGCCGGTGATCAACTTATTAACGAGTATTTTTTGAAATCTTTTGATATTCTGTCTGCTCATTTAGTTGACATATTTAATTGTATATTTGACTCGGGTGTTTTCCCAGAGAAATGGTGTGAGGGTATTATTGTACCGTTATTTAAGAAGGGTGATAAAAGTAACGTTAATAACTACAGGGGCATATCGTTGGTGAGCTGTTTCTCAAAGATTTTCACAGGCGTTTTAAACTATCGCATTTCATCTTGGGCTGAAAACAATGATATTCTGACAGACGCCCAATTTGCGTTTAGAAAGGGCCGCATAACAACAGACGCTATATTTGTGTTGAATGCAACAATTCAAAAAATATTGCGTAATAAGGGGAAATTATTTTGCGCCTTTGTTGATTTGAAAAAGGCATTTGACAGTGTGTATCACCATGGTCTTTGGCTGAAATTGTTTAGGGTAGGTATTAAGGGTAAAATGTTACGGATTATTAAAGAAATGTATTCAATAGTTAAATTGTGATGATTATTCATCCTTCTACGAATGTGCGATTGGTTTAAAGCAAGGGGAGGTAATATCACCGATAATGTTTGCTCTTTATCTTAATGACCTTGAGCTGTTTCTTTCAGACAGAATAAGTAGTGGACTGACTCTTGATCAAATAAACCTTATTTTGCTTTTATTTGCGGATGATATGGTGATATTGGGGTCTGATCCAAGCGAATTGCGGAATAGTTTAGATAATTTGGAAAGGTATTGTGACAGATGGGGGTTAGAGGTCAATGTGAAGAAAACGAAGATAATGTTTTTTAGAAATAGGGGCAGAGTACCGATGGAATATATTTGGAAATATAAAGGCCAAACAATAGAAATTGTAGATGATTTTACTTATTTAGGCGTTGCTTTTAGTTATACTGGCACATTTAACAGTTATATAAGTACATTAACAGGTAAGGGATTAAAAGCCCTTAATACATTGGTTGTAAACGTTAAAAAGTATTGCTTTAAACCAAATACTTTTTGTCAGCTTTTCGATGCCTTCGTAGGATCCATCTTAAATTACTAATGTGAAGTGTGGGGCTGCACAAAGAGTAAACAATTGGAGAATCTGCATTTGAAATTTTGTAAGAGATTATTAGGTGTTAGCGCTTCTACACGTAACATTTGTATTTACGGTGAGTTAGGTAGGTTTCCATTGTATATCAATAGGTATAGTAGAGTTATTAAGTACTGGTGCAAACTTGTTCTAAGTGAAAATATTATTCTTCAAACATTGTTGAGTGAAATGGGTGATGATCTTAACAAGGGTAAAACCAACTGGTTAAGTGATGTTAAAAAACTTTTAGATGATTATGGTTTTTCCTATGTTTGGCTAAATCAATATACGGTGGATTTAAGTAAGTTTCATGTTGTTTTTAAAGCCAGAGTAGTGGACGTATTTAAACAGTCTTGGTGTGCTTCTATCCAAGAGTCTAACGTTTTATATACATACAAATTTTTCAAAGAAACTTTTGAACACGAACATTATCTTACTGTTTTACCAAAAAAGTACATGTATAATTTAGCTAAGTTGAGATTATCATCCCATAATTTAAGAAAAGAATCCGGGCGTTACGGTGAAGGCAGAACTGAAAGAGAGGAAAGTTATTGTGTGTTTTGTTACAAGCATGACATAGAAGATGAGTTTCATTTTGTTTTAGTATGTACTCTGTATACTGACTTAAGAAAAAAATATCTAAAACGTTATTTTTACCAAAACCCAAGTGCTTAGAAGTATGTAGAGTTGATGAAATCAAATAGTTCCAAAACCTTACTAAATCTATCAAGGTATGTCTATGAAGCTTTTGATATGAGGAAAGCTGCACTGAACTACCTTGATTGATTTGTATACGAGTCAGTGTTTTTACCCCAAAAATGATCATTTAATATCTTTTTTTTTCTTCATGAAAATAGCAGTTCAACCTCAAATTCTAAATTTTCGAAAATAGATCTACTATCATTTGAAATACTTTTTTATTATTATTATTATTATTAATATATGCATGTTTGTTTGGCCACTTTGGCCATCTGTAAATATGTTGTGAGTAACGAGGAATTTGTTAATTCAAGTTACTGATTGAATAAAGAATTATTATTATTATATTATTATTATTCTAAAGCATTCTTAAGTCAAAATAAACTCTGACATCATTAAAAAAAAGAAAAATAATCAAGCTGACATTTTGCGTTAACATTCAAAGCATGCAACCATAAATCTTGCAACACAAAAAATTATGCAAACTTTTTTTCATTCATGTTCATCGAAACGTTTGCGAATAACTCAAGCGGCAAAATATGTAGACATTCATATTTTTGCGTTAAATTAAAACCGCGCAACCACTAAATCTTTGCTTTCGCAACACCGAAATTTATTCGAACTTTTTCTCATACATCGAAAAGTTTGTGAATAACTCATGCGGCAAAATATGTAGACATTAATATTTTTGCGTTAAGTCAAAACCACGCAACTACTAAATATTTGCTATCGCAACAATGAAATTTATTCGAACATTCATATGTTTGCGTTAAATTCAAAAGGTACAATCACTAAATCTTTGCTTTCGCAACACCGAAATCTCTATAAAAATGCATTCATTATAGTCAAATTAGCTCTATTTGTAAATACAAGTCAAGCGGCAACATACATGTGTGTTGACATTCAGCTTTTTGTGATGAATTCAATGCGGGCGATCACTAAATCTTTGATTTCGCAACACCGAAATGTATTCAAACTCTTTTTCATACATCCAAAGTCTCCGTGATATTTATTATCAACTGTATCACACAGTGTGACAAACACGTAAACAATATAGAGCATGGCAACGAATAACTAGAATTTATGATACAAAGGAGAAGACGTTAATCTGAATTTTTATTAAAATCTGAGTGGCAAACAGCTTGGAGCCTGACCAGACGCTGTGTTACCCGGTGTCTGATCTGGCTCCAAACTGTTTAAAATGGACACATATTTTTTTTAGCATAAACGCATAGTAAGAATGACAGCTTTGAGCCTGACCAGACGCTGGGTTTGATAAGAATCCACTGTTCCTTTGAAAAATAGTTCAAATCAAGATGAGATACCGAACAGTGCATGCGCTGATCAGAGGGCTACTAATGAGCTCTCTAATCAGGGTCTACTGTATTGGATACGTGTACTCCAGATATGTACATTGTAAATGACGAGTAGATATATACATGTACTTGTCCCTAGGACTGAATAGCTAGGTGTTTGGATGGCGCAGTGGTTATCGCACCCGCTTCTCGCCAATGCTTCTTGAACTAGACCACAGGGGCCCGTCTTATCAAACATCGTACGATAAATATTGTAGGAAGTCAGATTCTAAAATTCTAAATCATTATTTATTTCTCTATTTAAGCCTATCTTGTGACATCTGTTTGGAATCGTCTGTTCAAGACGATTCCAAAGAGATGTCACAAGACAGGATTAGATGGAGAAATCAGATGCATTTTAAAGTTTTGACTTACGACCGTTTTTGTCGTACGATGTTTCTTAAGACGGACCACAGGTCGGTACAGTTCATGTACAGTGGATAAATCTGTTATTCTTTCCCAATAAACGCATTTACGCTAAAACTATTATTTGCAGTGCAAACAGTTTGGAGCCAGATCAGACGCCGGGTAACCCGGCGTCTGATCAGGCTCCAAACTGTTTGCCTCCAAGATAAACAAGAATTATCAGAATTGTCCAAAAGTTGTTCTTTTCTACGTTTTAGTGCTTTGCGTTTGCGTACGTTTGCGTTTAAACGGGAAAGAATAGCAGATTATCCACTAGTACGTAAGAGGATACATTGTCGCACGTCCGAACACGTGGATTAACAAGTATAAATGTAACTTAAAGTCTTTTCTGCGGCAAGGTATTTCACATCCGGAGTTTTATGGTGATGTGATTTACAGACTTCGTAAGATTCTTGGACATATACATTTTCAAAACCTATTTGTGAAACGTATTAGATTTTTCCTCAAAAAAGATTATGATCCAACTATATTGCTGCGCACTCTACGTTTGGTTATCGATCAATCTACAATTGATAACTATGCTTTCCTCTTTGGTTGTGCGACGACAGACAGGGCTTAGCACTACATGATGATGTATCTTTAAAGCCGTCCTTAACCGGGAGAGTTATGTCGGATTTTCGTGCTTTGTTTTTTCTCTCCCTCTCTGTCGTACCCTGGACCCTTCCATGTCTTACAGTTACTCGTAACTACAGACTAGTCGCTTGAGTACAATTTGACCGTTGCCATAGTGGGCTATTTTTAACACGGGCTTGAATGTTTAATTCTTTCCCATGTTACTAATGATCTTGTCATAGAAATTTTGCTAAATGTTTTACATGTATTTACTTACTGTGCTGGCGGTCTTTTTGATTGTGAGGTTGTGGAACAGGGTTTATATTTTATGTACACTGTTCGTCTTTATAGGTGAATATAGGAGATAAGTGTGAGGTTGGGCGCCCCTAAACCCAGGTTTAACCCCCAGTGGTTGTTAATGGTTAATTAATTTATAGTTAATTATTGATTGCTTCTGACCGTACCAAGGCGGGCTCCTATATTCACTTTGCTTTATGTTTGTCTTGCGTGTTGTTTTCTATTTAGTGTGTAGATGAAGGAATGGTATTGCGCGTGTGTGTGTGTTTGTTGTGGTATGACTGTGTGTGTGTGTTCTGCTTGAGAGGTGGGTGTATTGTTTGTGTTACGTTTCCTGCTTGAGTCTTTCGTATTTATTTGCTCAGGTTACTCCGGTTTCCTCCCACAGGAATGACCAAAATACGTCACCATTTGCGGCATTGAAAGTGCTTTGCCTACGTTGTTAGATATTATTTTATAATCGATGTAAGCTAAATAAAATTAAAACTAAACGTGTTGACCCCGGCTCCCTAGCTGTATATCAGGTGTCAGCAATGCTTTGATATCTCTGTAATGCTTGTTTACTATGAGCACGTATCAAGCACCCTGAAGATTCCTTTTACAAATTAAGTACCGGGGTGATATTAATAAACCTCTGATATTCAAGAAGGATGAGGTAGGTAAATGTTTGTTTAATCGATCCACATTGAATATGATACAGTGGCGAAGACGTTATTCTTTCCATATAAACGCTTTTAAGATAAATCTATTATTTCCATTGCAAACAGTTTGAAGCCAGATCAGACGCCGGGTAACCCGGCGTTTGATCAGGCTCCAAACTATTTGACACTCTAATAAAAATGAACATTTAGAATTGTTTAAAACCTGTCATTTTCAATATTTTATTGTAATGCGTTTGCGTTTCGTTTTTGTTTAAACAGGAAAGAATAACGTCTTCTCCACTGTAAGATACTATATCCGTTCAAAAACGATATAGTTAATATAGGCCTAACGTTTCAAGTGGGATTAAAGCTCCTGTGGATCGAACTTGGGGATAGTCTTACTATGAAATAAGATATTCTCGTCGTTTAAAAAGGGCTATAGTTAATACAGTATAACCCTCTATTACAGTGGAGAATCTGTTATTCTTTCCCAATAAACGAGTTTACGCTAAAACTATTATATCCAGAGCAAACAGTTTGGAGCCAGATCAGACGCCGGGTAACCCGGCGTCTGATCAGGCTCCAAACTGTTTGCCACCTTGATAAACATGAAATAGCAGAATTGTCCAAAAGTTGTTCTTTTCTACGTTTTAGTGCTTTGCGTTTGCGTACGTTTGCGTTTAAACGGGAAATAATAACAGATTCTCCACTGTACGCCAACTACAATGAAGTCTAATTCATTATATAAAAGACAGGTGGCAGCTCAAAGCAAGATGCCAGGACCGGATATTTCTGTATTACTGTCACCTTGCGTTAAGAGGTAACCTGATCTAATCAACTTACAATTAATACAGTTGAAAAACCATAATACATGTACATGTAGAGAAGTTTTACTGTGTAATATTCCAAGTGTGTTTGTATATGTTTAGTAGATCGAACTGAGGCTAGTATTTCCAATAAACGCTTTTGTACTGAGAATTGGAGTTTATTGAACCTTTCTTAAACAACGCCAGATGTCATATGACACTTAACATTTGGAAAAGTCGTCAAGCAAATACAGAAGAAAAAGACGGTCATATTCTTTCCCGTTTAAATGCAAACGAAACGCAAACGCAATTCGCTAAATGTTGAAAACTTTTTGACAATTTTTTCAGAGGGACAGCTCGTTTGAAGCCTGATCAGAAGCCGGGTTGCCCGTCGTCTGATCTGGCTTCAAACTATTTGCAATGGAAAAAATATATTTTTTTGTTTTGTTTTTGGAAAATATTTGTTTTAAGCATAAACGCGTTTATTGGAAGGCAATTAACGTCTTCTATACTGTAACTTGAAGTGAAAACGCGTAGGCACTCGGTCAACTACTCAGCGGACGACTGCCAAAAAACTGGTCAATTATTCAAACCCAACCCCACTCAATCTTTTGCTCCATCAATACATGTATGTACAGTGGAGAAAACGTTATTCTTTCCCAATATACACGTAAACGATGCAACTATCATTTCCATTGCAAACAGTTTCGAGCCTGATCAGATGCCGGATAACCCGGCTTCTGATCAGTCTCAAAACTGTTTGCCACTCAGATTAAAATGAATTGTCAGAATATTCAAGACATTTTAATTTTATTGCAATCTTCTGTATTTGCTAACTTTCCCACTAAAGCTCTAACTTGATATGTACAGTGGAGAATCTGTTATTCTTTCCCAATAAACGCGTTTACGCTAAAACTATTATTTGCAGTGCAAACAGTTTGGAGCCAGATCAGACGCCGGGTAACCCGGCGTCTGATCAGGCTCCAAACTGTTTTCCACCAAGATACACATGAATTATCAGAATTGTCCAAAAGTTGCACTTTTCTACGTTTTAGTGCTTTGCGTTTGCGTACGTTTGCGTTTAAACGGGAAAGAATAACATATTCTCCACTGTATGACGTCACCAATGACGTCAGAATAACAGATTCTCCACTGTATCAGCCACCAGGTCACACACTTGCTCAATATCTCGCTCATTCACACAAATACGAGTACCCGTCAGCTCGCTCATTAACACATTCGTGGTTCCAGCTGACAACCTTTCCCCGTAGAATCGCATTTTAGCGCATTTAATTTATTCATCAACTGAATAAACTAGCTGTAGTTTTCTATAATGTATTGCTATGCGTTTGCGTTTTGTTTGCCTGTTAGCGGGAAATAATGTTTTCTCCACTGTAACAGTTTACCGGTATAAATCGTCAACCTTTTAGGATTACGTCATTTCTACATTTTATTGCTTTGATTTTGCTTTTAGTTTCGTGTAAATGGGAAAGGAATAAAACATTAATTACTGTGTAATTCAATAGAATACACCGACAGAGAAAAGTAAATCAACTGATTTGTATTATTCTAATTGTTTCGTATTGTTTCCAAATCATTTCATCATCCAACAATGGCAACTGGGTGGTCGAAAATAAGCTGTAAAAGAATATTAAAAACATATACACTCAATGCAAAAAGAAACGCACATCGTGCTTAGGTGCAGATTTAGATACCTTTTTGTTTGAAGAAAATTAGAAAAGAAAGACTATATCTCAAGATTTATCTAATTCTGCAACAAGTTCAGAAAAAAATACTCAAAAAGCATTGTGCTGCCTTTTAACCATTTCCCTCTTAATGATGCCAAAAAGCGTTTGCAAACAGTTTGGATCCTGATCAGACGCCGCGTAACGCGGCGTCTGATCAGGATTCAAACTGTTTGACACTCTTATCGATTTCGTTTAAGTCATTCTACATTGAGTTTTACTTTGAAACGATCTTGCAAACAACAAAATTGAAGCAGACGACAATAAGACGGTGAAGGGGTAAAAACCTCACGATTAATTTGGCAGCGAAATAATTAATTACAGCTTGTTTAAAATACCGCACCGATTAGTGCAGGTTGTGATGTTACCAATTCAAGAATGATTTAATGATTTTTAATAATAATTCACAAATACGTTCTTTCTACATAGAAATAATATTGTGATACAAAATGTGCGTTTCTTTTTGCACTGAGTGTACAGTATTTGTGCATCATTTAAGGGAATAAAATGATATTCTTTATGAAGGAGCAATCGAGAGGTGTACATGTAACTGTCTATTGAAGTAACTGTATCAAATCCCTCTCTACAACGACATCCAACGGGAGACAAAAATGATATGCGTTGTTTGGAGGGAGTCGTTATAGGGAGGGAAATGTTCTTATATTTGCAAACAGCTTGAATCCAAATCAGACGCCGCTTCACGCGGCGTTTGATTAGGATTTTAACTGTTCGTCATTAAGGTTTTTTTGTCTGTCAAATTGTCCATTATGTAACTTTGAGAAAAACAGAAGACAACGATTTAAGGCAGACGACATTGCAGCCGTGAAGAGGTTGGACATAATTGTCTTGGATGGGGGAACTGCGACAAGGGTCGTTGTAAGGAGGGAATCGTTGTTGGGAGGGCCGTTGTTGGGAGGACGCGCTGTATTCAATTGTGTGTACTTACATTCGTGTACCAGTCACTAAACTCCTTAAGATTTGCCGTCCCGCTTTCTGGAATAAGAGAAGGAAATGGTTTTTACTGGCTATTCATCACTTCAGTCTCGAGCCCAACAACACTGATACTTATAAGCAAACAGTTTCGATCAAGATCAGACACTGCGTAACGCGGTGTTTATTCAGAATTCATACTATCGGTAGTTGACATGCTTTTAATTTTTTTAAAACCAAACTGCCTAAAAAAATCTTTAACCTCAGAAATACATTTTGTAAGAGCAGACGATTATGACGTCATACTGGCAGTGAAAGGGTTAAATAAGCATGTCCTCTTTTAGGAAATACAGCAACGTAATACAATTAAGGAATAAACGACACCTTTCTGCCATTTATAGGGGAATGAACCCATTAGCTTCGCTGTAGGTAAGTTTCGTAAACGCACGAACTGTTTCCAATGAAAATAATGGTTTTAGAAAAACGCTTTTATTGGAAAAGAATGACATTTTCTCGCACTGCAGATTTCCATGCACATATGACCTTCATGATACTCTTTCAAAGGCGACTACTGTTGAGTTTTTCGTAGCGCGGCGTCTGATCAGGATCTAACATATTTGGCAATAATTCCGATATTTAGAGATGCTCATGTCTCTTCAATTCTCTAATTCCATAGATTTAGCTAAATTTAAAAACTTTACATGGAACATTTTCAATACAATGTACCTGAAAATATCTCCGTATCATTTTCAGTAATAGAACCAGATGTGTCAAACAGTTTGGATTCCGACCTCGGCACAAAATAGTACAGTGGAGAAAGCGTTATTCTTTCCCGTTTAAACGCAAACGCAAAACACTAAAACGTAGAAAATTGCAACTTTTGAACAATTCTGATAATGCATGTTTATCTTGGTGGCAAACAGTTTGGAACCTGATCAGACGCCGGGTTACCCGGCGTCTGATCTGGCTCCAAACTGTTTGCATCGGAAATAATAGTTTTAGCGTAAACGCGTTTATTGGGAAAGAATAACGTTTTCTCCACTGTATCTTTCATGCACGTTTTCAGTGTTGAAAGATTAAAACATACATGTGAGCCACGTAAAATATTTATTCATATTTACAGAATAAAATAACCTGATTAAGAATCGCCGTCTAATGGGACTTGCCCTTGATCTAAACTGCTCGCAAATTCTACATTATAGTTTTGTTTCACCTTTTGATTGCAATGCTGTCATCAATTTTAAACAAGTGTCTGCTTATAATTTTAATCTAAATTCTAGGTCTTTTTAAAATTTTTAAATTGAGCGCCACAGAGTTTGACTCCTGATCAGACGCCGCGTTGGATTGTGTCTAATCAGGGTCCAAACTGTTTGCAAATAACCATTGTCGATCTACTCCGGGTAAGGCAGTGAAGGGGTTACTGTTACATGTACAGGGGAGAAAACGTTATTCTTTCCCAATAAACGCGTTTACGCTAAAACTATTATTTGCAGTGCAAACAGTTTGGCGTCTGATCAGGCTCCAAACTGTTTGCCACCAAGATAAACATGAATTATCAGAATTGTCCAAAAGTTGTACTTTTCTACGTTTTAGTACTTTGCGTTTCGTTTGCGTTTAAACGGGAAAGAATAACGTTTTCGCCACTGTACACCCACTAGACTTTTTTATGGGACCGGCTTCTGGCAGTATTTTGTAATACCGATGCGCCTGCTGTGAAAATCATTGTTCTTCCTCCCACAGTTTAATAATTATTACTTTAAGAAAAGTCGAATTTTAACCTTCTGTTCTTTTTCACTCTTCTGTTATACCGTTCGTGGGCAATAGTCAATAAAATAGCTACAGTCTGGCGAGTCTGCACAACGGTGAATACAGTGGAGAAAACGTTATTCTTTCCCGTTTAAACGCAAACGTACGCAAACGCAAAGCACTAAAATGTAGAAAAGAACAACTTTTGGACAATTCTGATATTTCATGTTTATCTTGGTGGCAAACAGTTTGGAGCCTGATCAGACGCCGGGTTACCCGGCGTCTGATCTGGCTCCAAACTGGTTGCACGGCAAATAATAGTTTTAGCGTAAACGCGTTTATTGGGAAAGAATAACAGATTCTCCACTGTACTTGCAAACGAAACGCAAACGCATAGCAATAAATTGTAGAAAATTGTAGAAAAAAATGTAGCGATTTATTTTAATCAGAGTAGCAAACATTTCGGAGCCCGATCAGACGGAGGGTTACCTGGCGTCTCATCCGACTCTACACTGTTTGCAATGGAAAATATAGTTTTAGCATAAACGTGTTTATTGGAAAAGAATAAATCTTTTTCAAAATGTTTTCATTTTCTACCATTTTATTTTGTTTAAACGGGAATAATTAAAATCATCTCTACTTTCTAAAAACAAAACAACAAAAACAACCCACCCATACATGTACAGTGGAGAATGTGTTATTCTTTCCCAATAAACGCGTTTACGCTAAAACTATTATTTGCAGTGCAAACAGTTTGGAGCCAGATCAGACGCCGGGTAACCCGGCGTCTGATCAGGCTCCAAACTGTTTGCCACCAAGATAAACAAGAATTATCAGAATTGTCCAAAAGTTGTACTTTTCTACGTTTTAGCGCTTTGCGTTTGCGTACGTTTGCGCTTAAACGGGAAAGAATAACAGATTATCCACTGTACATGTAGAACCAAACGATTTGGAACTGATGAAAATAAGAGCTACAATGGATACGACGTTATGATTTCCCAACAAACGTGTTCACCCTTAAACTATTATTTCCATTGCAAAAAGTTTTGTGCCTGATCAGATGCCGGTTTACTTGAAACAAGATCAAACGCCGGTTACCCAATACACGCGTTTATGCAAAAATATTGTTTCCATTGCAAACAGTTTGAAACCAGATCAGACGCCGGCTAAACCGGCGTTTGATCAGGCTCCAAACTATTTGCTACTCAGATTGAAATAAATCTTTAGGAATTTCAAAACAATGTTATGATCTACATAATATTGCATAATGCGTTTATGTGTCGATAGCGTTTGTTGTTTAAACTGAAAAGAATAACGTCTCGAGAAGAAGACGTTATTTCCCCAATGTTTCTGATATGCAATGGATATACAATTTTTACATAAACGCTCCTTTTTGGAATGAATTAGGTCTTCACAATTGTAACCACCTCATTAATATTTAAATCTTTAAACTTTTAGCCCCGCAGCTGCTAAAGATTAGCCACGTCAATCGTAGCAGGGGATACAATGTTTAGTGGGACAAGTGAAGGGTGCATTTGTTACGAAACTAACTGGAAACGCAATGCATAAAATGGAGAAACATATAGAATTTTGAAACTGTTAATGATCTGTGTACGGAGGAGAAAAACGTATTTTTTTCCAGTTAACCCATTATCCCATAGCCTGTTTCTAGTATTGGATATACAGTGGAGAATCTGTTATTCTTTCCCGTTTAAACGCAAACGTACGCAAACGCAAATCACTAAAACATAGAAAAGGACAACTTTTGGACAATTCTGATATTTCATGTTTATCTTGGTGGCAAACAGTTTGGAGCCTGATCAGACGCCGGGTTACCCGGCGTCTGATGTGGCTCCAAATTGTTTGCACTGCAAATACTAGTTTTAGCGTAAACGCGTTTATTGGGAAAGAATAACACATTCTCCACTGTAGGTGGCCACTTAAAACAGATTAAAAGTAAAGCAGAATGTGCCTTAAGGCACATTCTGCTTTACTTTCAACCTGCTTTAAGCTACCATTTCTAGAAAAAATAAACTGTTTCTTATCATATATATTCATAACTGTATAAATGAGAACTATTTTCTTCAGCGGAGGAATAAATTAAATGCGCTAAAAGGCGCTTCTATGAGGGAAAGGGTTAACGCCGTTTACGCTAAAACTATTATTTGCATTGCAAACAGTTTGGGGTCAGATCAGACGCCGGGTACTCCGGCGTCTGATCAGGCTCCAAACTGTTTGCCACCCAGATAAAAATAAATTGTCGGGACCCTCAATAAGAGGTTTTTTTTTTACATTTTAGTGTTATGCGTTTGCGTACGTTTGCGTTGAAACGTGAAATAATATCGTTTTCTCCACTGTACCTGGGCGTCTGATGTGGCTCCAAACTGTTTCAACACAAGCGCGTTTATTATGTACCCTTTCTTTTTCACTGTATGTCTTTATTCTATCAAACAAACGTACAGTGGAGAATCTGTTATTCTTTCCCAATAAACGCGTTTACGCTAAAACTATTATTTTCACTGCAAACAGTTTGGAGCCAGATCAGACGCCGGGTAACCCGGCGTCTGATCAGGCTCCAAACTGTTTGCAACCAAGATAAAGATGAATTATCAGAATTGTCAAAAAGTTGTACTTTTCTACGTTTTAGTGTTTTGCGTTTGCGTACGTTTGCGTTTAAACGGGAAAGAATAACAGAATATCTGTCATACATATAAGCAAATACAATGAACAAGGTGTTATTCTCTCGCTTTTAAACGGAACATAGAGTAAACAGATGACTTCACAGTTTTAATATCTTACTATCTACGTCCATAATGTCGAATTGTGGTGAGATCTTCTGGTAATTCAAACAGTTGGTGTGATTAGGATCCAGCTCATGGAATATTTTCTCTGCTGTTTGAGGCGTCCCTGCTGTCACTTTCTTGTACTCATCCACGGACATACAACCATTATCTGTAAAATATAATCAGGATGCTGATTATGAATACATGTACAGAAGCGAAAAAGTTATTTCTCGTTTACGTTAAAACGTTTTACCGGTATTTCCACTGCAAACAGTTTGGAGACAGATCAGATGCCAACTAACCAATGCTCGAAACTGTTTGCCACTGCAGTTGACTCATTCACGCCTGAAACTTTTAATGGACAATACCAATTTCAAAATAGGCCAAGTCCACTTTTGACAATTAAGGGTTGATTTTAACAAAATATTTAAAAATGACAAACAGTGTCGATCCTGATCAGAGGGCTCCTAAATCAGGGTTTACACTGTTTGCATAGGACAAGTGTAATCCTCACAGGTACACTGTTTGTAAATGACGACTATACTCGTCATTAGGGTTGAATGTGTTAAAATAATTGTCATGTTTTTCAAAACGATTTCATTTTTCTCTCTTTATTGTATTGTGTTTGCGTTTCGTTTGCGTTTAAACGGGAAAGAATAACGTCCTTCTCCACTGTACCGATATTAATGATTTAACAGATATGTCAAATCAAGGAAAAAAGTCAGATTGAGGTTTTGAACCCTTGTCGCTACGGCAAGTATATGGAAACTAATTCATATAGTCAGTGGAAAGACGTTTATCTATCCCGTCGTTGTTCTACGCATATTGTAAAATGGTCGAAAAAAGATGCGATATTGCACCCTTGGAAATCTCGCATCTTTTTTCGATGGTTTTTGTCCACGAATCCTTTAGTAATACATGATTGTTAAAAACGTTAAAAAATATACGATAGTGTATCATTGCAATCTTGCACCTGTTTTCGACGTATTTACAGTAGATTACTATAGGATTCCTTGGCAAAATGCATCGGAAAAATATGCGAGAGTGCACATTTCCAATCTAGCATCTTTTTTCGACGTTTTTCAACATGAGTAAAACACCGAGAAATGATGCGAGAACGCAAGTTTGTAATCTCGCATCTTTTTTCGTAGTTTTATTTGTACATAGAATACTACAGTGGAGAATCTGTTATTCTTTCCCGTTTAAACGCAAACGCAGCGCAAACGCAACGTACTAAAACGTAAAAAAGTACAACTTTTGGACAATTCTGATAATTCATGTTTATATTGGTGGCAAACAGTTTGGAGCCAGATCAGACGCCGGGTTACCCGGCGTCTGATCTGGCTCCAAACTGTTTGTAAAAGAAAAAATAGTTTTAGCGTAAACGCGTTTATCGGGAAAGAATAACGTTTTCTCCACTGTACATAGAATACTATAGCATTCGATGAAAAAATGTACCGAAAAAGATGCGAAATTGTTATCATGGTGCGTTTTAGGCGTAAATTTGTTGGCCCCAACAGGATCTCGTACATCATTGTATATTCAAAATACACATATATAATTACATTCTAGAGTAGCTTCACAACAGCGCAATGCCGTTCTTTACATGTAAATGGAATTATAAGAGATGGTATAAATAACATGCAATATACATGTACAACACATACATGTATATAAAACACTACATTATGACACCAAGAAAGTAGCCAATTGAAAAGTTCCAAAGCTGATTTGACATGTTAAAAAAAAGGAGCTAAACATTAAGAGTATAAATAATATTAAGAGTAATCAGAAAAATCTAGATAAAGTACTATGACATACACCTGCCCTGCCTTCATTACCGCGAATTCTACAAAACCTCTCGCCACGGTCCGCTCGCCTCAGGGCGCACAAAGGAGGAGTGACCATGGAGAACGACAAAAGCACGCAATGTTAAAGGAACGTGAACCAGTGGGCGCCCTGAGGCGAGCGGACCGTGGCGAGAGGTTCTGTTGAGTTCGCGGTAATGAACGAAGGACTGCATCAGTTAATGCAAGTATACCTTTTGATATAAGGCAAACAGGTTCTTAACCATTCTACTGCCACTGTGACGTCATAACCTGCCTTACACATTCGCTGTCACAATATCATCTCCGCACAAACATATCGTCTGCTTTTATTTTAAAACTTCAGGGGCCCGTTTCATAAAACCTCGTACGACAAATGTTGTCGTAAGTCAGATAATAAACGTCTCAATTATCATTTATTTCTCCATCTATCCATGTCTTGTGACATCTCTTTGGAATCGTCTTGAAAAGACAATTCCAAAGAGATATCACAAGACATGATTAGAAAGAGAAATCAGAAATTAAATATATTTTAAAGTTTTTAATTACGACCGTTTTTATCGTACGAAGTTTTATGAAACGGGCCCCTGGATTTCAGGCAGTTTGACTTGCAAGCATTTGTATGAGAATCTAACATTTTGGATCCAGGTCAGATGTCGTGTGACGCGGGTCTGGTCTCAGTCCCAATGCTTTGTATTTGTTACTGTCATTGAGTTTGAGATTGAATAGGTTGATCGTCGTCCCCAATTTAATTTAACTCTTTGCATGCTGGGTAATATTTTGGTCTGCAAAATTGTCGTCTGCAACTGTTCCAAACTAGAATTGCTACGTTTCTTTTCAAAACGGGGTCAAAGTGTCACACAGTTTTGATCCTGATAAGACGTCTCATCATTGGTCCAGACTGTTTGCCATTATGATCACTGTGGTATGTGTATCCGTTGCTAGCATGCAAAGAGTAAATGTATCCTATTTTAGATGAAGGAACCTAAGCATGAGTCTCAAGTGGCTCCAAATTGTTTTCAATCAAGTCGGCCATGACAGGAAAATGGCTTAATTAAAGCGCGTGCATATGTTTAAGGATAACTCAAACTAAACACACACAATGACAAACAACCAAAAGTATCTCAAGTAGTTATAGTAGGAACTTCAGATTCTTTATCCACTGAGTCCCACCTCTTGTGTAATATATGAAGTTTCTTGACCTTTCTTCTATATAACGTTTATACATTGTACAATAGAAAATATGCAAATCTTTCCCAATAAAAGCATTTGTCCTGAAACTATTACGCCCTCTCTACCATAACACCTATTGGGAGACAAAAAGTGTGTAAGTTGTTATACACGTACAGAGGGGAAAGTATTACCCTCAGAGTGCGGAGCACAACTTCCAACATTTGCAAATAACTGAAATCCAGATCAGACGCCGCGTTTCGCGGTGTCTGTTCTGGATTCGAACTGTTTGTCACCCGTCTTTATGTTTCGTCAACAATTATTTTAAGGAGAGAATCGTTGTAGGGAGGGAGCACTGTGCAAACATTCATCATAAGAGGAATTAAGATCAATTCCGTATGCCACTCACAACCTTTGCCTTCGCGCACAGAGAAGGCATACCAATTACATGTACTGTTCCATAACAGATAATAATTAGTACCGACACAATTTAGTCTGAAATTAACATACATAATATGTATTTATACCTAGATTTTACAAGGAACTCGCCTTTTATGTCTGCTACAGTACTGAACCTTATTAAATTAACAATTTTTGCGATTCGCTTGCAATTCGATGGCAATTCGCTTGCAACTCGATGGCAATTCGCTTGCGATTCAAAATATTAACCTTACCCTCGGGTTAGTTTACCTGAATGGTGTATCTCACAAATATTCGCAAATATGCCTTCGTTAATTTTTTCGCTTCCATTTTTGTCACAATCGCTTCGGAAAAATCTCGTAAAAATATTCAAGCGTAAGATTTTTCTTTTGAAGCACCCGATTCGATGGCATTTCGATGGCAATTCGATGGCAATTCGCTTGCGATTATCAATTTAATTTAATAAGGTTCAGTACTGTAGGAGATTTCATTATAGATAAAAAGTGGTGATCTAACAGTGTTTGTTCATACAGGTTAGCAGATAATCTCAAACTATTTAGCTTAAATGAACTACATGTATATACAGTGGAGAATCTGTTATTCTTTCCCATTTAAACGCAAACGCAAACGCAAAGTACTATACTGTAGAAAAGTACAACTTTTGGACAATTCTGATATTTCATGTTTATATTGGTGGCAAACAGTTTGGAGCCTGATCAGACGCCGGGTTACCCGGCGTCTGATCTGGCTCCAAACTGTTTGTAATAGAAATAACAGTTTTAGCGTAAACGCGTTTATCGGGAAAGAATAACGTTTTCTCCACTGTACTCCCTTCTACAACGGCCTTACCAACAACGACTCCCTCCTTATAACAACCCGTGCCACAGTTCCCTAAACAAGACATTTGTGTCTAACGCTTTTACTGCTGCAATATCGTCTGCTCAAAATTGTCGTCTTCTGTTTTTCTCAAAGTTACATATAAGTTGACATTTTGATAGAATAAATTTAATTATGAGTGACAAACAGATTGAATACAGATAAGACGTCACAATACGCGGCGTCTGATCAGGATTCAAGATGTTTGCAAATGTAAGCTAGGTCTAAATTTTCCCTCCCTATAACGACTCCCATCGAACAACACACTCGATATGTGTCTTCCATTGGGTGTCGTTGTGCATGTAGAGTGGAGCCCTGTACTTTGGACGGTATGCAATAATAGGTTAATGACTTAATTCAACCTTTCCGAAAATGTTGACATATTACCAAACTAGATTTTTGACCTTTGCAGACCAAGTTGTTATGTTGTCTGTGTTTTCATAGAAATAAAATATTCATTGATACTATAAATCAGAAACATTCTAGCGATTGCAGATATCGATAAAAAAAATCTTGGTTTTATGAATACAGTAAAACCTCTCTATCATCACTTCTAAAATTGTGTTAATCATTAGGTGTTTACTTTACGTATAGGTTAGTGTCTATTAGTCGATTTTAACAAACA